>OY740819.1:17766179-18366179 GCA_963514005.1 Raja brachyura | reverse complement strand
GGGTGTTAAAACTTTTCTTAGCAACTAAGTAGCAATTCTTGTGATAATAGAATGTCAAAGATGCTGAACGTAATTTGTTTCTTGATGGTCAAATATTTCAACAGCTGACCACGCATGTTTCATGAACTTGGGATGTTGATGCAATCAGTGAAAGAAATTGCGATAGAACAAATATTCATAGAATCATGAAGAGCAGAAATAAACTCTCCAATCCACCGCATCCATGCCACAGTGATGCCTATCTATGCTAATTCTATTTACTTCCAATAGGCTCAATATCCTCAACGTTCCTGTCCAAATTTCTCTTACACATTGTAATTGAATCCACCGGTACTAACTGCTCTGGCAGCTCATTCCAGATAATCACCCATCCTCTGTGAAAAAACTTGTCTCTCAGATCACCTTTAAATTTCTCCCCTCTCATCTTTAGTCTATACCCTCTTTGGCTGTCCAATTCATCATTAGATCTGTTTCCTGTAATGGAGTAATGGGAGGATTTAAACCAATGTGGCAGGGGGATGGGAGCATGAGCAGAGAGACAGAGGGGTGTAAAATGAGTGTAGAAGCAATAGGTAGCAAGGTGAAAAGTAAAAGTGGCAGGCAGAAATATCCAGGGCAAAAATCAAAAAGGGCCACTTTTCAACATAATTGTATAAGGGGTAAGAGTGTTGTAAAAACAAGCCTGAAGACTTTGTGTTTCAATAAGGTGGATGAGTTGAATGTGCAGATAGCTATTAATTAATATGATATAGTTAGGATCATGGATACATGGCTCCAGGGTGACCAAGGCTGGGAGCTGAACATCCAGGGATATTCAATATTCAGGAGGGACAGACAGAAAGGAAAAGGAGGTGGAGTAGCATTGGTGGTTAGAGAGGAGATTAACGCAATAGAAAGGAAGGACATTAGCTTGGAGAATGTGGAATCGATATGGGTAGAGCTGCGAAACACTAAGGGGCAGAAAACGCTATTGGGAGTTGTGTACAGGCCACCTAACATTAGTAGTGGAGTTGGGGATGGCATCAAACATGAAATTAGAAATGCGTGCAACAAAAACAGTTATAATGGGTGACTTCAATCCACATATAGATTGGGTGAATCAAATTGGCAGGGTGCTGAGGAAGAGGATGTTTTGAAATGTATGTGGGATAGTTTTCTAAACCAACATGTAGAGGAACCAACGAGAGAGCAGGCTATTCTAGACTGGGTATTGAGTAATGAGGAAGGGTTAGTTAGCAGTCTTGTTGTGCGTGGCCCCTTGGGCAAGATAGACCATAATATGGTTGATGGTTACACAAAAAGCTGGAGAAACTCAACGGGTGCAGCAGCATCTAAGGAGCGAAGGAGATAGGCGCGTTTCGGGTCGAGACCCTTCTTCAGACTGGTCAGGGATCAGGGAAACGGTTGAGTTCTTCTTTAGGATGGAGTGTGACATTATTAATTCAGAAACAAGGGTTCTGAACTTAAAGAAAGGTAACTTTGAGGGTATGAGACGTGAATTGGCCAAGATAGACTGGCAAGTGATTCTTAAAGGGTTGACGGTGGATATGCAATGGAAGGCATTTAAAGACTGCATGGATGAACTACACCAATTGTTCATCCCAGTTTGGCAAAATAATAAATCAGGGAAGGTAGTGCATCCGTGGATAACAGGGGAAATCAGGGATAGTATCAAAACAAAAGATGAAGCCTACAAATTATCCAGAAAAGCAGCCCTAACCCTACCAGAGGACTGGGGGAAATTCAGAGTTCAGCAGAGGACAAAGGGCTTAATTAGGAAAGGGAAAATAGATTAAGAAAGAAAACTGGCAGGGAACATAAAAACTGACTACAAAAGTTTTTATAGATATGTGAAGAGAAAAAGGTTAGTTAAAACAAATGTAGGTCCCTTGCAGTCAGAAAATGGTGAATTGATCATGGGGAACAAGGACGTTAGATTGGATTAGATTAGATTATTTTATTGTCATTCAGACCTTTCGGTCTGAACGAAATTGTTACCATGCAGTCATAACATATAATAAAAAAACAAAACACACAATAAACACATATTTAACATCCACCACAATGAGTTCACCAGGCACCTCCTCACTGTGGTGGAAGGCAAAAGTCTTAAGTCATTGTCTTCATCCCTCCTAGTTCTCCCTCTGCGCTGAGGCGATCCAAGCCTCCAACGCCGCTGGAGCGCTGCAGCTCTAAGCCAGACCGCCACCGCCGCTGGAGCACCGCCGCTCTAAGCTGGGCCGCCGCCACTGGAGCACCGCAGCTCTAAACCAGGCCACTGCCGCATGGCATGACATGGCAGACCAATTGAATAACTACTTTGGTTCTGTCTTCACTAAGGAAGACATAAATAATCTGCCGGAAGTAGCAAGCAACCGGGGTCAAATGAGATGGAGGAACTGAATCAAATCCAGGTTAGCCGGGAAGTGGTGTTAGGTAAATTGAATGGATTAAAGGCCGATAAATCCCCAGGGCCAGATAGGCTGCATCCCTGGGTAGTTAAGGAAGTAGCCCCAGAAATAGTGGATGAATTAGTGATAATTTTTCAAAACTCTTTAGATTCTCGAGTTGTTCCTGAGGATTGGAGGGTAGCTAATGTAACCCCACTTTAAAAAAAATGGAGGGAGAGAAAAAACGGGGCATTACAAACCAGTTAGTAGTGGGGAAAATGCTAGTCAGTTATTAAAGATGGGATAGCAGCACATTTGGAAAGTGGTGAAATCATTGGACAAAGTCAGCATAGATTTATGAAAGGTAAATCATGTCTAACGAATCTTATAGAATTTTTCGAGGATGTAACTGGATAAAGGAGAACCAGTGGATGCGTTATATCTGGACTTTCAGAAGGCTTTCGACAAGGTCCCACATAAGAGATTAGTATACAAACGTAAAGCACACGGTATTGGGGGTTCAGTATTGATGTGGATAGAGAACTGGCTGGCAGACAGGAAGCAAAGAGTAGGAGTAAACGGGTCCTTTTGAGGATGGCAGGCAGAGACTAGTGGGGTACCGCAAGGCTCAGTGCTGGGACCCCAGCTATTTACAATATACATTAATAATCTGGATGAGGGAATTGAATGCAACATCTCCAAGTTTGCAGATGACACGAAGCTGGGGGGCAGTGTTAGCTGTGAGGAGGATGCTAGGAGGCTGCAAGGTGACTTGGATAGGTTGGGTGAGTGGGCAAATGCATGGCAGATGCAGTATAATGTAGATAAATGTGAGGTTATCCACTTTGGTTCACAGGAAAGTAGACTATTATCTGAATGGTGGACAAGTAGGAAAAGGGGAGATGCAATGAGACCTGGATGTCATGGTACACCAGTCATTGAAAGTAGGCATGCAGGTGCAGCAGGCAGTGAAGAAAACGAATGGTATGTTGGCATTCATAGCAAAAGGATTTGAGTACAAGAGCAGGGAGGTTCTACTGCAGTTGTACAGGGTCTTGGTGAGGCCACACCCGGAGTATTGTGTACAGTTTTGGTCTCCTAATCTGAGGAAAGACATTCTTGCCGTAGAGGGAGTACAGAGAAGGTTCACCAGACTGATTCCTGGGATGGCAGGACTTCCATATGAAGAAAGACTGGATAGACTTGGCTTGTATTCGCTGGAATATAGAAGATTGAGGGGGGATCTTATAGAGACTTACAAAATTCTTAAGGGTTGGACAGGCTAGGTGCAGGAAGATTGTTCCCGATGTTGGGGAAGTCCAGAACAAAGGGTCACAGTTTAAGGATAAGGGGGAAGTCTTTTAGGACCGAGATGAGAAAATCATTTTTCACACAGAGAGTGGTGAATCTGTGGAAGTAGTTGAGGCCAGTTCATTGGCCATATTTAAGAGAGAGTTAGATGTGGCTCTTGTGGCTAAAGGGATCAGAGGGTGTGGAGAGAAGGCAGGTACAGGATACTAAGATGGATGATCAGCCATGATCATATTAAATGGCGGTGCTCGAAGGGCCGAATGGCCTACTCCTGCACCTATTTTCTATGTTTCTATGTTCTAATGGCGTGCAAACTCACCAAAATGATCTCTCAAAGATAACAAAAGCAAGTCCCAGTCCCCTTCTACTCTGTTGGGACTGAGTTAATTAAATATTTAGTGGGGAATTCAACAACAGTTACTGTAACCTTTGCACTGAGTTAAGTTTGGTTGGACCTTTGAATCGTACAGAACTTTCCCCAGGCTGAAAACACCAGGCAACAGCCAGAGAGTTTTGTCTTTGTGGGATATCACTTAACAATCTCTCGTCAGAAAAGCCTTTGCCCTGAACTGGAAAGTATGCAGAGAAGGTTTACAAGAATATAGCCAGGTTATGAGGACCCGAGCTATAGGAAGATATTAGTCAGGCTCGGACTTTATTCCTTGGAGCGTAGAAAGTTGGGTTGATCTTGCAGAGTGTAAAATTATGAGGGGGAATAGATAGGGTGAATGCACACACATGCACAGTCTTGGCATGGATGAATTGGGCTGCAGGGGCAGTTTTCGTGCTGGATTTCCTGCTCAGGGCCCTGTGTCACCAGCATCTTCCAATTCCAAATGCTTTTGTTCTCTAGATGATCTGGGCTGATTTACCTCCCTGGCAAGAAAACCAATAAAGCAGGTTGTTTTTTGTAATAATATAAAATTGATTCAGCAAGCAAGATACAAATAATATTTTATGTGTACATTTCTTAGTAATCTTGTTTCAGCGAGCAATTATGATTATGGAACTCTAATCCAGTTAGGGAGTGTTAATTGCTTTGATTTAGTTTAACAACAGATAAATCAGGTGAAAGGGTGAATTCTTCTTCCAAGGCCAGTCTCTGTCTCTACCAGGATGCATCTTTTCAGCAACTAATGCACAAGCACTGCTAATTAAACTTAATTTTGAATGATATTTTGTACATCATCCAAATATTGCAAGTGGAGAGTGCGAAACAGCAGAAGGAAATTGATCGCCAACGCTGTAATGTTTTATACAGTATTCTACACATCTGAATTAAACGCAAGGTATCAATTTGAGAATCATCACTCCTGCATCATGAAATCAAGGTCTCCGCTTTTGTGGAAAGGCCAGGGAGATTAGATTGGATCTATTTTACCACAGAGCTGAACACTGTATTTTCCTGTGTAAGAAAGAACTGCAGATGCTGGTAAAATAGTAAGATTAAACGAGAACTTACCAGTTTGAAGTTTGGTCTTGATTTTATGAGGCGTCACGATGAGCGATTACGTGAAGAAGGCCGTCGGTCCACATGCGCGTCAATCTCCAAAGCAGCGGCGTGAAATCACAGATAAGAGAAGTTGACCTGAAGATAGTAAGATTTGGAGAACTGGGACTACCAGATGACCTTTATAATATGAGGGTTGGGAGCGGAGGGCACGTAATCGCTCATCGTAACTCCTCATAAAATCAAGATCAAACTTCAAACTGGTAAGTTCTCATTTAATCTTACTATTTTACTTTGGAGTCACGTGAGTGACTACGTGAAGATTTCAAAGCTCTGATTTCACGCCGGATACGAGTCCAAGCATCACACACTGAATGGATTGACCATGGATGAGTGAAAAAGATTAATGCATTCAGACATAACAATACTAATGCTTTAATTATGAAAAGTAAAAATAATAGTAACCCCTCCCATCCTGGGGGGAAACTATACAACAGAATAGTAAGATTGAACGAGAACTTACCAGTTCGAAGGTTGATCTTTATTTCATGAGGAGTTGCGGTGAGGGATTTCGTGAAGAGCCCGCCGGCACGCATGCGCAACATTCTTCAAAGTAGCGGTGTGGAATCACAGAAACAACAACAGAAATGATTTGGCATAGTAAGATTAAAGAGACTCTAATTACCAGTTGAGTATGATCGAGGGTTGGGAGCGGAGGGCACGAAATCCCTCACCGCAACTCCTCATGAAATAAAGATCAACCTTCGAACTGGTAAGTTCTCGTTCAATCTTACTATTTCATTTCGGAGTCACGTGAGTGACTTCGTGAAGACTTCAAAGCTTCTGTGATTACACGCCCTGGACCACGTCCATGCTGACACACCACTAGCAAGGATGGATGGGAGTAAACAAGTTGATGAAACCAGGTTATACTGAAACACAAAGAATATTTATTAATAACACAGCAAAATCCCCTTATTCGGGGACATCCCCACGTTCTTGCCCGGCGTTCAGCACGGCCTCCGCGAACTGTAGGGGAGCAGCAACAGGCTTATTATAGAACCGCTGGAAAACAGCTTCGTTCGCCCATCCTGCTGTGGCGAGAATATGGTCCATGGGCACCTCCATGACCCTCGCCGCCGACGTAGATGCAGCCCTGGTGGAGTGAGATTTGAACACATTAGTGTCAATACCTGACTTACCCAAGACGATCCGAAGCCATCTGGATATCGTCTGGACTGTCACTCGATGGTGAGGTCTTTTATGAGTGACAAGCAGGTATTGCTCCATTCCTCTGATGCTCCTCGTCACCTTGACGTAGTAACGGATATGAGTGGCTAAACATAGCCGAGCATCTGCGGGGTATGCCGGGAACTTCAGCTGCAGCCCTGTGCACCCAGGTCTATGCTGCTTAAGTAGCTCATCAATGAAAAAGACTACTTCTCCAGGGGTAGACGTCATCCTGTCAATACGGAGTTTGTGGAGCGTCTGAACCCGCTGTGCTGAAGTCAGCGCTAGTAACATCACCAGTTTCATGGTGAGTTTGTCCAGCTGTAACCCTTCAATGGGTGACCACGTCCTGAGCAGGGTTAGTACATCCCTGACATCCCAGGTGATGTTATAGCATGGTGTAGGCGGATTCAAATTGAATATACCCCGCATTAGCCTGGACACTAGCCTGTTTGATCCGACCTCGATGTTGAGGTAGAATGACAGCGCACTCCTGGCGCTGTTGATGGCACTGTAACTCAAGTGTTCATCGTGGTGCAACCCCGCGAGGAATTCCAGGACGTCGGCTATGGAGACATCATCATACGTGATGCGAGAGCGGCTGCAGTAGGCTTCCCACGTGGCGATGTGGGAGAGGTATCTTCGCCTGGTTGACTCTCGACATGATGCCCCAATGGTGTTCATGGTCCGGGTGGAGAGGCCATACTGCAACCATGGCCTGGTCAGAACCTGCAAGCCAGTAATTTTAAATAGGCATGGCAGGAGTGTGACTCCCCTGAGACAGGGTGGGAAACCAATTGCGGGCAACCCTCTAAAGGGACCCAGGGTTGACTAAGCATGTCAAAGACCACCGGATACCAAGGCTGTGTGGGCCAGTCGGGTATGATAAGAATGCCCCGAGCGGCATCCATCTTGATTTTTTGTAATACCCGACTGATGAGGCAAAACGGGGGGAATGCGTAGAAAAACCAACTCCCCCAGTCTAGCGAGAATGCATCCATCGCTAATGCCCCAGGATCTGGTTCCCATGAAACGTATGTCGGTACCTGATGGTTCAACCGTGACGCAAAAAGGTCAATATCCGGTTGACCAAATTTGGCTGCAATTTTCGCAAATATTTGAGGATGCAACATCCACTCAATATTATCGTTAAATTTGCGTGACCTGGTGTCTGCCACAGTATTAAGCCTACCTGGCAAATAGGTGGCTGAAATCCAAATATCCCGATCAATACACCAGAGCCAAATGGTATTAGCCAATTTGTCACAAGAGACTGACCTGGTACCGCCCATATGATTTAAATATGCCACAGCCGTGGTGTTGTCTATTTGGAGACGGACATGAGCTCCACCGAGATTGGAACAATAAGCCCGCAGTCCGTGAAATGCTGCAAGCAGCTCCAAATAGTTTATCCCTTGCGATAGCAACATGCTAGCTTCAAGGGTGTCCCACCTGCCCCCACAACTAGAACAGCTGTCCGTAGCTCCCCAGCCTTGGGAGCTTGTGTCAGTTTGCAAATATACCACCGGATTGGGCACAATAATGGGTTTGAATGACCTGCCAATATTGGACACCCACCATTGTAGCTCAACCTCAGCATCAGGAGGCAGCCGCATTGGTCTGTCGAAATGACCAGCGTTCTTTTTCAACGCGGCAATCTTGGCTCTTTGCAAATTTTGATAATGCAAAGGCCCAAATTGGGCTGCCGGAAACAATGCTACGATTTTGCCAATCACCTTAGCTGTTTGCCGGATAGATGGTATACTGGCGAATGCAAGATCCTGACATGCGTGGGTGACATCCTCCACCTTGTTAGTTGGTATGGTGGCCCTCATTCGATTGGAATCCACCGTGAAGCCCAGATAATCCATAACCTGGGACGGGCAGAACTTGGACTTGTCTGGATGGACAATAAACCCCAGCCGCTGAAATATCGTGACAGTGGCCGAAACTGCCCTCTCAGCTGCCTCCAGGGTTTTGCCAATAATCAGGATATCATCCAAATAGGCCATTACAATATGTTCTTGTTTTCGTAATTGGGCCATAATAGGCTTGAGCAATTTAGTAAACAGCCTAGGGGCGGTTGTAAGCCCATTTGGCAAAGCCCTGTATTGCCAGAGCTGACCCATCCAAACAAATTTCAGAAACTTCCGATGATGTTTCCGAATGGATACTGAATAGTATGCATCTTTTAAATCAATGCATGCCATAAAGCAACCATGCGAAATCAGTGATTTGGCTGTCTCAAACGTGTCCATTTTAAAATGAGTGTATGTTACAAAAATAATCACTCGACAACCTCCATCCTTTTTTGGTCTAGTAAAGATATTGGAGACGAATTCAATAAGTTCTTGCATAGTTTTCTCTATCACGCCTTTTTTTTCCAAACGAAAAATTTCAGCTGTGCCTGCTGCCTGTTCAACGGCAGACAGCGTAAACTTCCGTTTAGGCATATGCTGGGATGGAGGAATGTCCCTGTGAATAAACTCAATAGTATGACCCCGAATATTCTGCAAAATAAACTCATCTGAAGTAACAGTCTCCCATGCCTCAGAAAAGAACCAGAGTCGCCCTCCAACATGTGATGTTAAAGGAACAGGAAAAAGAAAACCAGACCGCCTTACCTCCATGGTCACCGGCGGTCCTTGACATGTTTGGTTGGCCGCGGAGGTGCTGGGTTGGGTTGATGGTGGGGTGGCTTCATTTTCCACTGGGGCCGTTGTGGACCTGACCCCAAAAAAGACCGCTGCTGCTGGCCCTGTTGATATCGGTGTGGTGTCGCACCATATGGTCTGGCTGCTGCAGCGGCCGAGCCTCCCGGTCGAGCAGGTGGAGCTTTTGGCACCGACGGTCTGGGGGCGATCTGAGACCGCATGAGTCCCACCGTCTTGGCTACCTCGTCAAGCTCTTTGACTCTCTTCGGAAGGTCGTCTCCGAAGAGTTGTCGGGGCGGCGGTGGCGGTGGTGGTTTGCACAACCCAGCGAACTTAGGGTTGATGGATGGACGAATGCTGTTTTTGCGGAAGGTATTGATTTCATGTTGAGTGGCACACAAAAGTGCCAAAGCATCCTCCTGGTCCAACGAGAGATCACCACCATCGACCGACCGCGCAAAGGCGGTAATACCGGCCGTGAGGAGTTTTAAAATCCGCTGGAGCTTCAGCTCCTGATGGCGGATTGCCACGCCGATGTTGCCCCATATGGGCGTATTGACCACAGGCACATTGAGGGCATTGCAGTTGGAGGGAGGTTTGTGGCGATGAATGGCCTGCGAGAGGACTTCCTCCTGGAGCTGGTGGTTCGTAAGGTAGTCCACCGTGGCCGCCAGCTTGGGGTGAAGCGGAAGTCCAGTTGTGACCGGGGCAGCGAATTTTGCCGCTACATCCAGTAGCTCTTCTGTCGGTGGCTCCGATAGAGCTGGTGTAGGGTCAAATCCTTCTTCCTCCGGTAGTTCGCTGACGATGGAGGCTGGTGAGACGGCCCTGTGCCTGTCGATGTTGGTGGACGCTTGCTGCTGTTGATTATGGAGCAGAAGCTCCAGCAGCCGCTCCATACGGTCAATACGCCCACCACCCTGAACACTCGAGTGGTCGGAGTCCTCCGGCTCAGAAAAATTGCCGGGGCTCCTGTCATCGGCCCGCACCTCGTCGAGGTGATCTCGGTGCCGGAAGTTGTCGCTATCGGCCACCGAAGCGAAACCGCACGATTCCCGCGCGGGAGAGGTGTTCAACCGCCTCCGTTTAGCGGGAGCGGAAGCCGTTGCCACAAAGGGCCCTGACGGCTTGGGGTCGACTCCAGCAGAAGCATGGAGCGACGCCCGCGCGGGCTTGCCGGCTGTCCACATCGTGGACGATGCCGACGCATGGTCTCGTCCACCCATCCATGGGGGACTCGGCGACCGAGGCGGGACCGTACCCAAGCCCCCCGTCCCGGCGGCGGGGTTTGGGAGTTGGGTAGCAGACCTCACAGACCCAGGTCCTGCCGTTGCACCAGACCGCAACTCGGCGGCAGGTGAAGCCTTAGCCCGTACCGGGTTAGGCTTACGGGCTCCTCCCCTGCCCTTCCCCGTGGTCGCCGCTGGCGACCTGAATGTGGCAGGGTCCACCTGTTCGGATGGCACCCCGTTGTCGTCCTCCACGAACTCCTCCTCGGAGCTGTGGCGAGTCAGCGGGTCCCGACCTCCGGAAGCAGGAGGCATCGGTTTCCCCGCCTTTCTCCCGGCCCCAGGTGTAAACGATGATGAGGGTGCCGGGCCGGTCGAACGACGACTTCGACCAGACATTTCCAACGAACTCCAATCCACGCCTTTGCTGAAAGACAAACAGACAGCAAGGGCCAACCAACTTAAGGTTAGTTTAACTTACCTAAGAGGTTCCTTATGAAGGGCTGGCGGGGAGCGCACCCCACCGCCAGCCGTCGGCAGCAATGCGTTGCGACGATATGTCGCGCATGCGTGCCGGCAGGCTCTTCACGAAGTCACTCACGTGACTCCGAAATGAAATCTAAAATGGTACATGCAAACACCCCTGGTCCAGCAATAGGAACATCCGTTCATTGACCCATCCTGCAGCCGCTAGGATGTTGTCGAGGGGGACGTCCATTGCCCTCGCTGCCGACATAGATGCAGCCCTGGTGGAGTGAGATTTAAAAGTGTCAGTGTCCACTCCTGCCAGAACCTCCTTTAACCATCTGGAAATGGTTTGTGCTGATACCTTGTGGAAAGGTTTCTTATAACTGATCAGGACAGATAACTCAGAGCCTCTGAGGCTCTTGGTGACTTTTATGTATTGGTGTATATGTGATACTACACATAACCGTGGATCCTCGGGGTATGCCACGAACTCAAGCTTGAGCCCTGGCACCCCCGGCCTGCTATGTTTGATTAAATCATATATAATGAAGGTTATGGTATTTACATCGGTAGTCATGTTGTCCATTCGTAGCTTGTGCAACATCTGGACTCGTTGCGCTGTTACCAGCGCCATCAGCATGACCACCTTGAGGGTGAGTTTAGATAAGGATAGGGAGGAAGTTGGCGCCCACTGGCGAAGCAGTGTAAGCACCACGCTCACATCCCAAATGTCTGGGTGGTATGGAATTAAAAATGCCCTTCATGAACCTCGTTATTAAGGGGTGTGTCCCTACCGATTGATGCCCCGTTCCCAGCACTAAATAGGAAGATCCCAGATAATCAATTATCCTGGTAGGTGTCAATTTGGACAACTGGATGGATTAGAAAACCCCAATCCCTCAAACATGAGTTTGGTGGCTGCGACAGATGATTCAGCTGATTCCTTGGTGTCCCCGATGATTAAAATGTCATCCAAATATGCCATGACTATGTTATTCTGAGCTCGTAGTAGCCCCAGAACTGGTTTTAGTAGTTTAGTAAATAGTCTGGGAGCTGAAGTCAGCCCAATTAGGCAAGGCTTTGAACTGCCACAATTGTCCCATCCAGTTAAATGTCAAATATCTCCTGTGCTCCCTGTGAATTGGTACTGAGTAGTATGCATCTTTAAGATCAATGCATGCCATATAACTCCCTTTAGAAATCAGTTGGATGGCAGTGCCAAAGTTATCCATTTTGAAATGTTGATACTACACAAAGGTATTGAGTTCAGTAAAGTCGAGGATGATTCAACATCCTCCATACCTTTTCCGCTTGGTGAATATGTTGGATTCAAATTGGTGAGGTTCCTGATGCGATCTCTGAATGATCTCTTTTTTGTATAAAGCCTGGAATTCAGCATGTCCATCCAAACTTTCCTGTTGTGAAAACACTTATGTGCGGTTTGGTAAATGTTGTGTGGGTGGTAATGAATCAAGAAGGAACTCAATTTTGAAACCTTGTATACTGTGCAATATAAACAGATCCTCTGTGATCCAACTCCATTCATTCAAGAAATGTTGCAATCTCCCCCCAACCTGTGAGTGAGTCATGTTTAAGATGTTGCACAAGGAACTAGATTCACCTACCTCACACGTTACTGGCGGTACAGTGCTGGTTTGCGTCCTCGAGACTTGGGAAGTAGAGCTAATGGCGGGTGCCCTCCACGCATCCTTGCCGTGGGCCGGCTGGGGCTCACCCCTAAAAAAGACCTTGATGCCTCCAGTTCGAGTCTTCCTCTGGTTCCGGAGCCCCTAGGCAGGTATCGCCTGGTGCTGAAGGGGGCATAGGGGTGTGCCCGGTATGATGAGCCCCTGGGTGTGGTTTGGACTCTACTCATGAGGTGGATGGTCTTAGCCTCATCGTCCACCGCTCGGACCTGCTTCGGCAGATCTTCCCCAAATAGGTAATTGGCCGGCTGGACATTGCTGGCCTTGCACAGCACAGCAAATTTGGGGTTTGGTGACGGCCGTATTGCGTTTTTGTGCAGGTAATTGATCTCAAAGTTGGCATTACATATTAGCGCCACTGCGTCCTGCTGTGTTTCAGTCAGCAGCTCCCCATCGACAGACCTTGCAAAGGCCGTGATACCAGAGGTCAGCAATTTCAAACTTTTCTGGAGTTTAATTTCCTGGGCTCTTACACCCACTCCAATATGACCCCAGATGGAGTGGTTTACGGCTGGCACATTTAGGGAGGTAGAGTTGGCAGGAGTATGGTACCTGTTTATGGTCTCCTCCATTGCCAGGTCTTTGAGCTGGTGTGATGCCAAATAATTTATTGTGGTGGCTAGGTCTTCATCCAGGGTGCTCCTGATGGAGAAGGTATGGCAAATTTGGATGCCAATAGCAGCACTTCAGCCCCGTGTCCCTGGGAATGCTCACCTGCTGTGCCTCCATATTCTGAGTCGGGTAAATACTGACTCCGTGTACTCCCCTCTCCAGAGAGGGAGACACTTCGCAGCCCTGTAAACGGTGCTGCTGGCGCGGGCTCCTGTGGAGACCGGTGCTGATATTGCTCCCTCCTCTGGAGCATATCGTTCTGGAGCCACCTCTCCATAAGGTGCTCCATCTGGGAACGTCGTCCATAGACGCTTCTCAATGAAGGAGGGGATCCCTCCAGGCACAACTCATCTGAGTCTACGGGCCTCGCAGACTTTTGTGTGGCCTTGCGCCCCAGCGGGACTGCCACAGTGCTTTCCTCAGGCACCAAGTCTGCTGTCGCTGGCTCCACCGCCAGCGACATGGAAGGCGATACAGGCAATCGCCCACTACCCGCACCTCCGCGGTCTTCGGTAGCCGGCTTCACCGCAGACCGTCTCTTCACCTTCGACATAGTTTTGGTTCAATCTTGCTGGAAGCACAAGAATTATAGAACACGCCAATAAAACCTCAGAGTAGTTTTAAAAACACTTACCTGAGGTTTTTAAACTTACCGCTGGAAGGAGCGACACGCCTGCCAGTCAGTCGTTGACGCATGCTTCAGACGTAATGGCGCGCATGCGGACTGATGGACTTCTTCACGTAGTCACTCACGTGGGTCTCAACCCGAAAGAAGGGTCTCGACCCGAAACGCATCCATAGGTGCAGCCTCACCCGCTGAGTTACTCCAGCATTTTGTGTCTACCACTGTCTTTTCCTGTTCAGTCTAATCTTGATGGTTGGGCAGCAAGTGGATAAGCTGGTGTCTAAATGGATGACCAGATTTCAACCACAGCTCTGGGCAGCCCCACAAGTGTTGCGTATCACTGACTTACACCAATTATACCAGGTTTAAGGCACAACACAGATAATGGATTGAACTAGGGACTGATTTTCATCTTGTTGTTACAGACTGCCCAACTGTGTTGCATTGTGTGTCTTTAACCTGTCAGGTTGCCCAGAGAGGTACATGTTGTGGTTCAACTTTACATTGAGTGTCTCGTCATGTTAATTATCAAGGGTAGAGGAAAACTAGGGAATGGTTGGCCTCTTCCCCAACCTTAACAACATCAAACTCAGAACCGAGTGGCGATCAGGTTGGCACCCACTGCATATACTTAATAACATTTGGCTGTTGCATTCTCCTTTACTAATATAGAACTGCATGATACTAATACACTGGGTCACTATAAACTACAGCTGGACCTGCAATCTACTCTGGTGCACTAGGACCAGCCAAAGCCAACCTGCTGGGAATCAGCTGCATTGGTTCATGTACCAATGCAAAAGTGACGTTGATCTTCACCCACCCAACAACATGGATTCCTTTGATTGATGTGAAATGGATGTTCAACTATGGATTGAACACCAAAAATATTGAGAGTTAAAAATGAGAATTTGGGATAATTATGCTGATTTTGTTTTCTGGATAAAGCAGATTGATAATTCAAAACATTAATGCTGCACACGAGAAAGGCTGACGTCATGAATGACTTGCAGTTGATCAATCTGGTTCAGGGGCTCCATCCTGTGGTTGTAGTTGAAGAAGTGTCTTCCATTGACAGAGACTGTGTAGCAGCTTGGTTGAACCATGATCTGCATCTGCCAAGAAAGAATTACAGATAAACCATAAAAGTATTTTGCCCACACATCAAATCTTCTTTCTAATCTAATAAGACACAAGGCACATATACACTTTGTTTAGTTTGAACAGTTAACTTATTAAAGAACATTTTCTTGAGAAAGGAAGAACTGCAGATGCTGGAATTTTGAGCAAAACACAGAGTGCTGTAATAACTCAGCAGCTCAGGCAGCATCCGTGAAGGGAACCCCTCTTCAGACTTTGGGTCCGAAGAAGGGTTCCAACCCGAAACATTGTTTGCAGACGACACCACTGCAGTAGGCCGGATAACAAATACTGACGAGACGGAGTACAGGAAGGAATTTGAGAACCTCGTAACCTGGTGCCTAGACAATGACCTTTCCCTCAATGTCAGCAAAACAAAGGAGGTTGTGATCGACTTCAGGAAGCAATGCGATACACCTACATCGACGACGCCAAATTAGAAAAGGTTGAAAGCTTCAAGTTCTCAGGAGTAAATATCGACAGCAACATGCCCGAGACCAGGCATATCGAAGCAATGGCCAAGATAACACACCAACGCCTCTACGTCCTTAGAAGGCTTAGGATGTTCGGCATGTCCCCAACAGCTCTAACCAATTTCTACTGATGAGTCATAGAAAACATTTTATCAGGATGCATCACAGCATGGTTTGGGAACAGCTACATCTGAGACCGCAAGAAATTGCAGAGAATTGTGGGTGCAGCCCTGACCATTACGCAAACCAACCTCCCTTCCATTGACTCTATTTATACTTCACACACCCACTGCCTTGGCCAGGCCACCAGCATATACAAAAATCAGTCTCATCCCAGTCACTCCCTCTTCTACCCTCTGCCATTAGGCAAAAGGTACAGAAGTGTGAAAAACGAATACCGCCAGATTCAGGAACAGTTACTTCCCAGTTGTTATCAAGCAACTGAATCTTCAGATCACAAACAAGAGTGCGGTCCAGAACTAATGTCGACCTCATTGGAGATCCCTCAGACTATTTTCAATATGATTTTACTGAATTGTATCTGAATTTCACCTAATGTTATTCTCTTTATCCTGTATCTGTACACTGTGGATGGCTTGATTGTAATCATGTTTGACCGAACGTTATTGCCTTCCACCGCAGTGAAGAATGTTGATTCCACTGTGGTGGATGTTCATGTTATATTCTATTGTGTATTGTGCTCTTTTTGAATGTGTGGCTGCATGGTAAAATCCCAGTTCCACGGTGTGAGTTCATTCCAAGAGCTCTCCCGAGTTAAAAAAACACAAACTCGTGGTAAGCACGGAGAATGAACGCAGCGGGTACCTCGGAGATCGGGGACGTCTCTTAGCGCTAACAGCAGTTACTCGGGAAGACTCGCTAACGGCAGGTAAGCACGGGAAGACTCGTGAAGATTTTTCAATGTGATTAAAAATATCCACGAGAGCCCAAGTACCGACGAGTGGCCATTACCGTAAATCTCTGAGTTCGAATCAGGGCAAACTCGGGAGAGCTCTTGGAATGAACTCGTACAGTGGGACAGGGGGTTGTGTCAAATTGCACTGTACCTTAATTGGTGCATGTGGCAATAAATGTGAGCTTCAACTTAAGCAAGAACAAAGTGGACCCTATTCACTGAGAACACAGGGGGACCTAGCAGGGGACCGCCGAGATTGTCGGGGTCCAAGTGGGGGAGCCACATGCAGCAGCAAGCTTGGTTCGCCGTTGCAAGAAGGTAAGACCGGTCATTGAACTTTTGTAACTTTGTTGGCACCAGAAACATGGCAACCCTTTGTGAGGTCTACTATATGATTTTACCGAAGTGTATGTAAAACAAATAATTTCACTGTACCTAGGTAGAAGTGACAATAAAGTGTCATGGAATCATTGACTGAATCTAATTCAGTTTCTGCTGCTAATAGCTAAAATGCCATGGTGAGATTTAACAAATGATCTCTTAGTTTAGTTTAGTTTAGCATGGAAACAGCCCCTCTGAGTCCATGCCAACCATCAATCTCCCGTTCACACCAGTTCTATGTTATCTCACTCTCTCATCCACTTCCTACACACACACACGGGGCAATTTACAGATATCAATTAATCTACAAACACATATTACTTGGGATGTGGGGGGAAACCAGAGCACCCAGTGGAAACCCAAGAGGTTAAAGGGATAATGTGCAAACTCCGCATGGATAGCACCTGAGGTCGGGATAAAACCCAGATCTTTGGTGCTGTGAGGCAGCAGCTCTACTAGCTGCACCAGTGTGATGCCCTTTTGATTTGAGACTCAATTGCAAAAGGACTATCTTTTCACGTTAAATACTGTAAGGATACGGTTACCACACTCTGGTTATCTTTCCTGAGCTGGAAATAGTCAACACCAGTGTTACCAGGGTAAAAGCTGCTGACTCGAGGGCAGCCACCTTATCTACAGCATGCCCGAGATCCCCGAACCTGGGCCCTGCCCAGGAGGATGACGCACCTCAAACGTCTGGCCAGGCACAAATGGGAGGAAGGGCAAAGCTCGCTCCTCTGTACCCCAACCGTGGTACGTGCAGGTGTTCCGCACCACGGTATTTTCGTGGAATCTTTGATCGATGTGCAGGGCAATGTTATCACAGCAGCTCGCCATCAGATTAATGGTAAACCTTGAAAAAAAGAAAACATCTATGACGGTAAGTAATTTGGTTTAAGGACATTAGTAATTTGTTCCATTAGACATTTGTTCCAGGTGTCAACTACTCTACATCGGTGAGACCAAGCACAGGCTTGGCGATCGCTTCGCCCAACACCTCCGCTCACTTCACAATATCCAACCTGATCTCCCGGTGGCTCAGCACTGCAACTCCCCCTCCCATTCCGAATCCGACCTTTCTGTCCTGGGCCTCCTCCATGGCCAGAGTGAGTCCCATCACAAATTGGAAGAGCAGCACCTCATATTTCGCTTGGCTAGTTTACATCCCAACATTGACCTCCAATTTCAGGTAGTGCTTGCTTTCTCCCTCATTCCTCTCCCCTTCCCAGCTCTCCCACAGCCTACTCTCTCCGCCTCTTCCTTTCTTTTACACGCTCCCCACCCCCCCCCAACATCAGTCTGAAGAAGGGTCTCGACCCGAAACGTCGCCTATTCCTTCACTCCATAGAAACTCACCAGCTGAGTTTCTCCAGCATTTTTGTCTACCTTAGTAATCCATTTGTATTTTTATAGCTTCACCGTGCATTTCGTGCCCTCAGTACCCCAATCTTTCAAAAATGTATAGAATCACAGAGCCATAAGAGATGTGAGGAGCCATGAGAGGAACTGAGAGAGGAACTGGAGGGAAGAGAGTCATACAGGCCCTTCATCAACAAGTCCCACCTGCTTGCGTTTGGCCCATATCCCTCTAAACTTATCCTATCTATGTACCTGTCCCAATGTCTCTTAAACGTTGTGCCGCCATCTGGTGGTTGAGCCACTTATGGTCAGGTAAAATGGTCACGTGACTGAGTTTGGCGGGAGTTGGCGAGGGAAGATTGTCATCAGTCCAGGGGTGTGTCCTACAGCAGCAGCAGAGACTTTGCTAGAGCTCTCACTTAGCGCGCGTTTGTTTAACAGTTGTATTTGCCAATAAAGATTGTTTTATTCACTAGTGAATTATTATAAAGTTGTGATAGTCCCTGTCTCAACTGTCTCCACCAGCAGCTCGTTCCATATACCCACCTCCCTTTGTGTAAAAAAGCTACCCCTCAGGTCCCTATTATATCTTTCCCCCTCCCCTTCCCTTAAGGGGTTGGACAGGCTAGATGCAGGAAGATTGTTCCCGATGTTGGGGAGGTCCAGGACAAGGGGTCACAGCTTAAGGATAAGGGGGAAATCCTTTAGGACCGAGATGAGAAGGAATTTTTTCACACAGAGAGTGGTGGGTCTCTGGAACTCCCTGCCACAGAGGGATAGTTGAGGCCAGTTCATTGGCTATATTTAAGAGGGAGTTAGATGTGGCCCTTGTGGCTAAGGGGATCAGAGGGTTTGGAGAGAAGGCAGGTACGGAATACTGAGTTGGATGATCAGCCATGATCATATTGAATGGCGGTGCAGGCTCGAAGGGCCGAATGGCCTACTCCTGCACCTAATTTCTATGTTTCTATGTTTCCCCCTATGTCCTCTGCCTCTCGATTCCTACTTGGGGCAAAAGACTCTGCATTTACCTCATCGATTCCTCTCATGATCTTGTACATTTCTGTAAGACCACCTCTCATCCTCCTGTGCTGCAAAAAATAAAGTCCTAGCCTGCCCAATCTTTCCCTGTAGCTCAGGCCCACGAGTTCTTTAACATTCTATTAAATCTTCTCTGCTCCCTTTCCAGCTTGACAACATCTTTCTTATGACATGGTGACCAAAACTGAACCGGATAATCTAAATGTGGCCTCATCAATGTCTTATATAAGCGTAACATGACCTCCCAACTTCTATACTCAATACTCTGAATGATGAAGGCCAATGTGCCAGAAGCCTTTTGACCACCCTATCTACCTGTTAGGAACTATGTACCTGCACTCTTACTGCCTCTCCACCCCTTCTGCTCCATAACACTCACCAGAGCCTTGACATTCACTGTGCAGGTCCTGTCCTCGCTGGACTTCCAAAAAGGCAACACCTTGCATTTCTCTGTATTAAATTCCATTAACTATTCATCATCCTTCCTGATCAAGATCTTGCAATTTTTGACAAGAATCTTCACTATCCACCACCCACTTAGGTATAATCTGTAAACTAACTAAACATGCCTTGTATGTTCTCATTTAAATCATTTATATAGAAGACACACAGTAAATGGCCCAGCACTGAACCCTGAGGCACACCACGAGTCACAGGCCTACAGTCTGAAAAGCAAACTTCCACCATCACCATCTGTTTCCTTCCATGATGCCAATTTTTAGTCAGCTAGCCTCTCCTTGACTCCCATGCGATCTAACCTTCCAGAGCACCGTCCCATCTCGAACCTTGTCAATGCCTTACTGAAATCCACATATACAACCTACAGTTCTGCCATCATCAATCTTTTGGTATCCATCTCCTTTTTAAATACCTCCAAGAATCAAACCTTCACAACCTCCTGGGTAAAAACCTCCGGACATTCATCACCCTCTGTGAGAAGAAATTCTTACACACTTTAAATAAACTCTCATCCTGGTCACCACTTTATAGAAAGATTTGATAGAAGTAGACAAGAAGTCGATAGATGCCTCTCATAATCTCCTAGCCTGCCCCTATGGGTGAAATGATGATTGTGCAGGCGGAATTATACAAGGGTTTAAAGAAGAACCAGGGTATTTGAAACAACTTTATGCACGAGGTTAAACTAAAAATGTTAATGAAACATATTCAAAGATTCAAAGTTATTTCACAGGAACGGTTTGAGCACATCCTGACGCAGACGTAACGAGATATAAACATGGGAGACACCAGTAAGACTGAAGTGCTCAGATGAGAGGTTTTCTTCTTAAGGCTGGGCCACAGTTGTCTCTCATACACACACACGGAGACACACACAGGCGCGGGCACACACGCACACGCACACCCACATGCACACGGAGACACACACACAGCTTAAAGAAAACAGAAAATGCTGGAACAACTCAAGCATCTATCGAGAGAGAGGGAATGTGAAGACACTTGTCAGAACTTACCTGGTAGCATTGGTGTTCACAGTCCCAACAATCTTTATCAGCCGCTGTGGATGGATGGCTCCGATATAGGCCTTGTACGGAAGAATCTAAGATAATGACCAAAGATATCCATCAGAATGAGCTCAACAGTGCGGACAGCTGCAGCCTGTTGGGCTGGAGAAGATGACAGCAATACGGAGAGCTGGGGCCAGGGAGAGAGTTAATCACGTTGTATCGTTGAGAGGGTGTGTGTTCATAAAGGATGTGCGATCATTCATATAAAATCTAGCGACACAGTGGTGTGGCAGTTAGCGCTGATGCCTCTCGACACCAGAGACATGATTTCAATCCCGACCTTGGGAGCTGTCCATGTGGAGTTTGCACATTTTCCCTATGATTGTGTTAAAAAGACATAGAGGGTGCATTTAGGAGATGAGGACAGAAGAGGCATGAAGTGTGAAGCCAGAGACAGGACTCTGGGTGGAAGAGAACGGAGGGAGACGGAAAGGGAGAAATGGGGAGCATCCAAATGGAGCACAGGGATGAGAAGGGGAAAAAGGGAGTGAAGGGGAGGGGTGGGGTGTTTGTAGGTTATATGTCGGCATAAAATTAAATGGGTGGGAGTAAATGATGAGGAAATAAATAAACAATGGCAAATGTGGTAGAACAGAACGAAGGGTACTATTAGAACCTCTTCAGGTAGCCCATGCTCTTTCTCTCTCCATCCCTCCCCCTTCCCAGTTCTCCCACTAGTCCCACTGTCTCTGCATACTTTTTTTGTCTCAAACCCTCCTCTGACATCTGTCTGAAGAAGGGTCTCGACCCGAAATGTCGCTTATTCCTTCTCTCTATAGATGCTGCCTCACTGGCTGAGTTTCTCCATCATTTTGTGTCTACCTTCGATTTTATCAGCATCAAAAGACCACTAGGGGTGCCGGGGAGATGGCAGCCCTGCCGACAGTCTGTTCGTTTTTTCTTTCTTTTTAAAATTTTTAGTTTGTTAAAAGTTTTGTTTTAATGTTCTTTGGTATATTTTTGTGGAGGGAGGGGGGAGGGGATCGGGGGAAACTTTTTCTCAAGTTCTTACCTTCCCAGAGATGTGATCAATTTTCGGATCACATTCTCCGGGCTCTACGGCCTAATATTGATGGAGTTGGAAACCTCCTCGGACTGTCGTGAGCCCCAACGTGGCGTGCGGACTTAACATCGGAGCGGATCCCTTGCCTGTGATCGCTCACATTGCGGCCTGCAGACTTACCAACAAGGGCTCGCAGTCTCGGGTGAGGCCGAGTCGGGAGCTCCAATGCCGCAGAAGGCTCAACAAGCCCCGTCGCGAGGTTCGATCGCCCGGCACGGGGGAGCTGACATCCCCCCAATGCGGGAGCTTGATCGCCTCGACACGGAGGGCCCGAACGCTGCCGGCTACGGGAGTTAAGATCATCCCGTCAAAGGGGGCTCGAGGCCCATGACCGAGGAAGAACAAAAGGAAGGACTTGAACCTTATTTCGCCTTCCATCACAGTGAGGAATGTGTAGGAGTCACTGTGGTGGATGTTTATGTTACAATGTGTTTTTGAGTGATTTGTTGCTTTTAATTGTATGACTGACCTGGCCAATGAAATTCCTCGTATGTTGCAAAACATACTTAGCGAATAAAGTGTGATTCTGATTCTGATCTGCAGTGCTTTCTTGAACAAATACTTACTGGATTAGACACAGTCACTTGGGCAGGTGTGCTCTGTAAAACAATAATATAAAATGTTAGTACTTACTCCCAGTGATGGAAATGGTGGGGTACGCAGGGAGACGGCGTTCCCCTACTTTTCAGTTTCCAGTTTCCATACTGTGTGTGAATTCGCAGCTTTATCCTGCGCTACTTAATCCAAGGGCGAGTGAAGGAGCGGACAGATGAACAAGAGCAACGATCATAAAGTGGAATAGGTGACATTTCGGGTCGAGACCCTTCTTCAGACTGTGTCAGGGGAAAGAGGAGCAAGAGATATAGATAGTACTAAGGACAAATGAATGGAAGATATGCCTATATCTCCCATTTCCCTTTCCCTTGACTGTCAGTCTGAAGAAGGGTCTCTATGATGTTTGTTTTCGTTTGCTCGCTCTCGGTGCCGATGCTCCCCCCCAGACTCCGCCAAACGCACACACACACACACACACACACACACGCCCCCCCCCCCCATGCTCTGAGAGGTGGGGGACAATCCCCCCCATGTTTTGTGGTCTGGACAAGTTGTTGGTGATATTTACTCCTGGGAACTTGAAGTATTCAACCACCTTTATTTGGGAGCTGTGAATGTATACCGGGGCATGTGTACTGTCGAAGTTCGTCTTTTAAAAGCAGACAGCAACAAAATTGTTAAAGATAAACCATGATGATATTTAATCGATTCGTCAGATGGGAGTGGCGAGATCTACAATGGGCACAAACGTTGCTCAGTGCTTCTCGGGCTCCACTCACAGAACAAAGGAAAGTTAGCGCAATTATACATTTTTCTGATCAGTAAAACACTCCTACCAAGTTTGAATATGGCTTGACTGAAAGATTCTCTAGCCTTTCAGAATATAGGCACAGCTGGGTCCAAATCAAGCTCTTCCATTCCAATACTTATCTCTGGAGCGTCTGCTATTTTTTTCAATCTGGGCTTCTTTATGGCATTGTAAGAGCACATGTTATTACTGCAGGCGCCTGTTTTAATGTCCTTATTAAAAAGACAACCTGTCCTCCATATTGTGTTCCATATAATTTGCAAAGTCATTCACACTTGGCACCGAGCCATTCTTTTGTAGAAGAACGACTCCATTTTGAATATTTACTTTATTAGATTTGACTATTAGCTCTGTCACCGGGGGATGCGTCCCGCTTGGTTTCCTTACGTCTATCACTAACACTATCACGAACGCATCCTTGCCGAGCACCAATATTGGGGATTATCGTAGAGGATGATTTGTCCACTTTCTACACACTAGGGGTGTAATTTACAGCAGGCAATTAACCTTCAAACCTGCACAACCTGCACATCTTTAGGATGTGGGTGGAAACCAGAGCACTCAGAGAAAACCCATGTGGGCACTGGGAGAAAGTGCAAACTACACACAGAAGGCATCTGAGGTGAGGATGAAACCCGGGTCTCTGGGATGCTGTGATGCAACCCAATAGTTTGCTTTTATATGGAGCAGCTATGGAACTTTGTAGAAGTTAAGAATACAAGGCGTTCTCAAAGAATAAGATCTGAGTGGCACAGATGGCTAATGAAAACAAAATTTGGGCTCATTTTCAAATAATCACTGACTTCTACAAACAGTCGATCTGCAGAAGTTGAACTTTGAGTAAAACAGAAATTAAAACTGGAGTTCCGGGATGAGAGAGGATGTTCCCACCCCATGCTTATTTCCTGCTATACTATATAAGCGATACTGCACTATACCCGTAAGTTCAATCCGAGTGCTGGAGACTCCAGAGCAGAAAGAAGGAAGGCGAGAACCAGCAAGATGATGAAACAACTGCCCATCTATAACCCGGTAGGAAGCAGCAATCCCAACCCGTTAGTCCCTGTCGTTGGTAGTTTTCCCTGAAATGTCCGCGGCGATTATTTCATTGCTTCTCCCACTTTTTAGGATATTGAGCCAAAGGCTCAAATGGGGATGAGGGTTTGGATGAGGTTCTGGGTTATTGGAGAAGCGTGGGAGAGCTGGGGAACGCAGGGAGTAGGAGCGAGGGAGGGAGGAAAAGTGAGAGGGATTGAGAGAGTGAAAGATAGTGAGGGGGAACAGAGTGAGAGGGACATAGTATGTGAGAGATGAGGTAAGGGAGCATGAATTAAGGAGAGTGAGGAACCGAGAAAGCTGGGGAAGATTGAGAGGGAGTGGGGAGAGCGAGGGAAATGTGAGGAAGCATCAGAGGGTTTGAGAAATGGACTGGGGAGAATAAGAGGGACCGGGGAATATGAGAGTGAGTGGGAGGAATTGGGAGGGTGCAAGGGCGAGTGAGAAGGATTGGGAAAAGTGAGAGAGACTGGGGAGAGTGAGAGGATGATATGAAATCTTCCGATGGAACTGTGGTGAGTAAAACAGCACATAAAGGGGACAGCGGTTAATGAGGAAGGAACCGTTATGTCTGTGAGCCTGGGCTGCCATGTGCTGGAACTCGATTAATGCCGTACTTCCGCTCAGCAAGATTGATATAGATAGTACTAAGGACAAATGAATGGAAGATATGCCTATATCTCCCATTTCCCTTTCCCTTGACTGTCAGTCTGAAGAAGGGTCTCTATGATGTTTGTTTTCGTTTGCTCGCTCTCGGTGCCGATGCTCCCCCCCAGACTCCGCCAAACGCACACACACACACACACACACGCCCCCCCCCCCCCCATGCTCTGAGAGGTGGGGGACAATCCCCCCCATGTTTTGTGGTCTGGACAAGTTGTTGGTGATATTTACTCCTGGGAACTTGAAGTATTCAACCACCTTTATTTGGGAGCTGTGAATGTATACCGGGGCATGTGTACTGTCGAAGTTCGTCTTTTAAAAGCAGACAGCAACAAAATTGTTAAAGATAAACCATGATGATATTTAATCGATTCGTCAGATGGGAGTGGCGAGATCTACAATGGGCACAAACGTTGCTCAGTGCTTCTCGGGCTCCACTCACAGAACAAAGGAAAGTTAGCGCAATTATACATTTTTCTGATCAGTAAAACACTCCTACCAAGTTTGAATATGGCTTGACTGAAAGATTCTCTAGCCTTTCAGAATATAGGCACAGCTGGGTCCAAATCAAGCTCTTCCATTCCAATACTTATCTCTGGAGCGTCTGCTATTTTTTTCAATCTGGGCTTCTTTATGGCATTGTAAGAGCACATGTTATTACTGCAGGCGCCTGTTTTAATGTCCTTATTAAAAAGACAACCTGTCCTCCATATTGTGTTCCATATAATTTGCAAAGTCATTCACACTTGGCACCGAGCCATTCTTTTGTAGAAGAACGACTCCATTTTGAATATTTACTTTATTAGATTTGACTATTAGCTCTGTCACCGGGGGATGCGTCCCGCTTGGTTTCCTTACGTCTATCACTAACACTATCACGAACGCATCCTTGCCGAGCACCAATATTGGGGATTATCGTAGAGGATGATTTGTCCACTTTCTACACACTAGGGGTGTAATTTACAGCAGGCAATTAACCTTCAAACCTGCACAACCTGCACATCTTTAGGATGTGGGTGGAAACCAGAGCACTCAGAGAAAACCCATGTGGGCACTGGGAGAAAGTGCAAACTACACACAGAAGGCATCTGAGGTGAGGATGAAACCCGGGTCTCTGGGATGCTGTGATGCAACCCAATAGTTTGCTTTTATATGGAGCAGCTATGGAACTTTGTAGAAGTTAAGAATACAAGGCGTTCTCAAAGAATAAGATCTGAGTGGCACAGATGGCTAATGAAAACAAAATTTGGGCTCATTTTCAAATAATCACTGACTTCTACAAACAGTCGATCTGCAGAAGTTGAACTTTGAGTAAAACAGAAATTAAAACTGGAGTTCCGGGGTGAGAGAGGATGTTCCCACCCCATGCTTATTTCCTGCTATACTATATAAGCGATACTGCACTATACCCGTAAGTTCAATCCGAGTGCTGGAGACTCCAGAGCAGAAAGAAGGAAGGCGAGAACCAGCAAGATGATGAAACAACTGCCCATCTATAACCCGGTAGGAAGCAGCAATCCCAACCCGTTAGTCCCTGTCGTTGGTAGTTTTCCCTGAAATGTCCGCGGCGATTATTTCATTGCTTCTCCCACTTTTTAGGATATTGAGCCAAAGGCTCAAATGGGGATGAGGGTTTGGATGAGGTTCTGGGTTATTGGAGAAGCGTGGGAGAGCTGGGGAACGCAGGGAGTAGGAGCGAGGGAGGGAGGAAAAGTGAGAGGGATTGAGAGAGTGAAAGATAGTGAGGGGGAACAGAGTGAGAGGGACATAGTATGTGAGAGATGAGGTAAGGGAGCATGAATTAAGGAGAGTGAGGAACCGAGAAAGCTGGGGAAGATTGAGAGGGAGTGGGGAGAGCGAGGGAAATGTGAGGAAGCATCAGAGGGTTTGAGAAATGGACTGGGGAGAATAAGAGGGACCGGGGAATATGAGAGTGAGTGGGAGGAATTGGGAGGGTGCAAGGGCGAGTGAGAAGGATTGGGAAAAGTGAGAGAGACTGGGGAGAGTGAGAGGATGATATGAAATCTTCCGATGGAACTGTGGTGAGTAAAACAGCACATAAAGGGGACAGCGGTTAATGAGGAAGGAACCGTTATGTCTGTGAGCCTGGGCTGCCATGTGCTGGAACTCAATTAATGCTGTACTTCCGCTCAGCAAGATTGTATTTGTGCAATTATTTTTATCTCCACTTGCATGCCCCTGTGTTTCTGACTCATTTCCTGAATGGCCCCTCTATGATGTTAAGGTTTTCAACCCCGCTTATAAAAAAAGACTTTCTTACCATTTATCTTTCCCATTTCTTTCAACAACTCAATCAAATCATCCCTTCATTTTTATTATTTTGTGGGAAAAGAAAATAGTTTAACCTCACGTCTAAATCCTGGAGTTTTTGAGAGATTTTCCCGCAAACATATTCTCCCTGAGATCCCATCAACTGACCCAGATTCTTCCAGTCACCTGCACACTTGGGGCAATTTACAGAGGCCAATTAATCTACTATGTTTTTGCTGCATGCTTTTGAGATGTGGGAGGAAACTGGAGCACCCAACGGAACCTTATGCATGTCAAAACCAGAGAGAACTGTCTCAGAATAAGAGGAATGTAGTTGAGAAAAAAAAAATCTTCACCCAGAGGCTGGTGAATCTTTACAATTCGGTGTATATTCAAGTCAGAGATTATGGACCTGGAGATACTAAAGGGATGAAGGAGTGAATGAAGAAACTATAAACTAAACCTGTATCAACCTGTCAGTTAAAAACACACAAAGTGCTGGAGTAACTCAATGGGTCAGGCAGCATCTCTAGAGAACATGGCTAAGTGACATTTTGGGTCAAGACCCTTTTCCAGACTGATTGTGGGGGTGGGAGAAAGCTCGGAGAGAGAAGGGACAGGATTTAGCGTGGCAGGCAGGCATGGAAATCGCTATCAAAACATGGAGGAAGACACAATTTCTTGGTGGCCATGCACGCGTATGCGCACACACGCGAGGCTTCGGCCATGTGGACGGTAACATTGGGAGCTGACCCAGTTGGTGACTGACTCCTAACTCCAGCAACAGCAGCTTGTCCGCCCGGAATCGTGTGGCTTGAATCGGCTGGTGGAGGCTTCAATGTCGGGAGCCTCGATTGTCTCGATGCAATGGTTTGGTTTTAAGCCCAGTGAACGTGCCAATTCAGCCCATAGAAAGAAGTCCGGATCACAAAACATGGGGGGGACTGTTCCCCACCTCTCAAAGCATGGGGGGAGTGATGCCCCTCCCCCTCCCCCCCCCCCCCCCCGGTTTCCGCCCATGGTGGCAGGTTATAGGTGAACACAGGTGAGGGAGGGTATTGATAGACTGATTGTTGCACAAAGGCCAGGGATGAGAAAAACAGAAGGCGTGCACAAGGGGTAGTGGTGGGAAGAAATAGGCGCATGTCAGCAAAGAGAATATGGAGCGAATGAAGAAACATAGCACTGAGCTAAAAGATTAGCCATGATTGTAATGAATAGTGAAAGGGTCCACTCCTGTTTTCATTTTTTACATTTGTATGTAGGCCATGCATAAGACCTCATCTTGCTGTCATATTGAATGTAGTGCAAATCTTCTTCATCCCAGTAAATTGTTCCCCATTTCCTTCTCTCTAGTAGATTAATTTACAGTGTTTCACCAGCAAACTATAAAAGGTTACCATCATTTGGAAAGCAAATGTTTTGTAGGGAAATAGAGAGAGGAGTTGCGAGGACAGTTAGAATTGGTAGAATGTTGAGAATGTGATGATTTACACACTGACACACAAACACCCACGCTATCCTGAGTATTTTATTGAGGAAGGCAAGACAATAAATAATATGGATGATGCGGTTAATGGTTTTAACAAATTCTTTGTAAATGTGGGATCAGATTTGGCAGAAAAAATTAATGACCCAGAAACAAAAGAAGGGGCGGATACTGATCTTTGGGACAGAAATACTAGCTCTAAGGAAGCTAGAGCAGTCGAAGAAAAGAAATCATAGAGACTGTAAGAAAATGTAAAAGCAAATCCTCTACTGATTGGAATTGCAGAACCATTAACTCATATCTGTAACTTGTCTTTTCAATCCGGTAAATTTCCAAACAAAATGAAAATAGCAAAAGTAATACCATTATATAAAACTGGGGATAGACACCATTTCACAAATTACAGGCCTGTTTCTTTACTCTCCCAATTCTCCAAGATCCTTGAAAAACGTTTTACAGAAAGACTTGACAATTTCATTGAAAAACATAAGCTTTTGGTCGACAGTCAATATGGATTCCGGACAGACAGATCAACATCTATGGCATTAATGCAACTAATCGAGGAAATCACAAATTGCAGAGATAATAAAAAATTTGCAGTGGGAATATTCATAGACTTAAAAAAGCATTTGATACCGTAAATCATGACATTTTACTCATTAAACTGGATAGGTATGGCATCAGAGGGGTTGGATTGGATTGGGTGAGAAGCTATTTAAGAAACAGGCAACAATTTGTAGAAATAGGTGAACATAAATCAACTTACATGAACATAACTCGTGGAGTACCTCAGAAATGAATAAATTAAAACAGTGGTTTGATGTCAACAAATTGTCTCTAACAAAGATTATGCTTTTTGGAAAACATAAAACAAACCCTCAAGTACAATTGAAAATAGATAACATAGAACGAGTATATGAAAATAAATTTCTTGGTGTGATCTTAGACCACAAAATCTGCTGGAAACCACATATAAACCACGTCAAAGCAAAACTGGCAAAGTCTATAGCAATATTGGGAAAATCAAGACACATTCTGGACCACAAATCATTACACACTTTGTATAATACACTCATATTGGCATAGCTGAGTTACTGTGTGGAGATATGGGGTAACACCTACAAAACCAACCTACAGCAGTTATGTACATTACAAAAAAGAGCAATAAGAATTATCAGCAACATTGGATATCTTGAATATACCAATTTATTATTCTTAAAGTCACATACACTAAAGTTCACCGATCTGGTTAAATTTAAGACTGCACAAATCATGTACAAAGCAAAAAATAATTTACTTCCAGGAAATATACAAAAACTGTTTATGGAAAGACAGGGTGGGTGTAATTTGAGAGGGGAACATAATTTAAAAAAACTCAATGTCAGAACAACTCTTAAAAGTATGTGCATAGCAATCTGTGGAGTGAATTTGTGGAATGGTCTGGAACAGGAGATAAAACTTAGCACAAATATAATTCAGTTTAAAAAGATGTACAAAAACACTTTTTTTTAAAGGATATTGTGATGAGGATAGGTGATTGTGAGTGGGATATTTCTTATACTGATTGTATTGGGAAGGGTGATTATAGGGTGATGGGTTATATATATGACTAGGAGATACTGTATAGTATATGAGGGTTTTTTCTTTTCTCTTTTCTTTTTTTCTCCCTTTTTTTGTATGGCTTTGTAAATATTTGATTAGTGTATAAATGTAAATAATTTGGTGCACATATAGCTGCTAAATTTGTATAAGATAATTATAAGCAGTTGATAAGAGGTGGGAATTAATAAGCTTTGGCTTCTTCCTGCTCCTTTTTGGACATATACAATTTCATTTATTTATAGATACTGTTTATGATACTTTATAAATATTCTTGTTTTGTTTTTTGTATGGTGTTTCACACTTGCTTTCTATTATTTTATTCTGTTCGAAATAAAGAATTAAATAAAATAAAAAATAAAATTCTGGCCACACATGCATCTCTCCGTTGCCATCGGGAAGAAGGTACTGGAGCTTGAAATCTGGAACATCCAGGTTCAGGAACAGCTTCTTCCCTAGACATCAGGCTATTAAACACGACGTCAAACAAATCTCTGAACAATAACAGCCTATTGCACTTTATCTGTTTATTTGTGTGTATATATATGTCTATGGTATATAGACACACTGAAATGTTCTTCATTATGTTTACATTATTCTGTTGTGCTGCAGCAAGCAAGAATTTCAATGTCCTATCTGGGACACATGACAATAAATCTCTACTTGACTCTGTTGACTTGATTCTTTGGGATAAAATGGGGCTTTTATTATTCTAAGTATTATTCTTCCTCTTTCAGATAATCCCCTTTATTGGGAAAATATTGGGCGGACTTCAGGATGGGAAGATGGTGATAATTCAAGGACAAGTGCCAGAAACAGCTGTGAGGTAACATAGTTTGAACTTAGGCAGTCCAGGCAAAGAGGATGACACCTTCTCCCACTGACATTCCTGGAAGGATTCTATATTACATTTTTCTAGTTTCCCTAGCTCGGACACCTCCCACACCATCACATTTGATATCTTCCTTTCTTCTTAGCTCCTCTAAAGGAGCAACAGCGCCTTATCAATTTTCTCCAAGCTGATGTGCGCCTATTTCTTCTCACCACTCACCCTCCACCGACATTCCTTCCTCTGGATCCACAATTCGCAACTCTTCAATCCTCTTGTTCACACCTTCTGTTTTTCTCATCTCTGGCCTTTGTACAACAATCTGCCTATCAATACCCTCCCTCACTTGTGTTCACCTAATTTGCACACTATATCCTGTCCCTTCTCTCTCCGAGCTTACTCTCCCCCCCCCACCCACAAAGTCTGAAAAAGGGTCTTGGTCCAAAGTGTCACTTAGCCATGTTCTCCTGAGATGCTGCCTGACCCACTGAGTTACTCCAGCACTTTGTGTCTTTTTAACAGACTGGTTGATACAGGTTTAGTTTATAGTTTAGATACACAGCACAGATACAATCCCTTCATCCCAACGAGTCTGCACCGACCAGCGAACCCCGCACATTAACACTATCCTACACACACTAGGGACAATTTACATTTATACCAAGCCAATTAAACTACACATCTGGACGTATTTAGAATGTGGGAGGAAACCAAAGATCTTGGAGAAACCCAAACTGGACACATAGAGAACATACAAACTCCTTACAGACAGCATCTGTAGTCAGGATCAAATCCTGGTTTCCGGCGCTGTAAGGCAGCAACTCTACCGTTGCGCCACCGTGCCGCCCCTGAGAGGGAAGCTTCCAAATGACCTTCAGTAACATTATTAGATACAGGTACATTCTACAAATGGCAGTCTGCCTTTGGGAAACATAGTTCCACATCCCAGCCAGAGCTATTGCTGGTGACCAAAGCTGTGCATCTCAGAGAAGCTGATTGGTTGAACTTTGCTTTGCAGATTCGCGGTGGACTTTGCGTGCGGCAACTCCAAACATTCGGACGTTGCTTTTCAATTCAACGTGCGTTACGATCAATCCACCGTTGTCTGCAACACGTTGGAGAATAACATATGGGGAACTGAAGAGATAAAGGCCCCAATTCCCATCAATGCCGGATCCTACTTCGAGCTCATCATTAAAACATGCAATGATTGTTTCCAGGTATGAAGGCTGGCTCCAGTTATAGTTGCACCCTAACCTTGGCCTGAAAAACTATAACCTAGAGGATTAAATTTAGCTTCATTATTATCATCACATGCACCGAGATACAGTGAAAATGTTTTGTTTGTGTGCTGTTCCATCAAATTCAATAATACTACACGTGAATACAATCATGCCAAACACAAGTACAATAGGTGGAGCGAGGAAAAATGATAAACATAACAATGATATTGATACATAGGGATCAGGATTACATTAATAACAGGTATAACCTAAATATTAGTCCAGTGTCAAAATACACATTGAATATAGACCTCCCGGTCTCTATGTAAATATAGTTAAATGTTTAAAAGAATGTGAAAAATATATACATCTTCTAGATGCGCTGGGATGCATCCTCAGTGATGTGACCTGGGGTCATTGGATGTTTCGGGTCTCACAACATCAGACACCCTCGCCCAGGCGACCCAGCCGAGGTTGATCAGGCCCCGACTTGCGTCCCAGCAGCAACCGCCCACGGATCAGCCATCTTAATAACTACTCTGCAGGGGTTGGGAGACTAGTGCGTGGAGGGACTGGGCTCTGTGGGGTGACTCCCGGCCGGGCTCCTCCTGCGTCTCACCAGGTTCAAGGCCTGTGCGCTCGCTGCACCTCTTTCTCCTTCTCCAAGCATTTCATTCTCGCCTGATGGATGTTTAGGCCACGATGGTTCATTAGGCCTTTCTGTAGCTTTGTTGGGTGTCTTTCTCACGAAAGGCACAGACTGGGGTGCTAACCCAGCCTTTCCCGGGTGCCATCTTTCCGTGCCATCAACTGTCTCTCCAGTAGTCACCAAACTATTCTTGGTTGTCACCCAGTCTATTCCTAGGTGCCACTGACTGAGCCAGACTTCAATGTGAAAGCTTATATATAAAAAAACTAAAAGATAAAAAGAAAAAAAGGGAAAAAAAGAGAAAATAGAAAAAACAAAACCCCCCTAAACTAAAAAATAAAAAGCGAAACAGAATCTGGGCTGCAAAGAATTTCAACAATTTAAGTCACTGTTTGTCGTGAAATCCGTTCCACCATATAAAGGTAAAATAATTTTTATAACGGTGGGAGAAGGGACAATTTTGTCGTATGAAAATGTTGAAAAATTCCCCAAGTCCTATCAAATTTAACCAAGGGTTCAACAATGTCACTACTGATTTTTTTCTAAATTTAAACATGATCTCGTTTCAGAGTACCACTGGAGTGTGGTCGGAGGGTTAGAGTCTTTCCATTTAAATAAAATAGATCTTCTGGCAATTTATGTAAAAGCAATCAGCCGATGGGCGGAACAGGACCAATGAATAGAATCTAACATTGGTAGCCCAAAAATTGCAGTAATAGGATGAGGTTGTAAATCAATACCTAAAACTACAGAAATAGTATCAAAGATTTCTTTCCAATATTTTTCCAAAAGCAGGCAGGGCCAAAACATATGGGTCAGTGAGGCCACTTCAGAGTTACATCTGTCACAGGTAGGGTTTATATGACCATAAAAACGAGCAAACTTATCTTTTGACATATGAACTCTGTGAACCACCTTGAATTGTATCAAAGCGTGTCTTGCACACATTGAGGAAGTATTAATTAATTGAAGAATCCTCTCCCATTTCTCGATAGATAGAGAAATTTGGAGTTCTCTTTCCCAGTCATTCTTAATTTTATCAAATTTGTAATTTCAAAATCAACTCACAAATAGTCGTTATTAAACCTTTCTGATAAGGGTTCAAATGTAAATTTTTTCCCCCAAAATTTTGGTTTGACGTGGTAACGGAAAAAAGGGTAGAGTAGCCTTCAAAAAAAGTCTGATTAGTAAATATCTAAAAAAGTGTGAGTTAGGTAAATTATATTTATTGGAGAGTTGGTCAAAAGACATAAAACAACCATCCAAAAACAAGCTACTAATCCCTTCCTCTTCCATAACAGAAAGGCTTGATCGGTACTAGAAGGTTGGAAGAAAAACATAGATATGATAGGACTCGATAAGATAAAATCATTCAATCCCAAAAACTTATGAAATTGAAACCATATTCGAAATGTATGTCTCATTATTGGATTAGTCGTATATTTATTAACTCCCGTAATTGTAAAAGGTAACGAGGCCCCTAGAATAGAAGCCAATGATAGCCCTTGCATAGAATCACGTTCAAGATCAATCCATCCTGGGCATTGGGTATCTTCTAAATCTTTTGTCCAAAATGTTAAATGGGACCTCAGTACTTTTGAACATTTAGATCATCACCATCGACACTGGGCTAATATTGATGCGCATCTTTGTCAAGTTGGGCCAAAGGGCATTTTACCTTGCTATATGACTTTATAACTCGATACCATACTTACAGTGTAAAAATAGGCCATTCGGCCCATTGGGACTACACATGCTCTCAGGGCAAACCCCCATTAATATAATTTGTTTAGAGATATTTCTTACTCTTATTTCCATGTATCAATTCCCTCTCACATTCCCAGCAGCCAAATTCTCCCCCTCATCTACACACTTGGGGCCAACTAACTTGCTGACCCAAACCCCTTTGTGATGCCAGAGAAAATCAGAGGGAGATTGTAGGTGGATGGAGATGTACTGGATGGAATTACAACCATTGAACCACTGAGTTAGTCAAATACTACCACCTTTTGCTTCAATCCTGAATCTTGGAAGTGGAATGTAACCCTTGTGTATGGAGTAAGCGAAGCTCGTGAATTCTGGGGGGAATAATTCATTGTAATTGGGTAGTTGAAGGCTGGCATTGACTCAATGAGCCTGTTTTCATGCGGTTTGACTCCTGGCTTTTTTTCTAATTAACACGAATGTTCTCTTCTTCCACAGGTCTCTGTGGACGGGCAGCAGTTCCTGGAGTACAAGCACAGGTTGCCCTTGAAGAGAGTCGATACCCTGAAGATTTTCAGAGATGTTCATGTGAATGCCATCACCTTCAAAGAACCAGACATGGGTATAACACTGTTTACTTACCAAGCCCAAGCCCAGTGTGGAAGGGCAGAGACTGAGGCAATCAGGCCCATCTCTGGTGTTCAGCACTGCCTCTGCTAACGATGGGAGTTTGGTTGCAAATTTTCACAGGCTGCCTCCTCACACGGCAGGAGTACACACAAAGGAGGCCCAGATGGTCTGGCATCCAAATTAGTAGGCCATTTGGCCCCTCAAACCTGCTGCCCCATCTCTAAATTAGATCATTGCCAACCTGCTCGTAACTTCAACCCCACACCCTTGCCCACTAACGGTGACCTTCCACACCTCCTCAAGATCCTCTCAACCTCTGTCTTAAACATATTCAAAGAATCTGAGTCCACAGCTCTTTGAAGAATAGTTTTAAAGACTCTCACAGAGAAAATAAAGAGTTTAGTTTATTGTTATGTGTAGTGAGGTACAGTGAAAAACTTTTGTTGTGTGCTAACCAGTCAGCGGAAAAACTAAGCATGATTACAATTGAGCCTCCTGTGTCTGTGGGAAGTCGATCACAACCTCCTTTGTCTTGCTGACATTGAGGGAAAGGTCATTGTCTAGGCACCAGGTTACGAGGTTCTCAAACTCCTTCCTGTACTCAGTCTCGTCAGTATTTGTTATCCGGCCCACTGCAGTGGTGTCTGCGAACAATGTTTAGGGTTGGAACCCTTCTTCGGACTCAAAGTCTGAAGAAGGGTTTCTTTCACGGATGCTGCCTGACCTGCTGAGTTATGACAGCACTCTGTGTTTTGCTCAAAATTCCAGCATCTGCAGTTCTTTCTTTCTCAAGAAAATGTTCTTTAATAAGTTATCTGTTCAAATTAAACAAAGCATGAATGTACCTTGTGTCTTATTAGATTAGAAAGAAGATTTGATGTGTCGGCAAAAGACTTTTATGCACCGCTTCAACTACAACCACAGGCTGGAGCCCCTGAACCAGATTGATCAACTGGAAGTCAATCGTGACATCAGCCTTTCTCTTGTGCAGTACTAATGTTTTGAAGTAAACAATCTGCTTTATCCAGAAAACAAAATCAGCATAATCTTCCCAAATTCTCATTTTTAACCCTCTGCTTTTTTGGTGATTAGTCCTGTAGATTGGTTATTGCATGTGAACCAATCAGAGTAGTGTAGCATCATTAACCCCACCTTACCGTACACTTTATATTAACACCCACTTCCTACATTAAGTAGTCTTGGAAGCCGCAGTGATGAACTAACAACCTGCTGTACCGCTCTGCTATACGTTATAATTAAAGATGACAAACTCTAGATCCGTGGTCTCCATCATTTACAAATCCTTAGTTGAACATCCATTTCACATCAATCAAAGGAAGCCGTGTTGTTGAGTGGGTGAAGGTCAACGTCACTTTTGCATTGGTACATGAACCAGCAAGTTGGCTTTGGCTGGTCCTAGTGCACCAGAGTAGTTTGCAGGTCCAGCTGTAGTTTATAGTGACCCAGTGTATTAGTATCATGCAGTTCTATATTAGTTATTATATGCAGGGGGTCGCAACCTGATCGCCACTCGGTTCCCAGTTTGATGCTGTTAATGTTGGGGAAGAGGCCAACCATTCCCTAGTTTTCCTCTACCCTTGATAATTAACATGACGAGACACTTAATGTAAAGTTGAACCACAACATGTACCTCTCTGGGCAACCTGACAGGTTAAAGACACATGATGCAACAAAGTTGGGCAGTCTGTAACAACAAGATGAAAATCAGTCCCAAGTTCAATCCATTATCTGCCTTAAACTTGGGTATAATTGGTGTAAGTCAGTGATACGCAACACTTGTGGGGCTGCCCAGAACTGTGGTTGAAATCTGGTCATCCATTTAGACACCAGCTTATCCACTTGCTGGCCCACCATCAAGATTAGACTGAACAGGAAAAGACAGTGGTAGACACAAAATGCTGGAGTAACTCAGCGGGTGAAGCTGCATCTATGCAGAGAAGGAATGGGCGATGTTTTCAGGTTGAGACCCTTCTTCAGTCTGAGTCTAAAGAAGGGTATCGACTCGGAACGTCACTAATTCCTTCTCTCCATAGATGCTGCCTCACCCACTGAGTTACTCCAGCATTTTGTGTCTACCTTTGATTTTACCAGCATCTGCAGTTCCTTCTTACACAGGAAAATACAGTATTCAGCTCTGTGCTAAAATAGGTCCAAACTAATCTCCCTGGCCTTTCCACAAAAGCGGAGACCTTGATTTCATGATGCAGCAGTGATGATTCTCAAATTGATATCTTGCGTTTAATTAAGATGTGTAGAATGCAATATTACTGTATAAAACATTACAGCCTTGGCGATCAATTTCCTTCTGCAGTTTTGCACTCTCCACTTGCAATATTTGGATGATGTACAAAATGGCATTCAAAATTAACTTTAACTAGACCAAGTGTAGACCCGTTGGTTCTATTCCAACGTGTGGTTGTGGGGGAGGGGGGGCTGGAAGGGATGGCATGCGGCGTCACACACACTAACTACTCCCCGCACACATGATAACTACACCCCTTGATATTATATTAATATATTATTAATATGGGAGGCGAGAGAGGAGGAGAGAGAGGGAGAGAGGGGGGCTGAGAGGGGGGGGGAAGAGAAGGGGGGGAGGGAGGGAAAGGGAGGGGGAGAGGTGGGGGGCAGAGAGAGGGAGGAGTGGGGGCAGTCCATCTATTCGCTACTCCCTATCACACCCACTCCTCTCTCTCTATTCCCACACTCTCCCTCCTCGCTTCCCCCATCCCCCCCTCTCCCTCCCCACTCCCTCGCCTCCCTCAATCCCCCCCACTCCCCCTCTTCACCTCCCCAGGATCTCCCAGAACTTGCTTGTTCACAGAGAGGAACACAGAAAAGCAACACAGATGCCAGAGGGAGGGAGAAGGAGTCAGAGAGCCAAATGCTAGCGCGCGTCGGGGGGGGGGGGGGGGGGGGGGAGATGGGATGTTGACGTAACTCGGCCTCGCGACGCCCGCAGCCGTTGATAACTGCCAGCTGACAACAGCCCTTTAAAGCCGCTAAGGCAAGACACACACACACACACACACACACACACACACACACACACACACACACACAGTTTTGATAGATATTAGACCAAGTGCAGACCCGTTGGGTCTGTTTCCCCAACGAGCGGTTGCGAGGGGAGGGGTGGCCTGAGGCGTCACACACACACTAACCAATCTCTCACACACACACACACACTAACCTCCATTCACACACTAACCACCCCCATTGATATTATATTAATATTATTAATTCACTCCTCTTACCCCATGCCCTGCCCTTTCCACTCACAAATAGCCCCCAATTCGCAGGCACAGAGAGGGAGACGGAGGCACAGAGAGGGAGACAGAGGGACAGAGAGGGAGACACGGAGGCACAGAGAGGGAGACACGGAGGCGCAGAGAGGGAGACGGAGGCACAGAGAGGGAGACGGAGGCGCAGAGAGGGAGACGGAGGCACAGAGAGGGAGACGGAGGCGCAGAGAGGGAGACGGAGGCGCAGAGAGGGAGACGGAGGCGCAGAGAGGGAGACGGAGGCGCAGAGAGGGAGACGGAGGCGCAGAGAGGGAGACGGAGGCACACAGAGGGACACGGAGGCACACAGAGGGACACGGAGGCACACAGAGGGACACGGAGGCACACAGTGGGACACGGAGGCACACAGAGGGACACGGAGGCACACAGAGGGACACAGAGGGACACGGAGGCACAGAGAGGGACACGGAGGCACACAGAGAGGGACACGGAGGCACAGATAGGGTTGCGGACCCACACAGAGGGACATGGAGGCACACAGAGAGGGACACGGACCCACACAGAGGGACACGGAGGCACACAGAGAGAGACACGGAGGCACAGAGAGAGGGACACGGGGGCACAGAGAGAGGGACACACAGAGAGGGACACAGAGGCACACAGAGAGGGACACATAGAGAGGGGCACAGAAAGCGACACAGAGGCCGGGAGCTTCCTGCCTTTTGGAGCAGTGGTTTCCGGGTATCCGCTGCCTTTTGGAGCAGTGGTTTCCGGGTATCCGCTGCCTTTTGGAGCTAGGGTTTCCGAATTGCGGGGTGTTTTGAGCAGGCGACCCTGCTGTTGTGAGAGGGCGGACGAGCAAAAGCAACAAAGGGGGGCCGATCATGGCTTCCGCAATGGGAAGACTTTACTCACAGCGCCGGGGAGAGAGCGAGAAAGGGAGAAAGAGAACAGGGCCCATCTGCTGCTGCGAGCATGCGGACAGTCAAAAGCAGCAGAGGGCCAGCCGATCGAGAGGGGGGGGGGGTAGAATGTGGAGGGGGAGAAGGGGGTGGTGAAGGGAAGGAGGGAGGGAGGAGAGGGGTGCAGCCGCCCAGCAGCCGTCAGCCTCAGAGTGGGCCTCAGCTCCATGGCCTCACATCCTCAGAGCTTCAGACCCAGAGTACAGGGGGGGGGGGGGGGGGGTAGAGGGCGTAGTGAGGGTGAAGTGGGGGGGGGGGGGGGTTGGAGTGAGCAGGCAGGCAGGCGGGCTGAAGTCCAGCAGCGGGAGGAGTGGCATGAGCGTACATCGTTACTGGAGTCCAGCAGCGAGAGGCGTGGCGCAAGCGTACTTGGAGGCGTACTGGAGGCAGTATGGGCCTGGATTGGTCGGCATGTGGGCATTGTGATGTCAGCAGCTGGTAAGAGCCGTTTAGATCTTAAAAATTGAGGTGTTTGAGTTTTATGATCAATTTTCCTCAAATAACTGACCAAGGAGTGGATGTGCAAATGCAAAAGTAAAATCGCTAGCAAAATGGAAACAATGTCGGCGTTTTTGCGTCTGGTTTGCGCGGAGTAACGAATCAAGTGCAAAACGCCGTACACCCACACACACACACAGAGTTTTAAAAGTAGATAGATAGATAGATAGATAGATAGATAGATAGATAGATAGATAGATAGATAGATAGATAGATAGATAGATAGATAGATAGATAGATAGATAGATAGATAGATAGATAGATAGATAGATAGATAGATAGATAGATAGATAGAATGATATGATTAGCAGTGCTTGTGTATTAGTTGCTGAAAAGATGCATCCTGGCAGAAATGGAGACTGGCCTTGGAAGAGGAATTCACCCTTTCATCTGATTTATCTGTTGTTAAATTAAATCAAAGCAATTAACACTCCCTAACTGGATTAGAGTTCCATAATCATAATTGCTCGCTGAAACAAGATTACTAAGAAATATACACATAAAATATTATTTGTATCTTACTCGCTGAATAAATTTTATATTATTGCAAAAAAACAACCTGCTTTATTGGTTTTCTTGCCAGGGAGGTAAATCAGCCCAAATCATTCAAGAGGGACAAAAGCATCTGGAATTGGAAGGTGCTGGTGTCACAAGGCCCTTAATAGGAAAGAGAGTAATGCAGCGTGAAAACTGATCCTGCAGCCCAATTCATCCGTGCCAACCAAAATACCCCATCTAAATTAGTCCCATTTGATCACACTTGGCCTGTATCCTTCTAAACTTTACCTATCCATGTACCTGTCCAACGTCTTGTAAATGCTGCTGTTGTACCTGCCTCAACTATCTCCTCTGGCAGCTTGCTCCATGTACATACCACCATCTGTGTGAAATACTGTAGCTGCCCTTCAGGTTAGTATTCAATCTTTCCTCAATAACCTTAAACTGGTTCTTGATTCCTCTCCCTTTGGTAAAAGACTATGGATTTGTCCTAACTATTCCCCCTCATAATTTTATACACCTCTGTAAGATCAACCCAACTTTCTACGCTGCAAGGAATGAGGTCCTAGCCTGCTTAACAAATTCCTATAGCTCAGGCTCTCATGTCCTGGCTATATTATTGTAAACCTTCTCTGCATACTTTCCAGTTCAGGGCAAAGGCTTTTCTGACGAGAGATTGTGAAGTGATATCCCACAAAGACAAAACCCTCTGGCTGTTGCCTGGTGTTCTCAGCCTGGGGAAAGTTCTGTATGATTCAAAGGTCCAACCAAACTTAACTCAATGCAAAGGTTACAGTAAATGCTGTTGAAATCCCCACTAAATATTTAATTAACTCAGTCCCAACAGAGTAGAAGGGGACTGGGACTTGCTTTTATCTTTGAGAGAGCATATTGGTGAGTTTGCAAGCCATTACTCCATTACAGGAAACAGATCTAATGATGAATAGGACAGTCAAAGAGGGTATAGACTAAAGATGAGAGGGGAGAAATTTAAAGGTGATCTGAGAGACAAGTTTTTTCACAGAGGATGGGTGATTATCTGGAATGAGCTGCCAGAGCAGTTAGTAGCGGTAAATGCAATTACAATGTATAAGAGAAATTTGGACAGGAACGTTGAGGATATTGAGCCTATTGGAGGTAAATAGAATTAGCATAGATAGGCATCACTGTGGCATGGATGCGGTGGATTGGAGAGTTTATTTCTCCTCTTCTTGATTCTATGAATATTTGTTCTATCGCAATTTCTTTCATTGATTGCATTAACGTCCCAAGTTCATGAAACATGCGTGGTCAGCTGTTGAAATATTTGACCATCAAGAAACAAATTATTAATCACATTCAGCATCTTTGACATTCTATTATCACAAGAATCGCTGATTAGTTTCTAAGAAAAGGTTTATCACCTTTTCCTTGGCTGCCAGGATAAATAAAAGAAAAAGCCGACCGGAGTCTCGAGACAAAATCAAAGAATTAAATAACATGATATGATAGTAAGTATTGGATCATAAAGTAGAAGTACTTTGCATTATGATTTAATAAAACTCTAAGCAAGCATTTACTGCCCCAGCCAAGCCCTAAACCTCCACAATAATAAATTGTTGTTGGATTCTTTGAAAAAATAAATAATTAATGTTTCGGTCTGGATTTACCCCAGAACTGAGATGTTACCATAAAAGGATAAGCAAACTAGGATGATTTTAAGTTGAGACAGTGATCCATCTTCAGCCCTGACCCCACATTTTTACATGTCTACATCCCTACCTACAAGCCTCTTAAACAGCACCACTATATCTGCTTCCAGTACCACTTCTGGCAGCGTGTTGCAAGCACCCACCACTCTCTGTGTAAAAAAACTGCTCCGAACATCCCTGTCAACTTTGGCCCTCTCACATTGGTCATACCAAGATCAGGACTACACAGGGAGAAGGGAGTCATAAAGTATGTCAATTTCCATGCGGTGCAGAACGAGGCCATATCTGTTCATTGAGTCCATGTAACTTTATGGAGCAATCTTATTCCCCCACTAATTTTCCCTCTCCCTATTCTCCCCACATTTCCAAAATGGGTGACTCAGGAAGAGTTGAAGATAAATAGTGCCGAAGTCCCTTGGGGTCATTCTCCTCTGCAAGAGATATGTTGCTTTGGATACTAAAGGGGAATGTCCTAGTGGCATCAAAGAGGCTTTTAGATAGGCACAAAGACATCCACACTCATTTAGCCACCGTGTTCTGGTCATTGTGGGTGGCTCAGCTGAGCAGCAGGGAAGTGGAAAGAATGAGAAGGCTGTAGAGAGGGAAATCAATTGTAAGAGGAACAACCATGTGTGTCTCCCGCAACAAATCGGACTATAGCGGGCCTCCAGGAGGGCATACAACCTCACTGTTGCTACGGTCAAGACTGTATCTCTAAACTAAACTGAACTAAACTATTTCACATCATCTAAATAAGCCATTTTGTTGTGTGGGTGAAGGTCAACATCACTTTTGCATAAGTACATGAACCAATACTATTGATTCCCAGCAGGTTGGCTTTGGTTGGTCCTAGTGCACCAGATTAGTTTCCAGGTCCAGCTGTAGTTTATAGTGACCCAGTGTATTAGTGCCATGCAGTTCTATATTGGTAAAGGAGAATGCAACAGCCAAATGTTATTATATATTCAGTGGGTGCCTATCTGATCACCACTCGGTTTCCAGCTTGATCCTTCTAAGGTTGGATAAGAAGCCAGCCATTCCCTAGTTTTCCACTACCCTTGACAAAGCAGAGTTTTTGTATTACTTGCTGAAAAAATATATCCTGGCAGGGCAAATACTGGCTTTGGAAGATGAATTCGACATTTCGCCTGATTTCTGTTTTGTCAAATCAAACCAAAGTAATTAATGCTCTTGACTGGAAAAAATCTCCATACTCATACTCATAATTACTCAGTGAAAAGAGAGGACTAATTACTGATTCATAAAAGTAATTACCTACTTACCAAATGCCACCAATGAGAAGTTTCACAATAATTTCCACAAAAGGTCAGGCGTAATATGTGTTCGGGGGTCTGAAGCAACTCTTGTCCTGCAGTGATGGCAGTGATGCCAAGACTGTGAAAATGCATAAAATGTGGAAACATTAACACTAACCCTAACAAAGTCTGGCACCCCATCCAACTCATGAACCGATGATCGGCCAAGACAAGGATGTGTTGGCGGTAAGCGAAGGTCCGAAGGCCCGGCTGCCGACCGACGGGGCCACATGCCGAGCGCTGCTGCTGCTGCTGCACTCCATGGGCTACACTACGTTGGGACGGGTGGGGCGGGGCTGGACGCGGCCTAGTGGGTGAGACCGAGCATAAATTATTGGTTTTAACCTCTGTGACAAAGTACCAAGAGTCCACATTCTGTTTGCCACTTCTGGACAGGGAACATACAACATAGAACAGCACAGTCCTTCAGCCCACAATGTCAGTGTCAAACATAATGCCAGGACCAACTTTTATCTACCTGCACATAATCCATATCCCTCCATTTCCTGCATATCCATATGCCTATCCAAATGTTGCTTGAATACCACTATCATATCTGCCTCCACCATCACTTTTGTCCGTGTGTTCCAGCCACACACTACCATCACCATAAAAGATTTTTCCCACACATCTCCTTTAAACTTTGCCCCTCTATGCCCTCTAGTATTTGATATTTCCATCCTGGGAAAAGGGTTCTGACTGTCTACCTTATGTATGCCTCTCATATATTTTTTTTAACGTAGCGGCGACTGTGGAGGCCTCAATAGGCCCGACTATGGGTGGACAAGTGGCTGGGGAGGGGACTTTGTGCCTTCCCTCACAGTGGGAATCATCGTGGCGGGATCTTTTTATGTTGTATATTAAATTTTCCTTAATGTTGTGTTGTATTCTTATTATAGGTATGTTACAAAACTTAACTTTAGCGGTGCTGCAGTTCTGCCGCTGGCCGTGTGCGCGGCTTTGGCACCTTTAAGGGGAGGGCGGGGTTAAAATGCGGTTTTCCCCTTGCCATCCGGAGCTTTATTTTCTCGGAGTGCGAGCTATTTCTGGAGATTCGTTCCGACTGCCGGTAAGTCCGGTTTTTTTTTGTAAATAGCCCGACTATTTCATCGCTGCAGTAAAATAAAAATTAGCTCCTAATGCCGTGAACGCCGACAACGGGGACGGATTTTACGTAGGGGACAGGTAAGTGAAAGCTGTTTATTTTTACATATAAACTTGCTTTTTTAGGGGACTTTAATCAATATTTCATGTTGCGAAACGGTGATTTAGTCCCCATATGAACTGGCAGAATTTTTCCTGACGATATGGGGTTTAAATTCACCGCAACGTTTCAATACATCGCGTTCCAGAAAATCCCACTCGCAAGCTGTTTAAAATGCCCATTAATTTACAGGCATTAGACACTGAATTCCTTCAATTTGGCCTATAAATTAATGACAATTAGATTTAAAAATCATGTTATATTATGAATTATTGTGTGACTGTTAATTGGACACTTAGGCTTTACATTTTTTTTTAATTTTTTCTTAAGAAATTGATAAATGTTTTGATCTAGTAATTGAATTTTGTAAATGGCTACAATTGGGTAACTAACTAATTATATGCTTTAATTTCAGGTCATCCAAGTAAGATTGTTTCATATTTGTTTCAGAATACTTCAATCTATAATAACTGAACATTTCTTTCAGTTCTCTTAAATTTTAAGGAAGTTATGGGCTTTTGACCGTCCTCGATCACAACTTTTGTGTTAAGTCAATAGAAAAGCAGTAGGAAGCAAGTTGCTAATTTCCGAGTATGAAAATGGCCCTAACATTATTGTTAATACTGAAGATATGAAAGTGAATTAGGTGTCAAATTAAACTTATTTTTATGCTTTATCTGATGGGATAAATTGCAGACTTGATTTTTAAAATCTCAAAATTTTGTAACGTTGCTACTTATTAGTGTGCTGCAGTGGCAACTTGAATTTCATATGACAATAAATGAACCTTTGAACCTTTAAAGCTTCATCAAGACTTCCAGGCTCTTACATCGGGCGATCACGGTGACGCAGCAGTAGAATTCCTGCCTCACCGAGATTGCAGCGCCGGAGACCCGAGTTCGATCCCGACTACGGGTGCTGTTTGTACGGAGTTTTGTACGTTCTCCCCGTGACCTGCGTGGATTCGGTTTACTCCCACAAAGGCGCGTGTTAATGTGCTGGTCGGCGCGGACCCGGTGGGCCGTAAGGGCCTGTTTCCGCGCTGAGCCTACTAAATATCAATGCCGCCTCCTAAATATCAATGCCGCCTCCAATACCAAACGTACCATGTCTTCTTTACTGGTCTTTGCTATCTACTGGTGTTGTTGAATTACATCTTTAACGAACTGAATTAAGGCGTTAAATGCATCTGATGTCATTTTTTGAAAACAAACGGTCATTTCAAAAGTTACAATTAATTTTAAAGGTTTTTGTTGTAGTAGACAATCAGTGGCAGTGAGGCGCCAGGAACAAATATGGCGAGCCATATTTGAAGTGCCGAACGTCAGGCTGGGCGCCGCCATGTTTGAGATGGGCATGCGGAATTGTGACGGGAGTCAGGGGGAGCTGGAGTGGGGTTTCCGCGCGCGTGTGCGGGCGTCAGCGGAGTCCAGTCGTTGGGGTTTTGAATTTGAATTTGAATTTGAACGGGAAGCCGTTGGCCGTGCACGCCATGCCCAAGAACTGCGCGGTGAGGGAGTGCACGTGGCACGCGGGCCAGCTGGCGGCGGACAACAGGAGGATCAGCTTCTACAAGTGAGTGGCCCGGGGGCTGGTCATGGTCATGGTCAAGGTAAACTTTTCAGTTTACAGGCTCCCACAACACGTCTGGCCACAACGGTGCTCAGCTCTGAACTGCCGCATGAAAGTAAAACCGCTCGAAAACAGGCAGCCCCTCCCGGATCACATGACCACGGATTTCGAACGCCGGGTTCGACACCTGCGTGCGCCAGCAGGCGCCGCTACATGGCCCCCCCTCGCAGAATCCTCGGTACGGAAACGCACGGGTAACCGGACGGTTCGACCGTAACGCGTAGTCTGAGGTCGCAGGGCGAGTGTAACGGTAGGGGCTGGCGAAACAGAACCGGAGGGATGCGACGAACGCGAATGAGGGACGGGCGTAACAGAGAGGACCAGTGGAACATAACCGTGGGTAACTGGTGCAGAGGGTGGCAAAATGGCCGGTGGACGTCCTCCGCCGTGGAGTGGCCACCGCCACCGGGCTATCCTCGTCGACGTGTGCTGGCTTAAGGCGGCTCAGGGAGACGAGCTCCTCCTTGCCACCCATGTCCAACGTAAACATAGAGGTACCAGTCCTTAACACTCTGTACGGACCTTCATACAACCGCTGTAATGGCGAGCGGTGAGCATCCTTACGAAGGAAAACTTAAGCACAATCCCGTAACATAGTAGGCACATGCACCGCAGACGACCCGTGCCAGGAAGTGGGAACCGGGACCATAGGGTGCGCCCGCTCGCGAGGCTCAGCCAACACTGTCGAAGCCGGGACCTCCTGATCCCGGGGGATGGGCAGAAATTCCCCAGGTACCTGCAAAACCGAGCCGTAAACCAGCTCGGACGAGGAGGCGTTGATGTCCTCCTTAGGCGTGGTTTTAATGCCTAGGTGGACCCAAGGCGACTGGTCGACCCAATCGGGGCCGGTGTTTCCCGAGCTTTCAACGCCAACTTTAGGTGCCTGTGGAAACGCTCAACCAAACCGTCGGACTCTGGATGATACGGGGTGGTCTGGTGCAACTTCGCACCATACAGCTGAGCCATTCCACTCCACAGAGAGAACGTGAACTGGGCCCCTCGATCAATAGTGATATCGGAAGGAACCACAAAACGAGCGATCCAATGTGAGACGATAGCCCGCGCACAAGCCTCAGCGAGGGTATCAGTTAACGGTATCGTCTCCGCCCACCTGGTAAACCTGTCCACGGTAGTCAGTAGGTGAGTGGCCCCGTGGGAACACGGCAAGGAACCTACCAGGTCGACAGGGATGCGCAGGAACCTGCCGTCTGGAACAGCGAGATCCTGCACGGGCGGGTGCACATGCCTCTGCACCTTGGAAGTCTGACGGGATACAAGAACAAGCCCATGCTGCGACCTGCTTCCGCAACCCATGCCAGACAAACTTAGCCACAACCAGGGCAAAGGTGGCGCGAATGGACGGGTGCGCTAGGCTGTGGATGGTGTCACAAATCCGACGCCTCCAGGCAATCGGGACAATGGGGCGGGCTTTGCCTGTGGAGACATTGCAAAGGACCCGCACGCCGGCGACGCCGTAGGGCACCTTGGCCAACTTAAAGCCCGACTCAGCATTGCAGTAAACCTCCATATTGGTATCTACCTGTTGGGCAGCGGCCAGTTCCTCATAATCCATACCTAGGCTTAAGCGGAAACCTCTGGGGCTGCCGGACGGGACAACGCATCAGCCACAACGTTCAGCTTCCCCGCCACATGCCGAATGTCAGATGTTAATTCGGATATGTAGGCGAGGTGCCTCTGCTGCCTGGCGGACCAGGGATCGAACACCTTGGTCAAAGCGAACGTGAGTGGCTTGTGGTCCGTGAATGCAGTGAACGCGCGCCCCTCCAGGAAATAACGGAAATGGCAGATCACTGGGTAGAGCGCGAGGAGTTCACGATCGAAAGCGCTGTACTTAACCTCGGGGGCTCGCAGCTGCCTGCTGAAAAATGGCAGCGGCACCCAGCGGCTACCTACTCGTTGTTCAAGGACAGCACCCACCGCAACGTCGGATGCGTCCAGGGTGAGGGCCGTTAGGGATGACTCCCTAGGGTGAACTAGCAGAGTGGCGTTGGCCAATGCTGTCTTAGCCCCCTTGAAAGCCGTCTCGGCCTATTTGGACCAGACCAGGTCCTTAGGCTTACCGGCCAGACACTGGAACAACGGCCGCATGATGGCAGCAGCTGACGGGACGAATTGGTGGTAGACATTGAGCATTCCTATAAATTCTTGCAGGCCCTTGACGGATGGAGGCCTCGGGAAGCGACAGATAGCGTCGACCTTCTCGGGCAGAGGATGTGCGCCGTGGCAGGTAATGCTGTGACCCAAAAAGGAAATGGAACACAATCTGAACTGGCACTTCGCAGGGTTGATCATTAACCCATGTGTGCACAGCCGTTCCAAAAGCAGGCAAAGGTGCCTAACGTGCTCTGCCTGCGAGCTGCTGGCCACCAGAATATCATCGAGGTAGATGAATATGAACAGCAAACCGCGACCGATCTGATCCATTAGCCTTCGGAACACCTGAGCAGCATTCTTCAGGCCGAAAGGCATTATTCACCATTCGAAAAGGCCGAAAGGGGTGATGGTGACTGTCTTAGGGATGTCGGCGGGATGGACAGGAATTTGATTATACCCGCGAATGAGGTCGATCTTCGAGAAAAAGGTTGCGCCCTCTAGATGAGTTGAGGAACCTTGGATGTTCGGGACTGGGTACCGAGCTGCCATGGTTACGGCGTTAAGACACCTTTAATCACCGCAAGGTTTCCAAGCCTTGGATGCTTTGGGTACCATGTGCAGCGGGGAAACCCAAGGGCTATCCGACTGCCGGACAATCCCCATGTCCTTCATAAGCTGGAACTGGTCTCGTGCAATGCGCAGTTTATCGGGCGGGAGGCGGCGCGCACGGCCGTGAACCGGTCGTGAGGTCCTCGGTGAGAATGTGGTGAACCACACGATGACGGGGGCGTCAGCAACCCTGGGAAATCGGCGAGCAGGGCTGCGAAAGGTTGCTGGATCTCAGCTACCCCGTCGAGTTGCTGTAGGGGCGTAGACGGATTACGCGGTTTGGCAGGGCTCCGGTCCGACACGGGGACCATTCGTCCGCCTCGCACATCGACTAACAAGGAGAACGCGCGCAAGAAATCGGACCCCAGGATCGGTTGGGCGATGTCAGCTACGGTGAACTTCCACCTATACGGGCGGGAGTCGAAATTTAAGTCCAGTGTCCTACCTTACCGAGGCGAGTATCGAGGGCGCTCAGCAGAAGGATGCTGGTGACGGCACCGGAGTCCACCAGGAAACGGTGGCCAGAATGACGATCACGGACGTAGAGGCGTTCATTTGGGCCGATTGCGTTCGCCTCAATGGACGAGGCATTTCCATGAAACGAATAGGGGCTCTGGCATCTTCGGGCTTCGGGGCCGTAGCGCTGATGGTAGTAGCACCAACGACGTCTGCTGTAAACCACTGGAAGCGCCGATTCCTCTTCGGCACTGGGCTGGGCTTCTACCTCCCGCTGTTGTCTCGGTTGCACCCGCGCCGTGACAGGGGAGCAGGTGAAGGCACAAACGTGCCCACAATTCGTCGGCTCTCTCCGCGAGGTGCTGAAGGTCGCTGAAATCAGCTCCGGCGAGTGTCAGTCGGACTTCGTCGGGCATCTGCTCCTGGAAGGCCTGTTCGAAGAGCAGACATGGGCAATGCCCGTCCATCAGGGATAACATCCTCACCATGATGGTGGATGGCCGCCGATCGCTGACGCTGTCCATATGTAGTATCTTCGCCGCCCTGTCTCTGCGACTGAGACCGAAAGTGTGGAGCAGCAGGGCTTTCCCTGGGCCTGATGGTCTGCATCCCAAGGTCCTCAGGGAGGTGGCTCTAGAAATAGTTTACACATTGGTGAACATTTTCCAATGTTCAATAGATTCAGGATCAGTTCCTGTGGATTGGAGGATAGCTAATGTTTTTCCCATTTTTCAAGAAAGGAGCGAGAGAGAAAACGGGGAATTACAGACCACTTAGCCTGACTTTGGTGGTGGGAAAGATGCTGGAGTCAATTATTAAAGAGGTAATAATGGGGCATTTGGATAGCAGTAAAAGAATTCATCCGTCAACATGGATTTATGAAAGGGAAATCATGCTTGACTAATCTTCTGGAATATTTTGAGGATGTGACAAGTAAAATGGATGTAGGATGTAGTGTATCTAGACTTTCAGAAAGCCTTTGATAAGGTCCCGCACGGGAGACTGGTGACTAAAATTAGAGCACATGGTATTGGGGGTAGGGTGTTGACATGGATAGAAAATTGGTTGGCAGACCAGAAGCAAAGAGTAGGAGTGAACGGGTTCTTTTCAGAATGGCAGGCATTGGCGAGTGGAGTGCCGCAAAGCTCGGTGTTGGGGCCGCAACTGTTTACCATATATATTAATGATTTGGAAGAGGGAATTAGGAGCAACATTAGCAAGTTTGTGGATGACACAAAGCTGGGTGGCAGTGTGAACTGTGAAGAGGTTGTTAGGAGGTTGCAGGGTGACCTGGACAGGTTGAGTGAGTGGGCAGATGCAGTATAATATAGATAAATGTGAGGTTATCCACTTTGGCGGCAAAAACAAGGGGGCAAATTATTATCTCAATGGGGTTAGGTTAGGGTCAAAGAGTCAAAAGAGTTTATTGTCATGTATCCCTGACAGGACAACGAAATTCTTTCTTTGCATAGCACAACAGAACATAGTAGGCATTGACTACAATTATATACGTAAATACACACATGAATGAATAAATTAATAAAGTGCAAATAACAGATGGAGGGGTATTAATGTTCAGAGTTTTGTCCGAGCCAAGTTTAATAGCCTGATGGCTGTGGGGAAGTAGCTATTCCTGAACCGGGTCGTTGCAAGCTCTCTACTGTGCACCTGTAGAAGTTAGAGAGAGTCCTCCTTGACAGACCGACTCTCTGTAATCTTCTCAGGAAGTAGAGGCGCTGATGAGCTTTCTTAATAATTGCATCTGTGTTCTCGGACCAGAAAGATCTTCACAGAAGTACACACCCAGGAATTTGAAGCTCTTGACCCTTTCAACCATCATGATGGTTGATATAAACAGGACTGTGGGTCCCCATCCTACTCCTTCCAAAGTCCACAATCAGTTCCTAGGTTTTGCTGGTGTTGAGGGCCAGGTTGTTGTGCTGGCACCATATGGACAGTAGCTCGATCTCTCTTCTATACTCTGACTCATCCCCATCAGTGATACGTCCCACAACAGTGGTGTCGTCAGCGAACTTGATGATGGAGTTTGCACTATGACCGGCTACGCAGTCATGAGTATACAGTGAGTACAGCAGGGGGCTGAGCACGCAGCCTTGAGGTGCTCCCGTGCTGATTGTTATCGAGTCTGACACATTTCCACCAATACGAACAGACTGTGGTCTGTGAATGAGGAAGTCGAGGATCCAATTGCAGAGGGATGAGCAGAGACCCAGTTCTGCGAGTTTGGTAACCAGCTTGGAGGGGATGATTGTGTTAAATGCCGAGCTGTAGTCAATGAATAACAGCCTGACATATGAGTTTTTGTTGTCCAAGTGGTCCAGAGCGGAGTGGAGGGCCAGCGAGATCACGTCCACCGGTGATCTGTTGTGGCGGTAAGCGAAATGCAGTGGGTCCAGGTTTTTGTCGAGGTAGGAGTTGATTTGCACCATGATCAACCTCTCAAAACACTTCATCACCACAGGCGTTAATGCCACAGGTCGATAGTCATTGAGGCACGTCACCTTGCTCTTCTTGGGCACCGGTATTATTGATGCCCTTTTGAAGCAGGTGGGAACCTCAGACCTCAGAAGTGACAGGTTGAAAATGCCCGTAAAAACTCCAGCCAGTTGGTCCGCACAGGTTTTTAGAACACGACCAGGTATGCCATCAGGTCCAGACGCTTTTCGAGGGTTCGCCACTCTGAAGGAATTCCTGACGTCGGCCTCTGTGACTGAGACTGAAATACCATCACAGCGAATGGGGGCTCAGGAAGGCACATCAGTGTTCTCCCTATCAAAGCGTGCATAAAATGCATTGAGCTCATCAGGGAGTGATGTATCACCGACATCCGAGCTGCCTCCTGGTTTTGCCTTGTAGGAGGTGATTGCATTCAGTCCCCGCCACAGCTGCCGAACGTCTGTCTCATCCTCCAGTTTGGAGCAGATGAGGAGGGAGGTAAAGGGGAGGTACAGTGAGACCTGGGTGTCCTTGTACACCGGTCGCTGAAAGTTGGCGTGCAGGTACAGCAGGCAGTGAAGAAAGCTAATGGAATGTTGGCCTTCATAACAAGAGGATTTCAGTATAGGACTAAAGAGGTTCTTTTGCAGTTCTATAGGGTTCTGGTGAGACCACATCTGGCGTATTGTGTACAGTTTTGGTCTCCTAATTTGAGGAAGGACATCCTTGTGATTGAGGCAGTGCAGCGTAGGTTCACGAGATTTATCCCTGGGATGGCGGGATAGTCATATGAGGAAAGATTGAAAAGACTAGGCTTGTATTCACTGGAGATTAGAAGGATGAGGGGGGGATCTTATAGAAACATATAAAACTATAAAAGGACTGGACAAGAAGGAGAGCGTTATTCAACGAGACAAGAGGGATTCTGAAGAAGATAGACAACTTGAGATATGGATTGCTGTACCCTGCAAGACTGAGAGTCACTTATCAGGAGAAGGAGCAGTTTTTCACTGATCACAAGAAAGCATTGGCGTATGCTCGGAAGATTGTGGACTCGAGTGAGGACTGAATAACATTCATATAATATCATCATCTTGCTGAGAATAAATGGAACTTTAATTTGCCTTACTCAAGGACTAATGAAAGCTGATAACGACAGCTGAGCAAACCTTCTTGTTATGGACATATTATTCTAATATTTTAGTACTAATTTTTACTAACAATTACTAATCATTAAGAACACTTGTTATTATTATTGGAATAATTAATTTTAAAAATGAAATGTAAAAAAGGTATAAGGTGGAATTTGCTATGTTCTTCCTTTTTTTACACCAGCCTAAGATTTGACTAATAATTAGCTAAGAGAGTAATAGTTTCTCACTACCTGATTTACTAACATTCCGGACCAAAATAGTTCTAATTTAATCCCATAAATTACTTTCATTGAAAAAAAAAATTTTTTAAAGCGTGTAGCTAGGAATAATTTTTTAAGTCTACGTAAGTCCTTAGATGGCCAGCCACGCTAGTGTGGCTAGCACCAACTACACTAACTTTAGATGTAGTTTATTTTTTCTTCTTACACTTTATTATTTTTTTACTTTTTACTTAACTACTATTTTGAACGAATTAATTTATAAATATTATTTGTGGAGATATGTCCAGGAGGAAGGCTTATTTGAAGTAGATTTACAACTCATCTGTCCTGTGTTCTGGTGGAATGTCTGGTTTGCTGTGCTGAGCTATCTGCTCTTTTTTGACCACCCTAACCACAAGATGCAAGACGTTAATAGAAAAAATGGGGGTCAAGGAATCACTTTTTGTAGTTGGAATTTTAAGGGAATTAATGAATCAATCAAGAGAGGTAAGGTATTAGCACACTTAAAGTCACTCAAAGCAGATATAACATTTCTTTAAGAAACCCACCTTAAAAAGACGCACAACATAGATTGAAAGCAAATTGGATCGCTGAAACATATCATTCTTCATTCTCCCATAAGCCCAGAGGTGTCGCAATTTTAATTCGTAAAGGTATACCTTTTAAACACATATCAACTATTGCGGTCACTAATGGTAGATATATTATACTAGTGGGTGAATTATATCTAAAAAAAGTGATTTTTCTCAATGTTTATGGGCCAAATTTTGATAATCCTATGTTTTTTAAGAATATACTTAATACTATCCCGGAGCTCACTCAACATGATTTGATAATCGGTGGAGATTTAAATTGTACACTAGATTCTTATCTCGATAGATCGTCAAGACAAAGAAAAGTAAAATCTAAGACAAGCGAATTATTAAACTCATACATTAATACTACCAATATCAAGGATGTTTGGATAATTGAAAACCCATCTGGAAGGGAATACTCATTTTATTCACCGGTACATAAAACCTATTCAAGGATAGACTAATTTTTAGTAGACTCTAAACTTATCCCATTTACATATCTCGAAAATCATAATATTATAATTTCGGACCATGCTCCTTTAACATTTATGATCAAACAAAGTGGGATGACTGATAAGCAGACACAATGGAGACTTAACCCTCAAATTTTAAATGATAAAGCATGTTACGAATATCTTATCACACAGATAAATGTAACAGAAACTCCCAGAAACTTTAAATGAATCAACAATAATACTGATACCAAAAACGGATAAGGACCTCGAAGACCCAGGTTTATATAGAGCAATTTTTCTCTTAAACACCAATCAGAAAATATTAACCAAAATCTTAGCACATAGATTTAGTGATTCATAAATTAATACACCCTGATCAAACAGGCTTCATTCCATGAGACGATTATTCAACATTATATGCTCAAATAGAATAGCTACTGTAGATTTAGCAGTCATCTCGTTTTATGCTGAGAAAGCATTCGATGAAGTGGAATGGACCTACTTATTCTCGGTGATGGAAAAATTTCAACTAGGTGAGAAGTTTTGTACTTGGGTTAAGCTTATATATACCAACCCAACAGCTAGAATAATGACAAATCAAATGTTATCAACAACATTTGATTTAGCTAAAGGTTGTAGACAAGGATGCCCGCTATCCACGTTATTATTCGCCCTTGATATTGAACCACAAGCAGAAAGAGTTAGAGTACACCCAGAAATATATGGGTATAATACTAAAAATACAGTTAATAAAAATTCTCTATATGCAGATGATGTATTATATATTACAAATCCAGAAATCAGCATCACTAACTTGTTAAATCTTATAACTCAATTTGGTTTATTCTCGGGATACAGAATTAATTGGAATAAAAGTGAAATTATGCCAATAACGGAACCTAATTTATATATATCACCTTTTAAAATAGTGGATGAAAAATTTAAATACTGATGAATTTACGTGACCAAGAAATATACTTCTTTATTCAAATCAAATTTTGTGCCTTTACTTAATAAATTACATAAGAATATTCAATATTGGAAAACACTTCTCATTTCAATGCTCGGTAGAATTAATGCTATTAAAATGAGTTTCCTTCCTCAACTACTATACCTCTTTCAATCAATTCCGATATATCTCCCGAAAAATCTCTTTAAAAAAGCCGACTCTATTGTGACAAGTTTTATTTGGAATTATAAGAATCACAAAATAAGTAAAAAACACTTATATAAACCCAAGGCGAATGGAGGATTAGTCTTACCAAATTTCTTATTTTATTTCTGGGCAGTCAATGTCAAAAACATACATTTCTGGTTGGAAGATATGGATCAACAACCAGACTGGTTAAAGATGGAAAAGGAGTATTGTCTGCCATTTGAAATTGGTCCGATTTTGTTAACTCTCACAAAACTGAATTAAAAAATCTATAGTGAAAATCCAATAATACATAGTGGTATTCGAATTTGGAAACAAACAAAAATGACATTAAAATTGGATAATTTATCACTTTCTATCCCTATTGCAAATAACCCTTCATTTAAACCTTCAGTATTGGATAAAGGTTTTGCACAATGGAAAAATTATGGAATTAAAAAGATTGGACATCTTTATAGAAAAGGTATGTTCCTCTCATTTCAGGAGGTGCAACAGAATTATGGATTACATTCAAATAATTTTTTTAGATATTTACAACTTAAAGATTATGTTAAATCACAACATACACAAGAATGCAGAACTAGAGAGCCAGAGATTCTAGATGAATGTTTGAATAAACACCCCAACACAATCAAGTTAATATCTTACATTTATAATACTCTTTTAGATAGTGAGATTCCGTCGACGGAATTATATGGACAAGCATGGGAAAACGAATTAGTTCAACCCATAACAAAATATATTTGGGATGAAAGTCTACAACATATACATCAATGTTTGTTAAATGCCAGACATTCTTTAATACAATTTAAAGTACTACATAGATTGCATTATTCTAAAACAAAATTAAACAGAATTTTTCCTAATATCTCTCTTATCTGTGATAAATGTCAATATTCTGAGGTTAATTTAACCCATACCTTTGTAAGTTGTATAAAAATTAAAACATTTTGGATGGATATTTTTAAAATTATTTCCGTAGTGGTTAATATTCAAATGGAGCCCGATCCTAAATTATTAATATTAGGCATATCAGAACAATACCTAAAACTTACAATAAACCAAAGATATTTCCTTGATTACAGTATAATAACTGGGAAAAAATTAATATTGAAATTTTGGAAAAACCCAGCAACCCCCCACAATCAAAATGTGGATTATGGAGATGTCGGAGACCTTAAATTTGGAAAAAATTAGATTTGTCTTAATTGACAAACCAGAATTATTTACAAGAATATGGTCTCCGTTCATAGATTATCTGAAGGGGTAGAATGGGCTGGCGCGGAAGCCTGACTGAAGCTTGAACCCAGGACTAGGTGATTAGTTATGTTCTCTGACCTACGGACCTATCTCCTAAGTCGTATTATGGATAGTTTATTTCTGTTTTTCTAAATTTCTTCTGTTTTTCTCACTTTATTTTTTCTATCTATTAAAAAAATAATAATAATAATGAGTCAATGTTAATATGTAACCGATAAATGAAGACCCCAGCTACATTGGTAGCAAGGTCCCAGGAATCCTGGATATTAAATATGTAACCGTTTAACAAAGTTCGTAGTGGTTTGAACTATGATATGTACCTGCCTCTAATAAAAATTTACAAGCTGGATGTTCCCAACGTTGTGCGAGTCCAGAACCAGGGGCCACAGTCTTAGAATAAAGGGAAGGTGAGAAAAAACATTTTCACCCAGAGAGTTGTGAATTTATGGAATTCCCTGCCACAGAGAGCAGTGGAGGCCAAATCACTGGATGGATTTAAGAGAGAGTTAGAGCTCTAGGGGGGGCTAGTGGAGTCAAGGGATATGGGGAGAAGGCAGGCATGGGTTTTTGATAGGGGACGATCAGCCATGATCACAATGAATGGCGGTGCTGGCTCGAAGGGCCAAATGGCCTCCTCCTGCACCTATTTTCTATGTTTCAGCCCTTCATACTTGGCGATCGTCGGCTGATCCCTAATGTAAGGCATAAGCTCCCACCACATGGAAATACACGGTATCATCTGCGATGATACGGTGCAGGTGAAGCTGTGCCTCAACGTGGGCGAATCACACCTGAGGTTGATCGGGCCAAAACGATGGCAATTTGAAGCCCGGTGAGCCCTGCTGCGTGCTGGCCGATTCTTCGGGAACATGGTCTTCCTGCATGATCTGCGGGTGCGGGTGGATAGGACAAGGGGAATATCTCTGGTAGGTGAGGCTGTGATGCCCAGGTGATTCCAATGTTTATGATGGCATCCGGTAAACACTTTAATGAAGATGGTTTAGGTTTATTATTGTAATATACACGGAGGTACACTGAAAGCTTTGTTTTGCATGCTATCCAAACCGATAAGATAATACTACAGAATACAATTATTTAGGAGCTGTGAATGTATACTGGGGCATGCGTACCACTTTGTTTCCTGAAGTCTAACTCTTTTGTCTTGCAGGCATTGAGAGAAGGAAGCTGAGAACGCATCCTTGCTGAGCACCAGTATCGAGGATTATTGTAGAGGATGATTTGTCCACTTTCTACACACTAGGGGTAATTTACAGCAGGTAATTAACATTCAAACCTGCACAACCTGCACATCTTCGGGATGTGGGTGGAAACCAGAGCACTCGGAGAAAACCCATGTGGTCACCGGGAGAAAGTGCAAACTACACACAGAAGGCATCTGAGGTGAGGATGAAACCCGGGTCTCTGGGATGCTGTGATGCAACCCAATAGTTTGCTTTTACATGGAGCATCTATAGAACTTTGTAAAAGCTAAGAATATAAGGCGTGCTCAAAAAATAAGATTTGAGTGGCACAGATGGCTAATGAGAATAAAATAAGTTCTTTGGACTTTTATTATAGACCGCCAAATGGGGAGTGAGAATTGGAAGAGCTAATATGTAAGGAGATAGCAGATATTAGCAGTAAGCACAAGGTGGTGATTGTGGGAGATTTCAATTTTCCAAAAATAGACTGGGAAACACGTTCTGTAAATGGGCTGGATGGTTTGGAGTTTGTTAAATATGTGCAGGATAGTTTTTTGCAGCAATACATAGAGGTATCGACCAGAGAAGGGGCAGTGCTGGACCTCCTGTTAGGAAATGCGGCAGGTCAGGTGACGGAGGTATGCGTTGGTGAGCACTTCAGGACCAATGATCACAATACCATTAGTTTCAATATAATTATGGAGAGAGTCAGAACTGGACCTAGGGTTGAGATTTTTGATTGGAGAAAGGCTAACTTTGAGGGAATGCGTAATGATTTAAAAGGAGTGAATTGGGACATTTTGTTTTATGGGAAGGATGTAGAAGAGAAATGGAGGACATTTAAAGGGGAAATTGTAAGAGTACAGAATCTTTATGTCCCTGTTTGGTTGAAAGGAAATAGTAAAAATCGGAATGATCCATGGTTTTCAAGGGAAATTGGACACTTGTTTTGAAAAAAGAGAGATAACTACAATAATTATAGGAGGCATGGAGTAAATGAGGTGGTAGATGAGTATAAAGAATATAAAAAGAATCTTAAGAAAGAAATAAGAAAAGCTAAAAGAAGATATGAGGTTTCTTTGGCAAGATAGGTGAAAGTAAATCCAAAGGGTTTCTACAGCTATATTAATAGCAAAAGGATAACGAGGGATAAAATTGGACCATTAGAGAGCCAGAATGGACAGCTATCTGCAGAGCCAAAAGAGATGGGGGAGATATTGAACAATTTCTTTTCTTCGGTATTCACCAAGGAGAAGGATATTGAACTCTGTGAGGTAAGGGAAAAAAGTAGAGTAGGTATGGAAACTATGAGATTCAAAGAGGAGGAAGTACAGACACTTTTGAAAAATATAAAAGTGGATAAGTCTCCAGGTCCTGACAGGATATTCCCTAGAACATTGAGGGAAGTTAGTGTAGAAATAGCAGGGGCTATGACAGAAATATTTCAAATGTCATTAAAAACGGGAATAGTGCCGGAGGATTGGCATACTGCGCATATTGTTCCATTGTTTGAAAAGGGTTCAAAGAATAAACCTAGCAATTATAGACCTGTTAGTTTGACGTCAGTGGTGGGCAAATTAATGGAAAGGGTACTTAGAGATAATATATATAATCATCTGGATAAACAGGGTCTGATCAAGAACAGTCAAGATGGATTTGTGCCTGGAAGGTCATGTTTGACAAACCTTCTTGAATTTTTTGAAGAGGTTACTCGGGAAATTGATGAGGGTAAAGCAGTGGATGTTGTCTATATGGATTTCAGTAAGGCCTTTGACAAGGTTCCCCATGGAAGGTTGGTTAAGAAGGTTCAATCTTTGGGTGTTAATGGCGGAGTAGCAAGATGGATTCAACAGTGGCTGAATGGGAGATGCCAGAGAGTAATGGTGGATGGCTGTTTGTCAGGTTGGAAGCCGGTGACCAGTGGGGTGCCTCAGGGATCTGTGTTGGGTCCACTGTTGTTTGTCATGTACATCAATGATCTAGATGATGTGGTGGAAAATTGGATAAATGAGTATGCAGATGATAGTAAGAGAGGTGGTGCTGTGGATAAAGAAGTAGATTTTCAAAGTCTACAGAGAGATTTGGGCCATTTGGAAGAGTGGGCTGAAAGATGGCAGATGGAGTTTAATGCTGATAAAGTGTGAGGTGCTACATCTTGGCAGGACAAATCAAAATAGGACGTACATGGTAAATGGTAGGGAATTGAGGAATGCTGTGGAACAGAGGGATCTAGGAATAACTGTGCATAGTTTCCTGAAGGTGGAATTGCATGCAGATAGGGTGGTAAAGAAAGCTTTTGGTGTGCTGGCCTTTATAAATCAGAGCATTGAATATAGGAGTAGGGAAATAATGTTAAAATTGTACAGGGCATTGGTGAGACCAATTCTGGAGTATGGTGTACAATTTTGGTCGCCAAATTATAGGAAGGATGTCAACAAAATAGAGAGAATGCAGAGGAGATTTACTAGAATGTTGCCTGGGTTCCAGCAACTAAGTTACAGAGAACAGTTGAACAAGTTAGGTCTTTATTCTTTGGAGCGCAGAAGGTTAAGGGGGGACTTGATTGAGGTCTTTAAAATGATGAGAAGGATAGACAGAGTTGACGTGGATAAGCTTTTCCCATTGAGGGTAGTGAAGATTCAAACAGGGCATGACATGAGAATTAAGGGACAGAAGTTTAGGGGTAACATGAGGAGGCCTTTTATATATGGGGGGTGGGGGGGGGGAAGGGGGAAACTACTTTTCCTGGTCCCTACCTGGTCGGAGAGGCAGCTTTTCTCCGGGCTGCACCGTCGACCCGTCCTCGCGGCCTACCAGCGGGCCTGGAGCGGCGTTTCCTGAGGGGGCTGCCCAGAACCTCGGTTTCGGCAGCGGCTCAGCGCTGGAGCACCATCGGGGAGCGGAGCGGGCAATACCTTGCCTGGGTCGCCGCGCTGGAGCTGCAGAATGCTGAGACCGCAGGTGAACATCGCGGAGCTGCGGGACTGTGGGGCGGCCGGCTGCAGGCGGCAGCGCTGAACTTTTACATCGGGAGCCTGGGATCTCTCGGCGAGATCGCCAATTGTGGAGCTCCATCCAGCGTGGCCTTGTCAGCTTCGGAAGCCACGGACTCCGGTAGGGAAGCGGTCGTTCCAGGTGTCCCAAGCCGCTGTGAGGACTCTCCCGACGCCGGAACACCAACACCCGGCGAGAAGGCCTAAAACATCGGGCCGCCGTAGCGCCGACTGCGGAGGCCTCAATAGGCCTGACTATGGGTGGACTTGGGGATGGGACTGGACTTTGTGCCTTCCCCCACAGTGGGAACCATTGTGGGGGGATGTTTTTATGTTCATTGTTAATTCTTTAGTGTTGTGCCTTATCTTTATTTGTGTGCTGCATGGCAAGTCAAATTTCACTACACCAATTGGTGTATGTGACAATAAATGTCCTTTGTACTCAGAGAGTGGTGGCTGTGTGGAATGATCTTCCAGCAGAAGTGGTGGAGGCAGGATCAATTTTAACATTTGAAAGTAAAGTGGATAGGTATATGGACGGGAAGGGAATGGAGGGGTATGGTCTGAGTGCAGGTAGATGGGACTAGGGGAAAATAAATGGTCGGCACGGACTGGAAGGACCGAGAAGGCCTGTTTCCGTGCTGTAATTGTTATATGGTTATTTTCAAATAATCACTGACTTGCATGAACAGATTGTATCTGCCATAAACATTTTACAGTGAATCTGCAGAGGTTGAACTTTGAGCAAAGCAGAAAGTACTGGAGGAAATTAGCATGTTAGTTCAGGGCTGAGAGAGAGTGTTCCCACCCCACGTTTATCTCCTGCTATCTATATGACATACTACAAGTTCATACTTAAGAGATACTCGTAAGTTCAATCAGTTACCCGTAATCGCCAGAGCAGAAAGAAGGAAGGCGAGAACCAGCAAGATGATGAAACAACTGCCCATCTATAATCCGGTAGGAAGCAGCAATCCCAACCCGTTAGTCCCTGTCGTTGGTAGTTTTCCCTGAAATGTCCGCGGCGATTATTTCATTGTTTCTCCCACCTTTTAGGATATTGAGCCAAATGCTCAAATGGGGATGAGGGTTTGGATGAGGTTCTGGGTTTTTGGAGAAGCGTGGGAGAGCTGGGGAACGCAGGGAGCAGGAGCGATGGAGGGTGGGAAAGTGAAAGGGATTGAGAGAGTGAAAGAGGGGGAAGAGAGAGTGGGAGAGACATAATATGTGAGAGATGAGGTAAGGGGGCATGAATTAAGAGTGAGGAACAGAGAATGTTGGGGAAGATTGAGAGGGAGTGGGGAGAGCGAGGGAAATGTGAGGAAGCATCAGAGGGTTTGTGAAATGGACTGGGGAGAATAAGAGGGACTGGGGAATATGAGAGTGAGTGGGAGGAATTGGGAGAGTGCAAGGGTGAGTGAGAAGGATTGGGAAAAGTGAGAGAGACTGGGGAGAGTGAGAGGATGATATGAAATCTTCCTATGGAACTGTGGTGAGTAAAACAGCACATAAAAGGGACAGCGGTTAATGAGGAAGGAACCATTATGTCTGTGAGCCTGGGCTGCAATGTGCTGGAACTCAATTAATGCTGTACTTCCGCTCAGCAAGATTGTATTTGTGCAATTATTTTTATCTCCACTTGCATGCCCCTGTGTTTCTGACTCATTTCCTGAATGGCCCCTCTATGATGTTAAGGTTTTCGACCCCGCTTATAAAAAAAGACTTTCTTAACATTTATCTTTCCCATTTCTTTCAACAACTCAATCAAATCATCCCTTCATTTTAATTATTTTGTGGGAAAATGAAATAGTTTAACCTCACGTCTAAATCCTGGAGTTTTTGAGAGATTTTCCCGCAAACATATTTTCCCGGGAACCCATCAACTGCCCCAAATTGTTCCAGTCACCTGGACACTTGGGGCAATTTACAGAGGTGAATTAATTTACCATGCTGCATGTTTTTGAGATGTGGGAGGAAACTGGAGCACCCAAGGGAACCCAATGCATGTCAAAACCAGAGAGAACTGTCTCAGAATAAGAGGAATGGAGTTGAGAAACAAAAACTTCACCCAGAGGCTGGTGAGTCTTTGCAATTCGGTGTATATTCAAGTCAGAGATTATGGACCTGGAGATATTAAAGGGATGAAGGAGTGAATGAAGAAACTATAAACTAAACCTGTATCAACCTGTCAGTTAAAAACACACAAAGTGCTGGAGTAACTCAATGGGTCAGGCAGCATCTCTAGAGAACATGGCTAAGTGACATTTTGGGTCAAGACCCTTTTCCAGACTGATTGTGGGGGTGGGAGAAAGCTCGGAGAGAGAAGGGACAGGATTTAGCGTGGCAGGCAGGCACGGAAATCGCTATCAAAACATGGCGGAGACACAATTTCTTGGAGGCCATGCACGCATATGCGCACACACGCGAGGCTTCGGCTGCGGGCCCTGTGGACAGTAACATTGGGAGCTGACCCAGTTGGTGACCGACTAAGAACTCCAGCAACAGCAGCTTGTCCACTGGAATCGTGTGGCTTGAATCGGCTGGTGGAGTCTTCAATATCGGGAGCCTCGATTGCCTTGATGCAATGGTTTGATTTTAAGCCACTCCAGGCGCTGAAAGGCCCGGCGAGCGTGCCGATTCAGCCCGTAGAAGGTCCGGATCACAAAACATGGAGGGAGATTGTCCCCCACCTCTCAAAGCATGAAGGGGGATGCCCCCCCCCCCCCTGGTTTCCGCCCATGGTGGCAGGTTATAGGTGAACACAGGTGAGGGAGGGTATTGATAGACTGATTATTGCACAAAGGCCAGAGATGAGAAAAACAGAAGGTGTGCACAAGGGGTAGCGGTGGGAAGAAATAGGAACACGTCAGCTTAGAGAATATGGAGTGAATGAAGAAACATAGCACTGAGCTAAAAGATTAGCCATGATTGTAATGAATAGTGAAAGGGCCTACTCCAGTTTTCATTTTTTACATTTGTATGTAGGCCATACATTAGACCTCATCTTGCTGTCATATTGAATGTTGTGCAAATCTTCTTGATCCCAGTAAATTGTTTTATTTCAGGAAACCAACCCATTTCCTTCTCTCTAGTAGATTAATTTACAGTGTTTCACCAGCAAACTATAAAAGGTTACCATCATTTGGAAAGCAAATGTTTTGTAGGGAAATAGAGAGAGGAGTTGCGAGGACAGTTGGAATTGGTAGAATGTTGAGAATGTGATGATTTACACATTGACACACAAACACCCACGCTATCCTGGCCACACATGCATCTCTCCGTTGCCATCGAGAAGAAGGTACAGGGGCTTGAAATCTGGAAAATCCAGTTTCAGGAACAGCTTCTTCCCTAGACATCAGGCTATTAAACACGACATCAAACAAATCTCTGAACAATAACAGCCTATTGCACTTTATCTGTTTATTTGTGTGTATATATATGTCTATGGTATATAGACACACTGAAATGTTCTTCATTATGTTTACATTATTCTGTTGTGCTGCAGCAAGCAAGAATTTCAATGTCCTATCTGGGACACATGACAATAAAACTCTTCTTGACTCCTCTTGACTTGACTCTTTGGGATAAAATGGGGCTTTTATTATTCTAAGTATTTTTCTTCCTCTTTCAGATAATCCCCTTTATTGGGAACATATCGGGCGGACTTCAGGATGGGAAGATGGTGATACTTCAAGGACAAGTGCCAGAAACAGCTGTGAGGTAACATAGTTTGAACTTAGGCAGTCCAGGCAAAGAGGATGACACCTTCTCCCACTGACATTCCTGGAAGGATTCTATATTACATTTTTCTAGTTTCCCTAGCTCGGACACCTCCCACACTATTACATTTGATATCTTCCTTTCTTCTTAGCTCCTCTAAAGGAGCAACAGCGCCTTATCAATTTTCTCCAAGCTGATGTGCGCCTATTTCTTCCCACCACTCACCCTCCACCGACATTCCTTCCTCTGGATCCACAATTCGCAACTCTTGAATCCTCTTGTTCACACCTTCTGTTTTTCTCATCTCTGGCCTTTGTGCAACAATCTGCCTATCAATACCCTCCCTCACCTGTGTTCCTCGAATTTCCACGCTATATCCTGACCCTTCTCTCTCCGAGCTTACTCTTTCCCCCCCCCCCCCCACAAAGTCTGAAAAAGGGTCTTGGTCCAAAGCGTCAGTTAGCCATGTTCTCCTGAGATGCTGCCTGACCCACTGAGTTACTCCAGCACTTTGTGTCTTTGGGACAATTTACATTTATACCAAGCCAATTAAACTACACATCTGTACGTATTTAGAATGTGGGAGGAAACCAAAGATCTCGGAGAAACCCATGCTGGACGCATAGAGAACATACAAACTCCTTGCAGACAGCACCCATAGTCAGGATCAAAGCCAGGTTTCCGGCGCTGTAAGGCAGCAACTCTACCGCTGTGCCACCGTGCCCCCCCTGAAAGGGAAGCTTCCAAATGACCTCCCTTCAGTAACAGTATTAGATACAGGTACATTCTACAAATGGCGGTCTGCCTTTGGGAAACATAGTTCCACATCCCAGCCAGAGCTATTGCTGGTGACCAAAGCTGTGCATCTCAGAGAAGCTGATTGGTTGAACTTTGCTTTGCAGATTCGCGGTGGACTTTGTGTGCAGCAACTCCAAACATTCGGACATTGCTTTTCACTTCAACGTGTGTTACGATCAATCCACCGTTGTTTGCAACACGTTGGAGAATAACATATGGGGAACTGAAGAGATAAAGGCCCCAATTCCCATCAATGCCGGATCCTACTTCGAGCTCATCATTAAAATATGCAATGATTATTTCCAGGTATGAAGGCTGGCTCCAGTTATAGTTGCACCCTAACCTTGGCCTGAAAAACTGTAACCTAGAGGATTAAATTTAGCTTCATTATTATCATCACATGCACCGAGATACAGTGAAAATGTTTTGTTTGTGTGCTGTTCCATCAAATTCGATAATACTACACGTGAATACAATCATGCCAAACACAAGTACAATTGGTGGAGCGAGGAAAAAATACTAGGATGCACAATATACATTCTCAGCATTGTAGCATAACAGTTTCAGTGGATAAGTCCAATGTTCACAATGAAGTAGGTTGAAGAATCAAGACTATATCCTACGAAGGAACCATTCTGAAGTCTGATAACAAGAGAAGAAGAAGCTGTTCCTGAGTCTGGTGGGACGCACTTTAAGCTTCTGTACCTTCTGCCTGATAGGAGTGGGAGAAGAAGGGATGATCTGGGTGGGAAAGGTCCTTGATTATGTTGGCTGCTTTCCAGAGGTAGCAAGAAGTGTAGAAAGAGTCAATGGTGGGGAGTCTGGTCTATGTGATGGAATGAGCTACATCCGTAATTCTCTGCAATTTCTTGGGGACAGCTGCTCCCAAACCAAGCTGTAATGTAACCCCAAGTATGCTTTCTGTGATGCAACTGTAGACATTTGTCAGTCATTGCAGACATGCTGAATTTCCTCAATCTCTACAGGAAGTGGAGGCATCAATGTGCTCTTTTTGACTCGCAACCATTTCCACTTCAGCACCCTTTGATGCTGATGACTCCACCAGCCTTCCTGAAGTCAATAACTAGCTCCTTCGTCTTACTGATGTTGGGGGAGAAGATATTGTCTGGACAACACTTGACCAGAAAGCTACAAGACCCGAAACGTCACCCATTCCTTCTCTCCAGAGATGCTGCCTGTCCAGCATTTCTGTCCAGAGTTTCATCAGCATTTTGTGTCTTCCTTTGATTTAAACCAGCATCTGCAGTTCTTTCCTACACAGACAAAAAGGCATTTTACCTTGCTATATGACTTTATAACTCAATACCATACTTACAGTATAAAAATAGGCGATTCGGCCCACTGGGGCAATGCAAGCTCTCAGAGCAAACCCCCATTAATATAATTTGTTTCGAAATATTTCTTACACTTATTTCCATGTATCAATTCCCTCTCACATTCCCAGCACCCAAACTCTCTCCCTCATTAGTTGGCCCCACACTTGGGGCCAGCTAATTTACTGACCCTAACCCCTTTGGAATGCCAGAGAAAATCAGAGGGAGATTGTGGGTGGATGCAGATGTACTGGATGGAATTACAACCATTGACCCACTGAGTTAGTCAAATACTACCACCTTTTGCTTCAATCCTGAATCTTGGAAGTAGAATGTAAGCCTTATGTTTGAAGTAAGGGAAGCTCATGAATTCTGGGGGGAATAATTCATTCTAATTGGGTAGTTGATGGCCGACATTGATTCAATGGGCCTGCTTTCATGCGGTTTGACTCCTGCCTTTTTTTTGTAATTAACATGGATGTTCTCTTCTTCCATAGGTCTCTGTGGACAGGCAGCATTTCCTGGAGTACAAGCACAGGTTGCCCTTGATGGGAGTAGACACCCTGAAGATTACCAGAGATGTTCATGTGAATGCCATCACCTTCAAAGAACCAGACGTGGGTATCACACTGTTTACTTACCAAGCCCAAGCCCAAGCCCAGTGTGGAAGGGCAGAGACTGAGGCAACTATGCCCATCTCTGGTGTTCAGCACTGCCTCTGCCAACGATGGGAGTTTGGTTGCAAATTCTCACAGGCTGCCTCCTCACACGGCAGGGGTAAGCACGAAGGAGGCCCAGATGGTCTGGCATCCAAATTAGTAGGCCATTTGGCCCCTCAAACCTGCTGCCCCATCTCTAAATTAGATCATTGCCAACCTGCTCGTAACTTCTACCCCACACCCATGCCCGCTCACGGTGACCTTCCCCACCTCCTCACTCCTCGAGATCCTCTCAACCTCTGTCTTAAACATATTCAAATAATCTGCTTCCACAGCTCTTTGAAGAAGAGTTTTAAAGACTCTCACAGAGAAAAAAAAGTTTAGTTTAGTTTATTGTGATGTGTACTGAGGTACAGTGAAAAGCTTTTGTTGTGTGCTGACCAGTCAGCGGAAAAACAATGCATGATTACAATTGAGCCGCCTGTGTCTGAGGGCCGTGGGAGGAAACTGGGGCGTCAGTTTGAAACTTACACGGTCATGGGAGAACATGAGAACTCCACATAGATAGCTCACGAGGCCAGGATTGAATGCGGGTCCGTGAGGCAGCAGCACTACGAGATGCTCTAATGAGATCTCGTTCATCACCGCTAACGCTCGAGCAGGGGTTATCACTTATCTTCCTGGCTGCAGCACGTTCTGCGATCTCAGTGGGCATTTTATCTTCAACACAGTTGTCTGCTTGCAGGAAATCAACGGGAGAGATGGTTCGAGTCCAGGGTGCGATGTTAGGTAGATTTGGATACCTGGGATGTCAGGCTAAAGTGGTGTTCACTGAATGGGTACTAAGCAGGCACATGCTGTCAGGGTAGGCAAGGTAGGTACTGCCTACCCTGACTAAAATTATGACCTGGTAATCATTAAATATTAATATTAAAGGCATGGGAGAATTATGCCTATCTAAGAGATCGATCTCTTCGGTAGGCATAATTCTCCGTGCCTTTCAACCGCAGCGCTTGTAACACGGGAAGGTCTGTGCAGCCCATGTGCCGTCAGCGCTGCTGGAAGCCGACAATTTCAAGGGTAGCTGAAGGCAGCTGAAATTCTGCTGCATGCGCAGCAGCCTACTGCGCATGTGCAGCGCAAGTTTCTTGGCGAGTTTTTCAAATATGGATTGTCATTATCTGAAGGGTATGTTAGGAAGCAAAGAGGGAAGAATGGAGTTCCTGTACCTATACCATGGTAAGTACATTTCTTGGTACTTTATGTTTTAAAGTACAGTATTTCCCAGGGTGGGTGGGGGGAAGAGCTCCTTTCACAGTGCTTGAGGAGTCTAGCCCAGGGTAAAGTTGCGTGGAGGGCAGGAGTGTTGTGAATTAGCTTGGGCGGCAGATGAGAGGTATTCAGACGGAGAGCACTGCCAGAGGTGAACGGGCCGGCAGAAGGCGCTGAAGTGGCAACCGGTTCTGCTGGCGGGTCCCGGCGGCCGCTCGCAGTCACCCGAGCTGCTTTCCTCCCCGGAAGTGGTGGCCAGTTCTGCTGTCAGCGCCCAGAGCGCTGCTGCAGCGGTGAGTGAGTGAGTTACTGACATGACCCCCTCCTTCTCACCACTCCTGCCCTCCCCACATCTTTAACCCCTGGCTCTCCATACGCTGTGAAAGGAACGCTCCCTCCAATTGGACCCTTGAATTAGCATTGTCAATCAGTAAAGATGACAACTGATTCAACTTCCCGGTGTGCTCCCGTTTTTCCCACCATCTCTCCACCTGCCTTCATCCTCCGTACCCCACCTATTCAGTAATTAAAAAATGAAGGAGATTTAGAAGCCTTGGGAAAGTTGAATTGTTACTTATTTTTATTTATTATTTTTAAGGAGAGAACAATCTGCGCATGCAGGGTTTAAGATTTTTTTTTAAAGCCGCCTGCCTATCTTGGGTAATTACTCACGGCACGTGCCTGGTACCAAGAAACATCACAGTCACACGTGGCTTGGTCTGGCACGTGTTCTTATTACCCTATCAATCTGAAGAAGGGTCTCAACCCAAAACATCACCCAATCCTTCTCTTCCAGAGATGTTGAGTTACTCCAGCATTTTGTGTCTACCTTCTTAATACTTTTTTGGGCAATTTCTCAAGGAAAATCAATCCCTTGCTGCTTCATGGTGTTTCTTAGTGATGGTATCCAGTTTTTGTGGCTTTGTTTAAGGGTTGTAGTAGAGTACCAACCCATGGAGTAAGTACTAACATTTTATGTTATTGTTTTACAGAGCATACCTGTGATTGTGTCTAATCCAGTAAGTATTTGTTCAAGAAAGAACTGCAGATGCTGGTAAAATCAAAAGTAGACACAAAATGCTGGAGAAACTCAGCAAGTGATGCAGCATCTATGGAGAGAAGGAATGCGTGACGTTTCAGATCGGACCAGACTGATTCCTGGGATGTCAGGACTTTCATATGAGGAAAGATTGGATAGACTCGGCTTGTACTCGCTGGAATTTAGAAGATTGAGGGGGGATCTTATAGAAACTTACAAAATTCTTAAGGGGTTGGACAAGCTAGATGCTGGAAGATTGTTCCCGATGTTGGGGGAGACCAGAACAAGGGGTCACAGTCTAAGAATAAGGGGGAATTCCTTTAGGACCGAAATGAGGAAAACATTCTTTACACAGAGAGTGGTGAGTCTCTGGAATTCTCTGCCACAGAAGGTAGTTGAGGCCAGTACATTGGCTATATTTAAGAGGGTGTTAGATGTGGCACTTGTGGCTAAAGGGATCAGGGAGTATGGAGAGAAGGCAGGTACGGGATGGATGATCAGCCATGATCACATTGAACGGCGGTGCAGGCTCGAAGGGCCGAATGGCCTACTCCTGCACCTATTTTCTATGTTTCTATGTTTCTATGACCCTTCTTCAGACAGATGTCAGGGGAGGGGGTGCGACAAAAGAAAGTAGGCGGAGACAGTGGGACTAATGGGAGAACTGGGAAGGGGGGGGGGATGAAGAGAGAGAGAGCGTGGGCTACCTGAAGAGGTTCTAATAGTACCCCTCGTTCTGTTCTACCACATTTGCCATTGTTTATTTATTTCCTCATCATTTTTCCCTCTCCCACTTAATTCTATGCCAACATATAACCTACAAATCCCCCCTCCCCTCCCAATTTGCTCCCTATTTCCCCTTCTCATCCCTGTGCCCCAGCTCTCCGTATTGCTGTCATCTTCTCCAGCCCTACAGGCTTCAGCTGCCTGCACTGTTGCGCTCATTCTGATGGATATCTTGGGTCATTCCTTAGGTTGTTCCATACAAGGCCTATATCGGAGCCAGCCATCCACAGCGGCTGATAAAGATTGTCGGGACTGTGAACGCCAATGCTACCAGGTAAGTTCTGACAAGTGTCTTCAACCTGAAACATTAACTCTCTCTCTCTCTCTCTCTCTCGTTGTTCTGGCATTTTCTGTTTTCTTTAAGCTGACTGTGTGTGTGTGTGTCTCCATGTGTGTGTGTGAGAGACACACTGTGTCCCAGCCTTAAGAAGAAAACCTGTCATGAGAGCACTTCAGTCTTACTGGTGTCTCCCATGTTTATAGCTCTTTACGACTGTATCAAAAGGTTGAGCTCAAACCTTTTCTGTGAAGTAACTTTGAATCATTGAATTTGTTTCACTAACATTCATAGTTAAACCTCGCGCATTAAGTCTGGGTTTCAAAAATCCTGGGTCTTTTTTAAACCCTTCTATAATTCCTGAATAATCACCGAGATTATGAGAGGCATCTATCGACTTCTTCTTGTCTACTTCAATCAAATCGTTCTCTAAAGTGGTGACTAGGATGAGAGTTTATTTAAAGTGTGTAAGAATTTCTTCTCACAGAGGGTGATGAATGTTCGGAGGTTTTACCCAGGAGGTTGTGAAGGTTTGATCCTTGGAGGTATTTAAAAAGGAGATGGATACCAAAAGATTGATGATGGCAGAACTGTGGGTTGTATATGTGGATTTCAGTAAGGCATTTGACAAGGTTCGAGATGGGACGGTGCTCTGGAAGGTTAGATCACATGGGAGTCGGAAGTCCTGAAGTTGACAGCCTGGTGCTCAGAAAACAACCTGGCTCTGAACACCAAGAAAATTAAAGAGCTCATTGTCGACTTCAGGAAGCACAGCTCCGACTTAGCCCCCTTATACATCAACGGCGAGTGTGTGGAGAGGGTCCACACCTTCCGGTTTCTCGGCGTCCTCATCTCCGCTGACATCTCCTGGACAGACAAAATCACAGCAGTCATCAAGAAGGCTCAGCAGCGGCTGCAATTCCTGAGGGTCCTCAGGAAGCACAACCTAGACTCCAACCTGCTGCTGACCTTCTACCGCTCGTCCATTGAGAGCCTGTTGACATACTGCATTACAGCATGGTACGGCAGCTGCACCATGGCAGACAGGGAGAGGCTTCAGAGGGTAGTCAGGGCAGCACAGAAGATCATCGGCTGCCCTCTCTCCTCTCTGATGGACATTTACACCTCCCGCTGCCTCAGCAGGGCGAAGAACATTATTAAGGACAGCTCCCATCCTGCATTTGGCCTGTTCAACCTGCTACCCTCAGGGAGGCGCTATAGGTGCATCAGCACAAGGACAAATAGACTCAAGAACAGTTTCTTTCCAAAATCCATCATCTCCCTGAACTCACACATGCATTGACTTCACAGCCTAACCCCCGGTCATTCATCTATCCACCTACTGTAATTTGTACTGTAACTGTAACCCATACTGGATATAGGAATCCTATTATCCATTCTATTTATCCATTGTCTTTTTATAGATATGTATATAGCGCTGCAGAAACTGTGCACCTTACCCCCCCCCCCCCCCCCCCCTTTTTGTCTTGTCTTTGCACTGAGTAGGAGCAGTTTTTAATCTCACTGTACATGTGTATAGTGACAATAAAAGGCATTCTGATTCTGATTCTGATTCTTCTGAGTCAAGGAGAGGCTAGCTGACTGGATGAAAAAATTGGCATCATGGAAGGAAGCAGATGGTGATGGTGGAAGTTTGCTTTTCAGACTGTAGGCCTGTGACTCGTGGTGTGCCTCAGGGTTCAGTGCTGGGCCAATTACTGTGTGTCTTCTATATAAATGATTTAAATGAGAACATACAAGGCATTTGTAGCAAGATCTTGATCAGGAAGGCTGAGGAATAGTTAATGAAATTTAATACAGAGAAATGCAAGGTGTTGCCTTTTTGGAAGTCCAACAAGGACGGGACCTGCACAGTGAATGGCAAGGCTCTGGTAAGTGTTATGGAGCAGAAGGGGTGGAGAGGCAGGATGAGTGCAGGTACATAGTTCCTTGAAAATACATCACAGGTAGATAGGGTGGTCAAAAGGCTTTTTGCACATTGGCCTTCATCATTCAGAGTATTGAGTATAGAAGTTGGGAGGTCATGTTACGGTTATATAAGACATTGATAAGGCTACATTGAGAGTATTACTAGACCAATTGCAGACCCATTGGGTCTGCTCCAACGCACCCGTGCCCTACCCGTAGCCCACACGGGAAGGGCACGTAGCCCACGCGTGGCCCTCCAACTGAATCTGTTGCCGGTAAGATTCGAGCACTGCTCAACAAAGATCACAGCTCGTGAGCCTCCCCCCAGCACTGGAGTTGGAAAAAAAAATACCAATAGCATCTTCCGATTTGTAACACCAATTGACCCTCCCGTCCTGCCAGGAGCTATGATGGCAACATTGTTGCAAATGGAGGGTTGGTTCCCGAACGCAATACTCCCTCACTCCAGGCTCCAGATTCGGGCTCTAGCTCCAGCTCCAGATCCGGGCTCTAGCTGCAGGTGCCAGAGCGATGCCGGGGGGGAGAGAGTCTTCAGCTATGATCTTTGGTCTCAGTCCAGGGCCCGACTTGCTCATTCTTTGTGCGTCTCTTTTGAATATTGGGCGGGCAGAGAGCGGCCGGACGACGTCACTCGCAGCGCATAAAACACAACGCACAGACCCATTGTGACGTCATGTCGTCATCAGCCCAAGCCAGCCAGTTTTATTTTCCTTTGTTTTTCAGATTTTTGAACATTTTGATTAATAACTCGAGAAATAATGCATCCATTTTTCAGATGAGGCAATTTCAGAGTCCACGGGATAAATCTCTACCAGATTATGTTAAAAATGTACCGTTTCCGCGTCGTTTTCTTTGCGAAGATATGATCACACACACACACACACACACACGCACACACACACACACACACAGGATCAGAGTGTTATAGTTATAATAAGGATATGATTATATGATATGATGATGATGTTCAGTTTTGGTCACCATGTCATAGGAAAGACGTCGCCAAGCTGGAAAGGGAGCAGAGAAGATTTAACAGAATGTTGCCAGGACTCATACAGGGAAAGATTGCTTGTTCGGAATTGCTTGTTGGTTGGCTAGGGCAGTTTGGGCCAAAGGGCCTGTTCCCACACTGTATGACTCTCTTCCCTCCAGTCCCTCCCTCAATTTCTCTCATGCCTCCTCACATCTCCTATTACTCTGTGATTCATTTTTGAAGGATTGGGGTACTGAGGGCACAAAATGCACGATAAAGCTATAAAAATACAAATGGATTACTAAGGTAGACAAAAATGTTGGAGAAACTCAGCGGGTAAGGCAGCATCTATGGAGTCGAGGCCCTTCTTCAGAATGATGTTGGGGGGAGGAAGCGGGAAAAAGAAAGTGGCGGAGACAGTAGGCTGCGGGAGAACTGGGAAGGGGAGGGGAAGGAGGGAGAAAACAAGGACAACCTGATATTGGAGAAGTCAATGTTCATACCGCTGGGGTGTATACTACCCAAGCGAAATATGAGGTGCTGCTGCTCCAATTTGGTCATGGAGGAAGCCCAGGACAGAAAGGTCAGATTCGGAATCGGAGGGAAGTTAAATTCCTGAGCCACCGGGAGATCAGGTTGGTTATTGCGAACTGAGCGGAGGTGTTGAGCGAAGCAATCGCCAAGCCTGTGCTTGGTCTCACCGATGTAGAGTAGTTGACACCTGAAGCAAATGTCTAATTACTAATTACTTAAAAAACAAATTACTAATGTCCTTAAACCAAATTACTTACCGTCATAGATGTTTTCTTGTTTTCAAGGTTTTACATTAATTTGATGGCGAGCTGCTGTGATAACGTTGCCCTGCAAATCGATCAAAGATTCGATGAAAATACCGTGGTGCGGAACAGTAAGATCAACCGGATCTGGGGTATAGAGGAGCGAGCTTTGCCCTTCCTCCCATTTGTGCCTGGCCAGACGTTTGAGGTGCGTCATCCTCCTGGGCAGGGCCCAGGTTCGGGGATCTCGGGCATGCTGTAGATAAGGCGGCTGCCCTTGAGTCAGCAGCTTTTACCCTGGTAACACTGGTGTTGACTATTTCCAGCTCAGGAAAGATAACCAGAGTGTGGTAACCGTATCCTTACGGTATTTAACGTGAAAAGGTAGTCCTTTTGCAATTGTCGCAAATCAAAAGGGCATCACACTGGTGCAGCTAGTAGAGCTGCTGCCTCACAGCACCAAAGATCTGGGTTCTATCCTGAGCTCAGGTGCTATCCATGCGGAGTTTGCACATTATCCCTTTAACCTCGTGGGTTTCCACTGGGTGCTCTGGTTTCCCCCCCACATCCCAAGTAATATGTGTTTGTAGATTAATTGATATCTGTAAATTGCCCCGTGTGTGTGTGTAGGAAGTGGATGAGAGAGTGAGATAACATAGAACTGGTGTGAACGAGTGATCGATGGTTGGCATTGACTAAGAGGGGCTTTTTCCATGCTGTATCTCTGAATTAAACTAAGAGATTATTCGTCAAATCTCAACATGGCATTTTAGCTATTAGCAGCAGAAATTGAATTAGATAATATATAATATAATATATTTTATTGTCATTGCACATAGGTGCAAAGAGAATTTGAATTCAGTCAATGATTCAATGACATTTAATTGTCACTTCTACCTAGGTACAGTGAAATTATTTGTTTTACATACACTTCGGTAAAATCATATACTATGCCTCACAAAGAGTTGTCATGTTTCTGGTGCCAACAAAGTTACAAAAAGTTCAATGACAAGTCTTACCTTTTTGCAATGGCGAACCAGGCTTGCTGCTGTATGTGGCCCCCCCACTTGGTCATCCGACAATCTCGGCGGTCTCCTGCTAGGTCCCCCTGTGTTAGAAACATAGAAACATAGACATTAGGTGCAGGAGTAGGCCATTCGGCCCTTCGAGCCTGCACCGCCATTCAATATGATCATGGCTGATCATCCAACTCAGTATCCCGTACCTGCCTTCTCTCCATACCCTCTGATCCCCATAGCCACAAGGGCCACATCTAACTCCCTCTTAAATATAGCCAATGATCTGGCCTCAGCTACCCTCTGTGGCAGAGAGTTCCAGAGACTCACCACTGTGTGAAAAAAGTCTTTCTCATCTCGGTCTTAAAGGATTTCCCCCTTATCCTTAAGCTGTGACCCCTTGTCCTGGACTTCCCCAACATCGGGAACAATCTTCCTGAATCTAGCCTGTCCAACCCCTTAAGAATTGTGTACGTTTCTATAAGATCCGCTCTCAATCTCCTAAATTCTAGAGAGTATAAACTGAGTCTATCCAGTCTTTCTTCTCAAGACAGTCCTGACATCCCAGGAATCAGTCTGGTGAGCCTTCTCTCCACTCCCTCTATGGCAATAATGTCCTTCCTCAGATTTGGAGACCAAAACTGTACGCAATACTCCAGGTGTGATCTCACCAAGACCCTGTACAACTGAAGTAGAACCTCCCTGCTCCTATACTCAACTCCTTTTGCTATGAAAGCTAACATACCATTCGCTTTCTTCACTGCCTGCTGCACCTGCATGCCTTCTTTCAATGATTGGTGTACCATGACACCCAGGTCTCGCTGCATCTCCCCTTTTCCTAATCGGCCACCATTTAGATAATAGTCTGCTTTCCTGTTTTTGCCACCAAAGTGGATAACCTCACATTTATCCACATTATAATGCATCTGCCAAACATTTGCCCACTCACCCAGCCTACCCAAGACACCTTGCAGTCTCCTAGCATCCTCCTCACAGCTAACACTGCGCCCCAGATTTGTGTCATCCGCAAACTTGGAGATATTGCCTTCAATTCCCTCATCCAGATCGTTAATGTATATTGTAAATAGCTGTGGTCCCAGCACTGAGCCTTGCGGTAATCCACTAGTCACTGCCTGCCATTGTGAAAATGACCAGTTTACTCCTACTCTTTGCTTCCTGTTTGCCAGCCAGTTCTCCATCCACATCAATACTGAACCCCCAATGCCGTATGCTTTATGTTTGTATACTAATCTCTTATGTGGGACCTTGTTGAAAGCCTTCTGGAAGTCCAGATACACCACATCCACTGGTGCTCCCTTATCCACGCTACTAGTTACATCCTCGAAAAATTCCACAAGATTCGTCAGACATGATTTACCTTTCGTAAATCCATGCTGACTTTGTCCAACGATTTCACCACTTTCCAATTGTGCTGCTATCCAATCTTTAATAACTGACTCTAGCAGTTTCCCCACTACAGATGTTAGACTAACTGTTCTGTAATTCCCCATTTTCTCTCTCCCTCCCTTCTTAAAAAGAGGGGTTACGTTTGCTACCTGCCAATCCTCAGGAACTACTCCAGAATCTAAAGAGTTTTGAAAGATTATCACTAATATTTCTCAGTGAACAGGGTCCCCTATGTTCTTGGTTTTTCTTTTTGTTGAGTGCCAGTCAGCGGAAAGACAAAACATCAAGTTCAAGTTGAAGTTCACATTTATTGCCACATGCACCGATTAGGGTAAGTTGAATTTGATTTACAATGCAGCCACACAATCAAAAAGAGCACAATACACAATAGAATATAACATGAACATCCACCACAGTGGAATCAACATTCTTCACTGTGGTGGAAGTTCGGTCAAACATGATTACAATCAAGCCATACACAGTGTACAGATACAGGATAAAGAGAATAACATTTGGTGAAATTCAGATACAATTCAGTCAGATTGAAGATAGTCTGAGGGATCTCCAATGAGGTAGATAGTAGTTCTGGACTGCTCTCTTATTCGTCATACGGTTCAATTGCTTGATAACAACTGGGAAGTAACTGTTCCTGAATCTGGCGGTATTCGTTTTTCACACTTCTGTATCTTTTGCCTAATGGCAGAGGGTAGAAGAGGGAGTGACTGGGATGACACTGATCCTTGAATATGCTGGTGACCTGGCCAAGGCAGTGTGCGTGTGAAGTATAGATATAGTCAATGGAAGGGAGGTTGGATTGCGTAATGGTCTGGGCTGCACCCACAATTCTCTGCAATTTCTTGCGGTCTCAGATGTAGCTGTTCCCAAACCATGCTGTGATGCATCCTGATAAAATGTTTTCTATGACTCATCAGTAGAAATTGGTTAGAGCTGTTGGGGACATGCCGAATATCCTATGCCTTCTGAGGACGTAGAGGCGTTGGTGTGCTATGTTGGCCAGTGCTTCAATATGCCTGGTCCAGGGCATGTTGCTGTTGATATTTACTCCTAAGAACTTTAAGCTTTCAACCTTTTCTAATTTGGCGTCGTCGATGTAGGTGTATCGCATTGCTTCCTGAAGTCGATCACAACCTCCTTTGTCTTGCTGACATTGAGGGAAAGGTTATTGTCTAGGCACCAGGTTACGAGGTTCTCAAACTCCTTCCTGTACTCCGTCTCGTCAGTATTTCTTATCCGGCCTACTGCAGTGGTGTCGTCTGCAAACAATGTTTCGGGTTGGAAGAAGGGTCTGAAGTCTGAAGAGGGGTTCCCTTCACGGATGCTGCCTGACCTGCTGAGTTATTACAGCACTCTGTGTTTTGCTCAAAATTCCAGCATCTGCAGTTCTTCCTTTCTCAAGAAAATGTTCTTTAATAAGTTAGGTTCAAACTAAACAAAGTGTAAATGTACCTTGTGTCTTAATAGATTAGAAAGAAGATTTGATGTGTGGGCAAAATACTTTTATGGTTTATCTGTAATTCTTTCTTGGCAGATGCTGATCATAGTTGAATCAAGCTGCTACACAGTCTCTGTCAATGGAAGACACGTCTTCAACTACAACCACAGGATGGAGCCCCTGAACCAGATTGATCAACTGGAAGTCAATCGTGACGTCACCCTTTCTCTTGTGCAGTACTAATATTTTGAAGTAAACAATCTCCTTTATCCAGAAAGCAAAATCAGCATAATTATCCCAAATTCGAATTTTTAACCCTCTAATTTTTTTGGTGTTCAATCTATAGTTGAACATCCATTTCACATCAATCAAAGGAATCCATGTTGTTGAGTGGGTGAAGGTCAACGTCACTTTTGCATTGGTACATGAACCAATGCCGCTGATTCCCAGCAGGTTGGCTTTAGCTGGTCCTAGTGCAGCAGAGTAGTTTGCAGGTCCAGCTGTAGTTTATAGTGACCCAGTGTATTAGTATCATGCAGTTCTATATTAGTAAAGGAGAATGCAACAGCCAAATGTTATTAAGTATATGCAGTGGGTGCCAACCTGATCGCCACTCGGTTCTGAGTTTGATGCTGTTAAGGTTGGGGAAGAGGCCAACCATTCCCTAGTTTTCCTCTACCCTTGATAATTAACATGACGAGACACTCAATGTAAAGTTGAACCACAACATGTACCTCTCTGGGCAACCTGACAGGTTAAAGACACATGATGCAACACAGTTGTGCAGTCTGTAACAACAAGATGAAAATCAGTCCCAAGTTCAATCCATTATCTGTGTTGTGCCTTAAACTTGGGTATAATTGGTGTAAGTCAGTGATACTCAACACTTGTGGGGCTGCCCAGAACTGTGGTTGAAATCTGGTCATCCATTTAGACACCAGCTTATCCACTTGCTGCCCAACCATCAAGATTAGATTGAACAGGAAAAGACAGTGGTAGACACAAAATGCTGGAGTAACTCAGCGGGTGAGGCTGCACCAATGGATGCGTTTGGGTCGAGACCCTTCTTCAGACTCAGTCGCCCATTCCTTCCCTCCATAGATGCTGCCTCACTTGCTGAATAACTCCAGCATTTTGTGTGTACCTTAAATGCTTTTAGGTCTTACCAGCATCTGCAGTTCTTTCTTACACAGGAAAATACAGTGTTCAGCTCTGTGCTAAAATAGGTCCAATCTAATCTCCCTGGCCTTTCCACAAAAGCGGAGACCTTGATTTCATGATGCAGGAGTGATGATTCTCAAATTGATACCATGCGTTTAATTCAGATGTGTAGAATGCGATATTACTGTATAAAACATTACAGCGTTGGCGATTAATTTCCTTCTGCTGTTTCGCACTCTCCACTTGCAATATTTGGATGATGCACAAAATGGCATTAAAAATTAAGTTTAATTAGCAGTGCTTGTGTATTAGTGGCTGAAAAAACGCATCCTGGCAGAGACAGAGACTGGCCTTGGAAGAGGAATTCACCCTTTCACCTGATTTATCTGTTGTTAAACTAAATCAAAGCAATTAACACTCCCTAACTGGATTAGAGTTCCATAATCATAATTGCTTGCTAAAACAAGATTACTAAGAAATGTACACATAAATTATTATTTGTATCTTGCTTGCTGAATAAATTTTCTATGATTGCAAAAAAACCTGCTTTATTGGTTTACTTGCCAGGGAGGTAAAACAGCCTAGATCATTCAAGAGAACAAAAGCATCTGGAATTGGAAGGTGCTGGTGACACAGGACCCTTAGTAGGAAATAGAGTAATGCAGCGTGAAAACTGCCCCTGCAGCCCAATTCATCCATGCCAACCAAAATATCCCATCTAAATTAGTCCCATTTCCTCTCACTTGGACTGTATCGTTCTAAACCTTTCCTATCAATGTACCTGTCCAACGTCTTTTAAATGCTGTTGTTGTACCTGCCTCAACTACCTCCTCTGGCAGCTCACTCCATGTACATACCACCCTCTGTGTGAAATACTGTAGGTGCCCTTCAGGTTAATATTAAATCTTTCCTCAATAACCTTAAACTGGTTCTTGATTCCCCTCCCTTTGGTAAAAGACTATGGATTTGTCCTATCTATTCTCCCTCATAATTTTACACACCTCTGTAAGATCAACCCAACTTTCTACGCTCCAAGGAATAAAGTCCTAGCCTGACTAATATCTTCCTATAGCTCGGGTCCTCATAACCTGGCTATATTCTTGTAAACCTTCTCTGCATACTTTCCAGTTCAGGGCAAAGGCTTTTCTGACGAGAGATTGTGAAGTGATATCCCACAAGAACAAAACTCTCTGGCCTGGTGTTCTCAGCCTGGGGAAAGTTCTGTACGATTCAAAGGTCCACCAAAACTTAACTCAGTGACATCACAAAGGCTACAGTAAATGCTGTTGAATTCCCCACTAAATATTTAATTAATTCAGTCCCAACAGAGTAGAAGGGGACTGGGACTTGCTTTTATTATCTTTGAGAGATCATATTGGTGAGTTTGCAAGCCATTACTCCATTACAGGAAACAGATCTAATGATGAATAGGACAGTCAAAGATGGTATAGACTAAAGATGAGAGGGGGGAAATTTAAAGGTGATCTGAGAGACAAGCTTTTTCACAGGATGGGTGATTATCTGGAATGAGCTGCCAGAGCAGTTAGATGCAATTACAATGTATAAGAGAAATTTAGACAGGAAAGTTGAGGATATTGAGCCTATTGGAGGTAAATAGAATTAGCATAGATAGGCATCACTGTGGCATGGATGCGGTGGATTGGAGAGTTTATTTCTGCTCTTCATGATTCTATGAATATTTGTTCTATCGCAATTTCTTTCACTGATTGCATTAACGTCCCAAGTTCATGAAACATGCGTGGTCAGCTGTTGAAATATTTGACCATCAAGAAACAAATTATTAATCACGTTCAGCATCTTTGACATTCTATTATCACAAGAATCGCTGATTCGTTGCTAAGAAAAGTTTTAATACCCTTTCCATGGCAACCTGGATAAATAAAAGAAAAAGCCGACCTGAGTCTTAAGACAAAATCAAATAATTAAATAACATGATATGATAATGTTAATAAATCATAAAGTAGAATTACTTTGCATTATATCATATATCATATCATATATATATTAAAACTCTGTGGCCGACTGCCGCCAACCGTCTGCCACGTCTCCGCCCTTTGATGTTGCGCTCCGCCGAAACAGGACCCTCGGACGCCGCCGTTTTTCCCACCTGCCCGGACGTTACGCTCGCGCTTTCCCGACGGCGCTCCCCGTCACGTTTGGACGTCGTTACCTACACCATTTTTAATAAAATCCGTAGTCCCCCTCCCCCCTTTTTTGAAAATCGAACTGCTCTCACCCATAGAACGTTGGTAAACATTCCATCGTGCCATGTCACAATGCCCAAGGCTCACAGATGGCCAATCAGAACGGATCTCATTTACATCTGCCCCAGCCCCCCAGCCTCCTGATGTTCCAGCACGTTCCATTGTGTGATGTCACAATGCCATCCCTCACAAATGGCCAATCGGAATGGATCTCATTTACATCTACCTTGGCCCCAGCCCCTCCCCCATAGGCTGTGTTGACATGTGACTGGGGGGACATTGCCGGCTCTCGTTGCCTTGGAAACCTTTTCAAGAACATTCTTCCCCAACGGTCATTTGGACTTCGTTTCTCGACAGCGATCGATCTAAACGCTGGATTTCTGCCGTTATTTCATTTTTCATTTGACACTTTTGTTTTGAAAATCTTATTATCGATTTACACTTTTTTCAAAAGGTAAACGTAGACGATGTTTTCAATATTTATTTATATTTGAATAATTCTTTTTATTAAGTTCTCCGTTATTTGCTGTGCCAAATTAACACACATTTTCACGGTTTTTTAATATTCTCTCTTTATTCAAAGGACTCCATTACTCCACTTTGAAGAGGTTGCTTTTTTCTTTGCCAATTTCCACAGCCATGTTTATCAAATGTCATCTTTAGACAAGTGATAATTTTATTTCATTTTCTGGTTTTCATTGCGTATCTATACTTTACATTAGACAAGTAATTTTTTTTAAATGCTTAAAAAAAACCCATTAAAAATCCGTTTTTAAAAATTCTCTATTTCAATTTACAGCATTTTTAGCAGTTTTAATTCTCTGTTATTTACATCTGCCTCAGCCCCAGCCCCCCCTCCCCCGCCTCATGTTCCAGCACGTTCCATTGTGTGATGTCACAATGCCATCCCTCACAAATGGCCAATCGGAATGGATCTCATTTACATCTGCCTTGGCCCCAGCAGCCTGTGTGGAAGCACTTGAGGGAACAGAGAAAGAGGATTTGGGGTGATAGGGAATGGGGAATAGATGGACTGCCCCTACCTCTCCCCCTCCCTCACTACCACCCCACTCTTTCCCCTATCTCCCCCCACCCCTCTCCCCCTCCCTCCACACTCTTCCACCACCCTCCCCTACCCCATCTCCCTCCTCCCGATCCCTCCCCCCTCCCCCACACCTCTCTCACACTTCCCCATCCCTCTCTCCTTCCCCATCCCTCTCTCCTCCCCCACCCCTCCCCCTCCTCCTCCTCCCACCCCATCCCTCCTTCCCTCTCTCCCCCACCCCCCTTCCCTCTTTCCCCCTACCCCTCTCCTCCTCCCTCCCTACTCTTCCACTTCTCTCCCCCTTCCCCGCTTAGTGTGTGACTGGAGCCGGCGCTTAGTGTGTGTGACGACACACGCCCCTCCCGCCGAACTCCAGATTAACTTACAAAGGAGGGTTACACAAAAAGCTGGAGAAACTCAGCGGGTGCAGCAGCATCTAAGGAGCGAAGGAGATGGGCAACGTTTCTGGTCGAGACCCTTCTTCAGCCGCCCCCCCCCCCCCCACATGCTCATTCCAGCTGTGGGTTTCCAGAGTCAGAAGCCGCTTCTTTCTCTCCCTCTTCATTTAGCAGCCCGGCTCCCCCCCCCTTTCTTTACTCACCTCCTCCCCTCTCCTTCCTTCCTCTCTGCTCTCTACCAAAGATCCTATACACAATTGCCTGCCCCCCCCCCCCCCGGCCGAGCTCTGTCATGCTGGCGGAAGCAACAATCGGTTGGTCCCCCCGCTGCTTTTCACCGCCCTCAGATCGCTCCGTGCATCTCGCTGCCCCCCTCTCCCCCCTCTCTCTTCCTCCTCCTCCTTCCTCCCCCAACTCCCTCCCCTCCCCCACCCTCCCTCCCCTAAAACCCCCTCCCCCCTTCCCTCCACCTCTCCCCCTCCCTTCCAACCTCCTCCCCTCTCTCTCCATCTCTCTCTCTCCCCCCTCTACCCCCCCCTCCCTCTGTCTCTCCCCATTCTCTCTCTGCCCTCACTCTCTACGCCCCCCCCCTCTCTAGACGCGCCTGCGAGGTGGGGGCTATGCGTCAGTGGATAGGGCGGTTATGGGGTAAAAGGAACAAATCAATAATATTAATATAATATCAAGGGGCGTAGTTAGTGTGTGTATGTGGGGGTGGTTTGTGTGTGTGAGACACTGCATGCCGCCCCGCCCCCCCCCCTCGAAAACCAAACGCAAAAAACGCTTAGGGATTTAACTTATGAGTTCAGAAATACACTCCTTAGACAATTATTTCCCCAGATTTTTAAGTCACAAAACTAAATTTTTAAAATATAAACGGCGCTTGCCAGCTGCTGATGTCACAATGCCCACATGCCCACCAATCCATGCCTACCTGCCTCCAGGCCCCGCCGCGGATTAAAGGCGCAGAAAGATCGAGAAGGTTCTGCAGAACAAACGTTCTACAACTCCATTCCGCTACAGCTTCTTTGTTCTACAGATCTCGAGGCAGCGATTGCTCATGCGCTGAATCCACTCATAAGTTCTGCAGAAGAAATATTCTATAGCTCCGTTCCGCTATTGGATCACGCGCTGAAGCTTCTCATGACTGGTAGCGCAGCTCGTGAAGCCCTGCGCGCTCATTGCAGCTGTGGGTTTCCCCAAGTCCGAAGCCGCTTCTCTCTCCCCCCCCACGCTCTCTCTCTCTCTCTCTCTCTCTCTCTCCCCCCCACGCTCGCTCTCTCTCTCTCTCCCAACCCCCTGCCCTCCCCCACCCTCCCTCCCCTAAACCCCCTCCACACCCTCCCCTCCACCGCCACCACCACCTCCCCCCCTGCAACCGCACGTTGGGGGAACAGACCCAACGGGTCTGCACTTGGTCTAGTGATTTAATAAAACTCTAAGCAAGCATTTATTGCCCCAGCCAAGCCCTAAACCTCCACAATAATAAATTGTTATTGGATTCTTTGGAAAAATAATTAATGTTTTGGTTTGGATTTACCCCAGAACTGAGATGTTACCAGAAAAGGATAAGAAAACTAGGATAATTTAGGATGATACAGTGATCCGGATGATAATGATCCTGATGATACAGATGATACAGTGATCCTGACCCTACATCTTCAGCCCTGACCCCACATTTTCTACATCCCTACCTAAAAGCCTCTTAAACAGCACCACTATATCTGCTTCCCTAACACTTCTGGCAGCGTGTTGCAAGCACCCACCACTCTCAGTGTACACTCTCTGCACCGCTGTGTTCCATGCGGTGCAGAACGAGGCCATATCAGTCCATCAGTCTATGTAACTTTATGGAGCAATCTTATACGCCCACTAATTTTCCATCTCCCTATGCTCCCCACATTTCCAAAATGGGTGAACATGAGGAAGATGACTGAACTTTATTGCCTTCCCTCCCAGTGGGAAACGTTGATTCCGCTGTGGTGGATGTTCATGTTAAATTCTATAGTGTTATGTTCATTTTATTTTATTTGTGTGGCTGTATGGTAACTCAAATTTCACTGCACCAATTGGTGTATGTGACAATAAATGTAACTTGAACTTGTCAGGAAGATTTGAACGTAAAATGGTGCCTAAGTCCCTTGTAGCCATTCTCCTCTGCAAGAGATATATTGTTTTGGATACTAAAGGGGAAGGTCATAGAGGCATCTAAGAGGCTTTTAGATAGGCACACAGACATCCTCACGCATTTAGCCACCGTGTTCTGGTCATTGTGGGTGGCTCAGCTGAGCAGCAGGGAACGGAAAAGAATGAGAAGGCTGTAGAGAGGGAAATCAATAGTAAGAGGAATGGCTGTGGTGCAACCTGAACTGCAGGCAATACTCCAAATGCAGTCTAACCAAAGTCCTATAAAGCCTCATCAAGATTTCCAGGCTCTTACATCGGGCGGTCACGGTGGAGCAGCGGTAGAGTTGCTGCCTTACAGCAAATGCAGCGCCAGAGACCCGGGTTTGATCCCGACTACGGGTGCTGTCTGTACGGAGTTTGTACCCAAGATCATAGAGCGGAACAAGATAGTCCACTTGTCGAAAAAGCCGTAGTAGGTCATGGGTAATTCCGTCTCTGCTCCAATCTATGATCTTTGGTCACTCATGTCATTATCTTTGGAGTGGACTATCTTGCTCCGCTCTATGATCTTTGGTTTACACCAAAGATAGACGCAAAGCTCTATGATCTTTGGTTTGTACGGTGTTTGTACATTCTCCCCGTGACCTGCGTGGGTTTTCTCTCAGATGTTCGGTTTCCTCCCACACGCCAAAGACGTCACATAGCATTAATCGCTGGTCGTCACGGACCCGGTGGGCTGAAGGGCCTGTTTCCGTGCTGTATCTCTAAACTAAATATCAAAGCCGCCACCAATGAAGGCAAGACATACCATATGACTTGTTCACCATTCTATCTACTGGTGTTGTTGAACATGGCCAAATAACGAAATAATGGAGGTACCTGATGCTATTTTTTTGAAAACAAAAGGTAATTTCAAAAGGTGAATTCAAGAAAACGTTTGTTGCTGCTGGCGATCGGAGGAACAAAGATGGCGAGCTGTTGAAGTAGCATACGCCAGCTTGGGCGCCGCCATATTTGATGCGGGCATCCGGCATTGTGACGGGAGTCACGTGAGCGGGGTTTCCGCGCGCGTGTGCGGGCGTCGCTGGAGTCCGGCCGTTGGGGTTTGGGTTTGAATTTGAATTTGAACGGGAAGCCGTTGGCCGTGCGCGCCATGCCCAAGAACTGCGCGGTGAGGGAGTGCACGCGGCACGCGGGCCAGCTGGCGGCGGACAACAGGAGGATCAGCTTCTACAAGTGAGTGGCCCGGGGGCTGGGGCCTGGTCTCGGTCCCGGCCCCGAACGGAAACCGGTGGGTGTGGGTGAGGATGGGTGTGTGGGGCTGGGTCTATGGGGCGGGTTCTGGATGAGGGGTGTGATGGGTGTATGGATACGAGGTGGTTGAGGGAGAGTGTGGGTGTGAGGACGTGGGTAGGGTGTGTGAGTGCTCGTGAGGGGTGCGTGAGTGCGCGTGAGGGGTGCGTGAGTGCGCGTGAGGGGTGCGTGAGTGCCGAAAAGGGGTGTGGGTTTGGGGTGAGTATGGACGAGGGTGAGGATGTGGATGTGTGAAGGTGAGTGGGAGAGGGTGTGTGAAGGTGAGTGGGAAAGGGTGTGTGAAGGAGAGTGGCTGAGGGTGGGTGTGCGGGTCAGGAGGTCGGTGGGGTGTGTGAGAGTGGATATGGGTGAGGGTGGGTGAAGGTGAGTGGATATGGGTGAGTGTGGGTGTGAGAGTGGATGTAAGGAGGTGGATGGGGTGTATGAGAGTGTGGAAGTGAGGGGGTGTGGGTGAGGTGTCGTGTGAGGGTATGGGTGTGTGGGGGTGGATGAGGATGTGTGGATGTGAGCGGGTAGGGGTGGAGGGCAAATCCATGGCTCTCCCGTCCGACCAGCCCCATCAGGACAACAGCAGCAGCCCATTCGTCCCCTCTAACAGAGGGCGGCCATCTGATAATCTGGCATCGTGGGGTTTTAGTGTCAAACTGGCTGGTTCCCTGGGCTATTGGATGTTGTTAATAATATCCAAACTCAGTGGTTCAATCGTCACATATATCTGAGCACAGTGAAATTATTTTTGCATTCAGTTCAGTGGCAATTCTACTGTCCATCAGGTATAGCAGGAATTATACTAAGTATAAGAAAGCAAGACTGTAGACCAGAATAAGTACACAAGAGTTGCATGTTTTATGTGCCATCCTGTAACCTTTAAGTCTGAAATATTAAATTGGCCATACAGTTCTGATATTTTCAGAGAACCTGGTTATTATAGACGGAGAGAGAAATATGAAGGCATTGGTCACAAATGCATACGTGGTCCATTGGGAGGTTTTACAGGCATATGGGTCAAACGTGGCAAATGGGACTAGTTTAGATGGGGCATCTTATTTGGCATGGATGAGTTGGGCCAAAGGACCTGTTTCTGTGCTGTGTGACTCTATTCCTGACCCCTGGAGCTCTAGCTGAGACCCTGGCATCGCACTCTGGACTCTGACCTCAGCTGTGCTCTGGACCCCAGGTCTGGCCGCATGCTCCAATGGAGTTCTGCCTCTCATTCCGAAACTAATTGTTCTACTTGTGTCGCACATTATTGTCATGGTTTATTTACACTGTCATTTTCTTTTCACTGTTCTAAACTTCATGTATAACTTGTGTTATTGCGTGTTTGTTTGAGTCTTTTTGCCTGTTATGCTACTGCAAGTGGGGTTTTCAATGTCCCTGTACCTCCCCTTGTGCATTTGGCAATAAACCCAACTTGACACAAAATGCTCGAGTAAATCAGCAGCCTCGTCTGAGGTCTCAACCCGAAACGTCACCCATTCCTTCTCTCCAGAGATGCTGCCTGTCCCGCTGAGTTACTCCAGCATTTTGTGTCTATCTGCAGTTTAAACCAGCATCCACAGTTCCTTCGTACACATTTTGACTGATAAGTGAGCCAGATGCCGGATCATCTGGATATCCGATCGGATGCTGGATAATTGGAGTTTTACTATATTTACTCCTTCACCAATATCATTCAACCACAATAACTGCGATCTTGTTGAGTATGCATTGGGTTGTTGCATTGTCTACGTTGGAAATGTGATTTTACTCTAGAGGGCATAGTGTTCTGGAAGTAGTAAATCTTTGATTCTTGCCTCAAACTCCTTTGGACATGAAGAGACACATTACTGATGATTCACTGGTTAGAAAAAAATCATAAAAATGTATAGCACTGATGTGGGCACACTCTCTGTGCCAACTTTGATGCCTGTCTACATGAATTCCATTTGCACATATCCCTCTGTTCTAAGACTTATTCAAATGCCTTTTAAACATTGTAATAATATCTGCCTGTACCACCTTGCCAGCTTGTTTAATATATTTACCATTCTCTATGAAAAACCTATTGGTTGGATCTCCATAGGTTTCTCTCACATTTAACCTGTATCCTCTTGGTTCTTGACTTCCCTGCTCTGTGCGAAAAGATTCTGACCATCTAAGTATTTCAGAGACTTTGTAAACCTCAGTAAAGTCATTCCAATGTTCCAGTGTGAATAAATCCACTCTATCCAATCTCTCTCTCTTTTCTGCGTCCCTCTATAGCTACCACATCCTTCATGTAGTACTGCAAGTAGAACTGTACACATCACTCAGTATGGTCTAACCATTGGTACAATCGCAACACAACATCGCAACTCATATTCATTGATAGGCAGAAATATGCTGGACTAACTCTGCGGGTTAGGCAGCATCTCTTGTGAAAAATGGATGGGTGACGGCAATTGTTGCTAGGGGCAGTGTGATCCCAAGAGGGATACGTCATTGTGAACTGTGGAACTGATTGCTGACTTAGTGGAGGAAGCAGGCACGTGCTGTGAGTAATTACTCAGGGTAGGCAGTCAATCGGCTTTTTTAAACAAATTAAATCGTGCATGCGCAGATTGTTCTCTGTAAAAATTAAAAATAAAAATAAAAACAGTAACAATTCAATTTGCCCAAGGCTTCCTGGTCTCCTTTATTCTGAATTACTGAATGGGGGGGGGGGGGGGGGGGTGAAGGGTGATGGCAGGTGGAGAGATGGTGGGAAAAACGGGAGTACAGGAAATAGTTGATTCAGTTGTCATCTAATAGAATGACAACACATGTTTAAGGGACCAATTGGGGGAACAGTTCCTTTCACAGCGTGTGGAGAGTCTGTGCCTGGGGTAAAGTTGTGGCGAGGGCACGAGTGTTGAGAAGGAGGGGATCGGGGATAATGCCAGTAACTCACTCACCGCTACTGCAGCTCTCCGGGCTTGAAGCCACCGCACTGTATACGGGGATAGAAGCAGCTCGGAGCTGCTAGCGGCCGCCGGGACCCTACAGCAGAACTGGCTGCCACTTCAGTGCCTTCTGCCGGCCCGCTCACCTCTGGCAGTACTCGCTGTTGGAACACCTGTCACCTGCCGTTCGCTGACCTGCAAATCCTTAAATTCACACAGCCGAGTAACCTCAATCGCGCTGTCAGAATTTAAGGACATGAGTGATGCCAGCGAGCGGCAGGAGAGAGGTTTTTAGACGGAGAGCTGCCAGAGGTGAGTGGGGACCGGCAGAAGGAGCTAAGGTGGCGGCTGGTTCCGCTGTCTGGCCCGGCGGATCTCAGCCGCGCGAGCTACTTCTCTCCCCTCCCCCCCTCCCCCCTCCCTCCCCCCCGGCCTCAATGCGGTGGCATTGCATGCCTCCGTGCAAGGAGCGTCGCAAGTGGCATTATCCCAATCCCCTCCTTCATAACATTCGTGCCCTCCCAGCAACTTTACCCCGGGCCAGACTCTACAAACACTGTGAAAGGAGCTCTCTCTCCCCCCCCCCCCCCCACCCCCACACCCCGGGAAATACGGTATTTAAAACATCACCAATAAATGTACTTACCACATCATTGGTACACGAGCTCCATTCTTCTCTCCCTGTTTCCTAAGATACACTTAAAATAAATCCAATCCATATTTGAAAACCCCGCCAAGAAACTTGCACTGCGCACGCGCAGTAGACTGATGCGCATGCGCAGTACAGCAAAGGCAGAATTTCTGCTGCCTTCAGCCTCGCTTGAAACTGACGGCTCAGGCAGCGCTGACGGCACGTGGTCTGCACAGAGCTTCCCGTGTTACAAGCGCTGCGGATGAAAGGCACGGAGAATTATGCCTACCTAAGAGATCGATCTCTTAGATAGGCATAATTCTCCCATGCCTTTACTATTTATATTTAATAATTGCCATTTTATAATTTTAGTCAGGGTAGGCAGTGCCTACCTTGCCTACCCTTATGGCACGTGCCTGGGAGGAAGGGGGGAGTTCTACCCTCCCACCCCCAAACAATCAGTCAGAAGAAGGATCCTGACCTAAAATGTCACCTATCCATCTTCGCCAGAGATGCTGCCTGTCCCATTGAGTTATTCCAGCATTTTATGTCTTTTTTTTGTAAACTAGCATCTTGCTTTTTCACCACCCTATCCATTTGCGTCACAATTTTTGAGGAGCTATAGACGCACACCAAGGTATATCTATTACATCAACACTCTCAAGGTACCTGCCATGCCGATGTTATGCCAGAATTTGATCTCAGAGTGCATAACCTCACATTTGCCTGGATTAAATTCCATCTGCCACTGCTTCACCCACCTCTCCAGCTGATCTATGTCCTGACGTATCCTTGGACTGCCACCTTCGCTGATGACGGTTCCATTGTAATCATGTATTGTCCTTCTACTGACTGGTTAGCATGCAACAAAAGTTTTTCACTATACCTTGGTACACGTGACAATAAACTAAACTCAACTCCTCTCTAGTCAGAAAAACACCTATCCATCACGTCTGAAGAAGGGTTTCGGCCCGAAACGTTGCCTATTTCCTTCACTCCATAGATGCTGCCTCACCCGCTGAGTTTCTCCAGCACTTTTTGTCTACCTTTGATTTTCCAGCATCTGCAGTTCCTTCTTAAACTTATCCATCATCACTGCTTCTTTATCACCAAGCTAATTCTGGGTCCAGTTTCTTAACACCCCTTGGCGTGCCTTAATGTTCTGGAACAGCCTACCATGTAGGACCTTGTCAGAAGTCTTATTAACGTCCACATATTATATCCACCTACCTGCTCTCATCTATTTTGCAAATCACCTCTCCAGAAAATGTAATCAGATTTGTGAGATATGGTCTTCTCTGCATAAAACCATGCTGATTTCTCCCAATCCTGTCAAGAGTGTCTAGATTTTGAAGACAAGTCCACAATTGGACTGTAGACTCTGTTCCAATGTAATTGGTCTTCATCAGTCAGGTTATTGAGTATAGAAGTTGGAATGTTATGTTACAGTTGTACAGCGCATTGGTGAGGCCATATTTGGAGTATCGTGTTCAGTTTTGGTCACCGTACAATAGGAAGGATGTTGTTTGCTGGAAGATTTACGAGGATGTTGCCAGGACTTGGGCCTGGACTTTAGTTAGAGGTTGGGCAGGCTAGACTTTATTCCTTTGAGTGCAGAAGGATGAGGTGTGATCTTAGAGAGATAATGATAAGATCAGGAGGGGTATAGAAAGGGTAACTACACAGTCTTTTACACAGAGTTGGGGAATCAGGAACCTGGGGACATGGCTTTAAGTGATGGGAAATATTTTATAGGAATCTGAGTGGCAATTTTTTCACACAGAGGGTGATGGGTAATGGAATGCACTGCCAGAGGAGGTAGTTGATGCAGATCCTAAAACAACATTTAAAATACATTTGGATAGACACAAGGGGAGAAGGCAGGAGAATTGGGAAATTTAGGGAAAGTTTAAAGGGCCAAATGCAGGCAGATGGGACTAGTGTAGATGGGGTATCTTGGTTGGCATGGACAAGTTGGGCAGAAGGGACTGTTTCCGTACTGTATGACTTTATGACCCTAATATGTTTGGGGGTGCAGTTGACAAGAACAGTGTTAGGTTCGGAATTCATTGAGATGAGGAAGTAAGATGTGAAGTGCTATTCTGTTGGAACTGCATTGCTGCTCTAGATTTCATGAGAGCAGCATAGTTCTCTGTGGCGTCCTGAACAATGTCACTAAAGCAGATTACATGGACACTTAATTCATTGGCTGTTTTTTGCTGCTGAGATGCCCTTGCAGAGATACATTAACTGTTGCCTTTTATGACAATGATTTGCATTTCCAACTTAATTATTTGTCCATAAAGCACAGGAAAGTTGAGGCTGTGTAATCTCCTTGATGAATAAATCATGTCATTTTTATTGATTATGTTGTGTAGTTCTTCATTTCCCTATCTGGGAATGTCTGCACTAGATATATTAGCGTGATTGTAGGGAATAGATGTTGCACCATTGGTTTATTCTGAATTTGTGAATTAATCCATGTAAACCTCAGTTGCACACATTTGTTGTATGGTATAGTTTTTGTTACATTGCAGTCTATTTTCCAATATTTTTATCATTAAATCCTGCATAGATTACTTATTTGATGGATAATGGCTGTGAAGCACTGAAAAGATAATTTTTGAGCTTGCCTTAAATTATGAGTAGCAGACTATTTCAATGCTAGAGTACAATTACACATGCAGTACTTTTCCCTACATTCTATTCGTAAGTTCCATCAGACATAAGAGCCGAATTAGGCCATTTCGGCCCATTGAGTCTGCTCCGCCATTCAATCATGGCTGATCTATTTTTTCCCTCTCCAATGCATTCTCCTGCCTTCTCTGTCTAAATAATTATGCAATTTTCTCATTTTATTTATTCAATTTAATTTATTAATCATTGATATGAGCCTCTCTTTCCCATGATAAAGCAGTAGTTAATCTGACAACCATCTAAAAAATGAAATTTTATTTAATTCTTCTTGCTGATTTTGTGAAGATTTTAAATTGCTGGGTTCTTTTGTATTGAATCTCCACTCAAAAGAAATGGTCAAATCACTTTATTTAACACATCACAATTTAAAAAATGATAGCTCCCATTCCTCCACGAGGGGCGCACAATACTCCACGAGAGGAGTAAAATACACAGTTAAGTATTCACACCGCTTTTGAGCTGGTAACTTAGTTGACAACTAGATTGGATGAATCATGGAGCAATCCTTAATTTATTAATGAAAACAGTGTACTTGAGATGCCTTGAGAGTGAGTGCAGTAGAATTCGTGAAAATGTTACAAAAGACAAGTGCTCTGAATAAGCTATTACCTACAGTATCAGAAAGAGCCCAATGTCTTTTTTTTGAGTCTCACGGAAGCAACTTTTTTGTTTTGATTGAGGTTTCCATCGAATGACAAAGAAAGACTCGCGCAGTGGCTTTCAAATATGAAAAGGGAGAAATGGGTTCCATCCCAGTACCAGTACATCTGCAGTGAACATTTTACTCCTGAAAGCTTTGAATGGAGGTGGGGCACACGATACTTGAAGGCAGGTGCCAAACCTACAATTTTTTCTTTTCCGGAGCAGCCTACGGTACGTTTAGTCTCAATAGGTTTGGATTATTCTGCCATATTTACATGCCCCAAAAGTGGATTACTACTGGAACTAGATCTGACATTGCTTCAAATGTAATGAGTGGTGCAACTGACCCCTAGTGTATCAAAAAAGAGAGACAATCTAAAATAGTGAAGATGTAACAGTTTAAGGCTAAGGTGAATAAGACAGAGAATGTGAATTAACGTCCCATTATTAATTGAGATTTGAATTATTTTATTTATTAAGGTTAGACATAAAACTAACTTCTGCCAGTAAGATTTTAAAAATCCAACTTTATCCATTGGAAAGGATAATTGCTGCTGTTGTCCTGTCTGGCTTGTCACTGATGTTGAATTTTAACTGCTTCCTAACGTTCCTCTGGTCAGTGAACTGACAATAGATCATGCCATTTCCATTTATCTCCACGTGCAGAGTATGAAGTGTATTTTACCAAAAATCATGCCGACCACTAAATGAAAGCTGCAGTCTAATAGGTGCTCAAGAATTTGTAACCTTAGATTTGGATAAATGTTATATTAAATATCATATTTTTGCATATAAAGGATTTGTTAGAGAATCAGTTATAGAATATAAGATAATAAAAAGGGCACAAAATGCTGGAGTAACTCAAGGCAACATCTCTGTACAACATGGTTCAGTGATGTTTTTGGTTGGGATCCTTCTGCCGTCCTGACCCGAAACATCTCCTAACCATGTTCTCCAAAGATGCAGCCTGACCTGCTGTGTTAGTCTAACACTTTGTGTGTTTTTGTGTAAACTAACATCTACAGTTCTTTGTTGTGACGTTTTTATAATCAAATGGATTCAAACTAGAGTTGAAGAAGCATTCAAAGCCAGGTTAAGCTACCTCAACCCAAGCATGCGACCGCTGTCATGTATGATATTCATATTTCTTCAAATACAATTTTGTGGCCTGCAAGATTATTTAAAGCATGACTTTATAAATTGCATTTACTCTGGAATGCACAAATTCTGAAGAAAACCATCAGGTTGAGGCTCTGGAGAAGAGAACTTAAAAGCTATGTGGACAGGTACATGGATAGGAAAGGTTTGGAGAGATGTCGGCCAAACATGAGCAGATGGGATTAGTATTGATGGGGCATCTTGGTCGGCAAGGACGAGTTGGGCCGAGCGGCCTGTTTCCTTGCTGTATGAATCTTAAGAGATGAACGGTGAATCACTGACATATTTTATGCATATTCTGATGCCTTCAAGAGTTGAGATTAGCCAAGCTCATTACTGGTCGCACCCTTGCAACTAAAAAAAAAATGAGATTTCAACGGTGAAAACTGGTTCAAATTGAGGCGAATAGTCACTTGCATTAGAGCTTAGCTATTCTGGAAGTTATTATATGGTCTGATGCAGATTTGTCTTAATTGCATGGGGGTTACACAAAAAGCTGGAGAAACTCAGCGGGTGCAGCAGCATCTAAGGAGCGAAGGAGATAGGCGACGTTTCGGGTCGAGACCCTTCTTCAGACTGGCCCTGCCTCCCTGTCTTAATTGCATGCTCACTTGCACATAACATTTCAATTTACACTATCAACAACATAGATATTATTTTGTTCTAAGGTGAGAGACACAAAGTCTTTTCATTTCTTATACATTCAGGACAATGTGAGTGGATTACTTCTGTTGCACAGTCTTTTTTAAATGGACAGGTTACCAACCTGATTCACAACTCTTCCAGAAAAAATGGCTAGCTAAAATTTTGGAGATGACTTGTTCTATTCTGTTTTAGTATGAGTGAGATACTAGAACCTGCCTCGGCAAGCACCAGATCTGTCTAAAGATGGGATAAACCTCTCATGGGAGTGTTTCTACTGTCATGGTTCATTCATTGATCCAGGAAATGATCATTTGACTTGCATTTCCCATACTGAATTAAATACTGACTTGAATGAACAAAGCACATGAGTATGATATTTTAATCTATGCTGGTTCATTCATGCCCTTTGTTTCAAAGTGGTATAGCTTATAGTATAATTAAAATGGCATGAAATTTAATACATTGAGATTGCCAAAAGGTGGCTGTTGAATATTATAACTTGTATATCCTATAAGAAAAGATCTGCAAATTGATAGAAAACACAAAATACTCTATATTGACCATGTAGGGCAGCAGTTGTGGATTGAGAGTTAGCATTTCCAACCAGTCATTGACAATTAAACTGAAATATTCAATTACCTGCCCAGATGTTGCCTAACAGCTGGCTGTTTCCAATATTTTCAATTTATTTCACTTTTCTGGTGTATGCATGGTGTTTTACTATAAGTCTACAAGCTGTTCTCTGACATTCTGCTATTCAGACTTCTTTTCCTGCATTTGATTGTCCAATAGTATACAGTGGTGTCTTTCTGTGCCATCTCTGACAACAGTTTGCTGAAAATAAATGCTTTATTCTAATAGAAACTGATAAGTGGTCATGATAATTGAATGTACCAGCAATGTCTTTTTTGCTTGTTGCTGGATGCTTTGTGAATCGGAAGGTAATCAGAAAAAGTAAAAGTAAGTTATCTCAAATCAGAAAATTGGCAGTGTTGATAATGAAGAGGATAGTCCCAGGTTAGAGAATGATATTGATCAATTGATAAGATGGGCAGAGCATTGGCAGATGCAGTTTAATCCAGCTAAGAGCAAGATGGTGCACTTAAGGTAAACTTAAAGTAGGACAGGTTCATTGAATGAAGGAGTCCTCAGAGGTGTTAAGAAACAGAGGGAACGTTCGAGATATGTCCAACGGTCCCCGAGATACCAGCATGGATAGATAAAGTGGTGAAGAAGGCTAAATTACCACCTCCTAACATTCTCCTTCATTAATCTGGATCATGGCTGGTTGGTTAATGTTTGAAAGTGTTCTAATACTAAATTATATTGTTTCTCTATGTTCCTTTTGAAGGACCACACTTTCAATCGCTTGAGTACAGTTCCATCTGGCTTAGTTCAGTTGCCCTGCTTTTTTTGTCTCCATAGAGGTGGTAGGTTCAAAAGCCCTCTGTAAGATTCAACGGCACAATCTTGGTAATTGTAGAGATGTTCTCCAGGTACCCTGGCTAACATTTATCTATATAATAATGTGACCACATCAAAGTGAATAGCTTTGAACAATATTAATTATAGAAATATACTTGCAAGAAATGCATTGTATCCACCTCCACATCAGCCAAATAATCTCGCTTTCCAAAAGGACATAATGTAATGGAGTAACTCAGCAGGTCAGGCAGCATCACTGGAGAACATGGATAGGTGACGCTTTGGTTTGGGACCCTTCATCAGATTTAAGCAGAGGAGGTTCTCCTCAAGGCATGCCTACTTTGAATAGATTCTCCTGCTTTGACCAACGAGTTCTGTGAGACTCTCTCTCACTCCGTAATTTCTGTTGCTCTCCTAATCGACACGAGTCTGAAGAATGGTCCCAACCTGAAACGTCGCCTATCCATGCCCTCCAGAGATGCTGCCAGACCTGCTGAGTTGCTTCAGCATTTTGTGTCCTTTCATGGAAACAAGCATTTGCAGCTCCTAGCTTCTACAATCTCACCTTCCAGTTCTTGATCTGTAGCCTTGTATGCCCATCCAAGTGTATGTGTTTAAAGGGATTCTGCCTCTGTTACCATTGAGTCCGAGAATCCATAACACTACAGCTGTGAGTCAAAAACAATTTCCACAACCTCCATTAGTTTAAATTCTACTTTTTTTTAATGTTTCTTCTAAATAGTCATTCTTTATTTGTGAGCTAAGATGGTACATTTTAAAATCTATTACAATGTGAAGGACATTCTGCTTGAATCCTGTTCCAATATTTCCACCATATTATATTTCTAATTGAGAAGCATTGATCTTTTCAAGACACTGCACTCCCTCCAATACAACAGTAGCTATACTTCAAGAGAAAATAAAATTTATTTTTCTATGTATAATTCATTGGGTCCTGAAGTCATAAAAATGGGCTGATAAATAAAAGCCATCTTTTGAAGGAGATTAGTAAACATAACACATATAGTCAACCAACTTAGAAGTTCTGGTGCATGGTATCATATTCTGCCATGCTTTGCCCACGTCAATTATTTCTTGAAGGCAGCTCATGCAATTTTCTTTTAAAATTTAGTTGTAAATACCTACCAATCTATTTTTGAAGATTTTTTATTATTGGATTAATTATAGCCAATTGTTATTGTATGTGCCAGTCACTTTGTAATAGTCACTGTACTCTAGGTACACGTATAACATTGTTGTGTTTTTTTTGTTTAGTGGGTTTTGTTATTTATTACTTTAAAATTAAACATTTGAAATTGAATTTTTAACAAGTTCTATCTCTTAAATAAAACCTTTCAACAGAAAAGGAAAGCTGTTGCTCAATCAAATGGAAATAAACGGCAAAAAAAGAGGTTGGAAGCTCAAACCAATGAAGAAGAACCGCTGCAGCAAGAGCAAACTGTTCCAGTCCAGTCTCCTGCATTGACTGATTCAAATGCACTTACAGTCCTAACCATGTCATCAGAATCGACTTGTTTAACTGAGGTAACTGCATCTGCATCAATAATTGAGTTTGATAAGGTTGTCATGTCCTCTGTGGATCCTTGTGACAAATGTATATCTGAAACTATTACACCATCTACCACAGCTTTATCAAATGAGGTAGTGAATTCCTTTAATCCACTTCAGATGAATAAAGATGGACCATCTCATACTTTACTAGAAGAGCAGTCAGTGTTACCATTTGAAAATGTTGCAGCAATTGAAACTGTGCAACTTGCATCAACGTTGGCATCAATTGAAACCGAAGGAATTACTGCAATAATGCCATCTGTTAAAACTTTACAGTTTACGCCGATGCAAACATGTGATGAATCAGAACCTGAGTTTACATCAATAGAAATAGTATTACCGGAAGAAGACCAACAAAATGTTGAGACATTGTCAGCCATCCAGCAAAACCCTCCAACAGCAGAACTTTCAACCATTGTAACATCTGCTTTTAAGAATGTTACTGCTTTAGCTGTAGATTCAACTTCACAATTGTTATCACCCACTAACCTATCTTCTCAGACATCTCAATTACTGACTGCTGCAGCTGAGCCATTGAAAGCTGTCTCTACTTTTAAAACAACAGTAACGTTGCCCTCTACACTCATTATGCCAATTATCTCAACTCCACCAGTTGGCCAGAGCCACGCAGCTACCCCTCCTAGACCAGTTATTGCAGCGGCAGAAACGGTCATGACCACGCAAGGTGATACGCAGGAAGTACAAGATGAACATTCGTATCACAAAAACGATCTCACCATTGAACAACTAGAAGAGATTGTGGCTACCCTGCAGAAAAAAGTAAAAGTTATACAGCAGCGAGAGAGGAGGAATTCAGCCCGGCTGAAAGCCATGGAAAATCTTGTGGACCAACTGAAAAAGGAGAATGTTATTTCAGAGGAAAAGTTAAAAATAATGGAGATGGTAGGTGGAATTACATTTAGGCTTATTGAGAGTCCTAAGTAACAGCATGCAGTGCCGTCATGGTTGATAAAAGTTGCAAAATCAAGTACATAGTAGTGATAAAATGAGAGACTAGTTCACTATCTGTTCTGGCTAGCCCGAAGAAGAGGCTGAAGAAGGGTCCCGATGCAAATGTTGCCTGCCCATTCTTTCCACAGGTACTGCCTGACGCACTGAGTTTCTCCGGCACTTTGTGTTTTGCTCAAGATTCTAGCATCTGCAATCTCATCTGTCTCCTGGCTAGTATCTTATTTTTAACCCTTCATAAAAGTTAGGTGTGTTTAGAAACTTGGTTATAACTTAAATAAGAACAGTTCAAATGTATAAACTAACAAACATTTGTTCTGAAAAATGTAACTTTTAAAACCTGATTTTCTTGCCAGTTACGTGTTTTTGTAAAGGGACTCAAACAGCTCTTCCATATCCATCTAGCACTTGCTGTCACTTGTTCCATTCCCACATTCGGGGACCCAAACAGTCTTTCCAGGTGAAGCACTGAATCAATTGCAGTTCCTCCAATGTAAAGCACTACATTCAATGTTCACAATGTAGTTTCCTCAACATCAGATAAATCAAACACAGATTGTGAGCACCCAAGTTCACCCTGCAGGAGTCATCCTGAACTTCTGCTGTAATTCATTACACCATTCCCAAATTGATTTTTCCATCTGTCACCTCTTGCAATGTTACAAAGACTTCCCTGAGGAACAACACCTCCATCTTCCATCTTAGCATGGCACAAACTCGATATCAAATTCTCCAACGATTGATAATACACATTTTCTTTCAGTTTGTATCAGAATTGGTCATATCTGCCGTTTATCATTTTGACTGTTTTAATTTTTAAAGTCTGTTCTGCTGGGCATGCCAACAACCTTGATATTAGTAACATATTGCAGTGAAGCATCATTATCTCATCCTAATTGCTGCTCCTACAGTAACATTAACTCATCGTGTTTCACCTACGAGAGATATTTCCTTTGTCTACTTATTCTTCCCCTACTTTCTCTACTACTGTAAAGCAACTTGTTTTCTCTCTTACCCAGCTCTGTTGAAAGGTCCTAACATGATAAATTAACTTGCTCTTTCCACAGGGGCTGATTAACCCACCGAGAGCCTCCAATTTTTTTTTAATTTGGCTTCACATGCAATTAACAACTCCACCTCGGCTGCCAGACCCTACATTTAATAATACCTACAATAAATGTTTGACTTTTCATTTCCTTAAAATTTACCTCCATGACCATGTTTCTTTCTTAAAATTATACCCAGTAACACTGTTTGGGATATTGTACTACATTTAAATGCTCGTTTTTATTTGTCTTCATTCCAAGAGAGAATCTTAAGTTTAACAAAAGAAAACAAATCTGAAAATTGCACTGAAGCACAGGATTATGATTGTTTCGACTTTAATATTTTGTTTTAATTTAGATTCTATTGAATGCAATTTAAATGGTTCTCACTAACTTCCTATATTAGATTGCCTTATTTCACTTGCAGTTAATGGAAGCACATTTGATGGGAACTGCTGAGTGGTGATGCTTCATATTTTGAAACTAAATATTTGAGCTGGGGTTTGTATCAAAGTTGTGCCCGTTTAAGATTTGATGGTACTATTTCAGTCAGGACATTTCCTGCTTATTTAAACATCAATGTAATTTTTAAAGTTTTGGTTTTATCATTCGCTACGTTAGCTAGTAGAGAGTTGTTTGCATATTCAAATTCCAATGCATTTTTGAAACTATAAATTGCTGTCGGAGCAGGAGAGTAATTGAGGTGAGGGTTTGAAGAAATCGCATTCCAGATAGCAAGAACTGCACAAAATTTGAGCAATATCATCATACTTATTTGGGATCTATACACCGTAGTTGTTCAAAGCCTTACCTTGATGTAGCTTGAGTGTACCTTGATGCCTGACCATGAGGTATACCATGAGGACTTAATGTAGGGTTAAGGTAGGTGTGAGTTTCTTCATGTATATTTTTTGCGGTATGCATATTGATTAGGATTAATTTCACATATACCTATTAGTTTTTAATGGATTTTATAGCTGTCTTTTTTGCTCCCAGATTTTCTTTACCATGCCATTGCATTCTTATTGTGTATAAAATGTGAATGTTAACTGTTAGATGACAAAATGCTTACCATGAACATTAGCATGCATCATAAAGAAGGAAATATAAATTGAGAGTGGACTTCAAGAGTTTAGCACCTGCACATCATCAACGTTGGAGCAATTGAATTCAGGGATGATAAAATAAAGAAAACAGACACAAAATGCTGGAGTAACTCAGCAGGACAGGCAGCATCTCTGGACACAAGGAATGGGTGACGTTTCGGGTCGAGACCCTTACATCACCGTTGATCCTCGTAATATTCCTGCTCTATTCAGTGATAACATATTTTTGATTATCTTTGTAAAATCAGCCCTGAGCATCTCATGCATTAACAGTTACAATTTTTCCACCTGTTCTCAATTTAGGTGGTCCATTGCTATTATCTGTTTAAGTATCCTTCATTGTGTCCTCTACCAAAACCTTGGACTGAGCATACCACAGAGTCACCAAAATATCTCCAAAGATCCAATAATTAAATTAGAGGAGAGTTATATGAATGAAAAGTAGTATTCTCTGGATTATAGAATTGTAAATAAAGTTCTGTTTTTTTAAATTAGTGGATTAAAGAGGGCAAATTGTTTTCCCACTGGTCACACAAAAAATAGAACACACATGGGAACTTCCTCACACAATGATGAATACTAACTCAGTGGATAATTTTGCATCCGAGGCTGATAATGTTTTCCAATGAATATGAGAGGAGATGATAAAACAAGGAGAGTATATGATATAATATGAGGGGAGATGATAAAACAAGGGGAGTACACCTTGTTTACTAAACTCACAATATTGTTCAGTAGAAGAGGGTTAATGGTTGAACTCATAATCCTATGTTCTAGTGCCTTGGTAGTTTTCTCATAACACAACGTTCAGATTAGAACACGCTATTACAGTTACAGTCTTACAAAATTTAGAATCAATTTGTTTTTCTTTCTCTACAATACTGTATGCTCGGGCTACTGAATCCACCCATGTTTAAAAATCATGTTTTATGTTCTGCAGAAAATAGTCATGTCACTGTTAAGCATTGTTCCAAATGTTTCAACTTTTTACACTTTTCTACATGAAAACGTTTGCCACCGTTCAGTCGAATTCTTTAATCCAATAAAACAATCCACGTTTAATTGGCTTGTTCTGTTGCTACCAGGTTTCACTCCACTTTTCCAAATCAATTGTGTACGTAGTGCACAATAGCCTCAATACTCAGGTATAGCCTCAACACTCGTCCTGAAAAAGGTGCTGATCACTTCTTTCCAAGACGTACTGCATCCATGACTGAGGTCCTTTACACTGTGGAACAACTTTGGTTGCAGTCACGGTGATCATTCTCCAGATGCTACATTGCAGGGAGAATTGAGACTTTATATTTTTTATGGAGCATTTTGTCCTTAAGATATTGCATAACACAGATTTTTTTTTAATCCAAAGCTTGTATTTGAGAGCTGGGCCTCTAAAGAATGACATCCAATCTTGAAATAACATTTTTGTCCTTTGAAATAGAACTCTTTCAGGATTATCTCACAAATTAATATGGGCTGCCAGGAGTGGACAATCTACAAGGGATTGCAGGGATTTTAATATACTTTTTAAAAAGCAAATATTTTTTATGTCTAATATAAGAGACAGATCATTAACTTGTTAACTAATGAGAAAGGTGAAAACATGATTCCAGCTTTGGATTAATTTTGTGAAGTTAATATACCTTCATTTTGACTTTTAATATCCGTACACATTGAAAGGATCTTTCTTCATTCTCTGCCTTAGGAAGCAGGGCTGAGAATGTGAGTGTTGTTTCTGTCTAGATTTTTAGTGCATCAAGCTATCATGAGATCATTTTTAAAGTGCTAGCTTTGTTAACCTGCTATGCCAGAATAATAAAATAAATATTTTAGTTTGTGTACCATGAAAGTGTAGATTTATGAATTTTGTGAAGTTACTCTCCTGGACATTTGTGAGAGAATCTCGCAAGGTTAAACTTTTTAATTTGAAAAAAAAGTACAAATTTTAAAAGCTGTACTTCACTGTCATAATGGCGTTAAGAAGTTGTGCTCTTTTATGCCTAATCATTGTTTGTTGTTGCAATTTTCAGACTTGCTCACAGACAAATGCTCAGGTTATTAATCCCTCCAATACGGTCATGGTTCTTTGTGAAGACAATGGAAATCTGATTTATACACTTCAGGAGTCACCAATTGAAGATGATGACGATGTTCTTTGAAGAAGGTTTACAGCTTCAAGAATACCTGCTTACTATTCGTTCATTCGTGAAAATGCCTGTTTTTTCAAAATGAAAAGATTAAATTATTTTTTTATTTCTACCATTTCTCTGTTATTAGTTTTTCTTAATTCAGCTGCAGTAGTGGTTTGACGATGATCTTGACTAGATGTAGAGCGATGTGCTTTAATGTTCATCAAGTTAAGAAATCTTTGGGAGCTACCATTTACGTGCTATTTTGTGATCAATATACTAACAACAGTTCGGAGGGCTACACTTCAAACATCTAACCTTAAAAACTTAGCGCACAATATGAAAAGCAACCTGTTTATTCAGCTGAATTGCTTGTTCCTACCATTTAAAAATTCTGCATGCTTTATTTTTCTTTACGAGTTTTTATCCCTTGCTCTTCATCAAAGATCAGAATTTCTTCCTGGTGCTTGCTCAAGCAGACATTCAAAGAGTCATAGCCATACAGCATGGTAATAAGCCCTTCGACCAAACTCATCCATGGTAATCAAGTTGCCCTATATAAGCCAGTCCCATTTGCTCATGTTTGGCACATATCCCTCTAAAGCATTTCTACCCATGTACCTATACAAGTGCTTTTTAAATGCGAGCCTTAATGATAAATATTTTTGATCCTGATGGTTACAAACAATTATCTTCACTAGGAGATAACTTCCCAGCCCAGGTTTGTAGGTTAATTGTTTTCTGTAAATTGTCCCTAGTGTGTAGGATAGTGTCAGTGTACGTGATGATCGCCGGTCAGTGCAGATTTTGTGAATGAAGGGCCTTTTCTCTGCGCTGTATCTCTAAAGTTTGAAGTAGATAGTATAACTGCCCCAGGAAAGATTAATGTGTTCTTGGATAGAGGTAAGATCAAGAAACTTATGAAAGAAGAACAATGCTCTTTTTCCTGTTACTGTCAGCTATGCCTCAATGGTCATATTGTAACCTGGCCAGAAGGTAGTGGATTCAGCTTCCATGCTATAAACTTGAATATATAATCGATGTTGACATTCCAGTACTGTTAGATACAGACTCCTGGATATACTATTAGAGCTGTCTTCACAGATGCTTGTAAAACATTGCATGGTACCTTCTAAAGTAGAGCTAAGAATCTTTCTGTGGTAGCCTAAATAATTTTTAACTGAAATGACTATCGTGTTGTTTACGGGGAAAGTGTGTGAAAATTAACGTGATTCCTGGATTACACAAATTATTTTTTAAAACTTCTAGATTGATTATAAAATGCCAAAGGACATTCTGCATTATGAGACATTTACGCCTTTGCTTACTCCAACGCTGTCAAGATTTTGTATCTGATTCATGAGAGGAGAGTAAAACATGTCACGCAGGTTGCTGCAGTAATTCATAGGGTGGAGATAGCGAGAACTATTGTGAATGGTATTCACTGACTACTGCTGGAAAGTCAGGAAGAAGCTTGACTATAGAGCTCCACCATGGATTACAGTTCATGTTATTATAGTATCAGGAATAGTAAGAGAGGAGGTAATCAAAAATATTAAAGAAATTATGAGGCCAAAGAGTAACTCAGAGGGTCAGGCAGCATCTCTGAATAACATGGATAGGTGACGTTCCAAGTTGGGATCCTTCTTCAGATTGGGGGGGGGGGAGAGGGAGGGAAGAAAGCCAGGAGAGGGGAGAGAAACAGAAAAATATGTGCAGGAGTAGGCCATTTGGCCCTTTGAGCCAGCACTACCAATCAATATGATCATGGCCGATCATCTAAAATTAATACCCTGTTCCTGCTTTTTCCCCCATATCCCTCGATTCCTTTAGCCCTAAGAGCTAAATCTAACTCCCTCTTGAAAACATCATGTGAATTGGCCTCCACTGCCTTCTGTGGCAGAGAATTCCACAGATTCACAACTCTCTGGGTGAAGAAGTCTTTCCTCATCTCAGTCCTAAATGGCCTACCCATTATTCTTAAACCTGGTTCTGGACTCTCCCAACATCAGGAACATTTTACCTCTAGTCTGTCCAATCCTTTAAGAATTTTATATGTTTCTATAAAATCCACTCTCACCCTTCTAAATTCCAGTGAATACAAGCCCAGTCAACCCATTCTTTCATCATATGTCAGTCCCACCATCCCGGGAATTAACCTGGTAAACCTACGCTGCACTCTCTCAATAGCAATAATGTCCTTCCTCTAATTAGGAGACCAAAATTGCACACAATACTTCAGGTGCGGTCTCATCAGGACCCTGTGCAACTGCAGTAGGATCTCCTTGCTCCTAAACTCAAATCATCTAGCAATGAAGGCCAACATGCCATTAGCTTTCTTCACTGCCTGCTATACCTGCATGCTTACTTTCAGTGGGTACACAAAAAGCTGGAGAAACTCAGCGGGTGCTGCAGCATCTAAGGAGCAAAGGCGATAGGCAATGTTTCGGGTCGAGACCCTTCTTCAGACCCTTTTTGTTTGACAGTGTTGAAAAATCTTGTGGTGTTATTTTGAATATCGGAAAGGAGTTGATCGTGGTTTTGCCCAATGTTTATTCTTGGCATTAATTTATTTTTAAATAGTTAACAGATCATCTTCACATCTTTTTGTGTGATTTCCCCCCCCCCCCCCGAGTATGAATCATCTGCCTTGTCTACTTTATTGAGGCAGGACTACTTTGAAAGTTCTTTATTGGATGTGAAATGCATCAAATGTACTATAAAAATGCTTTTATGCATTTATTTTTTGTAGTGTATTTCTAAATTAATCCAACATTGTGGCATTTAGTTGGATTTGCAATATTCAGATTCGGAGGAAAATGTTCCCATCTTAAGGAATTCATTTATTTATACTAAACACCTTCACTGACCTGAACAAGAGTTAAGTATCAATGTCCTAAAACAACTATATTGAATTAATAACATTGTGTTGAGAATATTTATATTTTTTACGTTCCAGTTATCCCGAAGTGCTTTACATCCAGCATATTGTGAATTTAAAATGATTTGTTGCTTTTAAACCAACCGCTACCGTGTGTTTTGACGGTATCTTTGAAGAATCTTGAGCAAAAAGCTAACTGCTTGAAGGAGGGTCAAGAACCAAAGTGTCATCTGTTTGTTTCGATACACTGATACTGCCCAACTTGCTGAGTCCTTGCAGCAGTTTCTTTGCTTTGTATTTTATGTTCGTTCCCAACATTTTCTTTGCTTTGTATTTTATGTTAGTTTCTGTTGACGACAGAAGGTAGACAGAAATGCTGGAGAAACTCAGCGGGTGAGGCAGCATCTATGGAGCGAAGGAAATGGGCAATGTTTTGGGTCGAAACCTATTTCCTTCGCTCCATAGATGCTGCCTCACCCGCTGAATTTCTCCAACATTTTTGTCTACCGTCAGTATTCCAGCATCTGCAGTTCCTTGTTAAACTTTCTGTTGATGACTACTGCTTTCCTTCCTGCATATTAGCCGTCAACATTGACGAATTCGTGAATGGCTGGACAAAGTGACTTTTTTGCTCAGCTATTTTTACTGGGTTGCATACTTGTCTGAAGAAGGGCCTCGACCCAAAACGTCACTCATTCCTTCTCTCCAGATTCTCATTGAAACAAAATTTATATTTATTTTAGTATTCTGGAATTTTAACATCTATCTTTCCCATTGTGCAATTCCAGTTAACCTTTATTGGCAAAATGAGAAAAACATACTTTTTCGGTGAGATGGAATTTTGGATTGATGCTGGTAATCTGGGGAATTATACGATGTGATCTTTTGTGGCCAGATTACAGCAGTAGTTTCTAGTGTTTCAAAAGTGAAGTGCAAGTGGAGTGCAAAACAAACTGCATTTGCAGGAAATCTGAAAGAAAGACAAAAGCGGCTGGAAATCCAGCCATTGACCCTTTTCTGGAATAGCTGTAATTAAAATAGTGTTATAGTGAGCAGAGTACATTTTATCATAATTGCCTTTTCAGCACTACAAAATATGATTATAATGTAGAAACAATGAGCTGCAGATGCTGGTTAATAAACAAAAGGACAACGTGCTGGAGTAACATCGTTTCTGGAGAACATGGATAGGTGACATTTCGAGTCGGGAGGGAACTGAAATAGGAGCCGAAGCGCTATCTATCCTTGTTCTCCAGAGATGATGTCTGACCAGCTGAGTTACTCCAACACTTTGTGTTCAAATAGGATTACAAATTTACCACAACAACAGGCTTGTGGTTCGAGCATATTTTTGAATATTATCATAGAAACAACTTTTGAATTTTAAGTGAACACGGTCATAACCTCGTTTAGACAATAATAAATTGCACACATTTCACCTTCGGAAAAAGTTAAACTTAAAAAAAAACGTTGGCTATGTTGTTCTCAGTAAGCCTCGTGATCAAGTGCGATGGCGAGTGACAGAAGACTGCCAAAGCCTGAATGCGATGATTTAATTCTTAATCTCTCCCGTTTCTATCACTGCAGGCAGAGGTGTGAAACTGAACTGGAAGGGTTGAGTTTGGCCACCACCATCTCTCGAGAAAGAAGCGTTTTGCTGGCACCTTAAGGTCTTGCCTTACAGGGATTTAAAAAAAAGTTTGGCTGCACAGTTGTGCGGGCGAGCAAGCCTGCATGTGGGCGGGATGGAGGAGGTGGAGAGACCAGTCGATCGTGGATGTGGGACTACGTTTGCAACGCGATTTTAAAAAATAATCAAATCCTGACATTTTGTTTTGGTTATTCCTTGTGGGAACCTCGTTCGCCCGGGAGGCGGTAGATGATTTGCACCAGTTGCAGCCTGACCATGCTTGCACGGCCAGCACTTGGAATGGGGTGGGATTAGCGTGCAAGGAGAGAAGAGGTAGAGGCGGTGGGTGCCAAGTGCCACCCGTGCCTGCTGCACCCACGTGGCCGGCGGTGGGGGTGGGGGGGACAGGGGGGGTCACGTGGTGCGGTGCGGGCGCGGGCGGTGCGTGTTGTTTAGAGGCCTGGCAGTGGGCTCGAGCGCATCGCCTCACCTCACCGTCGGCGAACGGACACCCGCGGGGAGGTGGTGGTGGGGGAGGGAAGGGCAGCGGGACCGCACCGCTAATGCCACGCCACTAACGGCTGCGAGGTAATAAAGCGTCTGGGGGGAGTGACCGGCGGAGAGAAGCAGGCGGACAGGCCCGCTGGTGGCACTCGAGGCCGAGGCGCCTAGGCCCAGGCGCCTTTTGTTCGGACTGCGTGTGCGTGTGTGTGGGGCGTGGGCCTTTGGCTGCGCTCACTCTCACCACCCCCACCCTCCTCCCTCGCCACCTCCACCCCCCCCTCCTCCTCCTGCTCCTGCCCGCAAACTGCTGGTGAGAGGAGCAGAGACGGCGAGGTGAGCGGTGAGCCCACCCTCTTACTTCCCACCCTCCCCCCCCCCCCCCGTGCTTGGCCCGCACCCAGTCCACTCCAGACCCAGACCTAGACCTGATCCGGTCCGCCAGACACGGAGCACGGCGACAGCAGGGCCCCGGCCCCGGCCCGACCGCCTCCCACAATGGAGAAATGGAGAGCAATCACATGTCCGGCTGCTCCTAGCGGTTCGCTCCCCATTGTCCCCTCGGGGGAGGGTTTTCTTTGAACGATCTACCTTCTAGCTCTTCTATTTTAACCAGCCATATATCACAGTCAAAGCCCGCTGCAGAATCGGTCCATGTGAAGTTGGCTGCCGCGAATCCAGCGCGTAAATTGCACCATTTATTTTCCCCTTCCCCTTCCCCCTCCTCGCTGCCCGCGTTATTAATCGGAGTTCTCGCCGCTTTCACTTCCAGGGATGCCTTTGCCGAGTCGAGTGTGGAGCAGCCGCCTGACCCTCGGCGATGGCTGACGGCGGCCAGGAGATGCCGGCCTTCTCCCGCCCCCCTTCCTGCTCCATGGCCGTGTATTGATTGAGGCGTCGCTGCGAACTGCAGGCTGCCCAACGGATTGCAAGCGCATACCTCTTGTCGTGTATCCACACACGTACACACACTTCGCCATGGACGGGAAAAAAATTGATGACATCGCCCCCAGCCGTCTTCGCCGCCTTGAAGACAACAATGGCGTGATGAAGTCTCCTCCATCCTGCCTCAAGTCCGGGAACGTCAAGGTCTATCTGAAAAAGTGGAGCATCTGGGACAAATTTTACAACTTGGGTACCGAGATGAGAATGTCCAAACGGGGAAGGTTTATGTTTCCATACTGTGAATATTCAATCTCCGGGCTGGATCCCGAGAAAAAGTACATCATGGCAATGGATATCTCTCCAGTGGACAACTACCGCTACAGATACAATGGATGCAAATGGCAGATAAATGGGAAAGCAACTCCACATGTAATGGGGAGGCTTTATTTCCATCCAAGTGGGAGTGTTTCTGGAAAAGAATGGATGCTTAAGACATTGTCTTTTGCCAAACTCAGATTGACCAATTGCCCTACAGCAGAAGAAGGCAATGCAATCCTTCATTCAATGCATCGATACATCCCCCAATTTCACATTATTGTAACTGATGGAATCATTGAGAAGCTAAACCTGAATGATCCCCGTGTCTACACATTTGTCTTTCAACAAACTGAGTTCTTTGCTGTGACAAAGTATGAAAATAAATTTATCAGGCAGCTAAAACACTTCTATAATCCCTATGGCACTGCACTACGTGACATAAAGACCTCCAAACAGGTAAATAATCAGCTATAGATTTTTGGTGGAAAATTGTTATTGAATATAAGTCAGGTGTCATGATGCAGCTCTGTAAGATTTTGGTTAGGCTGCATTCGGAATATTGCATGCAGTTCTGGGTGCCCCATTACAGGAAGGATATGGGGGCTTGTAGAAGGCGGAGAAGAGCTTTACCATATTGTTACCTGAATGAAGGGGTATTAACTACAAGGGGAGGTTAGACAAACTTGGATTGTTTTCTCTGGAATGGTGGAGGTTGAGTTGGTTGTATATGGAATTATGAGAGGCAGAGATAGAGTAAACAGTCAGAACATTTTCCCAGGGTGGAAATGTCAGGGACTAGAGGACATGGCTTTAAGGTGAGAGGGGCAAAGTTTAAAGTTGTTGGAGTGGGAGGTGGTGGAGGCAGATACAATAATGGATTTTGAGACTTTTAGGATATGGATCATGTGCAGGCAGATGAGATTAGTTTATCTTGACATCAACTTCAGCACAGACCTTGAGGGCCTTACGGCCTGTTTCTGTGCTGTACTGTTCTCTGTTCCAGATGTGACCAAGGGCCTTGTCCAATGAACTTGGTCACAATTGAATTCATCAACGCGCAGTTAACTTTTAATAATAATGTAAATGTTGGTGCTGGCTCTTGATTTTTTTTTTCCACAAGCAGTAGCTCTACTCCACAGCCAAAGGTCTGTAACCTCCTTTTGCTCTGGTATTTTATTTAATTCTTCACATGTTTAAATTATTAAGTTTTACTTTTAATTGTCTACTATATTCCGTGTTGTTACTTGCGAGCAAAGCACCAAGGCAAATTCCTTGTATGAAAACATACTTGGCTAATAACATTTATTCAATTCAATGATTTAAACCATCTCTGTTGGCACATTCTTCTAGAATTTCATAATGCTGAAGCAGTACAAATTAAAGAATGCAGACTCCACTAGAGTCCCTTAAGAGCCTATCCCACTTGTACGACCTAATTGCCGACCTCTGCCGAGTTTGCCCTTGACTCATACTCGCAGCATGGTCGCAATGAGGTCGTGGGAGGTCTACGTAACTCTTCCTCGTGCTCGTGAGTGGTCTCTGCGTACTCGTGTCCTTAAGTAGGTCGTGCCGTTTTTCCAACCAGATAAAAAATGTCCACGAGTAAAAAAAGGTTGGCATAGGTCGTCTGTGGGACGGGCTTTAGTGTGATATGTCTTGCTGATGATGCAGTAATATCAGATGTGATTAAAGCATGAGCATCTTATAGTTCTGCTTGCAGTTGTGTCAGTGCATCCATTGGATTTACACATTCAGTTGTTAAAAAATGATACTGAAAGCTATTTGCCAAGCTAGTTTTGTAACTAGCATTCAGTGTAATCACAAATGCATCCCTGTCATACTAATGTATGACCTCCAATTTTGCTAAATTGTGTCCAAGTTGTGCAAGTTGAAATTGGTTTTGCCATTGATTGTCATATCAAGCTACACTACAACAAGCCAATGAGGCATTTTGCCAAAGCGTTTCAATATTTCAGGGCTATGCCCTGTTCTCTTATCTCCTGAAACCTCCCCACTTGCCCCTTCCATCTGACCTGCCTCAAATGTAAGTAGCTTGTGCTTAGCTTATGAAGAAAAGTCAACTAGGGAAAGCATTTGCTGAGAGGCGACCACTTTCGTCACTTGCAGGGTTTTTTCACAAGTTCACAAATTATGGTGGAATTAGGCCATTCGGCCCATTCTGCCATTCAATCATGGCTGATCTCTGCCTCCCAATCCCATTTTCCGGCTATCTCCCCATAACCCTTGTCACCTGTTCTAATCAAGAATTTGTCTATCTGCCTTAAAAATATCCACTGACGTCCTCCACAGCCCTCTGTGGGAATGTGTTCCACAGATTAACTCCTCTCTGACTGAAGAAGGGCCTCCTCACTTCCTTTCTGAAAGAGGGCCCATTAATTCTGAGGCTATGACCCCTGGACTCTCCCACCAGTGGAAACATGAGATGTTCTTGGGTTTGTCAAAAGTTCTTTGTGTTTGTCCTTTGGGAAGTTTATGAGAATGGTCTCTTGTATTGGTTTTACTTGTTTTATTTTGGAAACTACCTAATTATAAGCAGAAATGGGGAAATTCCTGTCTGGAAAGTTGACTGGAATCCCAAGTGCATGGACGTTCCACAGCGGGTTGTGATTCTTTCCAGCTTCTCCATATGAAGCACTGAATGATTGTTCATTTTTTGCTCACAGGATGGTGTGAATAGCCGAAAGGCTAGGAAGCGATGTGAAAAGAAGTCTTTCCTCAATGTAGTTAAAATACACGATACCACAAATAATAATGAGGAGTCTGAGCAGAAACTGAAGGCAATTATTCCCTTAAAGGATGGTGCAGGAAAAACCCAAGAATGTACAAATAACCAAGGACTTATGAAACAAATGAGAAAACTTCCACCTGTAGAAAATGTACTTCAAATAAAACAGTCATTCAGTTTTGAAGGTCAGTAATAGGAAGTCAATTATTTCACCGAATATTCTCCTATTGTGGTCCTAAATGCATTTATTTAAATTCCCAATCTGGTTATTGCAACTTATTTTTCATACGGTGCAGGTTTCTCCACTCAAAGATTCTTCCTTGTTAGATCAACGTTTCATTCGTACTTGGTACCATGCTGTACCTTGCTCGAGCGATTATTTTTCAAATATTTTCTAATTTGTTGGCCACTGAGATAAATTATATCAACAGTGTATACCACCACCGCCGTCCAACCCACCAATCTAGTTTGTGTCCCCACCAGATCATGCTATTATTTCCTCCTTGTCTTTGTGACACTGTCCTACAAAACACACCCGTAAAAAGATTAAATCAATTAAAGGCCATATTCAAGCAGCATTAGCATGGAAGTTTATTGCATTGTTCTGCTCTTATGATCGTATCCATTATAACCCAAAGGGTTCAGAAATGTTTCAGTATGTAATACAGTTCGCTGGTTCATTACACAGAACAGCAGAGAGGCGTGTAGATTGGACTAGAATAATAGGACAAAACTTGGGGGAAGAGTAAATGTCCAGCATTCCATTGTGCAAATTGAGGAATATTTTCTTGAATATCCTGAGAGGCAGCACAGTGGTGCAGCGGTAGAATTGCTGCCTAAAGGGGCGGTCCCACTTACGCAATTTTTTTCGGCTACTTGCCGGCACCCATCACAGTCGCAGCAGGTTGCGAAAATGTTCAATATGTTGAAAATCCAGCAGCGACCAGAAAAAGGTATGATCTTTGGGCGACTACTCGCCACCATACAGGCATCATCCCGCGACATGTCTTCTTATAAAATCAAGCAATCTTTTAAATAAAAAACGAAACTTTTGCCATGCATTAAGCTTCTACTTACCTCCAACAGATTCTCAGGACAGGATAGCGGAGATTGAAAATCTCGAACAGAAACTACGGGATGAGCTGATATGGAATGGATCACATGAAATACTGCATCCAGTTCTACAAAAATGTTCGTGCACTTTTTTGTTGTTTCCTACTTATACATGTTCCTTTTGTTGAATTTACATTTCCTTTTTAATCCTTTTAAGTTCAGCATTTGAGCAGGGGTTGACTTTAATTTCCTTAGTATTCAACTTAAACATTATATTAACTGGTTTCTGCCTGCTGACTATTGGTATTTTACACTTCCAAATGTGGTTAGGTCAGTAATTGCCATTTAAACTTGCAGAGAAGATTAAAGGGAGACACGGTGGCACAGCTATAGAGTCACTGCCTTGCATCGTCAGAGCCCCGGATTTCATCCTGAGTAGGGGGGTCTGTCTGTATAGAGTTTATATGTTCTCCTTTGACCGCATAGGTTTTCTCCAGGTGTTCTGGTTTCCAAAGACGTACAGACGTACTAAGTTTGTGCTGGTGAAATGGGGAGTGTTTTTTCTGAAGTTGGAGCTGTGTGGAAGGCACTTAACTTGGAGTGTGTCTGCGCTACAGCAGAAATGGGTAATGCTTGATGTGGACACCATATGCCAGAAACTGAAAGTCAGGAAAAGAGTACAGATGCTGGCAATCTGGAATAAAACTCAGAAAATGTTGGAAACATCAATGGAAAGAGAAACAGTTAACTTTTCAGGTCCAAGATCCTTTATCAGAAATATATGAAGAATAACAGTGATCCCAATATCAACCCCTGGGGAACTTGATGATTCATTTCTTTCCAGTCCATAAAAAGCCTTTCATACTGTTTCCTTTTGCTAAGCTGCTGCAAACCTTTTTATACCATGGTGTAAAATCTTGATGAAAAGCCAAATATGTGCAATTAGCAATCGTTGACAATTGCATGTCATTAAAAGAATGATATAACCTTAAAAAATCTGAGTTTAAAAGCCACATACTGTAAGGTAACAGAAAATAGGAGACTTGGAGAATTATGCTGTTCTTACAACACTGACACAGCATTTTACTTTGCCTGGACTGACTCCCATGTTTCCTGAGACTATTTATATCCTCTGGCAAAAAGTCCAGGGTTAGCCCTCAAAAATGTGCAGATATTTACTTCTTTGTGCCTCTCTGAGTGGCATGACTGTAGTCAGGAGGTCAAAGTATATTGTTTGTGGTGAGAACTGCTGTTGTACCATTCTATAATACCTTCCATTGATGCTCGGGTTACTAGGCCTAATCCATGGTCTTTTAAAATAAGTGAACTGATCCTAATTACTTAATTGATCTCACTTATTGTGCTTATGCTCGCTCTCTCATTTTCTCTAGCTGGCATAAAACTAAGTGGCCTTCAAATCAACGAATGGCTAAACTTGAAACATTTAGGACATGCTTTGTATCATGGACACTCTGTTCCCAGTTCTGAGCAGAATGCTGAATTGAATTATTCCTCTTTTTCTGGAGCTGAGTCACATGGAATGCGAGGTAAGTAAAGCATTCAGTCTAAGTTTTAATACAAAGTGTTCTCTTGGATAATGTGGTTTGTGCAATCAAGATGTTGGTGCTGTTAAAGGAAGGATTACTGATGGATAATGATCTCATTCTTGCATTGCCCATCTGAATTGAACAGATTGGCTGCATTAATAATACTTCAGGCAATATCTGTGGAGTGAATAATCTGACCATGTAGGGTTCTAGACATGAAACATTAACCTCATGAGCGACTTTTACCCAGAGAGTTGTGGATCTGTGGAATTTTCTGCCACAGAAGATAGTGGAGGCCAATACTCTGGATGTTTTCAAGAGAGAGTTAGATTTAGCTCTTAGGGCTAACGGAATCAAGGGATATGTGGAAAAAGCCGGAACGGGGTACTGATTTTGGATGATCAGCCATGATCATATTGATTGGCTGGCTCAAAAGGCCAAATAGCCTACTGCTGCACCTATTTTCTATGTTTTTATCAGAGAGCTGAGACATCTGTGGAAGATTAGACTGTTAAATGATTAGTTTAGACTGTTATGTTTAAGAGGAAACTGCATATGCTGGAAAATCGAAGGTAGACTGAAATGCTGGAGAAACTCAGCGGATGAGGCAGCATCTATGGAACTAAGGAAATGGCAACGTTTTGGGTCGAGACCCTTCTTCAGATTAGACTGTTAAATGATTAGAGTCCATTGGAGTAGCACATGGGAAGGTGGTAGGATGGTTGATATGGACTTTCAGCATTGCACGCCAGGTCTTCTGCAGGAATGCATTGGTTCAGCCCGACTCCAGGGTAAATAACAGAGATACCAGGACTGATGATGCTAGTCTGCTCTCAAGTAGAAATAAAATAAAATACAAGAAAAGTTCAGCAGATTGGGCAGCAACTGTGAAAGGATAAGCAGAAGTAATGTGTTAGTTTAAAGACCCTTTGCCTGAGTAAACCCAATATTCTCCAGTCAGCTGAATCCATTGGCGCTGGTTTGGATGCATCTGCTGTTGATATTTTGAGGAAAGGGGATGAAAAGAGGAAAATCAACTTTGAATATAAAGGTCTTTATGGCACTTGTGACTGGGCCTCAATTTAAATCGTGTTTCTCTTGACTCGGTCTTCCTTAAACTTTAATCCTTTGAGGATTTCTGCAACAAATGGTACACAAATATACCTGTGAATCTTTTGTGTACTGGTCCTCAAAATCACAAACGTCTAATCACTTGAAAATTTGTGAAGGGAAGAACTGCCGACGCTGGTTTAAGTCGAAGGTAGACGCGAAATGCTGGAGTAACTCAGCATCTCTGGAGAGGAATGGGTGATGTTTCGAGTTGAGATCCTTCTTCAATCTGAAGACGGGTCTCGACTTGAAAACTTGTGCTAATTTTAACAACAGCTCATGGTCAATCCTGCTTTGGTATTGATATTGATATTGGGAGGTATAAGTTAAAATATCCATGCATAGTGACATCAGAAAAGAGCATACATATTGGGTTTGTGAGTTTCCGTTATATTTACCTATCTTGTGAATTTATTACTTGCAGAAACCGGAATTCCCTTTATCTCCCGGACAGGAAAAACCAATGATCTCACCAAGATTAAGGGTTGGAAGAACAAATTTAATCTGCAGCCAGGGTCACCTGATGACAAACCAAACCCATTACCTTCAAGTAAGCAAGATTTTTTTAATATTTTGTAATTATTTGTAAAAAGTCTGACAGAAGGGAAGTCGATTGTCATGGATTGGTGTAAAAATAAAATACTTGGAATTAATGTGCTTATGTAGTGGAATGGACAATAATGTATGAACAAGAAGGTTGTGGTACACAGATATGTAGCCTTGTTTAGACGTCACCAGGAGTATGGCATGGCACTTTATTTGTCACATACCGAGGTACAGTGAAATTCATTTTTGTACACAGTTCAGTACAAGTGTTGTGAGCAGTTCTACGCACGTCACATTAGCAGCAAGCATTTTAGATTTGTTGAGTGCACAAGGTAGTTTGATGGAGACGCATGCTCCTGAAGATGATAGTTTATATAAAAACATGATTTGCCGTAGTAACTCAGCAGGTCGGGCAGCATCTGTGGAGGATATGGGCAGGCCCTGTCAATGTCTTCCACAGATGCTGCCTGACACTGAGTTATTTCAGCACTTTGATATCAAACGTAAAGAAAAACACAATCTCAAAGGATAAACAAGCCAGAAGCTATTTGCAATTTGGAAAATCAAGGGCTGATTTGTTGTTATTTTCAATATGTTAAGTATGAATATAAACAATTGTTTCAGTTTGGGGAGTCTTACGTTTAGAAGATGTATTCTAAATATTCAAAATTAAAATTAAAAGACAGTTTCGCAAGTGGTAAATGAATGATGAGAGAAAGAAGGGTCACATCATTTTATTTGAGGGAGTAAACAGCTTGTGCTCCCATTTTTAAAAAATAAATCGATGTGAAGGAGGTACTAGGGCAAACTCCTGGGAAACAAATTAGTTTTAAAGGAAGAAAATCTGGTTAAAGTTATTCCAGCATTTGAGATTTTGGCTAGAGAAGACAAGTCAAGGTGGAGCATTTAAAATCGAATGATCAAAAGGTTTGAATTGGAGCAGTGGAAATACTTCAATAAGTTCTAGCGCTGGCAACAGGTATGATAGGAAGGCACAAAGCGATGGAAAGAAAGCACGATGTTACTTAATGGATATATTGTGATTCCTGTCCAAGTCCCTATAACCATATAACATTTACAGCACGGAAACAGGCCTTCTTAGCCCTTCCAGTCCGTGCCGACCATTCATTTTCCCCTAGTCCCATCTACCTGCACTCAGACCATACCCCTCCATTCCCTCCCCGTCCATATACCTATCCACTTTACTTTTAAATGTTAAAATCGATCCTGCCTCCACCACTTCTGCAGGAAGATCATTCCACATAGCCATCACTCTCTGAATAAAGAAGTTCCCCCTCATGTTACCCCTAAACTTCTGTCCCTTAATTCTCATGTCATGCCCTCTTGTTTGAATCTTCCCTACCCTCAATGGGAAAAGCTTATCCACGTCAACTCTGTCTATCTCTTTCATCATTTTAAAGACCTCAATCAAGTCCCCCCGTAACCTTCTGCGCTTCAAAGAATAAAGACCTAACTTGTTCAACCTTTCTCTGTAACTTAGTTGCTGGAACCCAGGCAACATTCTAGTAAATCTCCTCTGTACTCTCTCTATTTTGTTGACATCCTTCCTATAATTAGGCGACCGAAATTGTACACCATACTCCAGAATTGGTCTTACCAATGCCTTGTACATTTTTAACATTACTTCCCTACTCCTATATTCAATGCTCTGATTTATAAAAGCAGCACACCAAAAGCTTTCTTTACCTACATGCGATTCCATCTTCAGGGAACTATGCACAGTTATTCCTAGATCCCTCTGTTCCACAGCATTCCTCAATTCCCTACCATTTACCATGCACGTCCTATTTTGATTTGTCCTGCCAAGATGTAGCACCTCACACTAATCAGCATTAAACTCCATCTGCCATCTTTCAGCCCACTCTTCCAAATGGCCCAAATCTCTCTGTAGACTTTGAAAATCTACTTCATTATCCACAGCACCCCCTATTTTAATATCATCTGCATACTTACTTATCCAATTATCCACCCCATCATCTAGATCATTGATGTACATGACAAACAACAGTGGACCCAACACAGATCCCTGAGGCACCCCACTGGTCACCGGCTTCCAACCTGACAAACAGCCATCCACCATTACTCTCTGGCATCTCCCATTCAACCACTGTTGAATCCATCTTGCTACTCTGCCATTAACACCCAAAGATTGAACCTTCTTAACCAACCTTCCATGGGGAACCTTGTCAAAGGCCTTACTGAAATCCATATAGACAACATTCACTGCCTTACCCTCATCAATTTCCCTAGTAACCTCTTCAAAAAATTCAAAGAAGGTTTGTCAAACATGACCTTCCAGGCACAAATCCATGTTGACTGTTCTTGATCAGACCCTGTTTATCCAGATGCTTATATATATTATCTCGAAGTATCCTTTCCATTAATTTGCCCACCACTGACGTCAAACTAACAGGCCTATAATTGCTAGGTTTATTCGTTGAACCCTTTTTAAACAAAGGAACAACATGCGCAGTACGCCAATCCTCCGGCACTATTCCCGTTTCTAATGACATTTGAAATATAACACTAACTTCCCTCAATGTCCTAGGGAATATCTTGTCAGGACCTGGAGACTTATCCACTTTTATATTTTTCAAAAGTGTAAGTATTTCCTCCTCTTTGAATCTCATAGTTTCCATAGCTACTCTACTTTTTTCCCTTACCTCACAGAGTTCAATATCCTTCTCTTTGGTGAATACCGAAGAAAAGAAATTGTTCAATCTCTCCCCCATATCTTTTGGCTCTGCAGATAGCTGTCCATTCTGGCTCTCTAATGGTCCAATTTTATCCCTCGTTATCCTTTTGCTATTAATATAGCTGTAGAAACCCTTTGGATTTACTTTCACCTTTCTTGCCAAAGCAACCTGATATCTTTTAGCTTTTATTTCTTTCTTAAGATTCTTTTTACATTCTTTATACTCATCTAGCACCTCATTTACTCCATGCCTCCTATAAATATTGTAGATATCTCTCTTTTTTGAACCATGTTTTTTGCTACTCTGCCATTTCTACTCTCCAATTTCCCTTGAAAACCATGGCTCTTTCCGATTTTTACTATTTCCTTTCAACCGAACCTAGCCTATATACTCAGCTATAGTATAAATCAGTATAGTCTGTTCCATGTTTTAAGTTGTCAATCAGTAAATGCCACTACTACCCCCCAGCCCCAACATTCACGTGAATGGGGAGCATGTTTGGACTTCCAACTGGGATCCTTAGCGGCACGGTGGAGCAGCGGTACAGTTGCTGCTCTACAGCGCCAGAGACTCTGGTTCGATCCTGACTACGGGTGCTGTTTGTACATTCTCCCCGTGACCTGCGTGGGTTTTCTCCGGGTGCTCCGGTTTCCTCCCATACTCCGAAGATGTACAGGTTTGTAGACTGTTGGCTTGGTAAAATTGTAAATTGTCCCTAGTGTGTGTAGGATAGTATTAGTGTATGGGGATTGTTGGCGGCCTGTTTCCGCTCTCTATCTCTAAACTAAACTACGTTTTGTGTGAGCTTGCAGCCGTTTTTTTACTTTTTTTTAAATATCTTTATTTATTAGAGGTATTGTAAGTTACATCAGTGTACATCCCATGTATATTATTACAATCATTGTACCCCTTAATTTTTTAAGGCTTTAGAAAAAAGAAAGAAATAGCAACAGAGAAAGTAGAGAAAGTGTAAAAGAGTTGTGAAAGTGAAAAAGCGTGCCAAAGAGAAAGGGAACCCTTGGTCGAAGAGTTGGAGAAAGGAGATTAAGGGATAGACCCTGGAGAGGAGGAAAAAAAAGGGAAAGAGAGAGAAGGAAAAAAGAAATGCCGGTTACCTTATTATAAACATCGCGCAAAAGGAATCTACCAACTCAACAGTTTTTCTTCCCCCTTTACTAAGACCTGACACCGATACTTTTTTGAGGTATTCTTGCACCTTATCCTTGTAGTAGATTTATAAATGCAGACCACGTCTTATAGAAACAGTCTGATTTTCCTGCCAGTTGGAGTCTCATATCTTCCAAATGTAGTGTTTCAAACATAGTTGAAATCCACATAATACCTGTTGGTAAAGGAGTATTTTTCCAGAATTTTAAGATGAGCTTTTTTCCTGTTATTCAGCCGTATTCAAATAGATTATTTTGAAACGCATTGAATTCAGGGCTATCTTCCGTTGTTCCAAAGATAATCCAGTCTGCTTTTGGAGTCAGTTTTATTTTAAATACTTTTGTGAACATTTCAAAAATTTCAGTCCAACATTTTTTAATTTTTGTACAAAAGACAAATGAGTGCGCTATAGTAGCTTCTTGACATTGACATTTATCACAAATAGGTGAGACATTGGGAAAGAGTTTACTTTTAGTTTTTGAATAGTATAATCTGTGTAAGATTTTAAATTGTATTAAAGTGTGTCTTACGTTAATTGAACATTTATGCACATTTAATAAATATTCTTCCCACCTTTCTTTGGAAACTTTTATACTTAATTATTTTTCCTAGTCTCTTCTGATACCTTCTGTTGTTGGTATTTCTGCGTTTAGAATTATATATATATATATATATATATATATATATATATATATATATATATATATATATATATATATATATGATATTAGGTTTGCTGATTCAGCCTTTGTATTCATTACTTCTTCCAGTAAGTCTTGAGGCATATTGTGATAATCTTGTGCGTCTTTTTTCAGATAGTCACAAATTTGGAAATATTTAAAATACTGATTGTTTCCCAAATTGTATTTTAGTTGTAATTGTTTAAATGATAATAATTTTTCCGTTTCATACAAAGCTCCGAAGGTTTTAATTCCTGCTCTTTCCCATTGTATAAATGCTTTATCTATAATTGAAGGTTTAAACGACGGGTTTTTCCCGATAGGAGATAAGAGAGATACATTTCTTAATTTTAAGTTGTGTTTTATTTGTTTCCAAATTCTAATTGTACTGTGTCTAATTGGATTTTTGTTGTAATTTGTATTATTCATCGTCATTGGTGAAAGAAGGATCGCTGCAATATTGCAAGGAGAGCAGTCCTCTTTCTCCATAAAAATCCAATCCGGTTGCTGGGGACAGTTATCCAGCAATTGGATCATATTTCTAATATTTACAGACCAGTATTAATACATGAAATTGGGGAGTGCTAATCCCCCTGCTACGTTGGGTTTATTCAGATGAGCTCTTTGTATTCTGTGGGATTTATAATCCCAAATAAAATTTGTGATATCTTAATCCAGTTTTTTAGAAACATTTTTAGGTAGGTATATTTGAATTGATTGGAACGGGTATGTAATTTGTGGTAGAAAAATCATTTTTATGCCGTTTATTCGGCCTATTAAGGACATGGGAGCGTTTTCCAAAATGTAATCAAGTTATATAGTTTCTTAAGTGATTTCGATACCCAAATATTTAAATTTTTCCATAGTCATTTTAAAAGGAAACTGTAAAAGATGTGTAGAATCTTTCGGTTTTATAGGCATGATTTCACTTTTATTCCAATTTATTCTATATCCTGAAAATGATCCGAAGTCCTCTAAGTTTAAAATATTTGGTATAGTAATATGAGGTTTTGTGATGTACAATAGTATATCATCAGCGTATACTATTTTATTATTGGAATATTTTGTATTCCATCCATGGATATTCGGATGAGTTCTAATTCTTTCCGCTAGGTGTTCAATTATAAGAGCAAATAACATCGGTGATAGTGAACATCCTTGTCTATTACCCCTTCACAACTGAAATTTCGTAGATAAATTATTGTTAGTTAATATTCTGGCCATTGGCTTATTATATAATAATTTAATCCACAGAATGAAATTCTTCCAGTTGAAATTTTTGCAATACCCTGACCATATAATCCCATTCAACATGATCGAATGCTTTCTCTGCGTCCAACGATATAAGTGATAGTTTTTGATCTTCAGTTTGGTGTGAATGCATTATATTAAGCAGACGTCTCAAATTATTAAATGATTGTCTCTTAGGGATAATCCCTGTTTGATCCGGATGTATTAATTTATTAGCATAATTGCTTAGTCTTCTAGCTAGTATTTTCGCTAATATTTTTTGATCTGTGTTTAACAACGCAATAGCTCTATATGATCCGGGTTCTTCCACATCTTTATCTTTCTTAAGTATTAATGTGATCGTGGATTCTGCTAGTGTTTCAGGTAGTATTTGTTCTTTGAAGGCATAAGTATACAGGCCATTTCTAACTGGATAGATGCCTCATGATCACTGTACCAGTGATGGTCAAAGTCAAAGTCTCTTCCAGCATGGTTGAGGTCCAGGTCAACAGTGCTAGTCAAGTGAATGGCATGTAGTGGAGGAGGCTTGTTGCAAATTCTAAAGCATCCCAATAGGTGCAGTTGCTTCAGTATCAATCAAATCTGTTCTGCCTTGATTTGAATACAGATTGGTGAGCACAGAAGCAAAGAATGAGCGAAAGCTGGCTTTAGTTGTGATTTGAATAGTTTTTTTGTTGACCTGGTTTAAAGTTAAAAGAATGAGAAAGCTGCCAGGAATTAATTGCCAATGCAACAGGTGTGGTTGACACTTTCAATAAAAAATCTATTGAGATGGGGAAAGAGTCAAGCTAAATGTTATTTTGTAGGACAAAGAGCATAGAACAGTGCAGCACCAGAACAGATCCATGAGCCAACAATATCTGTGCCAAGCAAGATGCCTAGACCAACTGTTATCTGCCTGCTCATAATCCATTCTGCTCTGGAAGGAGAGATAGCCGACTGGATATAAAAAATTGCTTCATGGCAGGAAGCCGAGAGTAATGGTGGAGAGTTACTTTTTGGCCAGGAGACCCGTGCCTAGTGGTGTGCCTCAGGGTTCGGTGCTAGATTCATTATCATCTGTATCAATGATTTGGATGAGAACGTAAGCATGAAAGCATGATTAGTAAGTTTACAGATGACACTAAAGTGAAGGCCGAAGGGCATGCTTCCATGCTGTATGACTCTGGGTCTATCCCTGCATTCCTCCATTCCCTGCATATCCATATGCCTCCCCAAATGTTTCTTAAAGTGCCGCTATCATATTTGCCTTAACTGGCATCCTGGCAAGGTCTGTGCTCATTTACAAATCAAAGATTATACCAACTTTGTGAACAGTCTAGATCTGTTGGGGACTGTTGGCTGGGAGGAGATTGTAGTTAATAGTCATGCAGCAGAGTTTGTGGTTGAGCCTAAAGGCAGAGGTTCAGCATTCCCCAATGGATGATTCCTGCTTGTCAGGCTGTCTATGGTTGGTTTAAATAGAGCCACAAAAGTATAGTTGACCTCACCCCAGCTCGATGACTGTGAGATACATAGAGGAGGGTATTTTTTTTCCCTTTAAAATATATAAAAGACTTGAGGGTCATGAAGGTTCAGAGGGACAGTCCCTATTGTTGACATAACTTGTACAGAAACTTAGAGCATGAATCTACTCATTCCTTTCCTTAAACTAAGCTTGAATAGATTTTGTAGTTTATTGGTCTAGATCAATTTTGAATTGTGCAAATTGCATTTAATTCGGTATTTTTAAAAAATGTCTTGTCTCTCAAATTGATACTTTCAGTTCAGTTTATTGTTAAGTGTACCGAGGTACAGTGAAAAGCTTTTGTTATTTATGCTTTGTTTTATACGGTTATTTATGCTTCCTTTATGCTTGCTTTTAATAGGTGCCCCCACTACAGTTATTAAAAATAGATCGGCATTTGTTAGTGATCTGCTGGATGAATACCTGGAAAAAGAAGGGAAGATTATTGAACAGCAATCTCTGCTGTATGACTACGAGATGCCTGAGATTGGTTGTCGTACTCCAAACCTGTTTGATTCACCATGTAGTATTCAACAAAACCGTACTACCCATTCACCTGACTTGGCTCTGCCACCAAAAAACAAATCTGCACATTTGGAAATGCCACCTGTGCTGGAGAAACACTTCAGCGTTACAAACAAAGGGATATTCATCAGAGATGTACAAAGCAACAGCGTGGGTGGGAAAAAAAGGCGTAAAAAGCAGAACATCAGTTCTGTGGCTAAAAGGTCAAAAATACCCAATCAACATAAAAATGCTCCAAAACTATCGATTAAAGATGAGCAGACCCAATTTCATGTCACACCCCCACAAAAGGTGAGCAATTTAGTATTGATCTTTTTTCTAGTTTTTTATTAATTTGGTCCACCAGCTATGGGGACATGAGAAATTGAATGTTTTTGGGTTTAACCATAAATACATGTCTTAGGTGCTCTCCAACAGTATTAGATGGATCATCTTATGCGCCATTACAAAAAGAATAACATTTACCGTGGCAATATAAGCTATCGTGTTATCATTTTTATCATCGGCGAAACCAAGCGCAGGCTCGGCGATTGTTTCGCTGAACACCTCTGCTCAGTCCACCTTAACCTACCTGATCTCCCGTTCATCGACGAGACCAAGCGCAGGTTCGGCGATCGTTTCGCTAAACACCTCCGCTCAGTCCGCCTTAACCTATCTGATATCCCGGTTGCTCAGCACTTTAAAATACCCCTCCCATTCCCAATCTGACCTTTCTGTCTTGGGCCGCCTCCATTGTCAGAGTGAGGCCCTGGACAAATTGGAGGAATAGCACCTCATATTTTGCTTGGGTAGCTTACGCCACAGCGGTATGAACATTGACTTCTCTAACTTCAAATAGCCCTTACTTTCCCTCTCTCTCCATCTCCTCTCCCTTACCAGTTCTCTCACCAGTCTTACTGTCTCCGACTACATTCTATCTCTGTCCCGCCCACTCCCCTGACATCAGTGTGAAGAAGGGTCTCGACCCGAAACGTCACCCAGAGATGCTGCCTGTCCCGCTGAGTTACTCCAGCATTTTGTGTCTACCATCGTTTTTATCTTATTGGGTTCGGTCATTGTACGTTGTTTTGAAGCAGGAGTTAATAATTACCTGAAAGAACTTTTAATGAGGAAGAGAAAGGTAATTTCAGAGGGTTTCACTTCCCCTTCATGGTGGCTATATTAGTACACGTCCTCTAATTCAGGCAACATTCCTCTCTTTCACATTCTCCAAAGTCACCACAGCCTCATTGTAATGGTGTAACCAAAACTGCACAATATGCTCCAATTCTCTTAACCAAAGGAAAGCCAACAAGGTCACGGGGAGAACATACAAACTCCCTGCCGACTGCACCCGTAATCAGGATCAAACCCGGGTCTCTAGCGCTGTAAGGCAGCAACACTAGCGCTGTGCCACTGTGCTGCCTAACCCGTCTCATAGTACTTGACATCAAGGCAGTGTTTAAAAGTTTGGCATTTAGGAGTTTTAGTAAAAGCGTGGGAATTTGGGTTAGGGGATTTCTGCACTGGCTAGAGTCAAACTTAGTATGAAGGTTTTTGAGGCATGGATCAGTTTCTCCGTACGGAGTCTGAAACCAACTTCCAACTGCTACATTAATTAATTTATTTTGATCAATAGACTGGAAATGGAGATGCTTACTGATTGAGTAAAGTTGATTTCTGTTTCCACATCATCTGCCAAGGAAGCAATAATTGATCATATGGCGAGGCATTTGGACAACATTCAAGTTTAGGTGTATAATTTTCAATTAATATGTAGTGCCAGCCAATGCCCATCTGATTAAAGTGAGTGAAGCCACATCTCTTTGCCATTGAAAGGTATGAATATTGCCAGATTCTCATTACCAACATCCCAGAGAATCCTAAGATAGACAGAAAATGCTGGAGTAATTCAGCGAGACAGGCAGAATATCTGGAGAGAAGGAATAGGTGACGTTTCGGGTCGACACCCTTCAGACTGAGAGTCCGGGGGGAAAGGGAAACGAGTGATATAGACAGTGATGTAGAGAGATAGAAATGAATGAAAGATAAGCAAAAAGTAATGATATAGAAAACAAGCCATTGTTACTGTTTGTTAGGTGAGAATGAGAAGCTGGTGTGGCTTGGGTGGGTGAGGGAGGGAGGGAAAGAGGGAATGCAGGAGCAACATGAAGTTAGATAAATCAATATTCAATATCAATAGAGAATCCTATTGCACCGCCAGCAACGCTACATGGGCAGATTTGAACGTACATTCTCTAGTGATTTTATTTCCTTCCTTGCTCTGTATTTTCACCCTTGGTGTGGCATAAGCCAGGAGTGGGGTGAAATGCTCCCCGCTTGCCTATGTGAAGTCTACTTTGACAATACCTAAGCTCAGTAGCTTCCATGACAAAGCAGCCACCTGACTGGGAACCCACACAACATTAAACATTCATCCGCTTCGCTACTCATTGTGGCTACCGTCTGTATGGTCTAGAAAATGTTCTAAAGCAATTTGCCAGGGAGTCTTTCTAGAACTATGATTCTTGGAACTTCTCTTACTGTTTTTTTGTTGTTGTTTTTTTTTTAAAGAAACAAATGAAACCAAGTCCAGCAAACCTTAAGGTCGTGCATGTGTCATCAAGAACCAAAGGTGGAAAGAAATCTAGTATTTCAGGAAGTCAAAATGAAGCCCTATACAATTCAGGTGAGGATATTGAAAGAAATATCTTTGAGATGCGAGGAATCATAGAGACAATGTCTTAAATTAGAAATATTTAAAAATGCATTTTTGTGAAAATCTTACATAATCATAAAATATGCAAAATAATTCTTGTTTAAAGAAAAATATTGCATATACCCGAGTTGGAACTTAGCCTGAATTTTACTAATAAATGGTGTAAAAATCCCACCTTTGGATCCTGTCAGTATTTTATGTGAACCATTGTTTAAATGCAAGTTTTGACTGAGCAATGTTCTGCTTTTGATATTGAATGTTAATTTGTGTTTACATTGGAGTCAATCAGTTGAGAAACAGGCCCTTCAACCTGTTCAGGCATGTTAAAGTTCTGCTTTAACATGCCTGAACTGACCAGCAAGTACCCCCCGCCCCCCGCTTTGTTTGATGATGCAAGATACTTAAACGTTATAAAAGTCTCTGCCTCCACCATTGTCTGGGCAGTGTGTTGCAGATTTCAACCACCTGGGTGAAAATAATCTTTCACAAAGGCCCTCTAAACTCTAACCCCTAACCTATGCGTTCTGCCATAGGAGTATCTGCATTAAGGCAGAACAAGCTCTCCTGGGTGTACGATAAAAAATAAACTCCTAAGCTTTTCATACTGGTGATGCTTTCCATGACTGGGGAACAATATTTTTAAAGTTAAAATCTCCTACCACTGTAACCCTTCCATTTCTGTTATTTGCGCACATATCTGCCCCTCTTATCTCCTGCTGACATTTTGGAGGCATGCCATATACCACCGGTAAAATATCACTCGAGGTTTGTTGCTAAGTTATACCCCTTATGGGCTAATTTGAGGAGTCTTTGAATATATCTTCCCCATTACTTAATTTACTGACTCCTTAAGTTGTAATATCAACTCTTTTTACATTCTTCCCATTCATGCACAAAGATTTATACCCTGGAATGTTGAATTACTGGTCCTGCCCTTTCTTCAACCATGTCTCTCTAATAGAAACAATAAGCAGAAATGTTACCGTAATATTTCTGGTCCATAAAACTTTGTATTGGTAGGCACATAAACTATAAGATGAGAGCTGATTTTTTTAATAGTGCAAGTCCCTTTTAAAAATAAACAAAGTCATGAAATCGAACTGTTATGTCAATTTGCTTTCGAATTTTGTGCATAATTCGGCTTCCATTCTGTCTTCTCTTCAGTGATAACCTTTTTAACATATTTCATTGCTAATTTTGCTAAATAAATATGTGCACTTGGTTAAATGTTATATATATCTATAAATATATATATATGAACTATTCCCTTCTCAAGTTTAAATGTAAACCTGACACAATCACTAATGTTTTACCAAACAGGACTGAAGCTGGTAAAACTTTGATCCAGGTTGCTGCTTTGCAATAAATGCCCTTTTATTTTTGACAGGGGTCAGTTATATCTTATTCTGTTTAATTCTTCATTCAAAGTCCTTGATCTCTATGCTAGCCTTCTCACCCCTTGTATACTATTTTCATCAATTCTGGAAACAAATGATCTTAATAGTCGTTGCTTCAATCTAATGCATCAGTTTTTTGCTTGCGGATCAAGAGTCAGTAGCGCTATTCCATACCTTAAGACTACTGCAGGAAGGCCCCAGTCCATGCAGATAGTTATCATGTTTGTATCATTTGTTATTGCATTGTGTATGAAATATTTTGTAATAGATAGGGCTAAGATAACGTTAATTAATTTAATATTTTTATTGCTCTAATACCGTTTCTTCTACATTATTTGCTCACAAAAAACACTTTTTCATTGTTATTGACAATTTTCTTCCTCTTTCAGATGATAAAAATGTAGAGCGAGAAGAAAAATGTAAGCAGCTACCATTGATGCCAAACAAACCACCTGACTCTAAAACAGTTGAGATAATATCCTACTGTGCATGGAACGAAAGTCGTGTTAAGATAATTAAGCTGATCGCAGAATGTGCAATGGCTAAAAAACTTCCCTGTACACAGCGGTTAGACAAATATGAAATTCATGTGGAAAAAAGAGAAGGGACTTTGTTGTTTTCCCCTAAGAAGCAGGTTGATTTGAGAGCAATCATCCAGAATTTCTCCGACTTGGAATGTGTATATGACAAGCCAATGGTGCAAACTATGGTGATTGAAGCTGTGGTTGGCAAATCTGCTTTTAAAACAAAACTGAATCATTTAATATCCAAGGTGAGAGCTTCACTTGTTATACATTCCTTCCTGCAGCAATCAGTGGTATCTCTTGATTGCCATGCCATCTAACAATGTGCAATGTTCAATTCAGTGACCTAGGTCAAAATTTGTTAAGACTGTCCTAACTATAGGCCTTTTGAGTAAGGCATTTCTTGAGCGTTAGTGTTTTCTGGGGCTCATACATTTGATTAACAAGTGTTCAATTACTATATCTTCTGGCTAGCAAGTTGTGTGTCTTTCATCAATGGATTTAGTTTAGTTTATAGATACAGTGCAGAAACAGGCCCTTCGGCCCACTGAGTTCATGCCGACCAATGATCTCCGCACATTAACACTATCCTACACACTCTAGGGGCAGTTTACATTTATACCAATCCAATTAACTTACAAACTTGTACGTTTTTGGAGTGTGGGAGGAAACCGAAGATCTCGGAGAAAACCCACGTGTTCACGGGGAGAACGTACAAACTCTGTACAGACAGCACCCGTAGTCAGGATCGAACCGGGTCCCTGGCATTGTAAGCAATGTAAGGCGGCAACTCTACCGCTACACCCCGTGACACTGGTCCAAATTACAAACTATAGCGTTTTGTTCAGATGTCCCTCCATTATTAGGCTTCTGAATAGTTCTTCCATAAGCTACAGTTAGATGCACCTCTACCCCATTGAGGACTTTGGACTTTGTCCATGGAACTGATGCGTGACAATGCTGAGAACTATATTTGGCACTCTGTATCCTCCCCTTTGCTCCATCTATTGTGCTTGAATTTGAATTGATTGTATCTATGTTTGGTATATCTGGTCTGGATTACGTGCAAAACAAAGCTTTTCACTTTACCTTGGTACATGTGACAATAACAAGTTTGAACTTCATTGGAGATCCAAATATATCCAATACCACAGTAGAGCAGAGAGATGTTCCTTCATTTACTGAACGTGACAAGGTATGATTAGTTGCAAAATAATGCAATACAGATTTTGGAGAGGAAATTTGACAACAACTAGTAGTGTTGTGTTTAATTACAGAGATCCTGACTTGAGCATTGAACAGTGTGTGCATTGTAATAGGAAACCAGAGACGGGAGAGGGGGTGTGTGGGCAGGCTGTGAAATATTGTAGTAATGGAGGGGAGGACGTCTCTAAAATCATTCCTTCCTTCACTGATGGCATAATTCAGAAGATTAAATATTTATGTTTGTATCCAACAGTTCACCCATAACATGCTTAACATGTTCCATAGCTGTGGAGAATGTTTTGTTTTTATGTTGCCAATATCTTCATTGTGGAATAAAATCAGTGCCTTTTACAGGAAATTTATCTCAATGTTTTTGTAATGTTTTACTAGATTTGTGATTTGTATATTATGTTTTAGGCTTCCAAGAATAATTCCAACCAACCACCCGTCGAACAGATTAGTTCACCAGTTCATGTTGTGATGGATGTAGAAAAAAATGCATCGTCACCCGAAAAGCCCTCTGGTGTAACCAGTTGCACTACCTCCCCACCCAATTGCGTGACTAGTAAGTAAATACTCTTGGTTAACTACCTGTATTTGAGTGCCTTTCATCCTATCTTTTCATTACAGAATTTCAATTCAGGTGGTAGCTTTTTAAAGCGGAATGAAATCTCCAAAACATCTTTGAATATACCTCATTAAACTGATTAATACTCTGAACATGCGTCAGTCTTCCTTCTACATTTGTGTAGGCAGCAGCTCTATGATGTGCAGAAGTGTAATGGATTATTTTTACAAGTTACTGGCATTTGATATAGGATGCTACATCTAAGGTTATTGTGAAAAATAAAAGCCTACAGTTTAAGAGTCATGGATAGAAGATTGACATTCATTAAGTTGGTACTTGAATTTTTTCTTCTTCACTGTGATGCAGAGCAGGATGATTGAGAAATAAATTTGCCTACTTGTGGTCTGCTTGGTTTTTGTTTTAAAATTCTCTAAATTTTATAGTTTGATGGCAGAATGTTTAATAATGGGCACAAGAAACTGCAGATGCTGGAATCTTGAGCAAAAAAGCAAGTTGCTAGAGAAACTCAGTGGGTTAGGCAGCATCTGTGGATGGAATGGACATATTACTTTTTCTGACTCAAAGTCAGAAGAATGCTCCTGACTCAACATCATCTGTCCATTTCCTCCGCAGATGCTGTGTGATCCGCTGAGTTTCTCCAGCACTTTGTTTTTTGCTCAGTATTATATAATAGTTTGAGTGGAGAATTGGCCCTTCAGACACGTCTCCTTTTTACGCAATGAAGTATTGTGGCACGTTCGATGCTGGGCTGGGAGATAAAAAGCAATGCAAAATGTTCTCTGGCCCTTGAACAAGCATGATTAGCAGATTAATTCTTCTCTCCCCCCCCCCCCCGTATATTTGCTTTCTCATTTGAGCAATTTCCTCTGTTTAATTAATCACATCATGCAGCTAACATCTGAATATCAGTAGTGAATCAGTTATATAATACATGAAACAAGCCCATAACATGTAATATAATCTTTAGTACCAGCAAATTAATGTAAATGTTCGTATACAATAATTAGATACTTCACTTTCATATTTCATCTTTTCTGCAGCAGAAGATAAAGCTCAATCACTTCCCGTGTCGATAGACCAGAACAGGGAAGATGTCTTCATTGCAACTACTGACGCTACGGTGAAAAATGTTCCCAAAGCCCCCTCTTCTAGTAAATCTGCTGCCACTACATTCCAGAAAATTTGGGCTTTGAGTAAAGTCATAACCAGAACAACTCTAACACCTACTTCAAGCTGCTTTGTGAATCCTGTTGCATCACAAAATAAAACTGAAACCTCATCTACTCCAATCCGTTACCTTTTGTGTAAGACCAATTCTTCGGGATTGTCTTTAGGTAGGCTTGATATTCATAATTTCTAATCATATTTGCTATCATGTAATCTATTAATGTGTTATTTGTTCTCTATGATAACTTTAAAGTCTGACTCGTGCAGAACTAACAAAATATATGGCATGTAGAGGAATAAGAGGCTTTCAAATGGACACATGGAAGTGCAAGGAATAAGGATCATGTACAGACAAATGAGATCAGCTAAACATGGCATCATGTTTGGCGCAAACATTGTGGGCTGAAGGGCCCACTGCTGTGCTGTACTGTTCTATGTCCTATAAGTGTTTAGATATTTCTAATTCTCAATCAAAAACACCATGAAACCTATCTGAAAAATCTTGAGTTCAAATAGACATGCTAATTTGGCCACAACATGATGTAACCGTTGCATTAAATTGGTGATCCAGAATTTATTGGAGGAATAACGGCTAACCTTCTGAGTTTCCATTACTTCCCCCATGAAATGGCAACGTTTGGGATTTTAAAAAAGTTTCTGATGGTTATTTTGCTGTATGCAGCCTACTCCTACAAAACAAGAACAATTAGTTCAATCGGCATGAATTTCATTTTGATATTCGCTTTTAATAGCATGTTATTTTGTAATTGCTGCACAGAAGATGTAGCAACAGAATATTTTTTCACGTCTAGTGTTCATAAGTGATAGGAGCAGAATTAGGCCATTCGGCCCATCAATGGTCATCTGCCATTCCATCATGACTATCTCCCTCCTAACTCAATTCTTGGACCTTCTCCCCATACCCCTGACACTTGTACGAAAATATCTAATGAGTAATTTGAACAGTAGTGACTTTTTTAATAAACATTTGTAATATTGCATACGACCTTAGTTTTATGCAATTTTTTTAGTACATTGGGTACTATTTCTTGTTTCCTGGCTCTGAGAACTTTTTAATATAATTGGCAGGTTTACCAACTTTTGGCCACACTGATCCATTTGAACACAATGTACGCATTTCCCAAAGCAAAATAGTGCCGTGTTGGAACTCAAATAAAAACACATACTTCGGATTAGGGAACATCTGGGGCAAAATAGATAATTGGCATTTCAGATTGACGGTTGTTAATCTCAAACTCACTGTGTGCATCTTTCACTGTTGTATTCATTTTGAATGATATGACGTTTCTGCGTCTTGAATTAAAAGGAATTAAAATGCTCTGACATTGATTTAACTATCAATTGAAAATGCATTGGCGTGAGTAGGAAAAAGTTGCTGAAGAATGTTTTTTCCGTAGAAGATGTAAATTACGTAAATTGTTGGCTTCTCCTGTAGTTTTTTTTTAATGGTTCACCTTTCTGTTAGGACCAACTGACTCTCTTGATCAAGATGGCCGACAGTGCTCTGTCGCCCTCCCAAGCACCTTGAAGCTACAGCCAGGAGAAAATCTAATGCTTCGGCCTGTTAAGTCTGCGGATGGCCGACAGTTATATAAACACTCCAGTGGGAAAGTATTCCAACTAGTTTACACCAAGCCTCCAGGACGTGTCCCAGTTCAACAGCCTGACAACCCTCAATCATCCATTCTAGGTATGTAATGTAGATATGCGCAGAATATTCAGTACTAGTATGGACATATCGTGCTGGAGTTACTGAGTGGTCAGCCCTGAAGAACATGGATAGGTGGCATTTCGGGTCGGGAGTCATGAGTCTGAAGAAGAATGCCGACACAAAATGTCACTTATCTGTGTTCTCCAGAGAAGCTGTGTGATCTACTGAGTTACTCCAGCAATTTGTCTCTTTTTGTATAAAATAGCATCTGCAGTTTCTTGTATCTCCAGAATATTTAGTACTGCTGAGTTCTATTTGGTATTCAGTCTATCTAGGCTTGCTTTCGGTAACCTCCTTACTATAATAATTAGGGAAAAGCTATGATTGTCCAAAGTATGATATCAGAATAGTACACCTTGATATTTTTAACCACCAAACTAGCATAGTGGGAGATTACAGCCATAGGATATTATACAGGGATTCATATAGGGAAGGTTCTTAATGTCCTATTGTATAAATACATGATAGGTATGGAATACCTGATAAGTCTAGGTGCTGTGAAGTCAGCATAAAGGTACTACTCGTGATTAATTACAAGATCCCTTGAGGAAAAATGTGATGGACACAAGGAACTGCAGATGCTGGTTTACAAAAAAAGACACAAAGTGCTGGAGTAAGTCAGCAGGCCAGACAGCATCTCTGGATGACATCTCTCTTACCCCACCCCTCCAAAGTTTTTTTTTAATGCTTGGCACCTTCAAGCTTGTGAACATTTCATAGTTGCTGGGGAATCTTAGATCTTTACCTGATTGTTCTTTTTAACTGCTGATTTAATTGTAATTTGGTAATATGTTTGCGATTTTACAATGTGGTTCACAATGCATTGCCTCACAAATCAAAGATCCAAAGATTGGTCTAACTTCCAGCGACGGGGTGAATTGCGAATTATTACTTTGAATGAAAGTTTTGTTAGAGCACATCAGTTTCCAAACAGAATGGCCTTTCATCTTTTTTGAGGATTTCACATGCAGTGTGTCCTTTTGTATGATGGTTGCAGGTTAATTGTTTATTTAAATAATACTTTGACCATTGCCATAAAGTCTAGACCGAATTGTTAAAGATTAGTATTGTTTTAATTCCAGGAAGCTCTCCACCGGTCGATGTGCTTGCGCCTTCTACTGCTGCTGTCAAAGGTGATTGTAACACTCCTCATTGTAAAACGGCTGCTACAAGTTCCGAATCGTACACTAAAAACAGTGTGGAAAGCAGTGCCGGGACAGGTTTATCCACCTCCTTATCTCTGTGTGACGTTGTCACCCGTGATGCAGTACTGCCACAAATTCAGAGCAGCTCTAAAGCTTGGAAAATGGTGAATGAAGTTTCCTCACTCCAATCACTACATCCCTTTCCAGAAGACACCACAACCGAGGTCAGACAGCACAACAGACCACATACTATCATTCCTAGGGCTGATTGTCAGTCCAAACCAAAAAGTGATGAATTAAACAATGATACACCTGACTTAAAAATGGAAATGGATCCATTGAAATTACCTGATCCAGAAGAATACAATGAAAGCCCTGTTATTGTCGAAGGTTTTCCTATGAAAAATAGAGGCATTACTGTCACTGGAACTTACGAAACAAAATGGGTACCTGAGATCAGCAAATTTGAGGAGCATCACAAAAGGACTGATCACGCATTACAATTTAAATGTGACCTTGATGTCCACAACTCCAGAAAACCCCTCGTTAAGATGGAGAAGGAGGTGTCGGAAATAAATTCCTGTGAGCTGGTTGATCCTGACAGTTCTGAAATATGTGCCGTGACGGTAAAAGAGGAACCTTTGAATGAAGAGGAAGGCAATAGTTTTACCACGTTAAGAGAAGATACGTTTAGAAGCTCCAAGCTCTGGAACCGATCATTCAATTTAAATACAGAAGCTGTGACTGAGGCAGAATTGGGGGTAGAGGTATGTATAGATGAATAAATAATTCTGAAGAAACAAATTATTTTTACCAGACATTGGCTTTGTCATCATGGCAATGGCAATGAAAGCTGGATTCAGGATTATATTAAATTATATTTCTATGATCCTTTTGACTAAAAATTAAGTGCTTGTTCCACGCAAACTAGTTGTGGATATTTAGGTGAAAAATATTTTCAGTTTAGTGGTGGTCAAACAAATGTTGTCAAGCAAATATCTACTCAATGGAGAGTTATTTTGCTCACCCATGGGGGATAGAGGGGTGAGGGGGGGGGGGGGGAGATTGGCTGCAGCTTATCAGAAGGTGATATGTTTTTTTAAACCCTCCTAGCCTGATTCCATTTTTTTTTGGTCCCCAGTCAAGTCAAGAGAGTTTATTGTCATGTGTCCCAGATAGAACAATTAAATTCTTGCTTGCTGCAGCACAACAGAATATTGTAGGCGTAAATACAGAACGGATCAGTGTGTACCTATACTGTAGAGAAAACACACACACACACACACACACACACACACACACACACACACACACACACACACACACACACACACACACACACACACACACACACACACACACAGATAAAATGCAATAGGCTGTTATAGTTCAGAGTTTGTTTGAAGTTGTGTTGAATAGTCCGATGGCTGTGGGGAAGGAGCTGTTCCTGAACCTGGATGTTGCAGATTTCAGGCTCCTGTACTGTCTACCTGATGGCAGCAGAGAGATAAGTGTGTGGCCAAGATGGTGTGGGTCCTTGATGATGCTGGCAGCCTTGTGTGAGGCAGCGACTGTGATAGATCCCCGCGACGGTAGGGAGGTCAGAGCCGATGATGGACACACCACACCAATTCCTGTTCTCTTTTGAGCAATCATCCGCAACTTCTGTGACTGAGACACTTTCAAGCTCATTAAATAAGGAGACATGCCAGAGCAAAGATGTAGCCCAAGCATGAGCTTCGGATAAATATACGATGCACTTCATTTACTGAGAAGAGTCAGTAACTTTTCTGGGTTTACCAGTATGCTGAAGCAGTTGGATGGCTTTATTTAAGATTTTAGATTGGTTTAACAGTTGTTGGTTTGGGGGGGGGGTAGCATGTTGTGATATGGCTATTAATGAAAATTAAGGTTTTTTTGTGGGGCATTTTGCTTTCAGTCAACCAAATTCATTCAGGTTGTAAGTGAAGTTGGTGAGAACGGGAAAGAATTATAAAATAATTGTATCTTGGAGGATCTCACAAAATAAGAAGAGATTTCAAACAACTTGGATGGTGAAGTTGGCAGACACCACTTAAATCAGTAGAACTGCCAGTTTTTTTCCCCTAAATGCTTGAATCTGTTTGTCATGTGCCAGATTAGCGGGACCTGATCACTGCAATGTCCCACTCCCAATTCCTTGGGCGGCAGTAACTCCTTCAGTGCAGATCCTGAGGAGATCTATACTTGGCTTAGCAGCGTGAGGGTTTCTACCCATTTCAAAAGATCTTCCACAATGCCCCATCTCAGAAGATGCTGTTAAGTTGATGAACTGTTAGCAGAATCGCTGGGGAAATATCTCTTTCAAATGATGCTACGACTAGTTTTAAGTTGAGATGTCTTGCAAGCATTTGCCATTTTGAAGAATGTCTTCCATCTGGGTATTTGTTTTTTCTGCCACATCTATAACTACTGGGAGTTATCCTTTCCCTTGCAGACTCATTCCAATAGAAGTAGAGTTGGGTTTGGAAATCGGATGTCCAAATCAGCGATACCACGAAATTCATCAACTGACAGTAAACTGGATGTGCCACACAGGTCAGTACAGTAAGGAGCAATGAAAATTCCAACTTCAATCTCTATTATACTAAAACTCTTCCCTTTATTCTTAAGATTCTAAATGTCTGTGTGAGCCAGGGTTGTGTTAACTCTTTTAACTCCATAATTTGTATTTTCTTCCAAACGCTTGGCCACAGCCTTCACATTTTCACACATGCTACTCACATTTTCTCCGCCAACAGGATACATATCTTCCCATTGCATTTCAACCAATATTTAATAAATTACATACCTTTTAAAAACAGCTTTAGAATATTAGTTTTCAACGTGCTCATTTAGAAGGAAAAAATTCCGACTGACGTCACAATCGACTCCCAAGTCAAGGCGGGACACTCCGCGCGGGAGGGGCACTCAAGCGCACAAAACACACAAAAAAATCAATGAATTCGCAAGTCGGGTCCTCCGGTTGACGCCCGCCCGCAGCCTCGCTCGGGTCCACGCCCGCCCGTTGCCGGGTGGGGAGGGTGCTGCCATGGGCTGAGTCCCGGCGACTGGGCCTGGGCTGGACGGACGAGAGCCTGGAGCTGGAGTGAGGACCGAACTCAGGGCTTGGGATGGCGCCGAAAAAGTAGCCGCCAGTCCACCCCCTCTCCACCCCCCCCCTCTCCACCACCCCCTCTCCACCACCCCCTCTCCACCACCCCCTCTCCACCCCCCCCTCTCCACCCCCTCTCTCCTTCCACCCCCCCCTCTCCACCCCCTCTCTCCTTCCACCCCCCCTCTCCTTCCACCCCCCCTCTCCTTCCACCCCCCCTCTCCTTCCACCCCCCCTCTCCTTCCACCCCCCCTCTCCTTCCACCCCCCCTCTCCTTCCACCCCCCCTCTCCTTCCACCCCCCCTCTCCTTCCACCCCCCCTCTCCTTCCACCCCCCCTCTCCTTCCACCCCCCCTCTCCTTCCACCCCCCCTCTCCTTCCACCCCCCTCTCCTTCCACCCCCCCTCTCCTTCCACCCCCCCTCTCCTTCCACCCCCCCTCTCCTTCCACCCCCCCTCTCCTTCCACCCCCCCTCTCCTTCCACCCCCCCTCTCCTTCCACCCCCCCTCTCCTTCCACCCCCCCTCTCCTTCCACCCCCCCTCTCCTTCCACCCCCCCTCTCCTTCCACCCCCCCTCTCCTTCCACCCCCCCTCTCCTTCCACCCCCCCTCTCCTTCCACCCCCCCTCTCCTTCCACCCCCCCTCTCCTTCCACCCCCCCTCTCCTTCCACCCCCCCTCTCCTTCCACCCCCCCTCTCCTTCCACCCCCCCTCTCCTTCCACCCCCCCTCTCCTTCCACCCCCCCTCTCCTTCCACCCCCCCTCTCCTTCCACCCCCCCTCTCCTTCCACCCCCCCTCTCCTTCCACCCCCCCTCTCCTTCCACCCCCCCTCTCCTTCCACCCCCCCTCTCCTTCCACCCCCCCTCTCCTTCCACCCCCCCTCTCCTTCCACCCCCCCTCTCCTTCCACCCCCCCTCTCCTTCCACCCCCCCTCTCCTTCCACCCCCCCTCTCCTTCCACCCCCCCTCTCCTTCCACCCCCCCTCTCCTTCCACCCCCCCTCTCCTTCCACCCCCCCTCTCCTTCCACCCCCCCTCTCCTTCCACCCCCCCTCTCCTTCCACCCCCCCTCTCCTTCCACCCCCCCTCTCCTTCCACCCCCCCTCTCCTTCCACCCCCCCTCTCCTTCCACCCCCCCTCTCCTTCCACCCCCCCTCTCCTTCCACCCCCCCTCTCCTTCCACCCCCCCTCTCCTTCCACCCCCCCTCTCCTTCCACCCCCCCTCTCCTTCCACCCCCCCTCTCCTTCCACCCCCCCTCTCCTTCCACCCCCCCTCTCCTTCCACCCCCCCTCTCCTTCCACCCCCCCTCTCCTTCCACCCCCCCTCTCCTTCCACCCCCCCTCTCCTCCACCCCCACCCCCCTCCTCCACCCCCACCCCCCTCCTCCACCCCCACCCCCCTCTCCACCCCACCCCCCTCTCCACCCCACCCCCCTCTCCACCCCACCCCCCCTCTCCACCACCCTCCCTCTCCACCACCCTCCCTCTCCACCACCCTCCCTCTCCACCACCCCCCCCCTCTCCACCACCCCCCCCCCTCTCCACCACCCCCCCCCCTCCCTCTCCACCACCCCCCCCTCCCTCTCCACTCCCTCTCCACCCCCCTTCCCTCTCCACCCCCCCCCCCCCCCCCCCCCCCCGGCCCTCTCTACCACCCCCTCCCTCTTTAGGGAGTGGTGAGTATTGGGACCTATGGGTGAGCGGTGGAGTATTGCGTTCGGGTACCAGCCCTCCCCTATGACGCCGTGCTTTCCCGCCCCCCCACACCCCTCAATCTCTACTCCCTCTCCCACTCTACCCCTCTACACTCCCTCTCTATCCACTACCCCTCTCCCTCGGCCAGCTGCGCCTGCCCTCGGCCAGCTGCGCCTGCCCGCGGCCCGAGCCAGGCGGCTGGGCCTAGGCTGGAGCAGAGCCTGGAGCTGCAGTGAGAGCCGAGCCCGGGGCTTGGGGTGGGGTTGTGACCAGTGCCGAAAAAGAAGGTGGAACCCAGGACGAGCCTGGAGATGAAGTCGGAGCCTGGACTGGAGATCATGCAGCAGCCAAGCTGACGGCTACAGTCTACTGCCAGAGCTGGGCAGAGTATGAGAACCAGGCCGAGTTCCAGGCCCTGGCACTGCTCTACTCTCTCTCCCCCTCTCCCTCCCTCCCTTTCCCCCTCTCAGAATCAGGATTTGTTACATGTGACCTGATCAGTAGCTGGAAAGGATTTCCACTCTATTGAGCACATTGAAGAGGGAGCCAGATGTAATGATGTTAGTGGCGTTGTAATCCACAAAGATGCAACCAAATGTGATGAAAAGTCTCTTCAAAATAATCTATCATGTTTAATCCCCTTATTTATTGTATGTACTGAGAGGGTGATATTGATCATAAACCTCTTGTAAATACGTTTCCATGTGAGTTTTTAAATTTTACCTTCAATGGCACAGTTGAAAGGATGTTTGGTTGCAAGTAACATGATGGTTGTTATCTCTGCAAATAATTTCACGAGATTTTATTAATCAAAGCAATGGTATCTAATACCTTAGCTAAATTAATTGGGCAGTAAATTGCAGGCAATCGCAATACACCTAAACACAATTTTGACCTAAATGCTAAGTCTTCTCTCAGATATGTGGGAAATAGAGAATTTCCTGGAAAAATCTGTCCCCTACGTCATTTGAGGAGCTAGTGTGATGTAGATTTGTCATGGTATGAGGTGCACAATTACTGATAACAGCTTGAGCAGTTGGCTAAGCCTTAATTACCATCAAAGCCATCAAAAGTCTGATAAACTGATGTTTTATCACAAATTCTATGATTTGGGGGGAAAGACTTTACAAATTTTACCAAACTTGAATAAAGATCAACTTGATTAAATATCTGATATTCAAACAAATGTAAATTGACAGACGCCTTGGTATCTGATGGATGCTCTTCACCATTGAAATGAATCGAGATGTTCTGATGTTAGTTGAACCTAGTTTGGATCATTGAGGTGTTTTTGTTTTGCCCCCAATTTATTTCAACTTCCCTTCTACTTGACCCCACTCCCAAAATTCCTACCTGAATTAAGACCTGTCTTTATACCTCCTCCCTCTACTTCATCAACAGACCCCAACAGTCCTTCCATGTGAGACAAACATTTACATGCACCTCATCTAACCTAATTTCCTGCAACTGGTGTTTCCAATGTGGGCTCCTGTACATCAGCGAAACCAAGTGTAGACTTGGTGACCGTTTCATTAAACACTTGCGTTCGGTCCGCCAAGGCCTACTGGATCTCCTAGCTGCCAACCATTTTAAATCCCATTCCCATACCGACCTTTCTGTCATGGGTCACCTCCATTGCCCGAGTGAGGCCATATGCAAACTGGAGGAACAGCACCTGATATTCCGTTTGAGCAGCTTGCAACCCATTGATACGAACATTTAATTATTTAATTCTCCAATTTTAGGTGATTTCTTAAAACACCTCCCTTTCCCCCGCTAAAAGTCCATTAAGTAGTTTGCAGTTCACAACCACCGTATTTCCCGGCAATGAAGATGCGGTCCGTGAGTTTGACACCCCTGGCCTATAGGAAGCGTTTCAGTACAAAACAGCGATCCAAATAAGTGACATGCGTTCGTATGGGGATTTTCTCCATTTCAAACACCTGGTCTAGGTAGGAGCTGTGAACATTTTGTTTAAGTTGTTTAACTCTGTAAATTGTTTAACGCAGTACATTGTTTAACACTGTAAATTGTTTAACACTGCTCGTATTATGGCATTTGCGAAAAAAAGGCTTTCTTACACCATTGGCTACAAGTTGAAAGTTATTGGATATGCCAAAGAACATGGCAACAGGGCTGCTGAGAGACATTTTGGACCACCGCCAACTGAGAAAATGATCCGTTATTGGAGGAAGCAAGAGGACCTGTTGAAGCCTGTGATGAGATTTAAACGTAGCCTGCATTGCTCTGCAGCAAAGTGGCCAAAGGAAGAACTTAAGAATTGGATAGATGCGGAGAGAAATGCGGGCAGGTCAGTGTCAGCAATGACTATTATTAACGAATCAAAGTTGAGGGCAGCAGCACAAGATCTGGATGATTTTCAAGGCACGTCAAGTTGGTGCTATAGATTTATGAAGAGAAATGGACTTTCAATGAGAACTAAAACAAGAATTGTTCGAAAGATGCCTGAAGATTATGAAAAGAAAATCAATGCATTTCATAGCTTCATAATCAATGCAAGAAAAGAGAATGACTATGAACTGGGACAAATTGGAAACATGGATGAGGTGCCGTTAACGTTTGATCTGGTGTCAAATGGGCCAGTGGATATCAAAGGCTCCAAATCGATAACTGTAAAGACGCCTGGACACGAGAGAACCCACTACACTGCAGTGCTATCATGTTGTGTGGATGGGACTAAATTACCACCACTGCTTATTTTTAAGAGGAAAACCATGCCAAAAGACACAATTCCACCTGGGATTGTTATCCACGTGCATCCAAAGGGATGCATGGATGGGGATGGACGAAGCTATGGTTGGATAAGGTCTGGTCACGGCGTCCCGGTGGCCACATTAAAAAAACATCCCTACTTGTGTGGGACCAGTTTCAGGCTCACCTATCTACGGCTACGAAAGAAAGGCTAAAGAGAGGGAGGTCGAAAATGGCAGTGATCCCCGGTGGATTAGCTTGCCAACTTCAGCCTTTGGACGTATCCATCAACAAACCCTTTAAATTGTTTATGAAAGAGGAATGGAATCAGTGGATGAGGAGCAAAAACCATGATCTAACAAAAACAGGTCGTTTGAAAAGGCCATCCGTTGCTCAGGTGTGTGAGTGGGTTTTAAAATCATGGAACCATGTTAAGACTGAAATTGTCGTCAAAGCTTTTAAAAAATGTGGCATCAGTAACGCGTTAGATGGCTCAAAAGACGACTATGTCTTTGATGATAGTGATGCTTCGAACAGCAGTGATGACCCTGATGAATTACCGGTAGGCTTTGAAGATTCGGATGATAGTAGTGAATTTTTCGGATTTCAAGATTAGAATGTTTTTCATTTTTGTAATCTCTGTGATCTTTGTTCCGTGCACAATAAAATGTTATTTTATTCCGAACGCTGTGTTTTTTTATTACCGCACTGGTATATACATTATCTGTGTTTTGTACTGGAAATGGCTATGAATGTAAATGGCGGCCACCACGGCGAATGTAAATGGCGGCCTCCACGGCGAATGTAAATAGCGGCCTCCACGGCGAATGTAAATGGTGGCCTCCACGGCGAATGTAAATGGCGGCCACCACGGCGAATGTAAATGGCGGCCACCACGGCGAATGTAAATGGAGGCCACCACGGCGAATGTAAATGGCCGCCACCACGGCGAATGGAAATGGCCGCCACCACAGCGAATGGAAATGGCTGCCACCATGATGAATGGAATGTCTGGTTTGTTTTTTTTCTTTAATTAGCGACTCCGCATGGGGGTGCATCTTTGACGCAGGTGCGTCTTCATTGCCAGGAAATACGGTATGCATCCCTCTTGGATTCACATCTGTTTCCATATCGAACCACATCTGTTTCTATATCTAACCTTTGACCCGAAACGTCATCTCCTCATTTTCCCCAGAGATGCTGTCTGACCCACTGAGCTACTCCAGCATTTTGTGTCTATCCTCAATAGCCTTCTCTGCAGTCTTCTCTCCAGCTAACTTCCTATGCAGTCTTCACTCTGCAGAATTGTGAAACCTCAGAGAAATGAACTTTTCTGTCTCGCCTTAAACTATGATTTAGGTTTATTGTTGTTACATGTACCAAGCACAGTGAACAGTTTTTGGCCATTGTCTCCCTTTCGATAGACCTGCTAAGTTTACAGATAAAATCTGGTTTTAAATCTGATTTTGATACCTATTTTGGATCTAATTTGCAAGAATTTTAAGAAATTAAGTTTTGTAAACATGCAGCGTTCTGTTTAAGCTGACAAGTTGTTGCAATGGACTGCATAAGCCCTTACAAACTTTTCCTATTCTTTAGGGGATATTTCCAGCCTTCACATTCGTCCAGCCACTCCACTCAAAGAAAGGTGAGCCCAATCCAGTGTTTGGTTATGTTGCATTGTCATTACAATACGCTTCATTAAATCTCATTTATCATTAGTTAAGATGCTCATTGTACCTCAAACACCAATACTGACCTTTATCCTATGGGCTCAACTGGCTTCTTAATGGTTTTGTTATTCTTAGGCATTTGAGTCCTCTGTGTTGTTTCAAGCTCGTAAGAAGGCAATACTACACAACATGAGAGAACGAGAGTCCCGTAGGATGATGGAAAATCGCTTTAAAATACTGAAGAACAAGCTTTTTGATGACCGGCAAATTGCATCAAAGGGTACAATCCTTGATGAGGTTTGTGAATAATTTGTTTAATGTTCACAGAGTAAGGAGTGGTGAGATTTGTTCCCATTTTCTAGCTGTTTTCACACTACCTTTCTTGCATACTTGATCTTCTAAGGCAGTGGTTCTTAACCTTGGGGTTGTGACCCCCATTGGGGGGGGGGAGGGGTCATTTGGGGCTTTACCGGGGGACATGAAGGGGTCATAAATAACATAGCCTATTTTTAGGAACCTAACAAAGGTAGTCCCTGCTTTCTCCTCCCCTTCCCATCTCTCCCTCAGCCCATCTCTCCCTCCGCCTCTTCCTTTCTTCTTCCCCCCCCCCCCCCCAATCAGTCTGAAGAAGGGTCTCGACCCGAAACATAGCCTATTTCCTTCGCTCCATGGATGCTGCCTCACCTGCTGAGTTTCTCCAGCATTTTTGTCTACCTTTTTGTACATACCACATACAGTATTTTGTTCGTGTATGCGCGTACGTATGCCAAAAAGGTTAAGAGCCACTGTTCTAAGAGGTGATCAGATATCTTTGACAATTAAGAGTTCTTTCTGGTGTCATTTAGTGCAGTAATAAGATTATTTATTAAATTAAACCGATCCCATTTCTGGCCGCAAGTCAGATATTTGACTTGCCCGCTGGCATTTTAATCGCAGAGCAAGTAAGTCACACCACAAATACAACTCCTGTTAATACAAAATGATATTTATTGAAAAATAACTAAAATTATAAAGATATTTATGCAATACAGTTTTAGTCGACCTTAGATGTAGAATAAATGTTTAAGAAGGAACTACAGATGCTGGAAAATCAAAGGTAGCCAAAAATGCTGGAGAAACTCAGCGGGTGAGGCAGCATCTATGGAACGACAGAAATGGGCAACGTTTCGGGTTGAGACCCTTCTTCAGACTGATGTGAGGGTGGGGGGGGGGGGGCGGGAAGAAGAAAGGAAGAGGCGGAGACAGTGGGCTAAGGTATGCCTACTTTGAAGAAGTTCTCCTACCTCAGCCCACTGTCTCCGCCTCTTCCTTTCTTCTCCCAGAACCCCCTCCCCCCACCGTCACATCAGTCTGAAGAAGGGTCTCGACCCAAAACATTGCCTATTTCCTTCGCTCCAGAGATGCTGCCTCACCCACTGAGTTTCTCCAGCATTTTTGTCTACCTTTGATTTAGAATAGATAGCAATGGGATTGAGAAGAATAGCAAGTGGTCAGGCATTGGAATGGTTTGGTAACTACTGGACTGGAGAGAAAATCCAAATGTATCATGTGCCACATCCAGCATCTAAGTCTGCACAAACCTTTTTGAAGTTAATGTTGTGGATTAAAAAAATGTATAAAGTTATTGCAAAATTCTCCCAAATGTTAAATTGGACATTATTTTTTGGTTTTCATATTTTTGCTTGTGGTCTACAGGCTGTTGATGTAATCGCTAACTTGGATAGACAGTCTACAAATCTAACAATGGAGAAGCAACTACTGCTGGGGAAACAAAAGATCTTGTTGGAAAAGATTTCCCTCTTGTCTGGTAAGACCATTTATGTTAAACGCTAAGAAATCTACTGACGGAATGATTTGAAATGTGCTATTGATTTCCATTAAAACATAAAGTTCATTGAAGACTTGAGAGGGTGGATTCTGGGAGACTCCTTCAAATATGCGGTGCTGGCTCGAGGGGCCGAATGGCCTCCTCCTGCACCACCTCCTGCACCTATTTTCTATATGTGAGCTAAGGATCATGAGTCTGAAGCTCGGTCCCAACACGAATCGTCACCTGCCCACATTCTTCAGGGATGCTGCCTGACCCGCTGAGTTACTCCACTTTGTTTCTACTTTTGGTATAAACCTGCATCTGCAGTTCCTTGTATTGAAGGATCATGCAGTTGGACAGTTGTGTCTTCACAATTTTGACACCATGAGAATCAAGTAACAGGGTGGAAAGGAGGAATGGATATATGTTTAGACATGATCTGATTGAATCCTGAAGTAGCCCTGATAGGGTTTCAGACCTGCTCCTGTTCCTACTTATTTCATCCCTCAATGGGGATAGTAGTCCTATGGCAGGAATCGAGATGGGTTTAACCTTAAAACTGCTGGCAGCAGAATTGTCCTGAGATTAAATGGTGATTCGGTTATAACGAGAGTAATGGGAAAATTAGCAAAGGAACCAAAGAGAGGAGAAGGTTTGACAATCTGAAATACAATGTCTGAAAGTAGTGGTAGCAAAATTATTGAAAGCGAATAAAAACTTGAAGGAAATAATTGCAAGGTTATGAGGAAGGGGTGGGGGAATAGAGCCAACTCTCGGAATCAGCAGAGGTCCATCTCCTATGAGCTCAGATTTGGGAAAGTTCTTGCCTCACAGGACTCATCAGACATCCTTGCTCCAGTGATGGGATGTGGGGAACACTGATATCAGACTGAAGCCATTTAAAACTTTAAGAGCGATTGTGTAATACAAGCTGACAACTCTGGAAGCGCTCAGAGAGATGATTAACATATCAGGTTGACGACTTTTCATCATAGGTGCAAAAAGCAAGCATTTTCAGTTGCAGAGAGAAAAGAGAGAGCATGTCTGGAATTAGGCAGAGACCAAGATTGTTCAGGTGACCCACACTCTAGATGCCACCAAAGAGAAGATGGTAATTCCTCGTGAATCTGTTGATCTGTCTGGGAGGATGCATGAGGGCAGCAGAGAAGGAAAACAAAAACCGTGATAGAATTGTGAAATACAATCAGCGGCAGTTGCTGTAAATGTAAAATAAAAGAGAGCACTGGAAATATTCAACAGCTCAGTTAGTACCTGAAGAGAATGAATAATTGAGTTAATATTCCAGATGGAATATCTTGTATTAGAAGTAGCATACTCACATAAGCATTGTTTATCTGAAGTTATTGAATTTGGTGTTGAGTTTGGAGGATTGCAACCTATTGAGGTGGAATAAGAGTTGCTCTTCTCTAGACAACATTGGGCTCAGGTGGAATAGTGGTGGAGGCAGAAGAACAGATGAGAATAGACTGGAGATTTAAAATTACAGCCAACTGAAAGCCGACTGTGCTGAATTATGTTGCTGAGAAATAACAGAAGCCACTGTAAGTGTGCAGAATATGAGCAAATCAGAGGGAATACGAATCCTTAGATTTCTGCAAATAGACTGACGCTTTACTTTTCTCAAATATTCTATAGTTGATTGATTTATATGAATTTAAGCGTAGAAACTGAAAGACTCTCTTCCCCTGCAGAAATGGAACCAATTGTAACACAAGGCAACACTGAAGCTGGTGAAATAATTGAAACTGGAGAGGCTGTGAGTTTCTCAAGTGAGAGAGATTCCTCTTCTCAGAATTCCTTCGGGATGAAATGGTACTCGGAAGGTGGTCCTTTGGAGGTCATGCCTGATCATAGAGAAGATAGTGGGGTAACTTATGAGACTAATTCAGCCAGCTCTGACGATATAGTTGCAGTTAAGGTTGGCGACTATTTAAGTGAGAAGTATAACAGTCAACTGGACTACCCTGCTGGTACTAACACCTTTTCAGTGAAAGAAGAGGACATTAATAACGAGGAATGCTCCGCCTTCAGTTCACTAAAGGAACACTGTTTTGGAAGCTCTAAGTTTTGCAATTTCTCTGATTTTGGCACAGATATGGAACAGTTGGATAAAATCAACATGGATGCTCAGGTATGTGTAGACGTGGACTTTATGTAATTGAATGGCTCTTTGTAATGTTGACTCTTGCGTAATGATTACGATACGATTCATCTTTATTCATTCCCGGAGGGAAATTGGTTTGCCAACCGTCACAGCACACAAGAAGATATACGAAAACTTGTAATTAAAAGTGAAAAGAAAAAGACAAGAGATTGTGGCTGTCTGCCGTGTGCACAGCACTTCACCGGAACAAACAAACACAGACTTATCCCCTAAACTAGAGTGCCCCCACACTGGGTCGCCCTTTGCTCTCCCACCATCCCTCACGGTGGTCCACCCACGCCAAGTCCCCACTGTTCTTCACGACGGTCCACTCACACCAGGTCTTCCCCTATTCCCCCCCCCCCCCCCCCCCCCCCAACACACATCACACACTCATCGACTATTGATCGCGCGGGTCCTCCCCTGGCCGCCTAGGCACTCGCTGCTGCCGCCGAGACTCTCCATGCCATTGTTGCTCTGTCGGCCCAGTCAGGCCTCGCTGTCCGGTGAGTCGGACCTACATGTTCCAGGCGGCGGCGCGTTGTTTGGTGGGTGGATTGGGCCTGCGCGGCTCCCCGGGACACAGCTTCCCAACTTATTTTCAAGATATTGTGGAAACCTAAGTTCTTGGGTGGACTCAACAGGATCATAGATATTACCTTTTGAATGGTCTCTTGTATTTCTATTCATCCTGTAATGACAACATACTTTTTCACCAGTTATCTCTCTGCAAATAATCCTAGTTATTTGGGGATTATCTTTGGGGTTAGCTATAGCTAAGAATCAAGGCTTCAAGTGGAAAATCATACTCTAGGTCCAGTTGGGCATTGGGTATTGTAAATGAGCCCAACTCAGATAATGGGGCAAAAAAGCAACTGCTGGAGGAACTCAGCAGGTCAATGAGGGTTGGAGTAATGGGGAGGTGGATAAATAAATCCTAGTTCCCTATTTTCACTGGAACTGAGATAATCGTATTCTAATGCCCAGAAAAGTAAGTAAAGCTTCAAGCTGAATGTTAGATCCACTTGAGTAATACAAAGGCATCCTCCAGCAAACAAAAAAGTCTTGTAACTTGCAGTAATTGTTTCCTCTATGGCAGATAATATCCTACCTCTTGATATTTAACTTTTCAGGAGCATGGTGACCCAGAGTACGGTTGGACAGCAAGAAGGAAAGCAGCACATCACAAACTGAAAGAAAGAGAATCACGCAAACTGATGGAGAATCGTTTTAATGTATTGGAGAGCACAGTTTTCAATGACAAGAAGGCCCCAAAGGGAGCCATTCTCGTTAAGGTTTGTTTAGAAAATGTCTGAACATTTACTTCCTTATTTGTGCACAGAAGAAGAAATCTTTCTTGTTCTGTCTGAGCTCAAAGTATGACTTCTGTTTATGTTTTGGCAGTTTAATCGCGTTTTTTTTTAGATGTGATTTGTTGATCTGCCTGTTCTTCAGCATAATATTTTGAATTTCTCAACCATTCCAACTCGACTGCTCATCCCCCATAAATCTGCTTTGCTTTTAACCATTGGTCTCTCTGAGTTAGATGCAGGTGGCTGGAACAAGCTGCTGGTTAGCGTATGGTCATTGGGTCCCTTGCCCCCCCCCCCCCCCCCCCATTGAGCTGTTGCTTCAGCAACATCAAAGTAGTCTACCAGAAACAATAGTAATATCATCAGTCTGAAGAAGGATCTCGACCCGTAACGCCACCTATTCCTTCGCTCCATAGATGCTGCCTCACCCGCTGAGTTTCTCCAGCATTTTTGTCTACCTTCGATTTTTCCAGCATCTGACGTTATTCCTTAAACATAATATCTCTTCTACATTGCAATTGCATTCAGAAAATAAATGTTGCTGCATGCTTGCCTTTGAATCATCTGACGGTATTGCCGAATCTGCCTCTATATGGTTCCTCTTGGGCAACATAATTGAAAGATGCAGCACGCAAACAGGCCCTTTGGCCCACCAAATTCACACTAACCACTCATTTACCCTAATCGTGCTTTAATCCCTTTTTTTTTAAATGTCTCCCTATTGTCTCATCAAAGATTGAAGTTGGTTGGCAGGAATTTCACTCTACTACTAAGTAGAGAGATGATTGAATCCCTTGTATTTTACTTTGTCTACATACTTGTGAGACTGCACAAGACCTTTTGCAGCCATGCCTATATATTTGATTCTGAAGTAGGCTTCAAATCCCACATTCTCTCCATTATCAAGACTACTAATTTCCTTCTTCCAGACACACCTGATTCTACTCCCACAGCAGTTCATCTGATTTAGACACTTACCAATTCCTTGCCACCGCTGTCTGACCAAACTGATGGTGTTCTGGCTGATTTTCCATCTGGAAACATTCTATGTTGAAGCCGAGTCCATTGATCGATCGCCCCTTTCCAAATTGGATGCCACGCATTCCCATTTCTGCAACCTTCCCAGCTGTACAATCCTCAGATTTCTATGGCTGCATTCAGTTGCAGATTCTCCTGTTGAACCGTGGCTTTTTGAATGTGCTGTGAAATCTTTTGGGGCCAGTAAGTAGGACAGATGGAGACCTTGGGTTTCCCATGTCATCCAGGCGTGGATACCCCTCGGGCTACAGTACTGTTAAACATCTGTACTACACCAGGTATCCTGATTTCAGTTCACATCACAATGGTTATGAAGAATATAAATGCTTCATCCATGTATTAGGATTTGACCATTTTGAGAACAAGTTATGTTGTGAAACGACTCCAGTATAAAAAGGGTAGATTTGCCAACTGTATTGCCTGCTTCCATTTATGGATTAGTTACATAATTTGGCTGCAATATTATATTTAATTTGGATTAAATGGGAACCTCTGTTATTTGTGTCAGGAGATATGCTTCATTGCAGTATGTTAGAGGAGTATTATATAGTTTGGCATTTTTGTCTTGGTTTTATCTTCTCAGGCCATTAATGTAATCAGTGACTTGGATATACAATCAGAAAAACTCTCTGTGGAAAAGGAACTACTAATGAAAAAGCAAAATGAATTGCTGGAGGAAATTTCACATCTCTGCCGTAAGACGTGTTTTTGCTTTAACATTGTAGATAAAGAAATCAGATTGTTGCAACTTAGATAGACCCAAAATACTGGAATAACTGGGTCAGGCAACATCTCTGGTGAAAAGTGATGAGTGATGTTTAGTGTTGGGGTCCTTCTTCAGACTGGTGTAACTTAGATCTGTACTATACTTAATTTATTGCAAGAGTAGAATTGCATTATATCTTTTGACTTGTCTCACTGCATGTTGCAGGTCAGTGAAGAAGATACTATGTGTATTCATGGATACGATGGTCAAATCAGCTATTTTAGTTTCTAGTCAAGCCAAGTTTATTCATCACATGCACATACGAGATGTGCAGTGAAATGAAAAGTGGCAATGCTGGCGGACTTTGTGCAAAAAAACAAACAAACAAACAACCAAACAAACTACGAATGTTTGGTTGTGATGGTGTGCAGGACCTTAATTTAAATAGTTCTTATTATTGGGAACGTGTGTTCCAGAATGAAGGAAGACAATTTGACATCCTGTTACAGATCTTTGTGACAACAACAAAAAAATCCATTGTAGATATTGTAATGTATGTAACTGGGCTGATAATCCAAAGAATGTATTCAACTCTCACCACGACTGAGGTGTCGGGGGGTTATGGGGAGAAGGCAGGAGAATGGGGTTAGGAGGGAGAGATAGATCAGCTATGTTGTATTCCAGAGTAGACTTGATGGGCTGAATGGCTGAATTCTGCTTCTCTCACTTATGACCTTATGACTGGTTGAAAATGTGAATTCTATTCAGATGCAGATGTGGACTGATATCTGTAGGAGTAATTGTGAAGCAACTGGTTTCTTATAAAACTCAGATGGCCTGTTTTGGTTACAAACGTGTCAGTTTGATATGGTGATTGGCTATTATTAAAGCAAAGATTGATAGGTTCTTGATTAGTAAGGGCATCAAAGCTTATGGGGAGAAGGCAGGAGAATAGGGTTGAGAGGGTAAAATAGATCAGCCATGATCAAATGGCGAAGTCCAAGGAAGGGTCGCAATCCAAAACCCAGCTGTGTTCTCTGGGAATGCTGCCTGACCTGCTGAGTTACTCCACCACTTATTGTCCTTTTGTGTATTAATGAAGATCTGCAGTTCCTTATTTCTAAAATTACGGAGTAGACTTAATCGGTCAAATGGCCTAATTCTCCTGATATGTTTCCTGCTTATGGTTTTGGTGGACCTTTAAGGGCCTGTCCCACTTGGCGATTTTTTTCGGCGACTGCCGGCATCATTGGCTGAGTATCAGGGTCGCCGAAAGATTTTGAACATTTCAAAATCCAGCGGTGACAAAAAAAATGTTGTGACACTTGAGCAAACACCGCGCGTCATACATCATCACAGCGTGTCCCCGCCGCATCACTCTGTGACTTTTTCGGTGACCTGCTGCGTCAGTCGCCGAAAAAATCACCAAGTGGGACAGACCCTTTAATTGCTACCTGCAGCAATCCAGTACTTGGATGTAACAAACCACCACTAGGAATGCTACATGATCTGTAGATGTGGTAGCAGGGCCAGCTGAGCTGATCTAATCAGCTTCTTCCTTTTGTAGATCCGAGGCCTGAGCTTATTCAGGACCATCTGGAGGATGAACAATTCATCGGTGCAAGGGAGATGTTGGACATACAAGCCTTAACCTTCCAGAAATCTTCTGATACTCGATGGCTTGAAAACAGTGATCATTCTGAAGATTCAATAATGAATGATGGCATGGTTTCAATGATGTCAGAAGGGCATAGTGATGAAGGAGTTAAATGGGAGCAAGATGAAATGAAGGTCAGCAGTCCGAATACTATCAAGATGGCAGGAAACCTCAAAGAGGATTTCCAAGATACTGATGATTTTGACCTCTCGACAATAAGAAGAAAGTCTTATAACGGTAAAGATGAAGACACTTTCTTTACTGCGGGGAAAGAATCGTCTCTTGGGAGTTCTGATTTTGGCAGTCATTCAGATTTCGAATTAAATATGGATGAAATAAACGAAATTGATGTGGAAATATTGGTATGTATTAAGAAGCTGTTGAAATGAACGTGCTCGAGTGTCTATAAAGTAACTTTAACATTTGAGTTATTCAGTGCAGAAAGAGGCCTGTTGCCCCAACATGTTCATCCCTACAAATTTAGTGGTATAACACGGAAACAGGCCCTTAGGGCCACTGAGTCCATGCTGACTATCGATCACCCGTTCACACTAGTTTCATATTATCCAACTTTCACATCCACTCCCTACACACTAGGGACAATTTACAGAGGGCCAATTAACACACAAAGCCACACGTCTTTCGGATGTGGGAGGAAACCGGAGCACCCGGAGGAAACCCACGCAGTCACAGGGAGAACTTGCAAACTCCACACAGACAGCACCCACGGTCAGGATCCCAGGACAAAGTGTTAAATCTCTTTGGTCATCCTTATCCCTTTGTTATGTCACCTCTTGTGGGAAGAGCACTTGTTACCTGCGTTCATCTCTAAAAGCTTCGCTGTGAATAATTTACACTGTTGGTTGTGGAGAATCCGATTATTATGACAATCATTCCAATTTTCATTCTTATAATTCCTGCAGACGCATTCAGAGAGTGAAATTATGGATTTTGAGATGGAGGATGGAGAAATAAATGACGGATCCTCGTCGTCTGAGAAATTATGTGCCCCACTCAGGTCAGTGATTCCAACAATTGCCATCATTCTGTTTTCAAGGAAACTTGATTTGAAATCAAGTTTACCCAATTTCATCTTTGTTCTAGAGAAGAAATGTTTTGGGTCAGCTGTCAACATGTGCCCCCTATAAAGCATTTCATAGGGTAACATTCGTAGGGCAAAGGGATAAATGACCCGAGAACAACCTGGAAGTTTGGGGAAAGTGAAAGTTTTTACAGACCTGAAATGTCCAGATTTCTGTTACTGATTTTGCATTGGGTGTGGATAAAAATGATAGGATGAAGATAAAGGAAAAGGCAAAAGGGAAGGTCTATGATAACAGAATCCCCAGGGAGGTTGAATGGCAAAAGGAATAATAACCCAGGATTAAATGGTATGGCACCAGGACAAGAATAAAAGCAAAGTTGCATGGGTCATTTGTAACTCTGCAGTTTGAATCAGATAATCGTATATAGGGATTGTTTTCCTGCTCCCACACTTGCCATTTGTACCACTGGAGCTGTCCTTGGTGTTCCTTCAAATTCTTGGCAATGTTACCAATGCAACATCCAGCTTTCTTTTGCTAAATACTCTTGGAACCTCCTCACTGATATCCAATTGTTGCTCTGCCAAAACTGTATGGGTAACAATTTTCACCAAGTAAATGTGGACAGGACCAAAATCATTGCCTCAAACTGATCTGAACTATTGCACTAATCTTTATTCACATTATTCTCTTTGTCATGTATCTGTACACTCTGGGTGGCTCTATTATAATCATGTATTGTCTTTCCCCTGACTGGTTATCACGCAACAGTGGCTTTTTTACTGTACCTCGGTACACGTGACAATAAACTAAACTCAACCGTGCACCTTAAGACTTGCTTCTTTTGGACACTTGCCTTAATATCTTTTGTGGATGTGACCTGCGTGGGTTTTCTCCGGGATCTCCGGATTCCTCCCTTCATCCAAAGACGTGCAGGTTTGTAGGCAGGGTACACAAAAGGCTGGAGAAATTCAGCGGGTGCAGCAGCATCTAAGGAGCGAAGGAGATAGGCGACGTTTCGGGTCGAGAACCTTTTTCAGACTTCTCCAGCATTTGCAGTTCCTTCTTGAACACAACAGGTTTCTAGGCAAATTAGTAAAACAGTAAATTGCCTTAGTGTGTGTGTGTAGGATAGTGCTAGAGTGCAAGGATTGATGGTAGGAGCGGACTCAGTGGGCCGAAAGACTTGTTTTGCGCTGTATCTCTAAACCAAGCAAAACTAGACTATTCCAGCTTTGAATATATCAATGGTTTCTTTATTGTCACATGTACCAGGTACAGTGAAATTGTTTTTGTATACAGCTCAGCAAGACTATCCCAGTACCTCCTAGTTCATGTACTAATTCTCTGAAAAGTGTTATATGATGTTAAGAGTGCTATTTAAATGTTTTTATAAGTTGTAACAAAGGTCATCAAATGGGGAGTATTTTCTTCTTTCCTAAACCCAGGTATGCTGAGGTGAACCATTCAGCTGAATTAGCTGACTGCCCACACCGCGATTTGGACTTCGAACCTTTTGGCCGCTCTGGTCTCTATGCTGCAGAAGTGCATTTACTTGGGGTAATTTTTTTGTACGAAAGCTGACTTCTAACTGTGCGTTGTAATTATTCAATATTTATTTTGTTTAGGTGGCATTTTCATAATTATTCACAATCTCACAAGTTTTCACCCAAGATAAAGGTAAGCGGCGCTGCCCAGCGTCCTGTGTTCACCAGACATGTGCATAGTCTAATAGGATGTTAGTTAATTGTGTGGCTTTGGAAAAGGAACTATAGAATCATAAAATAATGGAACATGTTACCCATCCGCTGGTATAAGGCCAGTGCTTGTTCTGTTCTCCATACCATTGAATATTTTTATTTGTCAACTAGTTTCACAGACACATTCTCATTACAGTAGGCAGTGCCAATACTGGCTCTGCAAAATCCTTTGTATCCACTGCTAAGATGTGAGCTTATGTCAATGACTTTCCCAGGCTAACATCACAACACAGAAATTGGGCTGCTTCTGACCACCCGATCCATGCCAACCATGATGTTTGTCTCCGCTATTCCCATTCGCCCACATTAGGCCTGCTTCCCTCTAGATCTTGTGGGCAGTCTTCATGTATGGTTTCTATTACCAAACACTGACTATCCCTTTGCCCTCACGGATGACGTCTGACCCGCTGAGTACTTCCAGCAGGTTTTTTATTACCTATGATTCCAGTATCTGCAGTATGGTGTGTCTCCACACCATTATTATCCAAATACCCATCCCAATTCTTTTAAAAAAATGTTTAATTGTATCTGCATTCACCACCATCGCTGAAATTGTGTTCCAGATATTCATCTCCCTCTGTGTGGGGAAAATTGTGTCCCTATGATCGCCTTTATTCAAGCCTTAATTCAATACCTCTGTTTGTGTATCTTTTGTTGGAGTCTTGGTTTACATTTCTGTTACCCAGAAAAGGGGTTTGATCTTTCAACGTAGCATGCTATTTTTAGCAATAACAGGCATTTGCTGTGGATTTGGGCTCACCTGTCAATGCAACGTCTAATCTATTTTAAAGAGCCACAGTGCATCTGAGCTGCGGACGTTTAAGAAGAGTAAAAAGAATCCACTGCTGCATTCTCTGAGGGAGCGAGAATGGCGCAAACTGATGCGGAAACGTTTCAACAAGTTGCGGGCGCTGCTGTTTGAGGATGAGAGGATTTCTAAGCGAGCCATCCTTGATGAGGTTTGTTAATGTCTCTGGCGTTTTGTTTCTTTGATTAGCTAAGCATTGTGATGGCTTATTACTGTGTCCTTCGGGACTTGGTTCCATCGCCCTAAGTTACCAAGAGATTGTGGAAGGAGAAAAGAGCCAATCTCTCCTGTTGTAGCAAGTGTGTAACCCATCAAAAGATACTTGAGCTCTTAAAGGGTTATTGCATGAAAGTCTCTGACCCCTGATGGCAGTGAGCAAGACACCAGAATCTGTACTCACTTTTTGATTGCACTCCTTAACCTTGACCTGCTGTCCTTCACAAATAGTCTTTGCATCATTTTTCCCAGCACAATAATATGATGTGGTTTGGAATAGTTATTACTGTACAACATGTCAAATGCCTTTAACACTTGTGCTTGAAGCTGGACAATATTTTCATGGGAGCTGTTAACCCTGAGAGCAATATCTCTCAGAAACATGGGTGTCAGAATTTAGTTTAGAGATACAGCCCTTCAGCCCTCCATGCCGACCAAGGATCATACACTAGTCACACATCATACACTAGTTCTATCCTACACACTAGGGACAATTTACAGAGGCCAATTAAATTGTATCTTTCTAGTGTGGAAAGCAACCAGAGAAAACCCACACGATCACAGGGAGAACGTACAAACTCCGTACAGATAGCACCCATAGTCTGATCGAAACCAGGTCTCTGGCGCTGTGAGGCAGCAGGTCTACCGCTGCACTACTGTGCAGCCCTGGTGGTTACTGGAGGCTTGGTAAAAGAGGGAATGATCAAGATTAAAACTGCAGAATCTTCTGACATCCAGCTAAGGTTCTTTTCATAGGAGACATTGAATCTTCAGGAAGAGTATAAACCCTGAATTATTAATACGTCCCTTTTTTAAATATTGTCCTTCCGTGCTGCAGAAAGGCTGAAAATGTTGATCATTCCTCCTCCTCACTGATGTATCCCGTACCTAGAAAATAGTTCTGCCTGCCCTTTCTCCTCATTTTCCTTCGTACACAGTCTCTGGTGGGTGAGGTTCAGTGCCATAAATTCACCAGCTTTTTTTCACTACCAGCTGCAAAGGGGAGCTCCTCTCCTACAGAGCCACTTGATACAGATTGCTAAAGAAACTCGCCAAAACCAAAATAGTATCTACTGGCATAACCAGTATATTGCTCTGCAAGTAGGGGGAGTACGATATTGCTGTATGCAAAGATAGGATAACAAGATAAAATGGCCAGGAATGTTACACCGTAGTAAAAGGCAAAATTAACGAAGATAGAGTGACACTTGGCACCTCACTTGGAATACAGCCTTCAAAGTTCTGCTTGTCATTCTATAAATAAAACAGGTTTTTTTTCCAGCAACATACATATGAATTAGAACCAGGAGTAGGTCACTTGTGCCTGCTCGACTGTTCAATAAATTATTGCTGATCTAACTTTTTCCAGTTGTAAACCCCATTCCCTTAATGTCTAAGCCCATTCCCTTAACTTTCTGAAGAAATTCTGAACAGTGCCAAAAGCTAGTTGCTTCATTCGATGTTTACAAACTGTGTAACAGGATAATAAAGAATAAAGCCAGAAATTGTTTTTAATTTATTTTTGAAAAGAATGCTAGTTTTACAACTCACTTGGTCTGGGTTTTAAATCATGTTTTCCACAATTGTGAAACATTAGGAGCACCTTGGCTGGTGCAGCCAAGGTAGAATAGTTGTATCTCCCAAACCTAAAATGGCCATACCAAAGCAAAGTAAAATGGGAGACCTGCCCAGGGAAAGCACTTCCTAAGTCAAAGGAGCAGTAGGAGTGGAGGAAAGAAAACACACATTGTCATGCCTGACAAATTATTGCTGATGAATAAGCTGCCTAAAATTTGTATAAATTGTGTAAATTGTTTCAGAATGTGTTGTTGCACTACTTCAGTACGTGCTGTCCAGAGTTTTTGTCATTAATGGTTCAATAGTACTTTTGTCACATGGATCTAATTACAGTGAAATGCATCGTTTTTGCATACTGTGACAATCCTGCTACATATTAGACACATCATACTAAGTATAAAAGTGTAAGATAGCAGACCACACTGAGTCTGTACACAAGGGTCGCCTTGTATTAGGTGCCATCTTGTACCCTTCAAAACCGAAATCAAAAAAATAAATGTTACTCTTAGTTTGGCCCTAAAGGCCCGTTGTCCTGGTGGCGGCATTTGGTTGGAGTTGCAAAGGTTGGCTTGGCCAGGCTACGTTTCAATGTCCTCCAGCGGTCCATGCTGCTGCAGGCTGCGTCCGTTCCATGTGCTCGGCCACTTGACAAACATCAATATACATCGGATTTATTTGAATATTAAAATACGGCAAAATTATAGAAAATAATAACATTTTGTAATGTTTAAATTTGCTTTTGCTGCCTTTACCATGTGCATCAGTACATACCTCAAGCTACACTTTCAAATTTTTGTTCATCCCCACAGGGCGTTAATGAAATTATGAAATTGTGTCAACAAAGCCAAAAACTCTGCTTGGAGAAGAAGCTGCTAATGAAAAAACACAAGGCGTTATTAAAAATAATATCAGTCCTTTCAGGTATTCTGCCTGTATTCATTTTAATTATTTCTTTGAGGGCTTAAAAATCAAACGGGTTGGAACAGCTATTGTTAATATTACTAAACCTATATAGCCACGAAGGTTCCGTGACACTGTGTCTACAATATTTGTAGTCGTTGGTTGCAGACCAGAAGCCTTGTGTAAAACCTTTTTGATCCAAAATGCCAAAAATATGCAACACCCCTTTTTTTAAAATCAGCCGTGAAGTGATTTGTTTACTGAATTACTCGACATGTGGCAAAATAAGCCCACATAAATTTGTCCAAACTTTTTTTATTTCTTAATGCCATCATCTTGACTCCAGGTTCTTAGTCCTGTTGAATCTTTCAAACCATATCTTTGTATCTGTGTTGATCTTCCATCCCATCCTCCTGTTTCTCTGGAATATACTATGGTGCTCCTTTGAAAGGTAATGTTGCAGTTATCAAAGGTTCCAGCACCTTTTCTCAAAAATGCTACTTTTCTCACAAATTTATCAACTTTAAAAGATATCATAAATGAATTCAGTTCCATCTACTCAGTAGTCTCTCACCCTCCTCCTTGCTTCACTTGTTCCAAATTAGTGTACCTGTACATATTAAATTGTGATTAGTTGTCATTTTAAAAGTAAAGATTCTTCATGTGTAGGATAGAACTGCGGATGTTGGTTTAAACCAAAGATACACAAAAAGCTGTAGTAACTCAGGGCCGTTTTGGGTTGAGACGCTTCTTCAGACCTGAAGAAGGGTCTCGACCTGAAACTTCGCCTATTCCTTTTCTCCAGAGATGCTGTCTGACCCGCTGAGTTACTCCAGCTTTTTGTGTCCATCTAAAGATTCATGTTCAGTAACTTCCTGGAATCATGAATACTTTGGCTGCAATCAGCTAAGTCCGTACAGTTACCGAATCAACCTTGAGAACATTATGCTCTGGTTTGGTTCATACACTCTGTCTTTGAAAACTAATTGTGAATTTCACGTCTGTTATACAGCAGAGAAGAAACTTAAGAATGAGAAAAGTGGTGAGAAGAATAGTGAGGATTATGAACATAATGGGGCCCCTGTTTCTACAGGACATCCTGTAAGTATGAAGAATTTCTGGATAGATCCACAAACTAATATTGAGTCTAGTAAAGTATTTCCCTCTGATGTATACGTTTTCCTGACTAGTTTTTTGTTATTCAGTAATGGGAGGTAGGTGTACTGGCATCACCAGCGATATTTTTGGACCTGACTCGGTACGCTTGACCACATGGCAGTTAACGAGCCTTTATAAGGGAAACAATCTGTCATATTGCATTGTAATGCTGGGGCCTTCTTGGACATTGCCTCGGCAAGAATGCTGATTCGGAGGGACTTGCAGGCAATGATTATCTCATATGTCCTACCATTAACCTCCAGAGCAGTAGAGGTGGTGAGCTTGCGATATTTATAAAGGAAGCTTGGGGGGTTTCTTCCCCTTGCAGTGCTTGCATTAGTTATGGTTGGCTGCTCGTGAAGGAGGGACAGAGTAAGAATTTAATGAAGACAGACACAAAGATCTGGAGTAACTCAGCAGGACAAGCAGCATCTCTGGAGAGAAGGAACGGGTGACATTTCGGGTTGAGACCGTTCTTCAGATGAGGGGTTACTGCTTTGGTGAGGTCATGCTTCGTTATTGTTACTGAAGTTGTATCCATTTGGGCATGGAAAATATTCTATTCTCAAGAGTATTCTGACTGCCTTGTAGTTTAGAGATGCAGCGTGGAGACACGCCCTTCGGCCCATCGATCACTTGTTCACCCTAGTTCTATGTTATCCCGCTTCCTACACATTCAGGACAGTTTTAGTTCGTAGAGGATAATTAACATACACACCTCCATGTCTTTGGGATGGTGGGACGAAACTGGAGCTCCCGGAGGAAACCCACGTGGTCACAGGGAGAATATGCAAACTCTACACAGACAGCACCCGAGGTCAGGATTGAGGTCAGAGTCTGGCGCTGTGAAGCAGTAGCTCTACCAGCTGCACCACTGTGCTGCCCATAAAGTTTTAGAAATCTTGTGGAAGCTGGAAGGGGAATCATTGACGGTGGAACATACAGTCTTGTAACCATTGTTATTATATGGAATAAGCTTGTGGTCAATGATAAGGCCGTAGAATTTTAATAGTGATGGAATTGGACATTTGGGGATGTGCTTAGACTTTCTCTTGTTGGAATGGTTATCGCTTGCACGTGTGAGAAATGCTACTTCACATCTACTGGCCCAAGTTTACATATTGTCCAGGTATCCCTGTGTGCAGGCATGGATAGCTTCATTATCTGAAGAGTTGCATGTGGAACAGAACACAACAAATTATAATTGGGGAAAAGGTCACTGTTAATGCAGATAAAGATGCTCAGACATTGGAGTCTCCAGCAGCGATGTCCTGAGGTTCAGATGACTGACCTCCAACAGTCTACTACTGTCAATACAGATATGGGGAGAACTTGAAATGACAAAAAAAGATTGAGAATAGTTATATTGAATACCACCAGGGGGCGCCGCACGATGGCAGCATCGCCAACAGTCTGTCTTTTTGTTATTTTGAGTGTGTTTTAAAAGTTTGTTTTAATGTTCTCTGGTTTGTTTTATGTGGGGGGTGGGGGACGGGATCGGGGGAAATTTTATTTCAATCTCTTACCTTGCCGGAGATGCGATTGTTTTCCGGATCGTATCTCCGGTCGCTCTGCGGCCTAACATCATGGAGCTGGAGGCCTTACTCGGGACTGACTTTGAGCACCACCGCGGGGACGTGAACATACCATTGGAGCCAACCCCTTGCCTGGGTTCGACGCTCCAACCGCGGCCTGCGGATTTCACCATCGGGGAGCTCACGGTCTCCGGTAGAGACCGATGTCGAGATGCTCCAAACGATGCAGCAGGTTTGACCAGCCCCCACCCGGGATCAGATCGCCCGGCGCCGGGGGGCTGAGATTCCCCCCCCCCCCCCCCCCCCCCCCCGATGCAAGAACTTGATCCCCCGACGCGGAGGGCCCGACCGCCGGCTACGGGAGCCAAGAATGCCAATGGAAGGCTCGAGCCCCCGACCGCGGGAGAACAAAAAAGGGAAGAGATTGAACTTTTTTTGCGCCTTCCATCACAGTGAGGAATGTGGAGGAGTCACTGTGGTGGATGTTTGTGTTAATGTATTTTGTGTGTTCTGTTGCTTTGTATTGGTTTGACTGTGGCAAATGAAATTCCTCATATGTTGCAAAACATACTTGGCTAATAAAATATGATTATGATTATGAAATGCTAGTACTTTGTGGTTTCAGCTGTCATCTGCTGCAATGGAGACCAGTAAAGAATCCACTCTGGTGCCGATAGCTGGTAAGATTGATTTCAAACCTCCCTCTGTAACATGTAACAAATCCATGACTGTTCTTGATCTTCCTGATGCTGATTGGGAACCAACTATCGTTTATTTGAAATGATAAAGCTAATACGCGGTGCATACAGGTGGTGAATCTGTGTAATTGATTGCCATAGACGGCTGCTGAAGCCAATTCTATTGATATTTTGAAGGTGGAGATTGACAGATTCTCCATTCATAAGCGTATCGGGTTATGGGGAGAAGGCAGGAGAATAGGGTTGAGAGGAATAGATAGATCAGCCATGATTGAATGACGGAGTAGATTTGAAGGGCCAAATGGCTTAATTCTGCACCTTAACGTAGCCCACCGAGTCCACACTGACCAGCGATTCCCGCACACTAATGCTATGCTGCACACACTAGGAACAATTTACAATTATACCAAGCCAATTAGGCTACAAACCTGTACATCTTTGGAGTGTGGGAGGAAGCCGGAGAACCCTGGAGAAAACCCTTGCAGGTCACGGGGAGAACGTACAAGCTCCATACAGACCAGTAGTCAGGATTGAACCCGGGTCTCTGGCACTGTCAGGCAGCAACTCTACAGCTGCACCACTGTGCAGCCCCATTATCTTGCCCCTTAAGCCAAACCTCACAACCAAATTAAGCTATCTCTATTCCTCGGAACTCCAAGGTGTTAAAATAAACTGTTCTTAAAATAAGTGCGGCATCGCCTTCTCCAGTGTAGGAGTAGGATTGAGTCAGTTTTGTTCACAAAGATGCGCGGTAACAAGAATGCTGATTCAATCTTGAGATTGCAGAATTGAATTGGCCATGGAATGTATCCAGCTGCCACATTGAGCTGGGAATCGTGTGTAATGGCATGAAGTGACCATGCTATTTTATTCATGAATGTTACTTGATACAAAAGACCTATCTTCAACCTCAAGAGGTCTTTTCTCAACCTCAAGACTCCCTAAAGCAAAATTGTGCATCTGTCAAAACTGCATCGTTGGGAGAACTCTCTCCTAAAATGTGCTTTAAGACCTCCCAGGATTGATCTCCGTTTTCTCACATTGGCTTTGAGTGTTTTTAAAAAAAATGTTTAATTTTTTAATAAAATGTACTTGTCACAGGAACTCCTTTTCATCTTCTCCTTGAGAAAATTGCAGTTTCCCCTCAAAGCCAAGAACTTGGAAGAATCAGTCCCATTGACCATCCAGAAGCACCTGGCACAAAGGGACTAATATCGAGGAATGCTATGGTATGCCACCAAGAGGAGACCCCTTTAACTTTCTCAGGTACAGTAGCTCCTAAAGAAGCACAGTGCATTCAGAAAGTTCTCAGACCCATTCACTATTTCCATATTTTGTTACGTTACAGGCTTATTTTAAAATGGATGAAATTCATTTTTTTTAATCGTCAATCTACACACAATAGCCCAGAATGAAGAAGCAAAAAAAGGTGTTTAGAAATTTCTGCATTCTGGGGTATTGTGTGTAGATTGATGATTAAACAAAAATGAATTTCATCCATTTTAAAATAAGGCTGTAACGTAACAAAATGTGGAAAATGTGAAGGGGTCTGACTACTTTCTGAATGCACTATAGGTCAAGATTTTTATTGTTTCCAAATTAAAGATGTTGAAAATGTGAAATGTGGTCCATTTGTAAATTGCAACAAAATGGGTGAGAGTGGTGACCATTTTCCTGGGAAAACATGAACACTTAGCTGCAAAGCTGCAAATACATTTGGAAAGTGGTGCAATCATTGCACAAAGTCAGCATGGATTTACGAAAGGTAAATCATGTCTGACGAACCTTGTGGAATTTTTCGAGGATGTAACTAGTAGCTTGGATAGGGGAGAACCAGTGGATGTGGTGTATCTGGACTTCCAGAAGGCTTTCGACAAGGTCCCACATAAGAGATTAGTATACAAACTTAAAGCATACGGCATTGGGGGTTCAGTATTGATGTGGATAGAGAACTGGCTGGCAAACAGGAAGCAAAGAGTAGGAGTAAACGGGTCCTTTTCAGAATGGCAGGCAGTGACTAGTGGGGTACCGCAAGGCTCAGTGCTGGGACCCCAGTTATTTACAATATACATTAATGATCTGAATGAGGGAATTAATGGCAATATCTCCAAGTTTGCGGATGACACTAAGCTGGGGGGCAGTGTTAGCTGTGAGGAGGATGCTTGGAGACTGGAAGGTGACTTGGATAGGCTGGGTGAGTGGGCAAATGTTTGACAGATGCAGTATAATGTGGATTTATGTGAGGTTATCCACTTTGGTGGCAAAAACAGGAAAGCAGAATATTATCTAAATGGTGGCCGATTAGGAAAAGGGGAGATGCAGCGCGACCTGGGTGTCATGGTACACCAGTCATTGAAAGTAGGCATGCAGGTGCAGCAGGCAGTGAAGAAAGCGAATGGTATGTTGGCTTTCATAGCAAAAGGATTTGAGTATAGGCGCAGGGAGGTTCTACTTCAGTTGTATAGGGTCTTGGTGAGACCACACCTGGAGTATTGCATACAGTTCTGATCTCCAAATCTGAGGAAGGACATTATTGCCACAGAGGGAGTGCAGAGAAGATTCACCAGACTGATTCCTGGGATGTCAGGACAGTCTTATGAAGAAAGACTGCATAGACTCGGTTTATACTCTCTAGAATTTAGGAGATTGAGAGGGGATCTTATAGAAACTTACAAAATTCTTAAGGGGTTGGACAGGCTAGATGCAGGAAGATTGTTCCCGATGTTGGGGAGGTCCAGGACAAGGGGTCACAGCTTAAGGATATGGGGGAAATCCTTTCGGACCGAGATGAGAAGGACTTTTTTCACACAGAGAGTGGTGGGTCTCTGGAACTCTCTGCCACAGAGGTTAGTTGAGGCCAGTTCATTGGCTATATTTAAGAGGGAGTTAGATGTGGCCCTTGTGGCTAAGGGGATCAGAGGGTATGGAGAGAAGGCAGGTACGGGATACTGAGTTGGATGATCAGCCATGATCATATTGAATGGCAGTGCAGGCTCGAAGGACCAAATGGCCTACTCCTGCACCTAATTTCTATGTTTCTGTGTTAAAAGGATCCTTCCAGACGTCAGTGATGGACTGCAGGCCAATAATCCACTCAACATTTGGAAAATTACTTGCCACTGAAGCAAGACATGCTAAATTACTTTACAGTCATTGAAATAGGAATCAATAGGCAATACTAGAGTAACTCAGCGGGACAGACAGCATCTCTCGATAGAAGGAATGGGTGACCTTTTGGGTCGAGACCTGAAAGGTCACCCATTCCTTTTCTCCAGAGATGCTGCCTGTCCTGCTGAGTTACTCCAGCATTTTGTGTCTACCTTTGGTTTAAACCAGAATCTGCAATTCCTCCCTACACATTAATAGTCAATGTTGTATGATTGAGAATAATACATGAGAGTCTTTAGTATGTACCTCTCCACAAAGAACACCAAAATAGGTTAGAAAGACACAAAGTGCTAGAGTAACTCAGCAGGTCAGGCAGCATCTCTGCAGAAAAAGGGTGGGTGGCTTTTTGGGTCGGGACCCATCTTCACTCTGCGGAAAGATCCGGACCCAACTCATCACCCATCCCTTTTTTCTTGCGATGTGGTCTGACCCACTGAGTTATTCCAGCACTTTGTGTCTACCATTGGTATATGCAGTGGCTTGCAAAAGTTTTCATACCCCTTGAACTTTTCCACATTTTGTCACGTTACAACCACAAACGTAAATGTATTTTATTGGGATTTTATGTGATAGACCAACACAAAGTGGCGCATAACTGTGAAGTGGAAGGAAAATGATACATGGTTTCCAAATTTTTGAGTGGCGTGCAAAAGTATTCTGCCGCCCTGAGTCAATACTTTGTAGAACCACTTTTCGCTGCAATTACAGCTGCAAGTCTTTTCGGATATGTCTCTACCAGCTTTGCACATCTAGAGACTGAAATTTTTGCCCGTTCTTCTTTGCAAAATAGCTCGAGCTCAGTCAGATTGGATGGAGAGCGTCTGTGAACAGCAATTTTCAAGTCTTGCCAGAGATTCTCAATTGGATTTTGGTCTGGACTTTGTCTGGGCTATTCTAACACATGAATATGCTTTGATCTAAACCATTCCATTGCAGCTCTGGCTGTATGTTTAGAGTCGTTGTCCTGCTGGAAGGTGAACCTCCGCCTCAGTCTCAAGTCTTTTGCAGACTCTAACAGGTTTTCTTCCAAGATTGCCCTGTATTTGGCTCCATCCATCTTCCCATCAACTGTGACCAGCTTCCCTGTCCCTGCTGAAGAAAAGCATCCCCACAGCATGATGCTGCCGCCACCACCACAGTGGGGATGGTGTGTTCAAGGTGATGTGCAGTGTTAGTTTTCCGCCACACATAACATTTTGCATTTAGGCCAAAAACTTCAATTTTGGTCTCATCAGACCAGAGCACCTTCCTCCACATGTTTGCTGTGTTCCCCACATGGCTTGTGGCAAACTGCAAACGGGACTCCTTATGGCTTTGTTTCAACAATGGCTTTCTTCTTGCCACTCTTCCAAAAAGGCCCAATTTGTGGAGTGCACAACTAATAGTTGTCCTGTGGACAGATTCTCCCACCTGAGCTGTGGATCTCTGCAGCTCCTCCAGAGTTACCATGGGCCTCTTGGCTGCTTCTCTGATCAATGCCCGGCCTGTCAATTTAGGTGGACGGCCATGTCTTGGTAGGTTTGCAGTTGTGCCATACTCTTTCCATTTTCGGATGATGGATTGAACAGTGCTCCGTGAGATGTTCAAAGCTTGGGATATTTTTTTATAACCTAACCCTGCTTTAAACTTCTCCACAACTTTATCCCTGACCTTGGGCTTCATGATGCTGTTTGTTCAATAATGTTCTCTATCAAACCCCTGAGGCCTTCACAGAACAGCTGTATTTATACTGAGATTAGATTACACACAAGTGGACTCTATTTACTAATGAGGTGACTTCTGAAGGCAATTGGTTGCACTGGATTTTATTTAGGGGTATCAGAGTAAAGGGGACTGAATGCTTTTGCACATCACACTTTTCAGAGTTTTATTTGTAAAAAAATTTGAAAACCATGTATCATTTTCCTTCCACTTCACAATCATGCGCCACTTTGTGTTGGTCTATCACATAAAATCCCAATAAAATACATTTACGTTTGTGGTTGTAACGTGACAAAATGTGGAAAAGTTCAAGGGGTATGAACACTTTTGCAAGCCACTGTCTGCAATTCCTTTCCACACTGAAATAGATTACCTGTTCAAGCATGGTTGTTTGTGTGAAATTATTTTCACATTACCAGTTACTCGGTAGAAGATCCATTTAAAAGAATAATGTAAACATGAGCAGAAGAAAACATTATAAGTTAACGTCAGAAACATTAGAGGAATGCATTGAATGTCAGACAGTTCTATATAAATTACATGTATACAGTCACCCACAGTAGTTTACAGCAGTGCCTCTCAAAGGAAATTACTCAAATCATTTTTGCACTCCCTGGTTACAGTATTGACCGTTGCAGCCTAGCATTAGATTATAGCTTTCAAGAAACCAGAGGTGACTCACAATCTGATCGACCCATTGGTGTGTTAATTGGTTTGGTATAAATGTAAAATTGGTGTGTGTGTCCGTGCGGACTCGATTGGCCGAAGGGCCTGTTTCAGTGCTGTATCTCTAAACTTAACTTCATGGTGACTGACTCCATGAGCAGCAGGGAGATTAAAATTGACATTCTTTGGGTTGTATGGTGTTGACCTGGCCTTCAACATTCCTAATGCTGTTGTAACCGACTACTTAGAAACATAGAAACATAGAAATTAGGTACAGGAGTAGGCCATTCGGCCCTTCGAGCATGCACCGCCATTCAATATGATCATGGCTGATCATCCAACTCAGTATCCCGTACCTGCCTTCTCTCCATACCCTCTGATCCCCTTAGCCACAAGGGCCACATCTAACTCCCTCTTAAATATAGCCAATGAACTGGCCTCAACTACCCTCTGTGGCAGAGAGTTCCAGAGACCCACCACTCTGTGTGTGAAAAACGTCCTTCTCATCTCAGTCCTAAAGGATTTCCCCCTTATCCTTAAGCTGTGACCCCTTGTCCTGGACCTCCCCAACATCGGGAACAATCTTCCTGCATCTAGCCTGTCCAACCCCTTAAGAATTTTGTAAGTTTCTATAAGATCGCCTCTCAATCTCCTAAATTCTAGAGAGTATAAACCGAGTCTATGCAGTCTTTGTTCATAAGACAGTCCTGACATCCCAGGAATCAGTCTGGTGAACCTTCTCTGCATTCCCTCTATGGCAATAATGTCCTTCCTCAGATTTGGAGACCAGAAATGTACGCAATACTCCAGGTGTGGTCTCACCAAGACCCTATACAACTGAAGTAGAACCTCCCTGCTCCTATACTCAAATCCTTTTGCTATGAAAGCTAACATACTATTCGCTTTCTTCACTGCCTGCTGCACCTGCATGCCTACTTTCAATGACTGGTGTACCATTCACTTCTGTGGAACTGACCACTGTTTGTAAATCAGTGTCCTGTTTGTATTGCGATCACTATATTTTTCAAACTGGTCATCTGTGACTGATTTATAATATGGATTTCGAGTTTTATGCAAACTCATTATGTGTTGAATCAACATGATAATAAAATCTAATCTTTTATTTTACAGCTATTTCTAAATAGTAACTTGTGTTTTTAGAATGCATTGACATTTGTTTCCCTATTTTTGTTACAGAAGATTATTTGCTTGCTTCACCATCATCTCAATTGAGCGAGATACTACAGAGGCAAAGAAAAAAATTAGGCCAAGTCCATGATACGGTGTCAAGAGTATTAGATGTAGCGTCAAGAAACCTTACGACTGTGAAGGATGAAGAAGAGCATGTGAATGCATTGAGCCAGAAATTCAAACCAACATCAGACCTGTTGCCATTCAATGGAGGTCAACTTGGAAAGCCAGCACAAGAGGCTCTCTTTTGGTCAAAGTCTACAAGCAATAACAGTACTGCGGCGACTCTAGGGAAAGGTCAATCTGATTCTAGATCAGCAGTACAAGGGAAACTGCAGGTTATAAGATCAACAAAGGGACAGAATATCCTACAGAAACTGGCCAAGAAAGTGCAGGAGGCTGGAATAAAACCATGGACATGGAAATCAAAACGAGAAGATTCGGAGAATGTCCCGCAAACATTGTTTGACAGTGCCAGCAAGTCTATCCAATGTTTCCAGAAGGCTTCCGTTGCCTCTGTCGATGAATCTCCCCTCACCCCATGTGTCTACACGGATATGACCGATGCGGACAGTAAAAGCTTGCATAGACTTCTGCCAGACCAAATACTGAAGCCGGGTCCAGCCCTGAACAGAGGGGAGCTGGGTCAAATAGAAGCTGAGCTGGACCTGGATTCGGCCTCCTCCAGCGACTTTACCACAGAAGAACATGCAGTCAAAGAGCCCAAAATATTTATATCTTCTGTAGATATTCATTCTGCCAATGAAGCAAATGCAAATGGGGGTTACTTGTACCTGGACTCCGCACAGTAGTGAGAAGGGTTCCTTAATGGAGTAGCTCTGACTGTAACAAATGTTGCTGGCTCTTCTCTTTCACTTGCACTCCTGTGCAGAAGATTTCTCCATGCCTTAATGGAAGACTGGCCGAGTAACTCATGGCCAGAAAGGTTGAGCTTTGTTTTGGGGTAGATGAGCCATGACTCAGATTGGGCTAGCCTGAGGCAAGCTTCTGAAACATAACAGCAAGGGCTGCACCCTGTGCTAATGTTAGATTTGACTCTTATGTTTACACACAGCCTTTTAAAGCTGTTCGAGAAAATCTTGCTCTGCTGCTTTTGTGACTGAACAAAGGCCAAGTTCTCTTCTCTTTCTCCTTATTCTGCCCTCATCAAGGTTACTGTCTTGAATGTAATCGGAGGGGTGTAGCCCTAGGAGCAGTTAGAACTGCAAGCTGCACAGCTGTTAACTTGGTTGCAATATTAGCATTTGCACAATAAGGTGATTGTGGGATGTGACAGAGCTGTGGAGTCAAACCAGAGTGAAAGTGGAATGATCTTTGTGAAGAATGCACCCCCAAATTGAAACTCCTGCAGAATTTTGTATTTATGGAGATATCAATAGTAAAAACACACCACTCCGTCCCGCCACATCCCATCTAGATTATTAGTTGCCGATTATTTAATGTGCAGAAGTAAATCATAAGAATGTTTTAAATGTGACCAAGTGGGCCCTAAGTCAACAAGTTATTGAGGGTCTGTAAGAATGGGATCATTTTGCAAGTTAAACTCTTGATTTCTGAAGACTGGAGTCCCCATTGTTCATTTTTGCTGTGCGTAAACTAGTTGGGCAGGGACGATATCTTTATAGTATAAAGTGCATTCCCTTGTAGAAAGTTAATTTTATACTAGCATACAGGCTTGGGTCTTTAACATGATCGTATATGGAGCACATTGCACAAAAACCCTCTCGCAAGAGTACCCTTCTCCTTATGCAGCTGTTACTTTTGTACAGCACTTAGCAATTGTCATTGACATTTTTTTTTAATGTTCCAGAATCTTACACTAAAGCTAAAATGGCTGAGAGGATATCTTGCTCTTTGCAAAATAGCTACTTATGGGTACACTTTAAGTTAAAATGGTTAAAGTTTTCAAAGTTGTTGTTCAGGCCTATCGCTTACTGAAGAACCCTCCATGGGGGTAACTTGACTAAGATGAGTCATTTTACTGTAATTCCAAGTGTGAGGATATGCAGTGATTTCCTTTTTGTGGTCCCAGCACTGGTTATTTACTGCTCCCCAGCTGAGAACTAGTACGGGTCCTGTTTCCATGTTCTGAACGAACCTATCATGGCATAGATTCCCAAACGCAGTAGTCTAGGTGAACCTTGGGACTCTTCAGTGTCATTATGTATTAATGAACCAAGTTGAGCCCTGTGGTCAGCCAGTGTGAATAATGCTGCAAGTCTTTTATCCACTCCATCTTCTGTAGGAACCAGCAGGTCGCTTGTCAAGTCAAGTCACTTTTATTTCTATAGCACATTTTAAAAAAAAACTCTTGTTGACCAAAGTGCTTTACATTGGTGGTATCTCTGCTGATGAATTGGACACTGCTCTCTGAATGTGGATTTCAGATTTACAAACTTTTCACATGGGTGCAGGATCCATAGAGCTGGGATATTTGAGGAATTGTAGTTTAGTGCAGAGACTTGCACCATTTTTCTAACCAATACTTGGTTTTTAACGGTTATGATGTCCCTGTATGTGCTTCTATTTCTAGTGGTCCAGCACGTATGTATGTAACTCAGAGTTCAGTTCAATTTGTACCACAGCTCCAGGGTGTTGGTTTAGCGTTTGAGGGTCACGCGGTTTACAACGGTCTGTTTTAACACCGTTACCTCAGTGATGGACGAATCCTAAATGCAAACACAAAAAATGGGTTGAAAAAAGTTACCCAAATGATGGGAAACTGGATTTAATCCTTGTACATGTTCCTTGGGATCCCGGCTTAAAATGTGGAGCCCAGAAAAATCCATTGGAACATCTTTTGGTTATGATTGCTAGTTTCTGTATTTTTGGAAGAACTCCACTCCTTTATCTTTCAGGATTATGGGGACTAGGTGGACGAAACTGGTCTAATGTAGCGTTTAAGTATATCCTTGTGAAAGAAAGATTTCTGGAAGTGATGAACAGATGACAATACTTATGCACATTTTCAGTACTGTCACTGTTTCCCAATGCTGCATGTCAGGCGCATCTTGACACAATGGATTTGAAGGGCCACCAATGTTCTACCTCCTCATAATCTGACCTTGCACTGCCATGGGGAAATATCTTTTTTGTCCTGTTGCTCTCGTGGTCTGCTTATATTATTTTCTGTGTGCACGGCCATCTCTGGCATTTGTGTTAAAGAAGGAACTGCAGATGCTGGAAAATCGAGGGTACACAAAATGCTGGAGAAACTCAGCGGGTGCAGCAGCATCTATGGATCGAAGGAGATGGGCAATGTTTCGGGCTGAAACCCTTCTTCAGCCTGAATTTCTCCAGCATTTTGTGTACCATCTCTCGCATTTGTTCTGTTTCACATTTTGTTTGAATGCTTTTTGAAATTGCCAGCCCAATGTAACAGTGCTTTGAAGTTCAAAACATGGCACAGTTGTGTATCATTCAATTCAATATTTATTCAATGTCAGTTGAACCTCAGTGAGGCTCAATCCATCACAGTAAATCTCCTCCTCACTGTGATGGAAGGCAAAGTCTTTTTCTCTCCCCTGTGCTCCATTTTTCTCCTCGTGCTAGACTTAACAAAAACAGAAGTCAAGGCTGTGTACAGTTTCTAAAATTCCGTTGTATATAATAGCTAATCATCAGTCTGAGGAAGGGTCTCTACCCGAAACGTCCCTATTCCTTCGCTCCATAGATGCTGCCTCAGCCGCTGAGTTTCTCCAGCATTTTTCCAAAATCTCCAAGATTTTTCCAGCATCTGCAGCTCCTTCTTAAACTAATCATCAGATGTGATCATTGCTGCAGAAAAAGTGCGACTGGCAGACTTCATCTACTTGGGTGGGATTAGTACATTGCAGATGCTGCACTAAATATATTTACCACACTACTGTTTAAATTCTAGTCTCCATAATCGCTCTGGGTTAAATGTAAACTACACTAAGAATTAGTCGTCAGTAATAGATTGAAGTTTAGTTTTCGCTTCCATTGTTTGACCAAGAACTGAATCAATAGGATTTTGTCAGGCTAGAAAGTATCGCGTTTTAAAGTAGAAAGTAGACTTAAATTTAACAACATCTACTAATTTACTGGCCAACTTGTGCCAAGTGATCTGAACCATTACTAGCTAGTTTATAAAATTTGGCACGTAACCTGTTGCCCTATGAGGAGAAACTTGCAACTGTATCATGGAGATTGTTAGAAGGATATATCTAGTGCTCGAGGACTTCAGCTATATGTTTTCTCCTGTCCCCCCCCCCCCCCCCCACCCCCCAAAATTTCAATAACACAGCAGTCGCAGTTCCATTCATACTAGAACGCCCAGCATTAGGACACTTTTGTTTTCCTATTGCCAGAGGGTAACATTTTTGTTAAACCTGAATTTTAAATAGTTGGATTTCAAAAAGGAACAATTGAGTTAATATTTAAAAAACTCATTGTTACTGGTTGATTTGCATTCAGTGAGGAACTGCTGTTAACCAGTTTTCAAGTGAAATCCATGCCACCTGTCCTGAAAACCATTCTCCCCTCTCCTGCAATCAGTCTGAAGAAGGGTCCCGACCCGAAACGTCATCTATTCATGTTCCCCACAGATGCTACCTGACACGCTGAATTACTCCAGCATTTTGTGTCTTTCCTTCGTAAACCAGCATCTGCAGTTCTTTGGTTTCTATATTCTGTAAAATCAGTTTGTTTAGTCCTTTTAAAGGCTGAGAGAAGGAGGGTGGAACTGAAGGTCAAACTAATGTTTGCTGATCACCATTGTTCTGTTTCTCCCATTGAAAATCTTTTTTCCTGTTTTTAACCTAATTTTGTTTTGATTGCCCATTACAAAAAAACTTTTCCAACCCCTTGCACTAAACCTTTCCTTGATCTTTATATATCTGTCTTTGGAAAGTCAGATGAGGGGCAGCCACAGGGACAACAGCCAGTGATTAGACCTACTTGGATTTTTGCTGCATCTGTTAAAACTTTGGGTAAACATAGTTTACTCTTTTTTTCTATGTTCATTTCTTCTATGTTCCTTCTCATATCTCTCGTTTCCCTCTCCCTTGACTCTCAATCTGAAGGAGGGTCTCAGCTAAAAACTTCATCCATTCCTTCTCTCCAGAGATGCTGCCTGGCCCACTGAGTTAATCCACCTTTTTGTGTATCTCATCAGGTTCACTCCACCTCTCAACTGTTCCTATAATCATTCCTGACGTGGGAAAGTTTATTTTTCATTCCTCTTTCACCTGCAGCATCCCAAACTTTGGAAGATTGGAGCCTTGCAGCTTGAGACACGCGGGCACCAGACTTGAAATGCAAAGCAAAATATAATCTATGCACTGGCAGATGTAGCCTGTCTTTAATCAGTTATTTAAAAATCAATTTTAGTGCTAATTTTAAGTGTATCTGTAGACTGCTTAGCCAATATACAAGCTAAGGGAGTGGATTATCTGCCAATTATATAAGTGATTACTCACAGGTAAATTTGTATTTTAGAATACTTTTGTTTTGTATTCCCATGTGATCATGATCATGCGATCAGTGGCGTCATGGCTGGCACAGATATTGTGTGTGAAGGGCCAGGTCCTGTGTTGTTCTATCATCTGATGACTGTAGTTCAGGTTCAACCTCTAGCCTGGTCCATAGAAAATGTACCCTCCTATCAATTACTAAGACCCCAAACTAGAATTTTGATTAATTGCTTAATCATGACAATGACATTGAGAATTGAAGGAAAGTAAGTTGCTTTGTTAATTGCTTACCCTCTAGTCCGAGTGAGCAAATTGTGGACTTAATCACTACTTGAAGACACAAGTCCATAATTTAGTCTAACCCAACTATTGTTTACGGAGTTGATATTCTTTGGGTAGGGCATTAAGCAAGATGTGAGGTAGACATTAGAAGCCAGTATGTCATTGAAGGCAAGAGATCTTGTGCTGTCCTGGCCAACATTCCTCCCTTAACTGGATATTACACTCAATGTTGATGAGCTCTTGGTTACCCAGATTGGCTGCTTTTATTTGCCTACATAACAATCACTGCATTACAAGATAATTGTAAGTGTGAAGCTCCTTGAGACCTTCAGGAGATGTAATTAGGTGCTATATGAATGCATTTTTTTTAAATAATTGTAACAAACAAGGTATTTATCAGTGTAACGAATTTGTGTTGCAAGAATTCTGTGAAAAATGGATATAAGCTGGACTGTGAAGATTCCAGAGCATGATTGAAACATGTAATGAGGAAAAGCTCCTTAATGTGATTTCACAATGTAGAAAACATGACATCAATTTTTTTTAATTCATGGTGTGTTCAAGTGCTTGTCTGCATAATGGAAGTTTTCCTTTCACGTTGTTGTAGTTCCTTGTGACTAAAGGATATCTTTTTTAAATGGCAAATATTGATTTGCTACTGAATTTATCTAAGCCAGTTTGTAAAGTAATACCAGTGTTATTTGTATTTTTAATATTTTTCAATGAAAGGTGCATCACCTAATGGTGAGAATTATTTTTAGTATGAATACTCTGTAAATACAGCAAACTCATTAAAAAGCATGTTTGCTGCAAAATGGTTTATTTGGCTAGGTGTTGATCTTATTCACATCCAAGGGACAAGAAACTTAGCGTCTGATTAGTAATCTGCACGTTTTGACCTCTCGCTCTCCACCTTAACTCCTGACAATTTGTTATCATTCCTATTCACCTCAAATCTGCAATGAATTTTCACTATGGTCATACTACATCTCCACTCTGTTACTATATGTGATTAAAATGAAGAGTTGGGCTTTTGGAGTTTAGAGATGCAGTGTGGAAACAGGCCCGTCTGCCCACCAGCAATCCCCGCACATTCACACTATTCTACACACACACTATGGACAATTTGCAATTTAACCAAGCCAATTGACCTGTGGGATGAAACCAGAGAACCTGGGGAAAACCTACGCAGTCACGGGGAGAACGTACAAACTGTACAGACAGCACCCGTAGTCAAGATCAAAACTGGGTCTCTGGCGCTGTGAGGCAGCAACTGTACTGCTGTGCCGCCGTGCTGCTGGACATAAATTCCACCTGTAAGTGACAGCTTTCAAATGTCCCTTCTGGTAGTTGAGGCTGTGGGTCGACTCAACAAGGATTGTGGGACCAGACAACAGATAAATTCCTGACATAGAGAAGTTCAAATCAAGAACAGCACTGGTCAGTGGAATCTCTGAAAGACATGGATAGTTGACACTTCAAGGTCTGAAGAAGGATCCCAATCCAAAACGACACCTAGCAATGCCAGTCAGAAGAGGCATCCCGACTCAAAACATTGTCTAACCATATCCTCTAGACATGATGCCTGACCTGTTGAGTTACTCCAGCATTTGTGCTCTACAAGATTCTAGCATCTGCAGTTCCTTTTGTCTAGGAAGTTCATAGCAAAAGAGCACAACATTAAAGCGAGTAGTAGGCCAGGATAAAATCTTGGAAGATTTCCATAAAAATCCATCTGCTTTATTAAAGTCCCTCAGAGGATAAAATTTGCCGTCCTTATCCTGTCCAGCCAGTTTGTGTGTCCGCACCCACCAATGTGGCTGACTGACTTCCCCGCAGAAATGGCCAGCAATCAACTTGGTGCAAGGACTTGTTAGGTATGGGAATTAGATTCTGGTGTACAATCAATGGCCACAGTCTGTATAGGGAGAAATGAGTAAAAAAGCTCCACTTTGAATCTTGTTTGTACCATGTTCCCGATGTTGGGGGATTCCAGAACCAGGAGCCACAGTTTAAGAATAAGGGGTAAGCCATTTAGAACGGAGACGAGAAAACACTTTTTCATACAGAGAGTTGTGAGTCTGTGAAATTCTCTGCCTCGGAGGGTGGTGGAGGCCGGTTCTCTGGATACTTTCAAGAGAGAGCTAGATAGCGGAGTCAGGGGATATTGGAGAATTCACTGGATATTTTCAAGAGAGAGTTGGATGTGGCTTTTAGGGCTAACGGGATAGGGGAGAAAGCAGGAACAGGGTACTGATTGGGGATGATCACATTGAATGGTGGTGCTGGCTCGAAGGGCCAAATGGCCTACTTCTGCACCTATTGTCTATTGTCATTGAGTAGAGGGAGGTGGCAATGTCACTTATCTGTGGATAATTGAGAAGATATCTCTACCCAGAAGAACAAATGGAGCGTTGGGTGCAAACTGCTGAAAAGCTGAACAAACCAAGCATCAAAGAACCAAATAAAGCAGCCGGTGCTTGCCAATAATAACATCAGAGATGACATCCAACTAAAATTATTAAACATAGGATAGTTTTGTTTAGAGTTACAGTGGGGAAACCGGCCCTTTGGCCCACCAATCCATGCCATCCATTGATCTCCCGTTTACACTAGTTCTATGTTTTCCCACTTTCTCATTCACTCCCTACACACTTGTGGCAATTTACAGAGGCTAATCAACCTACAATTCAGCACGTCTTTGGGATGTGGGAAGAAACCCATGCAGTCGAGTCACAGGGAGAATGTGCAAAGTCCACACAGAAAGCACCTGAGGTAAGGATTGAACCTGAGTCTTTGGTGCTGTGAAGCAGCGGCTCTAGCTCCTGCACCACCCATCTCACTAATCTCGCAACTAGACATGTTATTGTGTCCAAACCTGATGGCATTATTCTATGTTCGCTCTTCTGGGTGAGATGCTAACTGCATTTCGTTGTCTCTGTACTGTACACTGCACAATAACAATAAAGATTAAATCTGAATCTGATGGAGGCCCAAGTCCACAAAACTTACAATGTTATGGCACTTTAAGAATAGAAGAGACAAATACAGTGGAATCTCCCTGCTGAGAATTACAGTGAATGTAGCCAGAGCCTCAGGATAATTTTAGGACAGTAAGGTCAAAATTGATTCTAAGGAAAGATTAAGCAGATTAGTAGCATGAAAGTAGATCTTATTGAAATGTGTAACTTCTGAGCTGGAGGGTTAGGGAAGAACCTAACCCTCGGACAGGAATATGCAGAGGAAAGGTTTAGAAGGAGACGGGCCAAATGAGGGCCGAAAAAATTGTCCCGCCGACTCCTGCTCCAGTTTCTGATGTTACCGTGCGAGTCAATGTGATATTGCCGGCAGAGCAGCTCCAACAGAAAAGAGGGCAGATGGGGCATCTTGGTAGGCATGGACTAGTTGGGCCAAAGGGCCTGTTTCTATGCTGTATGACTGACCAAGATGCTACTTCCCCCCCCCCCCCCCCCATTCGGGTAATCTAGAACTAAGGGAAATAGCCTTGACTAAATTTGGAAAAGAGTAAGATATATTTTCAAAGGATTATGAATCATTGGAATTCTCTGTTCAAGGTTGAGATGGATGTTTAGATTTTAGGGGGGGGATTGGAGAACAGTGAGAAGGGAACTGAGGCCCAGTATCAATTTAGTCTTGAAAATCAAGCAAGAAACATCTGCAGATGCTGGGAATTTGTTCAACCCACTTCTCTACGAGCTGGCCTAACTTGCTTTCTCCATCTTAGTTCTGATGAAGGGTCTCATACCTGAAACATTTTAGTACTTCTCTTTCCACAGATGCTGCCCGGCTGCTGAGTTTAAGTGTTTTCTGTTTTTATATCAGATTAACCATGGATTTTTGAATGGCAGGTCAGGTTTGAGAGGTTGTCCCGCCAACTCCTGCTCCAGTTTCTGATGTTACCATGCGAGTCAATGTGATATTGCCGGCAGAGCAGCTCCAACAGAAATGCAGAGAACAGAAAAAAAGAAATGCATGCCGATACTGACCCAAAAACAGCATCTAACTTCTCTAGCTCTTGTCAAGCAGGCTGCTGGTTCCCATTGCACTAGTTAAAGGATGAGTTGAATAAATATCAGCTCTTATTCGCTTACAAAGCTCTTAACGGGCTGCCTGCCCCCCCCCCCCCCATATAAAAAATCTTCCAACCCACCATTCTACCTCCAGGTCCTTCAGGTCGGCCGACTGAATATCCCGCAGTCTAGATTTAAGCTCGGGTGACCGCACTTTTGCGGTTGCAGCACCTAGACTGTGGAACAGCATCCCTCTCCTCATCAGAACTGCCCCCTCCATCAACTCCTTTAAGTCACGACTCAAACCCTATTTCTACTCCCTAGCGATTTTGAGCCCCTCTGATGGGGCGGTGTAAACAGTTTATGTACGTATTGTTAGGTCTGTCTACTGTTGTATGTATCAAATTAGTGCCTGCACTGATGTGAAGCAACGCGAGTTGTTTTTAAATGTGCTGTTCAAATACACTTTTTATTATTATAATGAAGGATTGGATAATACCAATTAACAAATAGGATAATCAAAGTCGTGTGTGGCGGAGTGGGATAAGACAATATACCACATTGAATAGACTGAGAATGATGTGAGTTGCCAGGTTAATGCTAAGGCACCTGTGATTAATAATATTATTGACCAAGTCCCAAAAGCCAAGAGTATCAGAACCCATTAGGGGGTCAATCTCTTACTGAATCCTTTGCAGGGTCAGGATTTGTTCCTTGATCTGTTTACCAGTCTATACAGTGCAGAAACAGGTTATTTGCCCTACTGCTTCTATATCTAGCATTATGCTTATGTATACTAATCCCAATTGCCTGCATTGATCCCATATCTCCCTACGCCCTGCTCATTCAAATACCTGTATAGAAGCCTGTTAAATGTAGTTGCTGCTTCTGTCTTCACCACCTCAGCTAGCTCATTCAAAATAACTAATTGTGTGAAAAGTCAACCCTACACCCCCCCACCCCCCCCCCCCCCGATGATCTTTAATAGCCTTGTCTCACGGTGCGAGTCCACCATGAGTGATCCCGAGTGAAAGAAAAAATCAAACACGTGGGTTTTTATGAGATTCCAAGTTTATGTTCACAAGTTTAAACGAGTTCCCACGTGTATGTCTAAGTTTGCCGTTTACTTCTCATTTCTGCAATGCACCAAGTTCCTCTCCCGAGTTACTCATGAGCCAACAACGACTACAGACGTGTGGAAAAATCATCACATGGTAAAAATGATGTCATGCAGTTTTTTTTCACTATAAAATGCCTCCCTAACCCTAAATTTCTCAGGGTTACAGAATCAAGGGATATGGGAACGGTGTACTGATTGGGGATGATCAGCCATGATCATATTGAATGGCAATGCTGGCTTAAAGGGCCAAATGGCCTACTCCTGCACCTATTTGCTATGTGTTTATACCTTTTAAATGTTTTGACATGCGTTTCAGGATTCCAGCATCTGTTTTTTTCCAATATCCCTTTCCCTGTATTTCTCTTGGGCTTTTCCTCTCTTTCCCCAACACCTATCTCCTCCATCTGCCAGTCCATCTGAGTGCAGATATGAAGTTCTTCTTTGCAGTCTATCTGTATGTGTGAACTTTCCATTAAAAGTCATCCATTATCATTATCTCACAATCTTTCAGGTGTTTTTGCCACTCATTTCTCATCGAGTCATGGGTTCATACAACACAGAATCTGCAATTCCTTCCTTCAAACTTTTAGAGCAGTTTGTTTCAAGAAACAATCCTTCCAAAATTGCTCAAACTTGTTGCATTTGCCTCTTTAACTTGAGATGAACCACATTAAGATTGCATCTGAGAAAGGCTTAACTTGCTTTCCAAAGAAAACCAGGACAACTCAATGAAGCTGCATCAACTCAACATTGTCCTGCATTGAATGTTTGGTTTGGTTGAGCTGAATCACTAAAACTGATCCATCCCCTTCCCTTGGAGTTAGTAATAATAAAAGCCATGCAGTGCTAAGGCAATGGGTGTCCATTTGAACTGCATTTGTTCAAGGTCTGGCATCAATCATTGAAAGGCATTACTCACTGAAAATGAATTGTTAGATCACTGTAAAATTTTCCAGTAAGATCTGACGAATCTTCAACATTTCACTTCTGGCACCAAACCCACAAGTTACTCACGAGTCACTACAGTAAACTCATGGGCTACTATGGTATTACGAGTTTAAAAGTTTCAAATTATTTGAAACTTCAAGAGTAAATTTGACTCGTGGAAATCTTTCAACATGTTGAAAATTTTTCATGAGTTAACAAGTTTCCCGAGTACCTGCCAAGTCGCTAAGTTACGTCCACGAGTTCCGACGTTCCCGCTACATTAATTCTACGTGATTACCACGAGATTGATTTGTTTTTAACTCGGGATCACTCGTGGGTGGACTCGCACCGTGAGACAGGGGTTTAAGCCCTCTCCCTCACCCCTCCAATATAAGCTCTCTAGTATTAGACACCCTGATTATATCAAATAAACACTGGCTACCCACTCTAGCTATGCCTCTTACAATGTTATCTACCTCTATTATGTATGGTGGCCTCCCTCCCCCCAGGGAAAACTGATCCAGGCAATGTCTCGTGATAACTCAATCCCTCCTGCCCATGTGACACCTTCCTTTTGGCATCCTCTCAAGTTTAATCATATTTTTCCATAGAGTGGTAACCAGCACTGTCCAACCCCCCCCCCCCCCCAAACTCACACAATTGACAGCATTAGTCAACTAATCCAGGAACTGAAAGTGAATCCCCAGAGCTCTGCTGCGTGCAACTTGCGAGAACAATGGGAACAGTAAATAACATGGAAATTATTATTAACCATTCCCCATAAACACAAGTACCATAGACAAATAAAAGGGTTGTTCTGAGTGCCATTTCAAGAATTGAGTTATCAATAAAGAGCTTTGTGGCCCAAGGGGAAGACAGGATTATTGTGAAGTACTGTGCCAAAGGTCTATTGTGGGTTTTTTCCTGAGAACGTCAGTCATTCCTCAGTCAATTCAATTCATTCTACATGATTTTAAAAGCTTGGTATATATGAGGTAATGGGAGCAGATTCAGATTCAGATTCAGATTCAATTTTAATTGTCATTGTCAGTGTACAGTACAGAGACAACGAAATGCATTCATCCCAGTGATAGCACTGAAGACCTGCCCTCCAGAACTGCACCTTGAGTCATCATTTCATCACACCATCTAATTGACTAGAAGGAAAATTGCCCAGTACATTCCTGTTCACAAAACAACAGGACAAAACCAATTCTGCTTATTGCTGCCCAATCAGTCTACTCTCAATCAACAGCAAAGTTATGGAACATTTTATTAACTTGCTTATTGGTAACCAGTTTGGCTTTCACTGGGACCCAATCTTGCTAAACCCAATACGGCATTAGTTCAAACATGGAGCAAAAATCTGAATTTTAGAGATGAGTTGAAAGTGACTGCCCTTGACAGCGAGGCAGGTTTACACAGGAATCTCGTAAAGCTGAAGTTGATGGGCATCAAAGCCTACTGAGTGCACCAATTACAAAGAACACAGGGTTTCCTTCTCAAAGTTAGGAGAGGGACGATGGTTCACTGGATGATCTGGACAGCTGCAATAGGTCTTTATAACCAGTTGCAGGTTGGACTTATAGGACAATGGTGCCAAGACCTGGCCACTCTTGTCTAAGGTTTCAGTGGGCTATGCCTATGCACTATGTACTTAAACAATATATAATATACCCAATATATAACAATATATGGTAATTTACTGAACTGTGCAAAAAATAATAATTTATCGGTACATATGATAATAAAGAACCATTGAATTCAAAGACATCTTCCAAACCCCCTGTCGCCAAGAACGACAAGAACAGCAGGTGCATGGAAAGGCCACATACAGTGATTCCCTTCCAAGTCGCATGCCATCTTGATTTGGAACTATATCACTATTCCATCACCCTTGCTGGGTCTATATCCTGGAACTCCCTGCCACAAAAGCACTGATTCACCTGGGGGGCAGCAGTGATTCACAGTGGCAGCTCACTATCACCTTCACAAGCGCAGTCAATGCTGGCGACACTCAGACTGCACAAAATTGTTTTCCCAATGTCATTGAGGCCAGGGAGGTTAGAGGCAGGAAGTCAGGTGGTAACACTTCCAGGAATACATTCAGAGTTGGCAATGGTACTGCCTTACCAAAATAAATAACCATCACAGAACATCAGTTTAAAACTAAATATCACATACTGCTGCAGTCCAGAAATGGAATCATTCCCACTTTGTGGCCCAGTGCTGTTTGCAAACTCAAACCATATCTGTAGGTTGTGTTTACATTTTGCCTCTCCAAATCCAATCAGCCCTGCACCACACATCCAGCCTGCAATAACCTTCCTGTGTTTGTGATGATTCAGAATTAGAATGCAAGACTCATTCCCTAATGTGGGAGAGAATGCAGAGTTTCACCAGTTTTGCCACTGATCTGGGTCCATTATGTTTGGAAATTGAGTTGGAATTTAATTGAAACATATTCTGACGCAAGAACATTTTTTGGACATGATTCTGTGTCAATTCCTCATTTGTGGTTTGAATAGATTTACTTGTGTGTCTGGACTTGCAAGAAAATATCTCTTCCTGGGCAGGGCAGGCAAGACATTACTGTGAAGGGCAGAGTTTAACATGTATGTGAGCACTGGGCGAAGTAATAATATTCTCTCCACAGATTTATTTGACAATTCTCCTCCCAGGAGTGAGCAAACTTCTTTGGCACCGAAACTGAGATTAAAGATCAAATCTGTTGTTATCTTCTTCCCTTCTCTTAGCTCACCCACCAGACCAAACTATTGATCATCTAAAAAGTTGTAGAGCTTCTTCCCTCCTGGGGAAGAATCTAGATTAGAATGCACTATTTGAAAAATAAAAGTGTATGAGCTGCCCATTAAAAGCAGAGAAAAGGTGACTTCTCTTGGTTCTTGGTTACTTGGCCCTCCAAAATATTCCAACTGGAATTTAAACTGGAGGTGGTGAAGGGAGGGGTTTAACCAGAGAGGGTTATTGGGAAGAAAGTGCCACTTTAAATTTAGTTGCATCTGGCTGGGCAACCGTGGCTTGGTGGAGATTATTCCATGCTTTAATAGTGCGGGGGAAGAACAAATTGTTGTACACATCTGTCTTTGTGGCTGGGACCACAAATTGGATCGAATGTCCTCGCCTGCTCCTAATTGGTTTGGGGTTGGTGTAGGTCTTGTGATCTATGTCTAGCTGACCATTTAACATTTTGTAAAAACAGGTCAAACGGTGAGCTTCACGTCTGTCTTGGAGAAGGTTCCACCCCGCCCAGAGAATTCAGAAGTTTGGTGACACTCGCTTCTCTCTCGTAGGTGTTAGTAACAAATCGAGCGGCCTGTCTTTGGACACGTTCGATGGATGAAATGTTTTTATCTGTGTATGGGACCCAAGCTGCAACTGCGTAGTCCAGATGAGGTCTCTGAGGATTGAGTCTTTGGAACACATTTCCATAGCAGGGAAAGCAGAATCATAGAATAATTCTATAGCAGAGGTAGATAGATATTTAATTACCTTTATTTATTATTTATCATAGCCAGGCATGAATATGGAGTTGAGGTAATGTTCAGATCGCCCATCATTTTTTTTTTAAACATAATTTTTTTAAATTAGGAGCAATTGTACAAGAATAAAACATTCGGCTTGTAAAATTATACAATTATAGTACAGCTTCAATTTTGACCTTTTAACCTGAAAATGAAGGAAAAGAAGAGAGGGAAAAAGTGAAAAGTGAAAAAATAGAACCCCTAAACTACCAAAGTAGTGTGGCCAAAGAGTGAATAAAGATATAAGAGAGGAAAAGAAAAAAAAGGAAAAAAAAAGAAAAACGTGGAGATATACCAGCCCCTCACCCCCGTGTCCCCCTCCCCCCCTGCCCTCCTCACCCAACCCATAGTTGGATTTAAATCTAAAATTGTGTTGTGCCATACTATCCTTGTAAGAATTCGGTAAAGCGTGTCCATGTCTTGAAAAATTGATCTGTTTTTTCTGCCAAGACAAGAATAATATTTTCCAGATGTAGTGTCTCGTCATCATTTTATTAAATGCCTCAACAGACCCAAGAAGCTGAGAAGCCTCCTACTGCTCAATCCTCCTCCAGCCCAAGACCTAATCACACATCTTTCTTCAGTTTCTCACCTGCTCTAACCTCTCCACAATCTTGCCATTCGCTGCCTTAAACATTACACTCACTGGCTATCCGGTTCTTTAATAGACTCACATATTCTTACTCAACCAGTACTGTAATGTACATGTAATGTAAATGCCAATGTCCCTTGAGGCAAAGAGCAGAAGCTGGCAAATGTACCTGTGCCTCGTGACTGAGGTTCAAGATTCAAGAGAGTTTATTGTCATGTGTCCCAGATAGACAATGAAATTCTTGCTTTGCTTCAGCACAACAGAATAATATAGTAGGCATAAATAAATACAGAACAGAACAGTGTGACCATATACCATTGAATTCAAGTGACCTTCTAGAAGTTTCAGTTAGTTGTTCAAAATAAACTCTTCTTACACAATGTGGTGGGTGTTGGACAATGTGCTAGTCACAACAGGCTCTTACACCAGACATTACACAAGTACAACAAGCCCATTCACCTTCAAACCTGCCATTGGTAACGTTGTCAACATCATATAAATCCACAACAAAGACAGTGTCCATGTGAACTAACTGCATCCAAGTCTATCTCCCCGATTCTCTGGACACCTCCATTCTCTGTAAATGATCAGTCTGTGGTTTGATGTTCAGGGAGAGCAGAAATGTCTTCCAACTAAATACATTTTGGGGGAAATGGAAGCCTTTGTCTGCATTGTCTGTTGTACCCACTGCTCCCAGCAAACAGCTTTACCCACTGCCTGCCAACTATCTGAAAGTAAACCATTCTTTACTTGGGCTGCTGTAATTAGTTGGAGTTCCGAATGTTCAATAGACTGATGTTTGTTGGGAAGAAGCTGTTCTTAAATGGACGTTACAGTTTTCAGACTCCTATACCTTCTTCCTGATAACAGGAGTGAAATTAAGTCAGTGCCCGTGATAGACCAGGCAGTGTCCACCACTTTTTATAATCTTCATTCATGGGCATTCAAGTTGCCGACCCAGGCTGTGATGATCCAGTCAATTTGCTCTCTTTTAATAGTAACACTTCAAGAAAGTATTTGTCGACATACCGAATGATTACCTAGGATTCAAAGAGAACCAAAAATCAGAAGTAAACATGTTGAAAATAAAGGAAAAATTATTAATTTGATGACAAACACAAGGTCATATGAAGCTAAGAAGAGAAGAGGCACAAAATGTGAAGTCGAAGGAAGGAATATAGATTGGAGGCGGGGGAAATAGTTGTTGTTGGTCAATTACTTCAAGTTCATGAGAGTTTATTATAAGACAATGAAATTCTTGCTTTCCTTTAGCACACCAGAACATAGTAGACACAAATACAGAACAGATCAGTCTGTCCATATACCATTGTATAAATATATACACACATGAATAAATAAACTGATAAAGTGCAAATAAACAGATTATGGGCTATTAATGTTCAGAGTTTTTTCCGAGCCAAGTTTAATAGCCTGATGGCTGTGGGGAAGTAGCTATTCCTGAACCTGTTTGTTGCAGTCTTCAGGCTCCTGTACCTTCTACTTGAAGGTAGCGGGGAGATGTTAAAACTGTTCATCTGCTAGTGGGGACAACTTAAAGCTGTTCATCTGCTAGCCATCAGTTCTTATGTTTAATTAACATGCAAACTATGCGTTAATTTGCATGTTAATGTATTAACAATTCTACTGTTTCTGCTTGCACATACACAGCAGAATTATCACCAATAGCCCACGTTGTGTGCCAAGATGCCCGCATAAAGACAGATCAAGCATGAGATTCAACTGCAAGAAGTTGGTTGGTATAAAAAGAATGTGAAATATAAGCTGCAAACATACTCACTTGAGTAATACAAAAGGATTTGGAGTGTCCCCCCTCCCATTGGTATGGAACTTTTGCACTTTTTCAGCTTAAAATTGTGCAATCTGGCGCATACTGTAGCGAGTCTTTTAACTTACACTTGAATGCAATATTTATGCTTTAAATTGGATTAGCTATGGATAAGGTTAGGCTAAATTACCTTCCTAATTACATTCCACAGTAGAGCAAGGCTCCGATCAACAGGTGCAGCACAGGAATGATCTTAGTATATTCATGTATGGAAATCAGATTATAATCAAACACTTGGCCCATGTTGACCAACCTGGGTCTCACTGCATACCTGGTACTATTCCTGACCCTGACTCCAGTTGCATGCTTCTCTCATTCCTGACCCTGAATTCAGCCTTACACCTGGCCCCCTTTACTACCCTGATCATAGCTGCTTACCTGCTTAGGTCCCCAGTGCTGAACACTCCCATTGTCCCAGCTTTGACTGCACACCTAGTACTATTCCAGACCTTGACTCTGGATGCACACTTGGCCTTGCTCCTAGCCCCTTTGCACTTACAATACATCTGGCCCACATATAAAGCCCCCATATCTAACCCCCTGGACTTAACCTATTACGTTCAAGTCCACAGGTGCTTATCTAATGCGGTAATCTTTTATGGGGCACTTCACAGACCAAAATTTGTGTGACAAAGTTTTCTACACCCATTGGCTTCCTTGTTATCTAACATGCCTGGTACTTTATCAAAGAAGTCACCAATTGGTTGAAAACAATTTCTCATCCATGAAATTATACTCACTCAGTTGTATAAGTATTCTGTTACAATTTCCTTTATTTTCCTAACAAATTGTCTTGAAATCATTTTCACCCCCAATATTTTCAGTATTTTGCTGTCTTCCTCTCTGCTGGGACTTTTCCAAAATGCAAAGTCCATTAACTATATATTTAAGCAATATTGTGCTATTAAATGTGATCTTGGGAGTACATAATATTTTCTGTGGTATTCATAACGCAATGATAAACATATCTTTGTTTTGATTGCACCTACCAACATGCATACATTATTATATTACGGTTAATATGTACCGAAGGCAAATTTTTGTTCCATTGCTCCCCATTCCCAATTACTTTTACATTGAAGTGATTGAAATCCAAGTGAAGTTTAAATGGCATCAGAAAAATTAAACCTCTGGAATGGATGATATTTATTACGTGGTTGGCTGGAGTCAGTATCAGCACGATTACTATATTAAACTTTGAATCTTCAGATGTATCCCCGTCACTCCTTTAAAATATGCCCCTTCTTTGAACAAGCTCTTGAACATCACATCTGAATCAGTTTCCATCTGATTACACTCCTTGAGGATGTTCATCTAGTGTTCAATTAATAAAACAATGAGATTGGGGATATTTCTATTCAACCTGCCAAAGGAATTTGAGGGGGGGAGGGGGGGTTTAGAAATAGTCAGTGAGGTAAACAAACATAATAGTTGGTGCAATATACTGCTGACCCACAAATGTGTCGTTATGAGACATTCACATTTTTAAAATCCACGTCTCAAGAAAAAGCAAGAAAGTCCCCATGTTATTTAACCAACTTATCGGCTGAATTTAAATATGTAGGTATGTATGCACTACATTGTATTACACTAATATAGAATGAAAGAATGGAAATATATCTTGACATTGTGTTCATGGATATTTTATTCATAATATTAGGATTTCATATGTATATATATAGACAGAGAGAGAGATTGAAAGGAAAAGGCTGCTAAACAAATTAGAGGAAATAACAACAAATAAACTAGAGAAACCCCCTAAACCCTTTAGCCACAAGGGGCACATCTAACTCCCACTTAAATATAGCCAATGAACTAGCCTCAACTACCTTTTTTGGCAGAGAATTCCACTGATTCACCACTCTGTGTGAAAAATGTTTTTCTCATCTCGGTCCTAAAAGACTTCCCCCTTATCCTTAAAGGACTGGACAAGCTAGATGCAGGAAAAATGTTCCCAATGTTGGGGAGTCCAGAACCAGGGGCCACAGTCTTAAAATAAAGGGAGGCCATTTAAGACTGAGGTGAGAAAAAACGTTTTCACCCAAAGAGTTGTGAATTTGTGGAATTCCCTGCCACAGAGGGCAGTGGAGGCCAAATCACTGGATGGATTTAAGAGGGAGTTAGATAGAGCTCTAGGGGCCAGTGGAATCAAGGGATATGGGGAGAGGGCAGGCACGGGTTATTGATTGGGGAGATCAGCCACGATCGCAATGAATGGCGGTGCTGGCTCGAAGGGCCGCATGATCAGGTGAATGAAGTGGAAATGGTGTTTGCAAATTTATTGTTCCATGTAGTATTCATAAACATAGAAAGGAATAAGAAATACCTGCACTACTGTGCCAACCAGGTCACGCGACAACCGTTACACAAAATGTATTTGTGTATTCTGATGCCATTTTCGGAAACTTGCCATCAATGTTTTATCTTTTCTTATATTTGTTGTTGATACTATGTTAGTCATGAACCCAATAGCTTGTCAACTTTATTTAAGGAATTTGAAATTTGACCCCATGTCATATTTTTGTGTGTAGTTTTGTAAATATATATATATATATATATATGTGTGTGTGAATATATTTATATATATAGATATGCATATATTTATATGTATATATTTATAAATATAATTGCCTTTATGGTTTATGTACATCATCTGACATAGAGCAAAATATTGTTGCTTTATATCAAAGTTGCTTCTGATCCATGAGAAGGAACTTTGAGATCTATGTATCTCTAACTTGCCTCTTACACATAAACACACATTCATATATATATATATATATATATACATATATTTTTAAATATATATATATAAGTTAAATTTAATTTTGTGCAGTGTGTGTTAAATCAATACAAGGGAAACTGCACAAAGGAGGGGGTTGTGGAGGAAGGATGGCAGAAACAGATAGATTACACAGGGGGAAAACATTTAAAAATAAAATTAATTAAAATATGTGAAGTGGTAGGTGAGCTTTATCACACACTGTTGGCCAACAACAGTGAATACACTGCGAGAGGCAAAACGTGAGTGGCGTTTTGCATTGTAAAATGGCGGCCGTGACGCTCCGTTACGTACTACACCTCAATGCGCAGGAGTGGAGTACCGACGATCTGTGGGCGGTGCCTTGCCTTGATTCCGCGAAGCCTATTGGTTAATGTAGTTGCTAGGGTGGGCTCGGTCCAATCACAGGACGAACAGGTCGGGAACATGAGCAGAGAGCACCACGCGGGGATTGGACAGTCCGTACGACCATCACCCGCGCTTGTCCAATCAGCGGCCGCCGCTTGAGTTTAAATGGAGGGTTCGCGCGCCGCGCCGCGTCGGCCGTTGGAGACTGGAGTTTAAATCTCGGCTCGTGAACGCGCGCGCCGCCGCCGCCGCCGCGAATAACCAGCGGAGATAAAAGTTTTATACAAGTTTTCCAACGCTGCCGCTGGGAGCGCAGGGCCAGAGATATTAGTGCCTTTGCGCGGGGGCTACTCCGGGTAGAGTTTCTGAGGTTGTTCTTGCGGCAGTTGGGAAAGTTTTATTTTTCCCCTCCCGGTCGAGGAGACGAGACGAGACGAGACGAGAAGGGCCGAGAAGGGCGGGCGGGATGGCGGCGGCCGCCGCGGACAGCAACAGCATTACCAGCCGCATCAGGAACCTGCTGCGCTCTCCGTCCGCACTCGGCCTCAGGAGGTCGCGGCCGGTCGCCAGGGACGTCGCCGAGCGGGTGAGAGGGCACGGGAGATATATGAGTGGGTGGGGGGGGAAAGTGGGATTGAGGGTGGAGGTAAATAGGTGGGGGGAGGGTGGTGGAGGGGGGAATGGGGTGGTGCTGAGGAGTGGGGTGGGGGGGGGGGTGAGAGTGGTGAAGGAGAATGGGTGAGGTGTTGGCGCGGGGGGGGGAGGGTGAGAGTGGGGTGGTGGTGCTGAGGAGGGGAGGGAGGGGTGGAGCGGGGTTGGGGAGGTGGTGGAGAGTGCGAGTTGGGGGGGGGAAGAGTAGGGTGGTGGTGGTGCGGGGGGGATGGGGTGGTGCTGAGTAGGGGAGGTGGTGGAGAGTGGTGGTGGTGCGGGGGGGATGGGGTGGTGCTGAGTAGGGGAGGTGGTGGAGAGTGGTGGTGGTGCGGAGGGGATGGGATGGTGCTGAGTAGGGGAGGGTGGGGGGGGATGGGGAGGTGGTGAAGGAGAGTGGGTGGGAGTGGGGTGAGGTTGGGGGGGGAGAGTGTGGTGGTGGTGGTGCGGATGGGGTGGTGTTGAGTAGGGGAGGGTTGGGGGAGTGGGAATGGGGAGGTGGTGAAGTGTGGTGAAGGAGAGTGGGGAGGCAAGCTTGCGCTACTGAGGTTAGGGAGACGTGGGCAGTGCTGGGAGTTCAGTGGGTTGGGCTGGGGAGAGGCTTGGGGGAGTCAGTGGGCAAGTGGATCTGGGGAGATGGGAAATGGGTGGGGTGGATGAAGTCACAGAAGCAAATAGGAGGGGTTAGGACAGTTTGGACTAGTTGGGGACGTTACTTGGCATGGGATTTGGGGGATGTGAATGAGGGATTGGGGTTGACAGGAAGAGTGACTGAAGGAGGAGGATGAGGGTCATTTGGAATTCTGATGGGGGGGGTGGGAGTGATTGAGAGATGAGGTCTTCTTATCTAGAAATTGTTCAGCCAGAGCTGAACACACCTATCTGCATACAGTGGCTTCTTGTGCGTAGTGGTTGAAAGGTTGGTGGAAAAAGGGCCGCAACGTAAATGCTCTTTCCTTGACCCTGTGGGATGAGGTCGTCTGGGGTTAGTAGAGGGAGTGGGGGTTGAAGGAGAGTTTTCGAGCTCTATGAGATTGCGCAGAAACTGGATATGACAGTGGGCTTAATGGCAATGGAGTATGTGTATAGCAGCTTGGGTGGAGGCAGTTGGCAAGGGGATTCTAGGGGTTTCTGTGGAAGATTGGTGAGCAACAGCCTGGTTTAGTTTCTGTGAGTGGTAACAACTCCTCCCAGGATATTTATGGTGCAGTGACAGTAAGGCTATTGATGATAAAAACTAGTGTTAGATTCCTGTTGGCAGTCATTGCTGCCTCTATTGGCATAATTATTAGTTTGCACTTGTCTTTTCATGCCTGAATGTTGTATAATTGTTGCATTCAGCTTTGGGCTGTTGAGGAATGAAACATGGTGCAGTCATCAAAACATATCCCCACTTTATGATGGTGCAAATATCATTGATAATGCAACTGATATTGGTAAGGTCCATCTCCTAGGTCTGGAATTGTTGATATCCTTTCACGACAATCACCTTCTATGCAATATGACTCAATCATAGAAGTGTTCACCACTTGATGCCTGTTGTTTTCTGTTTTACTGAGGTTCTGCGATATCATGTTCCATCAAAGGCTTGTCTTGATGTCTATGCCAGTTGCTCTCAGCTGTTATCAGGGATTTAGCTGTTTTGTCCATGTTTGGGCCAAGACACTGGTGTCTGCAGCTGAGAGGTAATGGTGGAAACGTGGCTTGTACTTAACAGTGGCAGATGAATTTGAATCTGGGGGTGGAGAACTGAACTGATATACCAGGAGGTTGAGGTGGACAATCAAGGAAGACTGGAATGTCTGTAATTACTTCCCACACAAAACAATTTACTGGAGGAACTTAAGACAGTCAGCATCAGTGGAAGGAAATGGGTAGCTGATTTTTTTTTTTTAGGTCAAGACCCTTCCTCTGGACTGAAAGAGTGGAGAGGATGTAACCAGTGGGGTGGGGCAATAGCTGACACAATAGGTGGATCCAGGTGACGAGGAATGGATTGGTGGATGGAATGGGGTGGAGCAGAGATGGGAAGGAATAACAAGAGGCTGGGACGCATGTGATGAGACCGTGCACACTAAGTGACTGCTTTGCTGAGCATTTGTGCTAGGTCCACATGGGCACCTGAAGCTCCTAAATGTCTGCCATTTCAATTCCCCTCTTTACTCCACACTGACCCGACTGCCCTCTGCCTCTTTCATTGCCATTCTTTACTACAACACCCTGGTCCCACTCGCCCTGTTTCTTCTTCACCCGTACCATCTACCCATCACTCACGCACTCTTGTCATCTGGCCTCATTTTCCTCCATTCCCACCAAGTCATATCTTCCCTTATTCGGTCCCACGCTCCATGTCCTTTCCCGATTCCATCATCTGCAGCTTCTGCTAACTCCACTAATCACATCCCAGTCTCTGATAACCTGAAGTCCCACAAAACTCAGATTGGGCAAATATATATTTTCTTTGATGAACAGTTAATGTGTTAATAATTTTCTAGAATTCTGTACATTATGGAATAATAGAATGTTGCAGCAGATTAGAGATTGTGAGCATTGCCCTGCTACATTTAAAAACAATTAAAAAATAAATAAATTACAGATTGTATATCTGTGGGGCAAATACTGGAGGCTATTATGAATGATGAGGTAACAGAACACTTAGAAAATATTAACCAGATTAGATAATGTCACTATGGATTTCTGGAAGTGACATGATGTATATCAAATGTACCACAATTCTTTGAGAATGTAGCCAGTGGCTGAGGTTCCTTGGATGACAATATGCATAGGAAAATGTGTAATGGATAATAATTATACATTATTTATTACATTACTTAATAGCCAACATTAATCATTAATACTATTGTATATTAATATTGATTAATGCATTTTTAAAAAATATGCAAAGAAAAAAATGATCTGATGCATTTCCCAAATTAAGGATCGTAACTCCTAATTTTTGTCCCTTCATATAACTAAATATAATTGAATTATGAATACTGTCACGAATGTTACTGCATAAAATCATTCTACCTGCCCAGTTTCAACCCTTCATGCCGAATTCCCATAACTCTTAAAGCTGCCCTCCTACAATGTTGCCACAGCCATACATTAATCTGCATTTGGGCTGTAAAATGCTCAATTTATCTGCTCTATTACTCCTGGTTCGCTGCTGTGTGGTACTGGGAGTAAAACCTGGATATTATCACCTTTGAGCATTTGCTTGATCTCTTTCCTGCAAGACCTCATTTGGATTTCTTCCTATGTTGTTGATTATACAACAGGCCAAAAACAAATAGCTGTTCACTCTCAAAATACAGAAAGTTCTGTGGCTGCTCAATACATCTTTGACTTTTGCACCCAGGAGGCAAAATGTCATCATGGAATTGTGTGTGACCACAGAGTGCCTGTTTACTTCTCCAACTATTGCTATATTTACCTTTCTTCCTTGTACAGCTGATGTTTTGGCTGTGACCTCACTGTTAATGCTCTTCTATCGCAAATCAGAAATGTTTAGTGCGTAAAATGCCTTCAGGCCTCTCTGTGATCCTTTTTTTATTTGGTCTGTCCGGGCGGTCACCGTGGCCCAGCGGTAGAGTTACTGCTGCCTTACAGCGAATGCTGAGATATAACGAGAAAGATAATTGCTTTTGCAGAGGAAGCATTGGAGTGGGACAGACTTTTCATCATAAACTGAATGTTCTATGACATATTTATAAATATCTTACTGTGAATTTGATTTTGATTCCATGATTTGAACAGCATAATAAAATTTGGCATGACATGGTGGAAAACATGAGATCTTACAGTGAAGGGTTAAATAAGTAATTGATTTTGAGCACATAAAGAAAAGAAAGATGGTAGTTTATCTTCATATTCTGGTTCAATGGTCTGGAAGGGGTATAAATGAGTAAACCTTATCAAGAGAAAAGGGCTCAACTTAATCTCATCTCTTTATAGAAAAGGCTCCTTTTAAAACTCACCAGATCTGCAGTTTTGCTTGGAGGCGTCCCTAACTTTGTTAAGCTTCCAGTGTGTGGCCTAAAACCACAAGAATCTGCTCCTAAGCCAATAAATCCTAAACTGTGGCAGGAGTACTTCACATTTGTTTCCACTCCTCAGCATTTGACTCTAAATGTCTTGTATGGTTTACTTCTCAACTAATGACATTTAAACATGTTTTAAATTACATTTGTGAAAGTTGATAACTGTGGTTGGTGACTGGTATAAATAACCCACTAATGCCATATATATATCTTTTAAAAAATGATTAAAAAATAACACCAAATGCCATCAGGGTGCTTATATTGCACTCTAGTAATTTGTGAAGGCACTTTAAAAAAAAAAGCAGGCTTTCCGTTTAATATTTTGCAGCAGTTTAATGAAAATTGCTTAATATTTGTGTTGCTCGTCTTTTGATATGTTATAATATACTTAATTGTATACAATTGAAAGCTTTATTTGTCCCCTCTTTATATGTGAGCCATATGTGCACTAAATAGTTAAGGTGCGTTTAATGGGCAATTTAAAGAATATTTTTGTGGACCTGATCAAGGAACTAAAAATCTTTATTGTTAAACTTGGTATTTAGACCATTCTGTCACAGTACATGTAATGAACATTAGTATTTACAGTTGTAACTTGGGTAGTTAATAATGCAATAGATGTGGTCCAAAGATATTTCATGTTAGAGAAAATCACATTAGAAAAATGTTGTTAATGGGGAATAGAGTGTTTGGACTGAGAGTTTCAGACTCCGCAAAAACAAAGTTTTGTTTCTCCCACAAGATTTTCAAAGTAAAGGACTTTATAATATCTTTAAGTCTATTTTTGTTATGGTGGGTGAAAAGTACTAAAGGCTATATCATTATTTAATTGAGTATCATTGCATAAGGATCACTGGGAGCTACAGGGCTCACTTAACCTTTGTTTCCCTGTTCCCAGCCGGGCAAGTTAGGCAGCTGTTTAGGTTGCCAAATGACAGTTTAGGTGGTCAATTTAAGACTGCTTGCATGACGTGATCGATAACGTGCTCGAATGAAGTGCGTAGTTACCAGTCGGAATTATGCTCAATGAAGCATTCACATATTATTTCTGCCTCAAATAAAGTCACAAACTAAACATATTCACCAATCAAGACATGATGTATACCACAATGACATGCAGTAAAGTTCCAATACAGTATCTGAACTCATTTTAGACATTACAATGAATGCAATTTCTATTATTTCTTTCCACTTCCCAACAAAAATGTGGTTGGATTATTCAGCATAAGATCAACCTGTGTCAATAAATCCTGGACCATGGTAACATATATGCTTAACCATGCACACTACAGATTGATGCAAGCATGTTTTCTGTGAAGGACCGAAAATTACCTTGACATGGCCATAGCATTGGTCGTTATTGCTATTGGCACAGAAACACTCTGGCTTCCCACATAATTTATCTATAAAAACAAAATATACAGGTTGCAAGGACATTTCTAAAGGCATTTTATGATAATAGCTGTTAAAACCAACCATGCCCATCTGACGGGTTAAACATTACACTAACTGACAAGAGATGGCCAAAGGACATAACTGCAGCAAATGTTCTTTTGGTAATATGTTTAAAGGTGTCAAAACGCTATATTACTGGACAATCAGGTTAAATGTATGTGTTGTGAACAGCAATGAAGATACCCAGTTTGTATGCACCAGATTAAAAAACACTTATTCAGAAACGTGGTTTACATCATTCCCACTTTAGAATTAATATTAAAATTTCAACTGAAATATCTCCTGACCAAATTTGTGATGTATATGACCGAGTGTAGAAGTAAAACCTGGATAAATCCAACGTATAGTTGTGAATGTTGCTCATTAAATAACAGTACTGATTAAGAGCATTGATTTGCCGTTAAAATGAATTCAGTAATAACGTGTCAACGGTAGCAGTGACAATCGAACACTGCGTTTTTAATGTTTCACGTGTTCACAATTTAATTAATCCATCTTTATGGATTAAAACAAATAATAACATTTGGATTCAAAACACATTTGATTGCATTCCGTTATCAAACAGTCAATTTTCGCTCTGTATACATTTCCAGCACAGTAGGGTCAGGGGGGGGCTGTGAATCAGTGCGGGATGGATAGATGGCGGGGTGGGGGGGGGGGGTCGTGAGAAGGCAAGGTGCGGGATGGATGGATTAAGGCAGGGGAATTCGTTTGTGTGTTGGTTGGAATAGGTAAAATTGTGAGGGGAGAGCGCGGGGGATGTCAGTGGGGTTGAATGGGGTGGATCAGTATCAGGCACGTGCCGTGAGTAATTACTCAGGGTAGGCAGTCAGCCGGCTTTCAAAAAATCTTAAAACCGCGCATGCGCAGATTGTTCTCTTCGTAAAAAAAAAAAATAAGTAACAATTCAAATTTCCCAAGGGTTCTAAATCTCCTTCATTTTTTAATTACTGAATGGGTGGGGGACGGAGGATGAAGGCAGGTGGAGAGATGGTGGGAAAAACGGGAGCACATCGGGACGTTGAATCAGTTGTCATCTTATGGAATGACAATACTAATTCAAGGGTCCAATTGGAGGGGGAGTTCCTTTCACAGCGTGTGGGGAGCCTGCGGCAGGGGTTAAATATGCGAGAAGGGAGAAGTTTTGAGAAGGAGGGGGACAGAGACCATATCAAACTCACTCACCGCTGCCGCAGCGCTCCGGGCAAGGACAGCAGAACTGGCCGCCACTTCCGGGGATAGAAGCAGCTCGGGTGCGAGCGGCCACCGGGACCCAACACCAGAACCGACTGCTCTTCAGCACCTTCTGATCACCTCTGGCAGTGCTCTTCGTCTGAACATCTCTCACCCTCCGTGTTAAAGAAGGAACTGCAGATGCTGGAGAATCGAGGGTTACACAAAGAGCTGGAGAAACTCAGCGGGTGCAGCAGCATCTAAGGGGCGAAGGAGATGGGTGACGTTTCGGGTCGAGACCCTTCTTCAGACTGAGACTGAGTCTGAAGAAGGGTCTCGACCCGAAACGTCGCCTATCTCCTTCGCCCCTTAGATGCTGCTGCAACCGCTGAGTTTCTCCAGCATTTTGTGTAACCCCCATCTCTCACCTGCTGGACACGGACAGCAGAACTGGCCGCCACTTCCGCGGAAGGAAGCAGCTCGGGTGACTGCGAGTGGCCGCCGGGACCCTGCCACTTCAGCCCCTTCTGCTGGTCCCCACTCACCTCTGGCTGTGCTCTCCGTCTGAACATCTCTCACCTGCCGTTCGCCGGCCGGCTTCCCGCAAATCTTTAAATTCCGACAGCGCGTTCACGGGTCCAGTTTAGGTTACTTGGCTGTGGGGAATTTAAGGATTTGCGGGACGCGGTTGACATGAGCGAAGCCGGCGAACGGCAGGTGAGAGATGGGGGTTACACAAAAAGCTGGAGAAACTCAGCGGGTGCAGCAGCATCTAAGGAGTGCAGGAGATAGGCGACGTTTCGGGTCGAGACCCTTCTTCAGACCTGCTGACCTTCTTCATGCTGCTGCACCCGCTGAGTTTCTCCAGCTTTTTGTGTAACCCTCGATTCTCCAGCATCTGCAGTTCCTTCTTTAACACGAACGGCTTTAGGACGCGGTTAAAGACCTGCCGGAGGGGCAAATCTGGGCAGTGAGTGGGTTGTATCCACGTGTGATGCTCCATCCACCCCCCGGGGCCGAGTGTGTGGGATTGTGAAGGAACTGCAGATGCTGGTTTGCACCGAAGATAGACACACACAAGAAGGGTCTCGACCCGAAACGTCGCCTATCTCCTTCGCTCCTTAGATGCTGCTGCACCCGCTGAGTTTCGCCAGCTTTTTGTGTAACCCATAGACACACACAATGCTGGAGTAACTCCGAGGGACTGGCAGCATCTCTGGAGAGATGGGATGGGTGAGATTTCGTGTCGAGACCCTACTTCAGACTTCTCCAGTGATCCCGCTGAGTTTACTCCAGTAGTGGTGTTTATCCCGGTGGCGGGGAGCCGGGCTTGACCGACCCCCCGCCTCTACTTGCCGGTCAGTCGGGTGATCATCGCCCTCCGCCTTGGAATGCAGCGGAGTTTTGCACCCAGTGAGTTGTCCAGCGCTCACGGTGGACGAGGGAGGACAGCAACAGGCCAGGTAAATGAATAGGAGCACATAAATGAGTCTAGCATTTCTTGTTTTTATGTTTTAATTTACAAGCCGCTTCACGCGAGGCAAGTTTTATTTTCAGTCCGAAGAAGGGTCTCGACCCGAAACGTCACCCATTCAACGATAGACACACACAAGCTGGAGTAACTCAGCGGGACAGGCCGCATCTCTAGAGGGAAGGGATGGGTGATGTTTAGATCCAAATGCTGGAGAATTTCAGCAGGTCGAGACCAGGCACGTGCCGTCAGGGTAGGCAGGGTAGGCACTGCCTACCCTGCCTAAAATTATAAAATAGTAATTATTTTATATATATAAAATGTATATAAACTATATATAAAATATATATAAAACATATATAAAATAGTCATAAATAGTAAAGGCACGGGAGAATTATGCCTCCCTAAGAGATCGATCTCTTAAGGAGGCATAATTCTCCCGTGCCTTTCATCAGCAGTGTGTTTTAAACGTGGACGTATGAGGTACTCACGTGCCGTCGACACTGCTTCAAGCAGTCAATGGGAGCGGTCCGTAAAGGCAGCTGAAACTCTGCCTTTACACTGTGGACTGCGTGTACGTGCTGCTTTGCGCACTGCGCATGCGCAACAGCCTACTGTTCACCGGGGAGGGAACAAAGTGCGCATGCGCGGTTTCCAAGATTTTAAAAAGGCGATCGGCAGTTTACCGGTAAGGGAACAAAGTGCGCATGCGCGGTTTCTACGATTTAAAAAAAAGCCGAATGCAGTTCACCGGGGAGGGAACAATGTGCGCATGCGCGATTTGAAGGTTTAAAAAAAACCCGGCTGACAGCTCACCGGGGTGAGAATAATCTGCGCATGCGCGGTTTTCAAGATTTTTAAAAGCCACTGCCTACCCTGGCTCATTACTCACGGCACGTGCCTGGTCGAGACCCTCCTGTCACCCATCCCTTCGCTCTATAGATGCTGCTGCACCCGCTGAGTTTCTCCAGAATTTTGTGTACGCTCGATTTTGCTGCATCTGCAGTTCCTTCTTTAACACTGCTGGAGTAATTCAGCGGGTCGAGATCCTTCTTCAGAAGACGAGCCCCCTCCCCCCCCCCCGCATCCCCAACCACCTTCCACCTCAACTTACGCCTGGGCACCAAAGCAGCTCAAGAGGCGAACCCTGAGCTCCGTCTCCCAACAATCTGAACAGCGGCTGCGGCCGGCCGGCACCCGGCATGGACTTCTCACCCCTCACACACTTTTACTCTCACCTAGTCCCATCTCACCTGCACTCAGACCGGAGCGTGGCAAGTGGGTTACTGACCCCGATCCCCTCCTTCACAACGCCAGACTGCCCAAACACTGTGAACGGAGCTCTCCCCCCACCCCGGGAACTACAGTATTTAAAAACATAAAGCACAAAGAAATGCACTTACCACATTATTGGTACATTAAGTCCATTCTCCATTTGTTTGCTAAGATACTATTAAAATAATGGCAATCCATATTTGAACATCCCGCCAAGAAACTCGCGATGCGCATGCGCAGAAAGATGATGCACATGCGCAGTGCTGCAAAGGCAGAATTTCTGCTGCCTTCAGCTCCCATTGAATCTGACGGCTTCAGGCAGCGCTGACGGCACGGGGGCTGCACAGAGCTTCCCGTGTTACAAGCGCTGCGGGTGAAAGGCACGGAGAATTATGCCTACCTAAGAGATCGATCTCTTAGGCATAATTCTCCCATGCCTTTACTATTTATATTTAAAAATTGCCATTTCATAATTTTAGTCAGGGTAGGCAGTGCCTACCTTGCCTACCCTGACGGCACGTGCCTGATCAGTATGGGATGAATGGTGGGATCAGTGCAGGATGAATGGTGGGGTCAGTACAGGATGAATGGGGGAGGGTCAGTACAGTGTGGATCGGAGGGTCTGTGCATGATGAATGGGGGGTTCACTGCAGGATAAATGGATGTATCGTTGCAGAATGGATGGGGGATCAGTACAGGATGAATGGGAGGGTCAGTGCAGTATGGATCGGAGGGTCTGTGCAGGATGAATGGGGGGTCGCTACATGATGAATGGGTAGATCAGTAAAAGATGAATGTGGGGGATCAGTACAGGGTGGATGGGGAAGATCAGTACAGGATGAATGAGGAGATTAGTAAAAGATGAGTGAGGGAATCAGTACAGGATGGATCGGGGGGGACCAGTATAGGATGAATGGGGGGAGGCAGTGCGGGATGGATGGATGGAAAAGGGGGTGAGTACAGGATGAAATGGGGGACCATTGTAGGATGGATGGATATGGGGGGGGTGGCGGGGTGGCAGTGGCAGGAGAATTAATGCGTGGTGGATAGGGAGATCACTGCAGGATGAATAGATGGGGGGGGGGGGGGGGGAAGCACAGGGGATGTCAGTGAGGACTGAATAGAGGCGGGAGTGTGGATCAGTGGAGAGGAAGGGTCCCAGTATAAGGGGGGCATACGAGAGAGAGAGAGGTGGGGAGGAAGGAAGGTCGGTCAGCGTTCATCGGACAGAGACGGTATCATTGCCCCGCTGCCTTGGCCAAAGGGGCAGACAGTTGGGCGAGCGGTGCAGCTGCTTCAGACGGCGGAAGGAGGGGAGGCGGCTTGTGGGAGGGTTTGTTTTGAAAGCGGTATTGCCGTTAGCGGATTGGCAAGCAGCAGCCGCTATCAAGACGGGTAGGGTGCTGGAGGAGGTGGTGGATCTTTGGCCGCTGTTGTGCAGGGCCCGTCATTCGCTCCAACCCTCTGTCACCCCACACCCCGTATTTTTGCTCCGCACTTTGTCGCCGCCAACACATTCCTTTTCTCCAGAGATGCTGCCTGACCCACTGAGTTACTCCAGCTTTCTGTGTCTATCTTTGGCATAAACCAGTATCTGCAGTGCCAAGCCGGGCAAAATGACCCTGCATTTAGGTTGCCCAGCGGCACTTTGGGTGGTCATTGGCACCCGGGCAACCGCTAATTTCGAGCTCGGCTGGAATCATGAGCAAAAAGCAAAGTGTGGAGGAACTTGGACCAGGCAGCATCTGCAGGGGGAAATCAACTGGCAACATTTTTGGTCACCTAAAATGTTACCTGTTGATTTACCTCCACGCCAAAGAGTATAGAGGAGCAAGATAGGCCACTCCTCCGAAATCCAATGGTCTGGTGTGTAGTACGTAACGGAACGTCACGGCTGCCGTTTTGGCGGTATGCCTCCCGCTGTGTAATCCACTCCAAAGCAACAGAGCAGTTGTAAGTGAGATGCCTGTAAACAGGAATGTTTCATTGTCTTTTGAATAAATTATATTTTGATGTGGACTTTTATTGCATGCGTTTGTCTATGGCAGGCTATGTAAATTGCCATTGGGTTAGTGTCAAATATTTACTGATTCATATACGTTTACATGTAAAATAGTAGCTCCAAAGATCCTTCGATCCGCTCTATCATCCTTGGTGTAATCAGTGTTGTAATAAAACAATGTTTGATATAGCGCATCTATCACCTCACATATTTTAGTTCATTTAATTGTAATGTTTTCCCCCGTTCCCCCATTTCCCTCCCATCTTTCCTTCCCAGCCCCCACCTTTGCGTAGTTTCCCTTGCATTGCATTGTGCAGCTTCCCCTGTATTGCTTTAACACACACTGTGCACAAACTTACAGGCACACACAAACGCACATTCATATAAATATATGGTGGGACAGGCCGTTGAGAGATAAATACATTTCTTTCTCATGGATCAGTAGCAACTTTGATTTAGAGCATCACTATTACTCTCTATCCTATTTGTCAGATGATGTACATAAACCATATATGCATACATACATATGCATATACATACATGGGCATACATACATATATACACGCATATACATACATATACATGCATATATACACATACATATATACACAAGATCATTTTCCAATGTTCAATAGATTTAGGATCGGTTCCTGTGGATTGGAGGATAGCTAATGTTATCCCACTTTTCAAGAAAGAAAACGGGGAATTACAGACCAGTTAGCCTGGCTTCGGTGGTGGGAAAGATGCTGGAGTCAATTATTAAAGATGTAAGGTTGGACAAGTTAGGTCTTTATTCTTTGGAGCGCAGAAGGTTAAGGGGGGGGGGGACTTGATTGAGGTCTTTAAAATGATGAAAGGGATAGACAGAGTTGACGTGGATAAGCTTTTCCCATTGAGGGTAGGAAAGATTCAAACAAGAGGGCATGACATGAGAATTAAGGGACAGAAGTTTAGGGGTAACATGAGGGGAAACTTCTTTACTCGGAGAGTGGTGGCTGTGTGGAATGATCTTCCTGCAGAAGTGGTGGAGGCAGGATCGATTTTAACATTTAAAAGTAACGTGGATAGGTATATGGACGGGAAGGGAATTGAGGGGTATGGTCTGAGTGCAGGTAGATGGGACTAGGGGAAAATGAATGGCCAGCACGGACTGGAAGGGCCGAGAAGGCCTGTTTCCATGCTGTAATTGGTATATGGTTATGTAATAATGGGGCATGTGGATAGCAGTAAAAGGATTAGTCCAAGTCAGCATGGATTTATGAAAGGAAAATCATGTTTGACTAATCTTCTGGAATTTTTTGCCACAAGGCTCGGTGTTGGGGCCGCAAATATTCACCATTTATATTAATGATTTTGAAGAGGTAAATAGGAGCAAAACTAGTGCATACATACCTACATATTTCAATTCAGCCGATAAGATGGTCAAATAACATGTGTACCTTCTTGCTTTTTTTAGAGACATGAATTTAAAAAATATGAATGTCTCATAACGACACATTTGTGGGTCAGCAGTATTTTGCACCAACCCACACAATTTAAAATAATTCTAAATTGAACTTCATAAACAAGGAAAACACTTTTTATTTACATCATTTTGTGCGCGAAATATACAGGGTTGCAGTGCTTTGCATATCAGCTAATCAATAAAAGTCATGTCAAATTCAACATATTTCAAACAAAGGACAACATTTCCAACTTATATACATTAACTAGACTAAGTGGGACCTGTTGTGTCCCAGCATCACACGGGACGGGTTGGTCACCCGATGCAATATTGCACCTCTCTACCTATTCCAATATTGCTGGTTGGGGGGGGGGGGGGGGGGCTTTCTGTTGCGCTAGTATGGGTGTTGACTTGTGCGCCGAAGGGACTGGTTTCCAGAGGGCTAGTATGGACATTATGGTTCGAATGGATTCTAGGGCTGGCAGCTCAATCACAGGCCTGGCAGTACAGTCACTCTTACCTGGCAGGCTGGCAGCTGAGAAACTGCCAGATATTCTGCCCAAAACGGGTGACAGACTCTGTGTGAGAGAGAAGGGGGAGAGGGTGGACTGAATGGATTATTGGCCTGGCAGTTCACTTAGTCACAGCTCGTGGGTTGGCAGTTCAGTCACTGACGGCTGGTGGGCTGGCAGTGAAGTCACTGACGGCTGGAACCGATATTGCACCAACGCACTCAATTTTAAATAAATCATAATAAAGATCTATTAACATGGTTAACACTTTATTTCTGACATGCATGGTAAGATTTACATAATTCACATTATTCTGTGCGCGAGATATACACGGTTGCAGTGTTCAGCATATCAGCTAACCAGTGAAAGTGATGTACAATTCAGCGAGTCCAGAACCAGGGGCCACAGTGTTAGAATAAGGTGGAGGTCATTTAGACCTGAGGTGAGAAAAAAACGTACTACGTGTTTTTCGTAGGAGTGGCCCATCTTGCTCCGCTATAGGATCTTTGCTCTTAGTGGCTCTCCCACAGAGTATCCATTCCTGCCCATTAGGTTCCCATTGTGATGAAGAACACGCAGGCATGATAAGTGGAAAAAGGATTTATTAAAGTTTAAAATGTAAATAAATCTTAAAAAATATAAGAACAATTTAAATGTCAAAGATGAGAATTATTAAGTTATTTCTTGTTGTGTCTCTTGTTGCTGCCCACTGCGTCTTTATGTCGCTTTGCTGTTGATAAAAAAAAGTGAATTTAAAAATAGAGAGATTCAGCGGTCAAATTTTAACCAGGATATTCTGATAATATATCTCAGAAGTCATCATTCAACGAAGCACGCTTTTATATAAGCATGCATATACACACACACACACACACACACACACACACACACACACACACACACACACACACACACACACACACACACACACACACACACACACACACACACACACACACACACACAGACTCACACACACAGACTCACTCAAACGTTTAAAGCCTCCTGTAGAGGCGGCTGCTGCTGCTGAAGCAAAAGTCCCGTTTATATCAACGGGTCAATGGTTGAAAGGGTCAAGAGCTTCAAATTTGTGTGCGTGCAAATCTCTGAAGATCTTTCCTGGTCCGAGAACACGGATGCAAATATTAAGAAAGCACAACAGCGCCTCTACTTCCTGATAAGATTACGGAGAGTAGGTTTGTCAAGGTGCACAGTAGAGAGCATGCTGACCGGTTGCATCGTGGCTTGGTTCGGCAACTTGAGTGCCCAGGAGAGGAAAAGACGACAAAAAGTAGTAAACGCTGCCCAGTCCATCATCGGCTCTGACCTTCCTTCCATCGAGGGGATCTATCGCATTCGCTGCCTCAAAAAGGCTGGCAGTATCATCAAGGACCTACACCATCCTGGCCACACACTCATCTCCCTGCTACCTTCAGGTAGAAGGTACAGGACCCTGAAGAATGCAACAACCAGGTACAGGAATAGCAACTTCCCAACAGCCATCGGGCTATTAAACTTGGCTCGAACAAAACTCTGAACATTAATAGCCCAATATCTGTTATTTGTACTTGTTATCAGTTTATTTATTCATGTGTGTGTATATATTTATATAATGGTATATGGACACACTGATCTGTTCTGTAGTCAATGCCTACTATGTTCTGTTGTGCTGAAGCAAAGTCAAGAATGTCATTATACCATCAGGGACACGACAATAAACTCACTTGAATTTGAACTTGAATAGTATTACTTCAAATAAATAAATTTTGAAAATTATGCACTTTACTTATGTTCTACTTTTTGAAGTTTTTTCATTTCCTTTTAACAGTCATGTTATGCATTTTTCTATTCTTGAATTTGTGTCCATAGTGCATGTGGATACTCACAAAGATTGCTACAATTCTAACCTTGACTCCATTGCAGCACAAGTTCATGTCTTTGTATTGCTGTGTTTATTACATGGGAAAGATAGAAGAGCTTATTAAAATCTTCTTACAAAGACTATTATGTAATTTCTTTCTATCCTCTTTTGGACCCAAGGCATAGCAGGGCTGCCAACTCTCACACAGAGGGAATGGAGAGAGAGAGAGGGAAGGGAGGGGGATCGAGAGAAGATAGGGGAGAGAGAGATCGAGAGAAGAGAGGGGATCGACAGGGGAGAGAGATTGAGAGGGGAGGGAGAGAGAGAGCGAGAGGGGAGAGGGATATAGAGAGAAGAGGGATCGAGAGGTAAGTAAAGATCTATTACAAATAAATCTAACTTTCTAATGCATCTTGCTCCTCTATAATCTTTGCTTGCAACTGCTCTGTAGCTTTGGAGCGGATTACACAGCGGGAGATGGAGAGACAAAGATTATAGAGGAGCCTAGTTTCCCAATGATGTAGACGCCATAGTCGACGCCATCTTTGGTCGAGGCACTCCGCTAAAATGGCGTCGACAATCACACATGTGATACTACGCTCTTTTTGCTGAGTGGCGCATCTTGCTCCTCTATAATCTTTGCCCCACACTGGCTGCCTGGCCTGCTGAGTTCTGCTCGCACTTGGTTTTTTGTCAATAGGGGAGAGTGCTTGTCAATTTCTATGGCCACTAGTGGAACGGACAGTCTGTGTTCTTAAGAAACAATGTTGTCTGATTACTGTGTGGTGGTTATATCGAAACAATTTGTTCTCTCTGCAAAAAGACATAGTACTGGAGTAACACGGTGGGAAAAGGGCTTGTCCCACTTGCGCAACTTTTTCGGCGACTGCCGGCACCAGTCATAGGTCGTTACATGTCGCGGAAAATGTTCAACATGTTGAAAATCCAACAGCGACCAGAACGAGGTACGATTCTTTGGGCGACTACTCTCGACCATACAGGCTTCAACCCGTGACATGTCGCCAGGGTATCGCCTGATTGGTCGTGAGTTGTCTCCTAGTCACCCAAAGAGTCGTAGCGTCTTTCTGGTTGATGTAAAACTTGTACATCATTTTTACTATGATGCAAGATCAATGCTTAAATCAGCTGTGGAACTCTTTGAATCTGTCGGGAAATCCAAAATTGGTCTCGATTTCTTCTCAATGCCTTCTAGATTTGTTTACTTAATTAGGAATTCCTGTTCTTTTTGTATTTCTGTGAAGAACTGATAGGGACCACAGGTATTCCTCGTCGGTTTACTTTCAGTTCAGTGTGTTCCTCCAACATTCCACTTGGTCACGTTATATGTACGTTTTTGACATGGGTTTGCGCATCTATTAATAAGCTATTTAAAAACAAGAGAAATCTGGGTAATTTCCATTTTTACAGCAAATATTCTATCCTAACATTCATTTTGTGAGGAGAATATTGCAACCTGCACAGTATTTTTCACTTTGATTGGTGCTACATTTCTTGACTTTTTAATACATGGGATAGACTTTATATAATATATATATATATATATATATATATATATATCTGATACCAATTACATCATTACCACACCAGCGCATTATCTTCAATAAATTTTTTGTTTTATATTTTTTCTTCCTTTCTCCCACTGAAAATTTATATACGCTTATCTCCCAATCTATTATTTTGTGAGTAAGTGTTGTTTCCAATGTTAATTAAGTAAATTACCATTAGGACTACACATCAGGGTAATGTCATGATTTCACAGTGAAGGAGGATAATTCAGAATGGCATTGAGAACCCTAGCATACACAGCTTGGCGAAAATTGCACTTTGCAAACTGCTGAGACACTTTCCCTGCCAAGTACCTCTTTCTTCATCTGCATTTCCTACATTGCCCTTGCTTGCCACCTCAGAATGCACAAAAGCAGACAAGAAGCAAGTTCTCAATGTTTAAAGACTGTCCAAGAAGTCTGGGAGAGAGCATATTCAATCTACTAAGTAACCACAGATTGTATGCATTGTAGCAGCAGTGCAATATTTTTTTAAACTGTTATTTTATTTTGTCTCATCTATTCGATCTCATAGCTGATTATTCTTCCCCTATTTCTACTTTCAGACATATTGAGTTGTATAAATACAATTTTAAGAAGACACAAAGTGCTGGAGTTACTCAGCAGGTCAGGCAGCATCTCTGGAGAACATGGATAGGTGAGGTTTCAGGTCGGAATCTTTCTTCAGTCCTAAACTGAAATGTCATCTATCCACAGTCTCCAGAGACGCTGCCTTAGCTGCTAAATTAATCCAGCACTGTCATATTTTGTATAATATGGCAGCATCTGCAGTTCCTTATTTCAACAAATGCATTTTTAACCTGTTTTGTGATTTTTGTGGATATTTTAGAAGAATTAGATGTGGAGAGATTCTGTGTTTGCTCCAACATTTGGGATTCCCTGTGCTCTGTCCAAATATAATTTATGATCCAGCTAACAAAGTAATCTGGATGTTTTGTTTTTAATTTTTTTAATAGATTACTCTGGACAAAGTCCTTGGGATTACAGCATCCAACAGCAGTAGTTTAGCCTGTGATTTGACCACGGGGCTAGTGGCATATCCGGCAGGGTAAGTGGCAATGTAGGCCCAGCTTTTGTGGTTAATGCATGAATGATAATTGAAACAGTTGCTGGCTTTAAAGAGATTTATTTTAAACTGATATTCAACAATCTGCACATTCAAAATAGGCACTAAGATTATTGGCTTTTTTTAATTGGAAGGCCATGAATAGTGAGTTGTGAATCACAAGGATTGGTTCTGGAAACGTTGCTGATTGTGATACATATAGGCAATTTGCATGTGAAAGTAGGAAGCATAATTAGCAAGTGTGAGGATGATCGTGCATATGATAACTAAATATGCATGATTCTGGAGAAGGAATGTGGCCTGATCTCCTAAAATACCTCATTGTACCCTTGCACGTTTTTATCGGCACTTCTTGTAACTATAACACTAAAGGCTGTAGATCTGTATTCTGCATTGTGCTAATTTTCTATTTACATGAATTGTTGTAATTTCAATTTAAAAATAGCGTACACATTGGGGGCAACTTCCAGCTATCAATTAATCTACCCACTCAAACATCTTTTAGGAAGTGGGAGAAAATCTGAGCACTCGGGGGGGGGGGGGGGGGGGGGGGTGATCTCAGAGAAAATGCAAAGTTGCAGAGTTTATAGAGTTACAACATGCCAAGATTACAAAGTTAACAAAAGTCAACTTTATAAATTGGGTTTGTTTTAAGCTCAGAAAATAAGCAAGAATAGCAAAACATTAGTGTGTGTAAAACATTAGTCTCATGGCTTCACTATGTCATTCTATATTATGTGCAGAATTAGTTTTGGTAAAGTTGGGTTTATTTCAAACATTGAAATTGGTGTTCTTAAATGAGAAAATAATTTCTGAAACTAACAAAATTGAGTTCTGATTTTCTTTATCAAGGTGCGTGGTGGTGCTCTGCAACCCAAAGAAGAATAAGCAGAGTCATATTCTCAATGCCTCAAGGTAAGATGACAAATAAGACAACTTTAGCCAAGCAACTAGTCTGTATCATTGCTTTGGGTGGCAAAGAGGGGGTGGTAGGTCATGACTCTTCATTTCAACAAGCGTTTTGTTTATGGACTCACCAACCCAAATTTACTATTTTCTGGGTTTTTATCCTTTGTACATTTTCTTTCATGTGCAACAGGACACAGAAAGAAAAGTATTGGAATGGTAATTAAATAGAATGGTAAACACAATCCCAATGTGTGGTGTGGGTGTCTAGAGATTGAATTCTAGCTAAATTGGGCGCAAAGAATTAAGTGGAGGTTATGGGGATGTTAGGTACAACAAGAACATGTTGCAAAAATCAAAAGTGACCTTGGCTGGAACCTCTTGGAGGAGGGTCCTTTTATTTGGCACTACTGCCACAGTGCAATCAAAATATTTATTAATTCTCCAAATATGACTAGGTTTCTTGGGTAGCTCTCTAAGGGAGCAATATTTGCAGTGGTGAAATTTAACCAGGAAATAATTGCAATCACATTCTTCTCTAGAAATTAATTTTACTTTGCATCCAGCTTCATGACATGGTAGAAAAACAGTACTTGTCTATGGTGGAGCAATCCAATCATATCATGCACAAAGGAAAACTCTTTGGCACACAATGCATTACTTAATGACTACTTTTTAAAGGTTGAGTTGATGAAGGATATTTAATGTGGTAAAAGACATTGGCTCTCATTCACCATTGCATGTCAGGTTGTAGTGCCCTTTTTTGTTTCATATTTTTACTATTTTACTAAGATTAGAGTTGGGTAGAATATCTTGACTGGTCAATATTTGGATAATCATAGACTCCTCGGACTTGTTTTATTAGTACTGAGTTTAGTGATGATTTTAACCAGATTTTTAAAAGGTTATTTGTTTTAAACTATCTGCTATTTCTTTAAAACTAGTTGGAAGTTTGGGTTGGTGGTGACAAACTCTTCTAACCATAGACATTTATCTGATATATAGGTTCTTGTTATCCATGTCAGTTGGCCTAAGTTGGTGGCAAGCAGCACTAGCAGAGAAGTAGGAGGAGGAATGTTAGGTGTTTGGTAGTAAGCCGGTGGTGGTTACAGAAGGGACCCACTTTGGCATCCTACTGAAGTTTTGGGAAATATTTATAAAGCATTTGCGATTTTATGTTGATCTTCAGATAGCTGAGATTGTTACCTTTCCTGGTGTGCAAATATTAGAGTAGCTAGGAAGTGGATATTTGCATATTCAATATTCTTTGTCGTTGATAAAATGCTGTTTAAAATGAATACTGTGCTTCGATTTAAGTATTCACTTGTTGTTTTCTCTTGATGTAGGAAAACAATCTGTTCTTTGGCATTCTCACCAGATGGAAAATTCTTAGTTACTGGGGAGGTGAGTGTTTTCTTAAAGTGGCAGGCAATATTTGCAGTCTTGAATGTTATTATCAGGTTCTGTGATATATAACCTTCTAAATAAGTGTGAGGAGACAAAGTGTATCAATTTATTTCAATACAGCCAGTTAATTGCACTACATTTTTGTTTCAACTCTTGGATATAGTTTGTTCTATTTCCATTAAATTCTCCAAACCTAGTGCATTGTTCATTGAAACAAACTTAACTGTTCCTGTAATTTCTTTTTAAACTTGGGCATTTCCATTTACTCTTCACTGACAATGTTAGAAAAATCGATTGGCATATTATTGGGATTTCTGACATACTGTGACATACTTTATTCACTTTACATTCTCTGTTTAGTTTTTAATTGGTGGGTAACCTGAAGAAATTTTACCTGTATTCCTGAATTTTGCAAAATGTAGTGATTAATTCGAGAGCACTAACTTTAACTGAAATTTGAGCACCGAATTTAACTTTTGATTGATAATTATGAAAAAGATGCATTAAAAAAATGTTAATTGAAGTTGGACTACAGATAGTTGATGTCATCAAAGTCGCATACTATTGTCTGCAGACTGAAAGAATGCTTCATCTGGGACTCGCAGAAGCTAGCCACTTCAATTCTCCTTCTACTGACCTGTCTGTCTTGTGCCAACATGAAAGAAAATAAATGTAATTACAATTGATGCACAGAGTCTCTTGCCGATGCAGTCTCTTACCCAGAGTAAGAGAATCAAGAGCCAGAGGACATAGGTTTAAGGTGAAGGGATAAAGATTTAATAAGAACATGAGGGGTAACATTTTCACACAAAGGGTGGTGGGTGAATGGAATGAGCTGCTGGAGGAGGTAGTTGAGGCAGGTACTAACACAACGTTTAAGAAATAGTTAGGTACATGCATAGGACAGGTTTAGAGGGATATAGATCAAACGCAGGGAGGTCGGACTAGTGTAGATGGGACATGTTGGCCGGTGTGGGCAAGTTGGGCCGAAGGGCCAGTTTCTACGCTATGACTACATATTGAGTGCGAGCATGGAATCAAATGTAGTATTTTGAACATGACGATGGACAGATGAGTTGTAGCTTTGCACTACATTTGAAAAAGTAAAACTAAAAGTATATAGGGAGGAGATGCCGAGTTAATGGGAAGGCATATAAAAAATTATATTCAGGTATATTCATAAGCTGTAAATTAAACAGATCTTGAGCCCCAAAGTGTAAATGCAATTTTTACAATTTGGGGATCTGTAAATATCTAAATTCAGTGACCTGATAAATTGTTTAATTGATCCCCAGTGTATGTTCCGCAAATGTGCCGATGTAATTTTATTTTTAAACTCAGAGTGGACACTTGCCTGCAGTGCGGGTCTGGGATGTGGCTGAGAAGACTCAAGTGGCTGAACTGCAGTGCCACAAATATGGAGTATCATGTGTGGCTTTTTCACCCAACATGAAGTATATTGTATCAGTAGGCTACCAGCATGACAAGCTTGTGAATGTCTGGGATTGGAAGGTAGGATGACAATTTTGTTATCAAAATGTAGTCGAGTCGTTTTTCTATTGTTTATGAAATTAAACCTGAAGGAAGTATGTTGTGGGATAAAAATCCAAGGGATTAATCTGTCTGGAATGAAACCCAACAGAATTTCAACTAGACTTGAATTCCAAATGTATGTGTACCTAGTAATCAGCAGTAGCAATGAAATTCCAGATAATTATATCTTAATCATGCAGTATGATGGACGGCATGGCTGGTGGAGCTGCTTTTTGATCCTGATTTCCATTACTGTCGGTGTGGAGTTTGCATGTTCTCCCCCGTGCCTTTCCCCGTGAGGTTCCTCCAGGTGCTCTGGTTTCCTCTTGCATCCAAAAGACATTGGTGTCTGTAAATTGCCGCTGGTGTTTTGGGAGTGATTAAGAAAGTGGGCGTAAAATAGAACATGTGAACAGGTTATTAATGGTCAAAGTGGACTCGTGTTTAAGAAAGAACTGCAGATGCTGGAAAAATCGAAGGTAGACAAAAATGCTGGAGAAACTCAGCAGGTGAGGCAGCATCTATGGAGCATAGGAATAGGTGATGTTTCGGGTCTGAAGAAGGGTCTTGACCCGAAACGTCATCTATTCCTTTGCTCCATAGATGCTGTCTCACCTGCTGAGTTTCTCCAGCATTTTTGTCTACCGTCAAAGTGGAGTCGGTGGGCCAAAGCGCCTGCTTCCATGCTATATCTCTAAACTAAATGTAATTTTCTGTAGTGGTCTACGTCATATTATGCAACTCTGTCTTCTAAATGATGGGAGGAACCGCAATCTACCAATATTCTGGCAAGATCCCCCATATCTTATCCCACCATTTAAAAAAAATAATGGTCTGAAGAAGGGTCTCGACCCGAAACGTCGCCGAGTCTGAAGAAGGGTCTCGACCCGAAACGTCGCCTATCTCCTTCGCTGCTTAGATGCTGCTGCACCCGCTGAGTTTCTCCAGCTTTTTGTGTAACCCCCAAAAAAAATAATCTGTCTGGTTCTAAATTCCAGTCCTCAGTATTCTTTGAATATCGAGGCCCTTGTCCTCTACTGATTTTTTTTTATTATTACTTATTGAGTATAGGGCTAGATTGTGTCTTGTGCATTGGTACTTAACTAAATACTTTTTACTTTACAGAAAAACTCCATTGTAGCATCTAATAAAATTTCTAGTAAAGTTACGGCTGTTTCGTTTTCTGAAGACAGCAGTTACTTTGTCACAGCTGGCAACCGACATGTTAAGTTCTGGAACCTGAATGACTCCAAAACCTGCAAGGTAGGTTATTATCATTGTCTAAGATTGCCTTCTAATCTGGCATACAATGCTTGTCACCATATTAAAAATCATTTTAGTCTTGCCAAATATGCTGATCTGTGATGAGTAGTTTCATTTCATGATGCTGTTTTCATAACTGTTGTAAGCTATCATTTCGATAAATTATTTTGCTAACCTGACAATTTAATTACAACCATTGAATGGGCTAGCTATTAGTACTAACCATATAATCTTCAGCCAAGATTAACAATAATAAAGAGATTTAAACATAAAAAACATCCACCCACAATGGTTCCCATTATGAGGGAAGGCACAATGTCCAGTCCCATCCCATGTCCACCCATAGTCGGGCCCATTGAGGCATCCGCAGTTGCCTCCACAGAGGCCCGATGTTACAGGCCGTTCCCACCGGGTGATGTGCTCCGGCGTCGGGAGAATCCTCTCGGCGGCTTGGGACACCTGGAACGGCCGCTTCTTTACTGGAGACTGCGGCTTACGAAGCCAACAAGGCCGCGCTGGATGGTGCTCCACCACTGGTGATCTCGGTGAGAGATCCCAGGCTCCCGATGTTAAAGTCAGTGCCGCCGCCCACAGCTGGCCGCTCCACAGTCACGCAGCTCCGCGATGTTTCTCGCCGGAGCTCCAGCGCGGCGACCCGGGCAAGGCATCGTCCACTCCGCGATAGCGCTCCTGCGCTGTGCCGCCGCTGAAGCCGAGGTTCTGGGCGGTCCCCTCAGGAAACGCCACTCCAGGCCCGCTGGTAGGCTGCGAGGACGGGTCGAAAGTGCAGCCCGGAGGAAAGCTGCCTATCCGACCAGGTAGGGATCCTGAAACGTTTCCCACCCCCCACATTCCTGCTATTCTTGATGAAATCATAGTTACTTCCTTATATTTGACCGTACATTTTAAAATATCTTGAAACTTGGCTACCAAGATCAAAAGCAAGTCTGTGATATACTTTCTAGTTAGGGTCTTCTGTTATTTTATATATTAATAAGATTATAACTCCTTGGTGGACCCAACAGGTTTTCATTGAAATTAAATGAGATGAAGACTGAATTTATCCTGAACTTAGTTGCTTTTGATCAAGTCTTTGAGCAATCTTAACCTGGTGGTGTAAGTTAACATCTTTTTGTTCACTACTAAACCAAATACCTGTATGTTTTCCAATCCAGGCAAATATTACTGTTCCCTTAATAGGACGATCTGGATTGCTGGGTGAGCTCCATAATAACTTTTTCTCTGGAGTGGCATGTGGTAAAGGGAAGATGGCAAAAAGCACCTTTTGCATCACCAGCTCTGGGCTTCTCTGCCAGTTCAATGGGAAAAAAGTACTGGATAAGTGGTTGGATTTAGAGGTATGCTGATCTCTGCTGCCTTTAATACAAATTTAAATATTTAAATAATCTTATAATTAAAAAGCATCTTTTATCTGCACCTATTTCCCCACAGACCTCTGCAGCAAATTGTATCGCCGCAACCCAGGATTTCATCTTTTGTGGTTGTTCCAATGGAACATTGAAATTATTTAACCCTACAAACCTCCATTTTATCACCAATCTGCCCAAACCTCATTGTCTGGGAGTCAATGTGGCAGCAGGAATTGAACCAAGGTAAATTAAAAAAATTGGTCAATTTTTACTGTCATAAAATTCTTGTGTACAAGAAGCATAGGTATAAATATTTAATAAATAATATAAACATTTCTCTACAGCCGTTTATTCACTAAGAATTCAGCTGCTATGTATCCTGATATTATTGGCATGGCCTTCGACGCTTCCAATCGATGGTTGTCATGTGTGTACAATGATCATAGTCTCTACGTGTGGGATACAAAAGATATTAAGAAAATCGGGAAGGTTTACTCATCGTTGTATCATAGTTCCAGCATATGGAATGTAGAGGTATGATAGCACTTCTGTGTGTGTGTGTGTGTGTATTATATATATTTTTTTTAAACCTGCAATGTCCTTATAAGTGTTGGCTCTTCCAGGAGATTTGATAAATCAATCCCACTTTGGGAATTTTTTGCTTTCCCACTACCTCGCCTCCACACATTTTTTGTAAAAATGTGTTCACTTTATCTGTATTGAAAACCCACAATGTAAACAATGCAGTAATCGTTTTTTAATTTTTCAGGTTTATCCAGAGTTGGAAGATAATAACCTGTCTTGTCTGCCACCATCATCTTTTCTAACTTGTTCATCAGACAATACTATACGATTGTGGAATACTAGTGGTGCTTCTGAAATTCAATTTGCTTCATTCCGTCGTAATATTTATAGCACAGTGAGTTTTGACCTCTACTTCCCATTTCCACCTGAACTTGGTAGTTGATGTAATCCAACATGCTTTTGTTTTTGCTAGATTCATGTGAAAACAAGTAGTTTTAGCTAGTTTTGTGTTCAGGCCATCAGGCAGTTATTAATAGTGACATTGCTCAGGAAGTATGAGGGGAGAGAGATTTCCACTCAACTGAAATGAATGAATTCCCCTCGTCAGCATGGCAGAGGTTAAATAAATAAAACATAGTTCATTAAAATTGAGAATTGTGGTGATGCACCATTGACCTGCAAATGGTTTTTAAAAAAGCTGCAAAAACCTCTGCAAAAAAATTCTGACATGGGTAATATAAGAAACAAGAACTGTGATTTTTTTTTTCCATATCAGTGTTTTTAAAAAGTGGCTTTGTCACATAGGGAAACATACTGGGGAATAAAAATAAAGCAGCCTTTAAATGTTTAGTTTGCACCAATCTTCACGTTAGAACGGAAAAATGGAATCTAATGAGTGAAGAACTTGAAGTATTCGTGACCCTGACTTTTTTCCCCCCCAGGATTTAATCAAAATTGTGTATGTGGATGGCAATATTCAGTACCTCCAAGACATAACAAACAATCCTGACCGAACGGAAAATGGAGGAACTTCTGAGACAAAATCAGGAATTCGGGTCATAACCATCAGCCCTGATGGGCAGCATCTGGCGTCTGGAGATAGGATGGGGACCCTGAGGTACAAATGATAATTAAATTTTCCTCAGCAACTTAATAGCACAGTTGGTTAAAGGAAATATTTTGCTGCTTATGAGGATACTTTTTACTGTGTCATTTAAATAACTAAAAATGAAGAGCCTATTGCTTGTTATATGCAATTGCATAAACTGAAAACCTCTACAGTATCAGAGCAACTGTTTGAATTGCTGATGGCACTGATATTAAAATTATGGCAAATAAGAGTGATTTTAAAGGAAGTGTATAGAACAAAAATCATTATTTTCCTCCCTAACACTGCCTAATCTGCTGGGCATTTCATACACCCTTGGCCTGAATTTCATAGCCTTTACAAGTTCCTCCGTATCAGTTTGCTGGATTCAAAAAAGTTATCACCTTGCTTTGATGTACCCATCCCTCCTCTGCTCAAACTGAATTGTATCTGTTTCCTAATTTGACATGATCATTACATACTGCGGTCATGTGTGAATAAATAAAAGTTTTTATGACTATTGTTAATAGGACTTTGAGCATTTACAAACTCATTGAACTTTTCCCTTGTCTTATTCTTCATTTGTGGTCATGATTGGAAATGTATTCCAGTTGAGCATGAAAAAGTGGAGCACAGTTTGATTGGTTGCAGTCTGGGACCTGATAAGTTGCTGAGTGCAATGATTTGTGAAATCAAATGTGTTTTGCATCAAACCCAGTGTTTTAAAACATTTTATTACTGTTTCTAGAATTTTTGACCTGCAGTTCCTGGATGAAATAATGAAAGTTGAGGCTCATGATTCTGAAATTTTGTGTCTTGAGTACTCTAAACCTGAAACTGGTGAGTAAAATTCAGTTGAGCTCAATAGGGGGGGGGGGGGGGGGAAGTATCGATCAACATCATTTTCCTGCCCAGTCTAAATCTCAAATGATTGTGGATTGTGAAAACAGATGTTTCCTTACATCCCAAATCTTGTAATTTGTTTCTCTCTCCCCCCCCTGCATTTGTTATTGTAAATAGCTGAGTTACCAGAAACTGAAACATCTGGCACCTCACTGGTAACGCATTTTTCCGCGATTACCTGTTATGGTTCCACGAACAATGCCTATTTTACGTACTGATAGGCCATGGTGGACTATTCTTTTGAAGCCTATTGCATATGCTTGAACAAAACTTCCTATGGCTGATGTGTGTCGATTTAGTGCTCTTTTACAAGCGCTATGCATTTTAGAGGTCATAATCCTCATTGAAGATGCAACTTCTGATCCTTTAAAATAGTTTTTTTTAATGCTTTTGTGTTAAATTAATATATTTTGCCAATAGGCCTTTTTTAGTTTCCCTCTCCCAACGGATGTGTTGGAGGAGTGATTTTCGCCCTCTGTTAATTTGTGTACGAGGTTGATCGTATATAATCCTGATTTTTATTTTGGAACATTTTAACCTCTTATTCCACACTTAATTATTTTGAACAATCTACCAAATAGATTTGAATTTAAGTTTGTGCAATTAGAAACATAGAAAATAGGTGCAGGAGGAGGCTATTCATTGTGATCAAGGTTGATCGTCCGCTCTCAATAACCCGTGCCTGCCTTCTCCCCATATCCCTTGACTCCACTAGTCCCTAGAGCTCTATCTAACTCTCTCTTAAATCCATCCAGTGATTTGCCCTCCACTGTCCTCTGTGGCAGGGAATTCCATAAATTCACATAAACTCCCCTTTATTCTAAGACTGTGGCCCCTGGTTCTGGACTCGCCTAACATTGGGAACATTTTTCCTGCATCTAGCATGTCCAGTCCTTTTATAATTGTATATGTTTCTTTAACTGTGCCTGAAGTGTTGCCCCTGGTTTAAGCTGAATCATCTGTATCTAGCCATATCCCATGGAAGAGGGTTTACCTGCTACTTTTGAGTAATTGGTAACATATATAATTATAATTCAAAATTCAAATGTATTTTTTCTAGATATTCAATGTAATTACTGAGTAATCACATAATGCTCTCCTTTGTGTACTTAAGAATACTGGTACCCTTGTTACTGTTTAAAAAAAAAAAATAATTTTCTTTTAAGGCATGAAGCTGTTGGCAACAGCAAGCAGAGACCGTCTAATTCATATATTAAAAGTGGACAAACAGTATAGCCTGGCACAGACACTAGATGACCATTCCTCCTCTATTACTGCTGTGAAATTTGCAGGTACTTTGTGAGCAATATGACTGCCTCATCAATAATTGACATTGAGCTTAATTGCTTAAGGGCTTATTACACAAAATTACATTTTGAAATATTTTTAATATCTATTGAATGCGGATGCCACGGTTCATTGATACTGGGTGTCAGTAAAGTAGAAAGTACTTGGCTTTTCCAGTGTTGATGTCTACTTTTTAATCTCTACTAATAACTTGGATTTGTCCCAGTGCTTGACAATGTTGTGTCCCTTTTAATTCTCTTCCTGTAGCTTGCAATGATGTTGTCAAAATGGTTAGTTGTGGAGCTGATAAAAGTATCTACTTTCGTACTGCACATAAGGTAAACCTTTTTGGTTTCTAATTCTCTGTGTAGTTTGTGCATTTATTTTGTGGTGGCTTGGCCTCTTTGAAGGGTATTTTAAAGAGCTTCACATCCAATGCATTACTTAATGTATTATTAGGTGATAATGCCAAAAGCTAGCGACTTGTTTGAGCAGTATAAACTGACCTTCTAAGATTATTATTTATTCTGAATTATTGCTATTGGAATCCTGAGCTGGCATAATGGTAAAGTTGAGTATTACTGGTCCAAGGTTTTACCCTTCATGACTTCAAATTTTTCCAAAAACAAGATCCTGAATCTCATGCCTGCCATTGAATGTTCACTCGTATAAGACTGGAACATAGAGAATGGTGAGTTTCTGGAATTCTCTGCCACAAAAGGTAGGCCAGTTCATTGGCTATATTTAAGAGGGAGTTAGATGTGGCCCTTGTGGCTAAAGGGATCGGGGGTATGGAGAGAAGGCAGGTACAGAATACTGAGTTGAATCATCAGCCATGATCATATTGAATGGCAGTGCAGGCTCGAAGGGCTGAATTGCCTACTCCTGCGCCTATTTTCTATGTTTCTATGAATAGTTGATCAATGGAAAATGAAGGAAATTGAGGACAATTTTTGTTTAAATGTTAGTTTCCTTCATTGAAAAAAGTGAAGCTTTTTTTGCAGATTAATGTTCTGGCTTGCAAATATGAAATGCTTTCCTAAGAAGAGGTAAAAGCACACTTAATAATTTCACTATGGCTTATATTTTCAATTTTCTGCTCTGTGAAAACTACGGGTACATTTGTTCCCTGGCAAAATTGTGTGGCAGTGGAAGAGTTTGCTGTAAAGAAACTCATTAACCATATTCAGTGAGTCATGCAGCGTGGAAACAGAACCTTAGGCCCAACTCTTCCATGCTGACCAAGGTGCACCCCATCTACACTTGTCCCATTTGCCCAGGTTTTGTCTATACCCCTCTATACTTCCCTATCTATCACACACATTTCATTATTTTTTGCGCGACACCCCTTAAATCTCTTGCTGATGATTGTTTCCATCAAAATATGTATTGTTGAGCGTGGGCAGTTTAATGCTGAATGTTAGTTATGCAATATCCTAGTATTTAGACTGAATTAAATTTGTTTTTGCAGTCTGTCGATGAAGTTCAGTTCTCAAGAACTCATCATGTTGTTGGAAAGACCACCCTGTATGACATGGATGTTGATATCACGCGAAAATATGCAGCTATCTGCTGCCAGGATAGAAATATTAGGTATGCTTATCTCCTTGGGGGAAATGGTCTTTTGTTTTTCTGTTACATCAGAACTCTCAAATTGTATGATGTAGAATAAATTCCTTTGAGAAGGAAATAATATAAATAATAGAAAATCCATGATACCGCTCGCAAAACCATTTTAGTAACTGAGCCGTTTAAACTTTAGATTACCATGTATTGTTCTTGATACGTTAGCTCATTTCAATTGGGGTTGTAACTATTACCAGCATTCCAGTGCCCTATCCATAGACTGTGCTAGAAATACTGTGGGATTCAGACTGTGCTATAATATTGCACAGTGAAAAATGATGACTCCAGCATATAGATGAGGTATTGGCCAGTACCTGTAGAACTGTATAGAAATATATTTGAGAGGAGAAGATTAAGGAAGTATAAAACATTAAGTCTTTTTTTATGTTGCAGAGTATTTAACATTAACAGTGGGAAGCAACAAAAATGTTTCAAAGGTTCTCAGAGTGAAGATGGGATTCTCCTCAAAGTAAGGACTGCAAATCTCAAGCAGCTGAAATAGTACAGAATTTCTGCTTTGTTATCGTCTTAGTTCTTTTGCAATATAACGCCTAACAATGAACAACAGAATATATGGGAATTCAGAATTTAATGAAACATTTATTTCACATTGTTTTGAGCATAAGTAAGCTTGGTAGAAGTTCATTATAGAATGGAATATCCTTATTTCAATGGAACATTGGTTCTCCTGTACATGGTTAATGTGTCTACAGCAGCCTTTTTGTTGAAGGCAGGATTGTCTTGGCACATCTCGACTCGCTGCCACTTCCTGCAGTGGACAAACTACTCTTTTGTCTTACCGATTTACCGATGTTAAGGACTAGGTTTTTGTTCCAATACTATGGTACAGAAGAGTTTCCACAAGAACTCTTTGTGGAAAATAGCAGAAGCAAGTGGCCTAATCTTAAATCAAATGTTGGTCTGGGGTGCCCTCTGCTGCTAGAATAATAAAAGCATTTGAATATGTGAATGAATGCAAAATGTGTCTTTCAGAAAGTTAATATTTTTAGACTATGAAGATTAATATAAAAAGAACAAGCACATTTTCTTCTTGCTAAAGAGCCAGGAAGTAGGGTTTATGTCCCATTTTGTATTGGTGTGGACACAATAAACAATGATTGCTTCCTATGCAGTAAATCACTCATTTCTGTGTATGATTTATATATTTTTTGAATTTTCACCTTGGGTGACTTTGAATCAATTTTATTTAGTATGTAGTCTCTGGTCTACTTTCCTAGCACTTTCTCTGCTTTAAATTTTAGGTTCAGATGGATCCTTCCGGAACATTTGTGGCCACTAGTTGTTCTGACAAGAATATTTCTATCTTTGACTTCTACACTGGAGAATGTGTAGCCAGCATGTTTGGACATTCGGGTAATCTACTTACTTACAAAGCAATTATTTTTTTGCTTTCATTCTTTTGCTTGATTTATCAAATTCGTTTTTATTCCTTAACACCAATTTTTTAAAATCCTTGTTAAATATCTGACCAGCTCTTGCATTCGTGTTTAAATTGCCTGAAGGCTGGGTACACAGGGCAAGTCTTTGAGGTGCCCATTTGCACTTGTGCAGTACATAATAAGCAATCAGTCAATTGAAAAGTGTGTTGAATTACAGTAAAGCCTTGTTAAGAGTATTGTGTTTATTTCTGGTCGTCCAGTACAGAGAGGAAGTGGAAGCTTTGGAAAGGATGCCAGGGATGGTGTACCAGCATGATGCCTGGACTAGTGGGTATTGGCTACAGAGGTCGGACAGACTTGGATTGTTGCCTCTGGAATATCGGAAGTTGAGGGGAGACCTGATAGTGTATAAAGTTGTGATAGGCATAGATAGGATAAACAATCACAACTTGTTCCCCAAGATGGAAATATCAAATACGAGAGGGCATAGCTTTATAGATTGCAACACTTGAAAGCACTATGTTAAATTACAAAACATTTCTAATTAGGTCTTTTTCTTCTGTTTTAGAAATTGTAACGGGAATGAAATTTACGCATGACTGCAAATATCTAATAACTGTATCGGGAGACAGGTGAGTAATTTTCTGCTGAATGGCCATTACACATTTGTAGAACCTCCTTGCAAAGCATGCTTGGTTGTAAAGTGCATTATTGAAAGGCCCCATTTTGTTAGCCAACACCACATGTATAACTTCACCTTGTCACTGAGGCAACTGCCATGTTCTGCTTTTGATCTTTAAACATTGCCACAATGCAATTTGTGCTGCATTATAATAGGAGAAATGCACTGTCCTTTTCCAGATTTGGTTAATCACTAAGTAACCAATTCGGCACTGAAAATTCTGAAATATGATCAGTGGATAGATCTTACTCATTCCTTTGCTTCCCAACTTCTTCTTCTTCGAGTCCGTTGCAATCTCAGATGTCGTTGTGCCAGTATCTGGCGCAGGTCACAGCTGGTCGGGTCGGTTCAGCCAGGTCCTGGGGGCTGCACTGGGGGGCATCGTCACACTCCAGTAGGTGGGACATTGTCTGTACTGCTCCACAGCTGCATGTGTCTTCTGCCTGGTAGTTCCATGCTTTCATAAGTGCTTTGCACCTCCCCTGCTCCACTCGTAATCTGTTGAGGGTCTTCCAGGTTGGCCATGGGAGGTCGTGCCCGCTGGCGAGGCATTCAGTCGGAGTGATTCCTCTCTCCATCCAGTCGTGGGCTCGTGTGTTGAGCTGGTTCCATTCATCTTTCCAGATGTTGGTCCTTGCTGTTTCTTTGGTTGTCTGGAGAGGTGGGACTGTCTGCAAGAAACTGGCTCTGGATTTCAGTCGGGGTGGAGGTGCTGTGTGTCCGTGCAGGGGGGGTGCCTGGTATCGATCTCCTGTGCTCTCCGCTCGTCTTGGGCGACGATGGATTGTCTGATATGGGGGGGGGGGCAATACCAGTTAGGGCGTAGAGGCACGGGACTGGCGTTGTCTTTATGCATCCCGTGATAATGCGGCAGGTGTCGTTGAGGGCTGTGTCAACCAGTTTGGTGTGGTGGGAGCGGCTCCAGCTTGAGCACGCGTGCGTATTCAGCTGTGGAGAAGCACAGGGCTAGGGCAGTTGCATGGATAGTTGGTGGATCAGCGCCCCACTTTGAGTTTACCAGTTTGCGCTGGATGTTGTTGCAAGTGTTGACCATGGCTTTGGTGTTCTGAAGGTGGGTTTTGAAAGAGTGTCCTGTCGAGTGTGACTCCGAGGTACACGGGGTGGAAGTGGTTGGAGAGTTTGTGGCCATCCCATGAGGCACTCAGTTGTTTTCCTGCATCTCGATTTTTGAGATGGAAGCTGCATAGTTGGGTTTTTGATGGGTTGGGTTTCAGGTGGTTGTTATTGTAGTAGGTTGTCATCTCTTGGAGGGCGCTTTCCAGGACAGACTCGATCTTCTGGAAGTTCCCCTGTTGGGTGGTGATGCAAAGGTCATCAGCATAGATGAAGCGGCCGCATCGTGAGGGAAGTGGTTGGTCGTCGGTGTAGATGTTGAAGAGGAGGGGGGCCAGTACGCTGCCTTGTGGTAGGCCATTTAGCAATGTTACAAAATTTTGAGATTTAAAAAATCAAGTCTGCAATTTATCCCATCAGATAAAGCATAAAAAGAAGTTTAATTTGACACCTAATTTACTTTCATATCTTCAGTATTAAGAAAGTTATGGCCATTTTCATACTCGGAAATTAGCATCTTGCTCCCCATTGCCTTTCAATTGACTTAACTCAAAAGCTGTGATCTGGAAAAGTTAAAAGCCCATAACTTTCTTAAAAATTAAGAGAACTCAATGAAATTTTCAGTTATGAAAGATTGAAGCATTCTGAAACAAATATTAAACAATCTTACTTGGATTACCTGAAATTAAAGCATATAATTAGTTAGTTATCTAATTGTAGCTAATTACAAAATTCAATGAGTAGATCTAAACATCTATCCATTTCTTAAGAAAAGATAAACTTTTTTTAAATTGCCTAAGTGTCCAAATAACATTCACACAATAATCCACAATATAACATAATTTTTAAATCTAATTTTCATGAATTTCTGGGCCAAATAGAAGGAATTTAGTGTTTGATTCCTGTAAATTAATGGCCATTTAAATCAACTAGCGAGTGGGTTTTAGTGGAATGCGGTGGATTGGAACGTTGCGGTTAGCGGTGAAGTCGGGAGGAAAAATACTGTTTGTTCATACATTTTTTTGGACCCCATTTCGCAGCATAAAAATATTATTAAAGCCTCCCGAAAAAACAACTTTTAATATAAAAATAAACTATTTCCCTTTTTTTCTCCCCTACGGAAAATCCTTCCGGTTGTCGGTGCTCACGGCTTTTGAAGGTGATTTTTAAATTACTCTAGTTAATAAATAATCTAGAGTAATTTAAAAATACCTTCATTGATGAAATGTCGGAGCGATTTTTCTTCCGCAACTAAATCGTCCGACATTCATCGATTATCCCTGCCTGTGGAAAAACGGACCTTTAAGCCCGCCCCCCGGACCGAAGGCAAGTCTGGAAGGAGTTGATAGAAAACACCAACATGACCAATAACAGCAGGAAGGCATGGGCCACAATCCGCCGCCTCGGTGAAGACCATACCACACCGCCCACGCTCACAACAGTCACAGCAAACTCATTTGCAGCACAGCTGGTGGCAAACGGTCGTAGCCAAAACCGGTGCAGACCCACAGGAGAATACTACTGGACAGCGGTAACAGACCGCCTACAACCAGCCAGCGCTCTCTCCAAGCCCTTCGACCTGGAAGAACTCGAAGCTGCAATGAGCATGCTGAAACCTGGGAAAGCAGCAGGAATCGATGATGTACTGACGGAAATGATACAGCACCTGGGACCTAAAGCAAAGACCTGGCTCCTAGCAATGCTGAACTCATGCATGGCACAGAAAACAACCTCACCTGTATGGAGAAAGGCCAAGACTGTCGCAATTCCCAAACCTGGAAAGGACCCATCATCCCCAAAGAGCTACAGACCCATTTCCCTCCTCTGCATCACCTACAAGCTCCACGAGAGGCTACTACTCCAACGCCTTATGCCACTTATAGACTCCAAGCTTACTAAAGATCAAGCTGGCTTCCGCCCTGGCCGCTCTTGTGCCGGGCAGCTACTAAACCTCACCCAACACTTTGAGGACGGTTTTGAGTGCAAACTCATCACCGGAGCAGCTTTCATAGACCTCACCGCTACCTACGACATTGTCCAGCACCGCTTCCCAACTTAATGTACTATTTATTCGGTTTATATGGTTATTCAGATATAATCCTTTGCACAATAGAGGGTGCTGACATGCAAACTTAAATATCCAGTGATTAAAGAGCAAGTCGGAATCAGAAAGTTCATTTCTAATCTGAGTATCATGTTACATGTTTGTATTCATATTTTACATTTTATTTTTATTCCAGTTGCATTTTCATATGGCGCTTGGACCCTCAGTTGACTGCTTGCATGAGACATCGTCTCTCAGAAATTAAACAAAGCGCGGAAAAAGATAAGACGTGTGGAACCAAGGCTTCAGCACCAATTAGGTACGTTGTTAAACCTGCAGACCTGCAAAGTGCTTCATAAAATTAGAATATTTTGAGTCTTTCTAATTTTATATAACAACTGCAAGGTTTGAAGATCCAAGATATATCTGGGTGACACTCTTTCCATTTAGCTGTAAATCCTCTGGTCTGATTGCATGATGAAATTTGCATGAATGATGGATGTGGTGCTGGAAGAACAACTTTGCTTATAATCCAAAATAGTTTTGGATTCAACTCCAAGCCAAGTGTCATTTAGCCGATAAATCTTGAAGCACATTTGTTCCTCGCCTTTCACAACAGCAAAACATTTTAGATCTGAGTACTTTTGAAGTAACGACATGATCATTCGAGTTGTAATTATGTTGATTGAGGATAAATATTGGTGAAGGCACCAGGGTGAAATCCCTTGCTTTTATGATGGAGTGTAATATTTTATTAACACTTTATGGGGCATCAGAAAGATGACAGCTCAGACACCATAGCAGTCCTTCAGTATTGCACTGGTGCCTCAACGGAAGTTTCATACTGGTCCTGGGTCGGGTTGGCCCGAGTGAGATTGTAATAGTACAAGTGTGCTACCACTAACCTGTCCTAGCCCAAGTAAAAATTACTGCGAATATAACTCGGTGTGTGTACAGTGCTTTCATTTTATGCAACTGCACTTTGACATTGTATATGCTAATGTATGCTGAGGAAAACATAAAAATAGTATGCCTATTCATTGACTGATGATTAGAAGAGCTAGGTTTTGGTGTATTCCAAGGTGGAAAAATATTTTATCTTCGGTATTAACTCTTCTGCAATGATTTAGGAGAGAAACCTTTATGGTGAAAAAGTTAACTTCAGATTGTCAGGAAGATGATCAAGAGGAGGAAATAAGTGGGGAAGATGGAGATGATGGGTCATTCCAAACTCCTGTGAAAGATCACATGGACAGAGGTAAGAGCAGGCTTATCGATACAATGACATATATTAATGATGAATTAATATTGAACCCTAGAATAGGGAAATAGTTGAGGAATTAAACATCACAATAAAAACTGCTCCAGAAATACTGAAAGCCACAGGTCCAATGCAGAGGAAGTAAAATACATTCTAGTTTTTATAAAAAATAATAGAAATAGAAATAGAAACTAATGGGCTGAAAAAATGTATCAAGGACTTGGTCTACATCCCAGAGTTTTGAAAGAGGTTCACTGGAGCTGGTAGAAACTTTTGTTTTAATCTTCTAAACATCTTCAAAGGTTTCAAAGGTCCTTTTATTGTCCCCTCTACCAATTAAGGTACAGTGATATGTGAATTACCATTCAGCCATACGGGGAACAAAAACGCAACGAGACACACAACTATATAAAAGTTAACATCCACCACAGCGGATTCCCCACATTCCTCACTGTGATGGAAGGCAAAAAGTCCAATCTTCTTCCTCTTTATTCTCCCGCGGTCGGGGCAGTCCAACCATACGTCTGGGCGATCGAAGCTCCCCAGTTGGGGCAATTGAACCTCCCGCGGCTTGGAGTTCCAAAAGTCGGTCTCTGACCAGAGAACGCGAGCTCCGTGATGTTAACTCCGCAAGCACCCACGATTGGAGCTACGAGGTCGATCCCTGGTAAAGGGATCACGGGCTCCGCGACAGTAGGTCCGCAGGCTTTGTAATCTTAATTGCAGGAAGGACTGCAGTGCTTTACAAAGACTACACCTTGTTTTTTGTGCAATATTATTTTCTACTAAATTTATTAAAGTAGTTTCTGGGATGTTTAAGTCTGTCTACACATAAGTAGGCTTTACTCAGTGAATGCAGTTTGGCGTTCTCTACTCTAGGATCAATGGAGATTCGAGCATTGAATGCATTCAAAAGATAAATCAAAAGGTTTCTGGCTGTTGGAGCAAACAAATGAAATGGGAATAGTGCAGGGCAGTGATGGTGAGGTGGAAGATTAGCCCTGTTAGTCCCATCACCGCTGGCAGAGCTTACATGAAGCGCTAAATGTCTTTCACCTGCACTTTTTTTTTAAAACCCTACCAAGATTTCAAAAAGGCTTTAAATTAAGCTTGATGTTTGTAAAAAATGCTATTGCGCCATTTATTACAAGTGTGATTTTTGCTAAAATTGAAGAAATCTTGATGTTATCTTCCATAACTTTCCCTAATTTACTAACAATCTTTTTCATAAATATGGCACAAAAGCAAATGTGGTGCCATTGTTATCATTTTTTTAAATATTGCGCAAAATACTTTAAATTCTTTTTCTTATTCTGCACAAAACCGTCGGAATGAGTTCAGTAAAGGAAAGCTTACCGCTCAAGATTTTAGTCTTCCATTTTGTGGAACAATCAACCTAATCTTGTCTGTTCTTTGCAGGTAAGGCTGAAGATGTTGCATTCCTGCTGACTAATGGGAAACTACCAATGTGGGCAAAGAGACTGGTAAGTTTTTTGTGAGGAATAGTAAACATTATTATAAAAGTAATGGGAATAGTTTGTCATTTAATTACTATCAAATCTTAATTTATAGTATACAATGTTACATTACCCTTCTCTATATAAATCTGCAGTAGAGGTATTTGGGTTTTTTTGCGATATGGATATATTGGAAATGCTAAACAAGTTGCCTGCCAGGCTGTAATTAGTCACATTATGCACAAACTGGTTAACTAAACTCGTTACTGATTCAGGACTTGCAGATCAATGGGTCTTTCTAATGGATGGCACGCTCTGTTCACTGGATGTCCTGTCTATGGACTTTGTGGTACAGTACTCTAGTAAAGCAAAGCTACAGTTTTATATTGAAAGAAAATGTTGCAGTATTTACTTTGGGCTCCCTAAATGAATTTTATTTTTCCACCTTTGATATACTGAAACATTTAACTGTTTCTTTCAACACAGATGCTGTCTAACCTGCTGAGTACTTTGTTTCGGATTTCCAATATAATTGTTTTCATTTTCAGTTGATGAATATATACAATATACAATATAAACAATATTTATTCATTGTCATTTGAACCTCAATGAGGCTCAAATGAAACTCTGTTTCTACAGCCATACAAACAAAACAATTTCTACAAGACACACAAACAATTCAATTCACACAAACATCCATCACAGTGAATCTCCTCACGGTGATGGAAGGCAAAGTCTTTTCTGTCCCGTGTTCCATTTTTCTCCCGATGTTAAAGCCCTAGGCGGGCGATGGTAAGTCCCATGGCCGTTAAGGCCGCGCCGCGCCAGAACAAGGAGTTAATGGATTTTGCAATATATTTTCTTAAATATTGGAAAAAATAATTGGTCTGGATTCTAGTAAATCCCAGGGGATTGAACACTTGAATTCTCTGGTGTTGAAAGAGATGACGGTGGGGATAGTGTTAGACACTTTACAAAATTCTACAGATCTAAAATGGTCCTAACTGGAAACAAATGTGAAGAAAGGAAAAAGACGTGCAAATAGTCTGTGGAATAAACTAATTTGAATCATTCTAAAATAAGTGAGAATATGGACTCTTCCTTAATAGTAGTCAGATAATCAATCAGCTGTGAGATTTCTCCTGAATTCAAACTTGCAAAGACACACAAACCATGCGGGCTAATGTGCATTGACTTTTATCACACGGTAAATTCAATGCAAAGATTTTCTAAAATACTTCATTTTAATGTTTATTACAGGAGGCAGGTGATAACAGTGTGCAGGATGGAGTAAGAGATAACACTGAGAAATTTCATCCACGAGGAAGGTGGGCTGAAAGGGTGGACAAAGATCTTATTCACTCCATTCTGGGTATGAGGCAGCTGGAGGAGTACTGTGCGACCCCAACCCCAGGCAGAACGTCGGTGGCACCGGGAAAGCCTAACAACTGCTTGGTGAAGCAGGACAATTTTGAACCACGTAATTTCGATAACTTTTTCAAGATGGTTAGTAGATTTCTGTGAACTAGTAACATTTATAAGATTAGTAAGAACTACTAATAAATTGGTAATTCAGTTATTTAAATGATGCTGCTGTACATATAGAGTAAGGGAAGAAATTGTAATGCTCTATTTTGTTTTTCTCTGGGAACAGCATTTATTTGGGAATCCAGTTACAATAGCATCCCAGTCTGATAAATCTGCTCGCTTTTAATATAATTTATGCTTGGCAGTATTAATCGTCTTACATGTAGAATAATGTTTACTATGGAAAGAATAGGAGAAGCAACTTGATCTATTGAAATGATTGTTAAAAATGAAATGCTAAAACTTTATAACCATCTGGCAGCCAGTGTCAAATTGTTTTCTGATGAGATTGAGTTTTATTTTTGCTTTTAACAAATGCTGCTGACAGTCTGGCTTTATACCAAACTCTTTGTTGTCTGATGACATATCTGCAGGGTATTATCATTTTATGTCTTGGCCTAAAGTTTCAAAATATCACCGTACCACCTTAGTATTGATATCACAACATTATTAAAATATGAATTACACTCTTTATTCCTGCATTTATTAAAGACCACCAAAAACAAACTAATTAGACCCCCTTTTACAATTTGAACTGTTGGAATCTAGGTGCCATCCGGGGTGGGGCAATAGTATGGGGCATGCAAGGCGGTCTATAAATAGTGATAGAAATCATCATGTCCAGCAGTAAACCTGGCTGTTGCATTTGGTATGGTTTATATCTTTACTACTAAAAATGTGTTCTTTGCTATCAAACAGTGTTTTAAAAATCTTTTGTTTAGGATGAAGCCTCAGAAAAAGGTTCAATGTAGCAGAAGTGATAAATGAACTACTTTAATAGAATAGAAATTGTAAAGGCAGAGCTCAGTCATTGATTGTCACTGAAAAGCAATTTCTTCTACGCACTCATGGAAGACTATATCAGTGCTGTTGCTGTTAGTCATTTTGTGCCTTAAGTTGTGCTAATCACTATTCTCCAGCATTATCTTCAGTATTTCATGACCTGACAAATATTCAAACAATCTTCGCTGTTAGAACCCTTCACTTTTATGCCTCGTTACTTAATGTATGATTTTTTTTTTCAGAATTCACTAAGCATAATTACTGCTTAAAAATCTCAGCATTAATTTAATTACAACATTTCCAGTTTTTTAGTTTTAAGGTCAACGTTAATTTTTTCGTATATTCCCATCATAAGAGATCAAGGAATGTCAGGAGAAGGCAGGAACAGTAAACTGAAAAAAATGATTGCCCACGTTTAATCAGAATGATGGGGAAAATCCTTTTCCTAGTGGAGCGTCTCTGACTTAAAACATTGCCACTATCTTTCTTTCCATAGATATGGCATGACCTACTAAATATTTCCAGCTGTCGCTGGTTTTGCTCTATTTCACCTGTTTTCCATATTTCTGTTTTGTTCTGGGTCTATTTTTAAAAAAATTAATTATAAAATTCTCTGGGAATTATTTAATATTGACAGTTTAATCTGCTTGATAACAAAAAAGCCTAAAATGTCTACTAGATACCTAATGCTGGCTAGTATTAAGAAAGGGGAATTTCATGCTACACAAAACAAAGATGAATCAGTATTAAAATTCTGACCAGTAACATTTGCACTTTCATTGATATTTTACTGAAAATATTCTACTGATAACAATTGGCTCATGATTTAAAGTGAATTTTTAAAAATAATATATCTTGATTTTAAGCACCAATCTTTGACAAAGTGCGTAAGAATTTGAAGTTACTAAGTCACAAGATCAAAAACTTCCTTCCATGCCATCTACGTTGCTGGTAATCTTGCTGCTCTGTGTCAGATTATGATTGAAGTTCAGATATGTTTCTTCCAACACCACTCAAACTCTTCTCTTTCACGACAAGAAAAATCTGAGTGAAAAATCTTTCCTAGTTAAATCCTATATTCTTCCAGGGCCTACTTCACTTTGGATTAAGAGGCTGGAAATCCTAGGCAATCTATTGAAATTATAAAACTATAGTTGGTCTTGAGTACTCATGTGAAATTGATGCTTGCGCAAATGTCATTATAAAACCTGAATTTTTGTTAAACATTCGAGTCCCTAGACACAATGAAATGTTGCTTAACCCTAACTGACCCCACAGTTTAATATACACTGAGTGGACAATAAATGTGTAGATTTTTACCTAACTCTTGAACAAATGGATCAATAGAAGTATAGCTAATATAATTAATGAAATAATGCCAAGGGACTTTGAGAAGCATTGCTCTGGAGTTGTTTTCACTCAATTGTCTCCCTTTTTGCTGTACAGTAGAATGTCAGAGATCCCAAATGCCTAACAACAGTGGCTATTTTGAGACAGCTGATGTAATGTATGGATTATTATATTGCAGAATTTGCCTTGCTTATAAGCTGGGTGGGGTTGTACAGCTGCATTACTCTATGATCACTTTTTGTACACAAGCTGAAGTGGATTGTAATATCTCAGATTGTGTTGGATCACTGTTTATTCAATTGATTGGGGAACGGACATGTTTTTATCATGAATTGCAGAGCTATATGAATGGTATGTGTTTGACTGTTTTATATGAGTTGGTAGTTGGCTTAAATGTCAAATTGCAATAATTATTTCCTACATTCTTGTCCAAGGTCAGTTAAGAAATCGGTTTGATTAAGATCAGTTTCATTGGCTTTGTTTCGTAAAACGTTTTTTCCCCCCATTTGAAACGTTCAATTGTTTGATTAATTTACTTTGCTGTTTGAAAAATGTTTTAAGTTCCAAGAAATTTTGAAGCTTTCAAGATATTTTGGAAATATGGAATTTTGATGTAGTTTTACAATGAAGACATTTTAAGCTTGATTTCATTGCAAAGACTATGCCCTTAGAAAATATTGGTTGCTCTTGCTTTTTTCCTTAATATTTAGCATTTTCTATACAAAAAAATCATCAAATAATTTAGCACCATACTATTCTTTAGCACAACAGATTTACGGTGGTTATAATTCTAAAATGTATCACATTACATAAAATCTTGTTGCTAGATGGAATTTTCCCCTAGTCTTCTATCAAAAAATTCTATGGGAAGGCCAAGTTCAATTTGTCCAGAGGATACCGATAATACCCTTTCACAGAAGATGGATGTGGCAGAAACTGAACCAACCATGCAAACCTTTTATCCTTTGCCCAATGATGATAATTCTACCAGTATGGAGAAGTAGGTATTGTGAATTCGTAATTGTTAAATGTTGAATTCTCAAATTATTTGATAGTATTCATATAATGTTAGAGTATAGTATTATAGTTCTCACCATAATATCATGCCCTTATCTATGCATTGATGTCAACGTTTATCATCTGAAATGCAAGCTATTCTGACATGTAGATGGAACTCTTTAGAAGTGACCCAGCATCTCCACCCAGACTGATTTATACAGCAGTAATAGTTATTTCTGCTGTGCATGTGCATGGTTTGTGCATTCTGTGTTGCATGGGTCCTGAAGACATGGCAGTAGGTTAATTGGCTGTTATAAATTTCCTCTAGGTGCAAGTTAATGGCAAAGGGAAACAAAGGGGAATTGATAGGCATGTGTGAAGGGGAGGATCTGACTTGTGATATTTTGTGAAAAGGAAATAGTTACAAGTGGAAAATGTGAATGTAATGCTATTATTTAGTAAGATTTTATAATGCCAAGTTTGAGTATCCATTATTATCCTGCTATAGCTTGCAGTTGTTGTATATTAACTATGTATCATCTTCCATGGTAGTGATTATCAAGTAAAAGAACCAGCAAAAAAACTACAAGAAAGTGACTCTGAGTGGCCAGTTGTGCATTCAGTGGAGAACAGTCCTGACAGTGCCTACTCAATGGATTCAGGAAGTAACCACACCACCAGCCATGAACAACAACAGGATGGTGAGAGATTCTGAAAAGAAAGCTAGCAATAATTTTCCTTTTGCTTCCACAGATAGAACAGTTGAGATTTGGAGAGAGTGGTACTAAAGTTAATGCCACTGACAATGCTGAATTGAATATTGTATAATACATGTATGTGATAGGGATTTTGAGTTGCACATTCCATCGCATTTCCAAAAGGATGGTAATTGAGTCTGTGTTGTCAATCCTTATTGAGCTATTTGATTACGTTTTAGAAGTTCTGATAATCATCATCTGAACTTGTTTCACTCGGGCTATTATGATGAATAATTCTCAAGTATAAAGTCTGTCTAGCAGCCAGTAGGGCATTTTTCACTGCAAGGTTGCCTTGTGTTTGTTTTTCCTAACCAAAAAAAGTTACAATGCTGTTTTCCCCAAAGTGGGTTTCTTATTGACCGGTAAAGTTGCATTTATAAACGCAGTAAAAATATTTTGATATACACGCACCTTGGGTGTAATTTAAAAAAATATATATTTCTCTTACAATGGTATTCTTTTTATTAGAATGCTGTTTTGCTTAAATCTGCTCACTATATCTAGTACCATCTCCCTACTTCGCTCTCTACCTTGGAGTCAACTTCGACTGGATTTTGTAAACGCTACTTTGGCACTCTAACTCTTTCATAAATTATGTATTTAACATTAGAATACAATGGTGTTATGGTCTGTTTGGGGAAAATATATTTTGGGTAAGTGTGTAATGTGGCCGAATATACTGAAGAAAAATGTAAACCCCACAAATTCAATTGTTTTTCAGTTGTAGATTATTTTGCTGGGAATCAAAAAAAACAGGTGTACATTGTTGGCCTCGAAATGATAAAAACAATAGAAGAGTAACCATTAGAATTATAAAAAACATAGTTATTGGAGACTTATTATTTAACACTGAGGTTGTGTAAAGTATAGAGCACAACATGAATTGTGTATGAGACCCTTCTGTGCTCTTTCAGCTTTCAGACAAGAATTAATTGTAAATCTAGTTCTGAATAAATGGAGCAGATTTCAGCACAGGGGTATTTGGAGAATATTGATATATTTTTAATAGTTTACAGCTTAAAAATAACAGGCAAAGGAGTAATTTTAGTGGCTTGGATCGCTATAGATTGAACCAAAAATTAGTTGATAAATGTAAATTGAACAGCGGGAGGCCTTCAAAAGAACATAGTGCTGATAGAATGTGGATACAATTTCAAAACATAGATTGGGACTAATTGGATAACTGTCAAAGGGCTTGAGAATAGAAGTCACTGTGGTATTTTGATTTTGTGATCACTATACTTCATAAATTAGCTGAGAAAAATGCTGCATTGTCATTTCCCCATCGGGTAAATGCAGCATAGGTTTTGGTGTGATAAATCAAACATTGAAACGAGTCCACTAGGGTGACTTAAAAAAAAAACGTTGAAGCTCCGAGTAAACCCTAACAACACTTGTCACATCTTGCATCTACCATTCCTAGATTCTGACTCCGTGGGCCAACTAAGTTCTGATGGCCATTCTTCAGGATTAGAGGAGGACGAGGAACAGTGCAGCACAATACCGCAGCCATTACATGCAGCAAAAACTCCAGATCAAGAAACATTTCTCAAACACAACTTTGAAGCTCTAGCTAATGACTTTTCTCATGGTAAAAAATTGTAGAAAAAGTTGTTTTCTTTTCTCCACATTGTTCAAACTAATTACACGCATGTGCATATGACTAAAATAGGTTTGTTAATTTGCAGAGAAATTTGACAACTCTTTGAAAGATGTTCAACGAAACGCAGAAAATGAGAATAACTTCTTCCTGAATCCTCGTTTAAGTATTTCGGCTCGATTTCTGTCCCGCTGCCAGAAAAGTAGTAGGTTAGTGTTTGACATTTTCAAAGACATGGGTGTAATAATATTACTTTGTGAAACTTTTATTGTATTCTTTATTACATTTTAGCAATCCTCTTGTATTAAGGCTAATCTGAACTTTATCCAAGAGACTATTGGAAAAGGAAATTGAGGGTTGCAATACCTGTGTATAAAATGTCTAACATAATGCTTGTTCGTCACTGGTGAAAGGCCCAGCATCTGTCATAACACTCCCAAATTTGTTCTGAGGTTTAAAGTTAATGAATTTAATTGTAGGTCTATACTTAAAGTTTGAGTCCTATGTACATTAATTTATTAAATCGCATCATATTATTCATAGGCCAGCTTTCCAGAATAGGTGAAGCAGTCCAGACAGTTACTTTGCACTCGCAGCAGGGGGGCGGTGGGGGGAGATAAAGGGTGGGTGTTGGAGAAAAGGAATAGTTGGGGGGGGGGGGGAGAACAGGAGTGCGGGTGTGGCAGAGAAAGGAGTGGTGGGGAGGGGGGGGGGTTGTTAGAGGTTACTTAAAATTGCAGAATTCAATGTTCATACTTTGAAATTGTATACTTTTCGAATAAACACATTTTAAACTAGGCTAATCTTGCAGTGCTTAGAATAAAGCTCATGTCAGATAATATTCATTCACCCAATTATACACATTTTTGAACAGTTATACTTGTAACTCACTTAGCACTCTGGTGCATTCCCAGGAATAAGAATGTTAACTGAATCTGCACTGAAAGAGATCATTATAGGATTATGTATGTAAACGCGTTACTTACAGCACTGCTTTGCCGTGAACCTGGCATGGACCCTGCCCTCCTGCTGCCAGTGTGCTAACATCCTGGTGTGAATCCAGCTAATGAAACCACTACTCAGTTTGGAGAGGAGTAGTGTTGAGGAGACCAAAGCAAGCGTTCTGACTCCTCTGTGCTGAGATGTGGAGCTTGGGTGCAACATAGCTGGCACCGTGACACACGTCATCTACTCCTTGTTGACAGACACTTCAGATCATATGGTCTCTCCCATCTTCTCCTGTTGGAAGTGATGAAACCTGCTATATCCTTTTTTGATGATGGATTGAACAGTGCTCCGTGAGATGTTCAAAGCTTGGGATTTTTTTTATAACCTAACCCTGCTTTAAACTTCTCCACAACTTTATCCCTGACCTGTCTGGTGTGTTCCTTGGGTTTCATGATGCTGTTTGTTCACTAATGTTCTCTAACAAACCTCTGAGGCCTTCACAGAACAGCTGTATTTATACTGAGATTAGATTACACACAAGTGTACTAATTAGGTGATTTCTGAAGGCAATTGGTTACACTGGATTTTATTTAGGGGTATCAGAGTAAAGGGGGCTGAATACTTTTGCACGCCACACTTTTCAGTTTTTTATTTGTAAAAAAAATTGAAAACCATGTATCATTTTCCTTCCACTTCACAATTATGCGCCACTTTGTGTTGGTCTATCACATAAAATCCCAATAAAATACATTTACATTTGTGGTTGTAACGTGACAAAATGTAGAAAAGTTCAAGGGGTATGAAAACTTTTGCAAGCCACTGTATATGCTGTTCTGGGAGTTGAGGACCAGATATTTTGGGGTTACAGATTAATTTGATTTTGCTTTTAAGAAGCATTACATTCAGGTGGTTGAAGAATATGCTCACAGTAATTTCTACTACTGTAAGAATGTAAATTACAGCTTTGTGACTTCTCTCTTTTCCTGCAGGATAGCAACAGCTTTCCCTGCCAACTTCCACCAACATAGCATACATTTGCAAGAAGTGAGTGGCTAATTTTGGATTAGTTGTCTTTTTCGAGTGAGATTGAATAGTTTATGTAGTTTCCTGCTGTTTTGTTTTATCGCGTTCAAATCAAAGTTTGTGCAAGGTATTGTGATGATCAAGCTTCCAGCCCAGCAACCAGAGGCATGAGTTAGAATCCTGTTGGAGACGAGGAATTTTAGTTTGCACTTTCTTCATGTGCCTGCGTAGGGCGTTTCCTCTGGGTGCTCCAGTTTTCTCCCACATCCCAACGGTGTGCGGATTTGTAGATTAATTGGACACCATGTGAAATTGCTCCTAATATGTGGGGAGTGGATGAGAAAGTGAGGAAACCTAGAGCTAGTGTGAATGAGTAATCAATTGTCCATATAAAGTTCTTATGGGTTTTGGACAGGCTATATGCAGGATAAATGTTCCCGATGTTCGGGTAGTCAAGAACCAGGTGTCACAGTTTAAGAATAATGGGTAGGCCATAAAGGACAGAGATGAGGAAAAACCTTTTAACCCAGACAATTGTGAATCTGGAACTCTGCCACAGACGGCAGTGGAGGCCAATTCACTGGATGTATTCAAGAGAGTTAGATGTAGCTCTTGGGGTTAATTGAATCAAGGGATTTGGGGAGAAAGCAGGAATGGGGTACTGATTGTGAATGATCAGCCATGATCATATTGAATGGCTGTGCTGGCTCGAAGGGCCAAATGACTTTCTCCTGCACCTATTTTCTATGCTTCCCCATTGCAGTTGAAGGATCACTAAAGGCTGCCACTGGCTTTACATTCTTTCTAAATTCTTAGATTAATTGTTGGATCCAAGTAAAGCTAATTCGTCCCCAGAACGGAGTTATTCATTGTTTTAAGAAGATTGCTTTGTGAAATCCTGAATAATCAGATCAAGTCAATAATCAAACTTCCACCAGATATTTGTTATGCTCTACATTTTCAGTTGTATTAGAGAACATTTATTTAAGTTCTATTAAATATTTTACATTAATGTAAATATAATTATTGTAACTGCCCAGGGAACGTTATAGCTGTATGTTGCAGAGTTTATGGAAAGCAATCTGCAGTGAATAACATATAATGGAAATAAGAGTTCCTATCAGTATCTGAAAAGAGCTTGCAGCTAAATACCCTTCATTTACTTTTTTTGAACATTTCATATTATGCATTTTCAGATGTATTTACCCATCTCTTTATTTTAAGTAAGAAGTGATATGTTCACTAATGGCTTCTAACCCAGCTTAATGTTCAGATAGAATGAAGTAGCTCTAAGTGATGGATTGCTTTTCCCATGGAAGCATTTTATTAATTTAACAACTCGATTGAAAGCAAAGCATATCTGGGAAAAGTATCTTATCTTAATTAATTTCTTACTTCAGGCAACTTTCAAGCCTTTGCAGTTATGTACTGAAGAGAAACCTTCTGTACAAGTTACTGGATCAGATGTGCAGTCGTCTTTCAATGGGACAGAAATTCATGACGGTGGAGAGAGGAATAGTGTTGAGAAAGTGATCGGTGGGAATGAAGGTGGTACAAAATCAATGAGTACAAGTGCTGAGATGCCCCTTGCAGTGCCTGCGAAGAAAGATATTGCAAATCATGAAAGAAGTCCAATGGGTAGAAGATCAGCCTCGGTCAAGGACTTGATACGAGCCGGTAAGATTTGCCCTAATGTTTGTTATTACTTTCAATTAGACCTATCTCTCCAAATAAACAACTTCTGATGTTAAAATAGTTTAAAACATTTTTTTCTATTACTGCAAGTACATGAAATATTTCCTATTTTACTTTCAATTAGAAGAGCAGCCATCGTCGCCTTCATTCATAACAGCTTCTCAATCAAACAAACATAATATGCAAGTGAACGAGGAGGCAGGTGCCAGATTGTCGCTGCATGGCAAAATGAATCTGTCTGCTGATTCCCTTGCATCCAAGAACAAATCTGGCAGAGCCAGGTCCTACATGTATCCAACCGCCAGCTTCAGAGCTAAGATGTCTCGTAGTGTATCTGTGGGAGAGAACCTGAATCTGAAAACCTCAGGACAGTTGAGTGGTATGAGTTTGCCCAATTCCAAAGCATCATCTACTATAGATTTGACAACCGAGGCAGTGATTGGATCCATTCCAAGTGAAGTTGGTTCAATTGAAGATTCTAAAGAAATAATGTTGCCAAAACAAATATCGCAAAGTGGTACTTTATCTTATGGGAACCACCAAGCTAGAGCTAACTTGACCCTGAACCTTTCTAAAATTCATACGGACAAGTTGTTGATGCCTCCTCCAATAGCTAATGGTGTTGCAGTTTCAAAGGCTAAACAAAAGCTACGAGCTGCTCAAGATTCCGCGCGCTTGTCATCCGCTGCAGTTGCACCATTGCAACCAGCGTGTTTATCTAAAAAGTATCAAGGTCCCTGTGACCATGAGGAAAGCGTGACCAGTCCAAGCGCGAATTCATTGGAAATCCGAAAGCGAAAAAGTGAAAGTTGGGAGCAGTGCAACAGTTCAGGGGATGCAGCAGAGCACACTTTGGATGGATGTCAGTCATTGGATTCATTCACCATTGCAGCACAACTTAACTGTGTCGGTCCCAACAGAGATAGAATGAGCATTAATTCCATGACTATCTCAGAAGGAAACAGTTTCATGGTGGAAGTCGTCAACTCACCTGGAGAAACTCCGGTGATTGAAGAGGAGACAAACAGTGAAGCAGGTACTATAATTTCTACGTTTTTTTCATTACTTCCCTGACCTAGAATATTGTAACATTGTTTATATATTTGGCGGACCAAAACAATCTTTATAATTTATCAGATTTGTTTGTGTTTATTCTGCTTCCATTAAATATCCTCTTCACAATGTTATGCTAATTTTATGCTAATGTGCCTGAAGCTTGCTGCTTCTGTCCAGTCAACTAACAAGTGTATGTTTTGCTGGGTAATCGGGTGCTTCTGCACCCTACGGCAGTTTAATGTTCATGAGTAAAATCTTTCTGTTTTAATTAATTCTTTATATAAATTGTGTTTCCCAAAAAGGTTGGGTATGGCACCCTAGTGGTTAGATGAATTAATGATTCCAGAAACATGACCTGCAGAGTCCGTTTAGAACAGTGCAAATTCTGCATGGGTACTGGGAAGTTTAAATTTGTGGTTGTGTCTGGAAGAGAGAGCTATTCTCAATTAGGGGGGCTATTAAACTATCGGATGTGCATACAAGGAAATCTGAGTTAAATTCAAATGCATGACTAGCAGTAGTCTTTGTATATTGACTAAGGCAGGAAACCAGTTGAATTTAATCTGCTTTGTTCAGTGATACTAGATAAATGTTAGTACTCTGAATTAATCTTGGTAAATGTTGTTTGCACTCCTCTCTGCAAATTGCTTGCTGTCTGTCTACCATTTTAATGAATTATCCTTCAGCTGACATTTTTAAATCTAATAACTTTGACCCATTTGACAGATTAATTTGCTTCTCAAAAGTATCTTTTGAGCTATAAGAATAATTATAGGCTATTTTTGTGTTTTTAAGCCCTACATTTGGGTAGTTGGTTAACTCTCAATTTTTAAACATATGAAATTCTTAAGGGATTAGACAGGCTAGATGCACAGAAAATGTTCGCGATGTTGGGAGAGTCCAGAACCAGGGGTCACAGTTTAAGAATAATATGTAGGCCATTTAGGACTGTGATGAGGGAAACCTTTTTTTACCCAGAGAGATGTGAATCTGTGGAATTCTCTGCCACATAAGGCAGTAGAGGCCAATTCACTGAATATTTTCAAGAGTTAGATACAGCTCTTAGGGCTAACGGAATCAAGGGAAATGGGGAAAAAGCAGGAACGGGGTACTGATTTTGGATGATCAGCCATGATCGTAGAGAATGGCGGCACTACCTCGAAGGGCTGAATGGCCTACTCCTGCACCTTGTTTCTATGTTTGTGACATTTTTTGTTGCACTGCACCTTTTAAGGGCTAGTGGGATTTTGTTTTCCCTAATTGGTAATAAATGTTTACAGATCTTCCAGTCAGTGTCGAGAACTGTGAAAATATCGTAAAGGAACTTCAGAACACATTGCAGAAGGCCGTACAACTGTATAGCAAGGTTTGTTGACAATGTTTCATAACATTTTATTTCATCACCGTTCTATATTAACTTTATTTGCGTCATATTTGATTGAGGATAAACTCAGCTGACCTATTGAAGTATTAGTCTGTTAGCAGTCGATGTATTTATTCCACAACACCACCGTAAACAATTGATATAATTGATAAGCTAAGATGCTTAAAGAAGCTTACAAGAAGTGTACAGATGAACATGATTTAAGCAAAGTAATTTGATGTCTTTAACTGAGCGCTCTAGAAAATCTCACCACGAAAAGGCCACTTTTTCTGGCTGCTCAAGTAAATGTTAGGTCCATTAGTCTATTAAGAAAAAGATCCAGTGGCTAGAGGACTAGGGCCAAGTAGCCTTTTGGGGTTGAGCGAGCGCTATCCTACACACACTAGGGACAATTTACAATTATACCAAGCCAATTAACCTACAAAACCTGTATGTCTATGGAGTATGGGAGGAAACCAGAGATTCCCTGAGAAAACCCACACAGGTCACGGGGAGAGCATACAAATTCCATGCAGACAAGTGCCTGTAGTCAGGATAGAAGTTGGGTCTCTGGCGCTGTAAGGAAGCAACTCTACTGCTGTGCCACCGTGCTGTGTTTTCTTTGAAAAGTATCATGAAGAGCATGAAGAACCAGTATATTTAATATTTTTGGATATGGTGCATAAAGCTTGCATGACAAATTAATTTGATAGTGTTGGAGGTGATCTTTTAACATGGATAGAGGATTGTCTGACCAGTCTGGAGTAGCAAATCAGTTTGTTTTACGGTTGGCACTCTGCAATCAGTGGGTTACTGCAGGATTCAGAGACAAGCCTGCAGCTTTCATATATTATGATTTGGAAAGCGGAAGTGAATATATTGAAGCCAAATTTGTAGATATAAAGTTGGGTGTGGATGAGTGGAAAGCATACTGTGAGGAGGATGCCGCAGTAAGCAATAATCTAATTCGATAGGGGGTAAAAGTTGGGAAATGGAATATGACATAAAGGTGATTTACTTTGTAAGAGAGAATTTTAAAACTGATATGGAGAACTGAAGACAATAGCATGTAGCAGGGCTGCCAACTCTCACGTATTGAGCGTGAGACTAACGCATTTGAGGAAATTTACACGCTCTCAAGTTGATGACAGAAGTTCTCACGCTCAAAAAAATATTTTAAAAAATATATGAATAAATAAAGTCACACTTCTCCACACTCACCAATGAGAATAGTTTTTTGTCGGCGGGTTCCCCGTAAAGAACGAGCAATTTAATTGGCTTAAGCCCATCGCACACTATTTAAAATGGCAATGTAGACAACAATGCTGGAGAAACTCAGCGGGGGAGGCAGCATCTATGTCTGAGTTTGACCCTTCTTTAGACTCGAGCATCTCTCCAGCATTATTGTCTACCGCTCCATAGATGCCGCCTCACCCGCATTCACATTCCCGTGCAGATGATGTGAAAGGTGAGACACGGCGGTGGTCCCAGCACTGTCTTCCTCCCCCTGAGGCACCGCTCACACCTCCCACCCTCACCTCCAGTGGCTCTGTGTCCGGCTGCCGCTCTGTCCACACTGCATGGAGTTTTAACCCGGCCCGGAACGGACCGCCTGAACCGCCGGTGCCGCCATCAGAGTCGCGGCGATGAATCTTGGGCTAGGGCTCCGCTCCGATGCCCGACCCGCGGGTCACTGTCCCTCACCCCCCCCCCCCCGGACCCCCGGATCACTGTCCCTCACCTCCCCTGGACCCCAGCAAGACACAGAGCACCTGGGCCGGCCCGCATTCCACGGAGGGGGGGGGGAGAGAGGGAAATGCTCCCCGGACATCGCCAAGTCTCCGCTCACTCCGGGTGTTGTCGCCGCTTCACTGACCCACACTCACACACAACCTAACACGCACACGCACGCGGCTTAAAGGGATTTGGGCCAAGTGTGGATAAAGGGGACTAGTGTAGATGGGGCAGTTTAAATTGCATGGACAAGTTAGGATGAAGGACTTGTTTCCATGCTGTAAGACTATGACACATTGTAGAAAGGGTGTAATTGCTCTGGAGAGGATCCAGGGGCGATTTATGAACATTTTGGCAGGGCTGGAATTTTTGTTTCACTTTGAATAAAGATTTGATAACTGGGATTGTATTCTCTGCAGCAAAGGAGGTGAAGAAAAGTCTTACTTGAGGTGAATAATGTCATGAGAATAGGACCTGTTTCGCTTAACAAAGAGTGTAAGATGGAACTGCAGATGGTGGTTTAAACTGAAAATAGACACTAAAAGCTGGAATAACTCAGCAGGACAGGCAGCATCCCTGGAGAGCAAGAATGGGTGATGTTTCAGGTCGAGACCTTCAGACGGACGAGGTTAAAAACCAGCCATAAAACACAATGACTGGAGATGTGTGCTATCCAACTAAGGGCAGAAATCAGAATCATGTGTTCATCTTTATTGATGTGACACCATAATAAATATATTACAGAAAAAACAATGTAATGGGGTGGCACAGTGGCGCAGCGGTAGCATTGTTGCCTTGCAGCACCACAGACCCAGATTACATCCTGACTACGAGTGCTGTCTGTACAGTATTTGTATATTCTCCTTATGACCACATGGTTTTCTCTGGATATTCCAGTTTCTCCCACATCGGAAAGAAGTGCAGGTTTGTAGGCTAATTGTAATCTGTAAATTTCCCTGGGGTGTAGGATACAACTAACTGGTGTATGGTAGATTGCTGGTCGTTGTGGACTTGGTGGGCCGAAAGGCCTGTTTCCATATAAATGTTTTACATAAATATCTTAATTTAATTGAACCATGTACGGTTGAATATGTGGCATTATTTTCGTCTTGTTTCTATAGTCAAAGGGTAAGGTTGATTTTATTTGTGCAGCATAATGATGGAAGTCTTGCCTTGTTTCTATGTTTTTGTTTCTCTCTATATCTATATCTATATGCAAAACAGCATGAATTATAATCTGATTTCCATACATGAATATACTAAGGTCAATCATTCTGTTGATCAGAGCCTGGCTCTACTGTGGAATGTAATTAGGAAAGTAATTTAGCATAATCTTATTCATACCTAATCCAATTTGAAGCATAAATGTTGCATTCAAGTGTAAGTTAAAAGACTCGCTACAGTATGCACCAGATTACACAATTTCAAGCTGAAAAATGCAAAAGCTCCCTACCGTGGGGGGGCTCCCACACCCTACCCCCCTCGGTCGCTATGCTCCCTCGCAATTTCTCACTCTCAACTCTCACCTAATGTTGGCAGCCCTGATGAAGCGATTTATGGAATCAAGACTAGCATTCGGGTGGAGTTTGATAAGTTAACTACTGGGAGGATGTGTCCCTTCATGGGTGAATCCCAAGACCAGAAGGCGTAGTCCAAGAAAAGAATATGAGGACAAATTTTTTTTAAGATTTGAGTCTTTGGAATTCCCCATCCTTAATCATTGGAGGCAGAATGCTTGAATATATTCAAAGCTTAGGAAAATGTAATTGGAAAGGATTAGATTATATAAAATGAGAAAGTAAACAAAGTCATTTAGATTAGCCATGCTCATGTTGAATAGCTGATGGTAAGTTTGAAGGGCTAAATGGCATTTTATTTATCTTTCTAATGAGGGGTATAAAACCTACTGTTTCTTGCTATTTATAATGTGTGGCATAATGCAAACCATAAGAAAACCAATATCAGTTGAGGCAGTAATGCCTTCTCTGCACAGCCTGTTATTTGAATTATCTAATGCATGCTAAACAACTTGCTTCGGATAGCAGCTGCTGCGTAAGAAAATAAAATTGAGTAGGATTCAGTAGGAGAGTGAAATATATATTTGTTAAAAGTATTATTTCAATCCAATCTTGCAGGTGACATCCAGTGACACTGAACCGGAAGCAAAGTCCCAGATGACAACTATCTTGTGTGATTCATTTTCCTCTGTGAGGAAGCACTTGGACTCTGTCGCATGTTTGCCAATTTCAGATGCTCTGGTAAACAAGTCGCTTTTCCCTTCAGGATCTCTGGATAATAGCAGGACGACAGTTCTGCTTGAGCACTATTCGGAACTTTTGATAGAAATGGTAACACATAAACTGCAATTACAGAATTAAAAGGCACTTCTGAAAACACAGATGTTAAAAGTGGCCTGGTCCTTGGGGGATTGTACAGCGCTCCAGTAAAGAAACAAAATTCCTAATCAATTCATAGTTTGCTGTTATATTTTTAAGCTAGATATTCTGTCCAGAATCCTTTCTGCTATTCGGAATCAATCCCTAATTCTTAACCCTTCGTTGCCACAAATGTAACAAACAGAAAAAGTTTTATATTTTCAAGTAATTCAGGATTCTACCTACCTCTCCTCCCCACACTCCTAGGCAAAAATGAAAATTATGCTCACCTATACTGAGAAATAGGCTTGTAACTTTTTAAAAGTTCTCAATGAGAAAACTACCTTTGCTCTTTAAGTGTTATTTGTTTTGGAAAATGTGCAGTATTAATTTGTGAAATAATTGCAAACCTGCAAAATATACAAAAGATGCGGCTAGCTATATTATGGTTGGAGTTAAACTTGTCTCAAATGGCAGCTTCCCTCCAATTCTCCATATTTTTTAATATAATTATCCCATAATTTCAATTGAATATGCACTATCATAAAGTGGTTTGAAAAAAATACAATATTTAATTTTTTTAATATTTAGATGAATAGGTCATAATATTTCTCGTCCCAGATACAGTATAGAGGTTAGCTTGAGCATCTGACCAGTTGCAATAACAGCCTTATGAAACATCAAAAATAATTTACAAGCTGGCTAACAGAATTATAAGCTTGTGTATTTCAATTTTGTCTCTTGAAGGGAGATTTTTAATTTTTTGATCTGGCCCAAGGAATTGTCAACTCAAGCTGGTTTCTTGCATCCTTGTTGTTTTACAAATATATATATATATATAGATATATGTATTTTCATGTAACTATTTTTAGAGCAGGTTTGAAATTTTAAAAAGTTAAATTTGTGAAATCTGTCGGAATTGTAAAATAATGGGGTGGGGAGAGAAAATAGTATTTGTCTTGATCAGGATTCTGATAGTATTTTAAAATGCTATATGATCCATGTGGATCCATTTGCTTTCCATGCTACTGTACATATACCTGTCTAATGTTAGTTTTTACAATGCAATAATGTATTAAAATAGGCACAACCTGTTCTGAAATTGCATTATTTTAGGATTTCTTTTGTTGTAAATGCTTTTCTAGTTTGTGTGGAGATTTTTGTGCATCTCTTGCCTGAAATCTTTTGAAATAAACACTGTTTAACATCAAATTTGGAGGTGAGGTGAAGCATTTTAATATACTAGATTGTGAATGTTGAAGTTTCATTTTTTCATGAGTGGATCACTTAAATATGCCCTGTTTAGGATTATGGTTATAAAATTATGATCATATATATTAACAACGAGAAGACTGTGTATTCGCAGGCCTTTAGTGAGGACAGAATTAGAGTTAGCGAATCACTGAGCCTGTAAATACTTTACCAGGTCTCGTTGTTAATTCTGTGGATGGAGTGCAAGTCAAATTCATAAGGAAGATAAGTGGTTCAGCAAAATAGTTGATTCCCCTCACCAATCTTAAACTTTGGAAAACTTGTGAACCTGAGTCTTTCCATAAGAATATCTTTTTTTAAATTTAACGCATTGTCCTTGATCCATGTGGATTGTTTCAGAAAAAACCTTCCGTTGTTTTGGAACAATGGAGGCTTTGCATATGAGTGTATAATTTGAGGTGTGATACCTCACACACTCCCAGTGGTCCTATGGGCCAGAAAATTGACTGCTATGGTTAATGATTTCTTCTGAGAGTTTGAAAGTTACCAAATTTTAATTGTTCTGACTAAGCATTGTTATGTTGGACAAAAATGCTGGAGAAACTCAGCGGGTGTGGCAGCATCTATGGAGCGAAGGAAATAGGCAACGTTTCGGGTCGAAACCCTTCTTCAGACTGATGCGGGGGGGGGGGGAAGAGGAAAGGAAGGGGAGGGGCCAGAGGGCTGAAGGGGAGGAGACAGCAAGGGCTACCGGAAATTGGAGAAGTCAATGTGTTAAAGAAGGAACTGCAGATGCTGGAGAATCGAGGGTTACACAAAAAGCTGGAGAAACTCAGCGGGTGCAGCAGCATCTAAGGAGCGAAGGAGATAGGCAACGTTTCGGGTCACCTATCTCCTTCGCTCCTTAGATGCTGCTACACCTGCTGAGTTTCTCCAGCTTTTTGTGTAACCCTTGGAGAAGTCAATGTTCAGGCCACTGGCATGCAAACTGTCCAGCGGAATATGAGGGGCTGCTCCTCCAGTTTCCGGTGGTGCTCACTCTGGCCATGGAGGAGGCCCAGGACAGAAAGATCAGATTCCAAATGGGAGGGGGTGATGAAGTGCTGAGCCACAGGGAGATCAGGTTGGTTAATGCAGAGGTGTTAAGCTAAATGATTGCCAAGCCTACGCTTGGTCTGACTAATGTAGATCAGCTGACATCTAGACCAGCGGATGCAATAAATGAGGTTGGAGGAGGTGCAGGTGAACCTCTGTTGTACCTGGAACAACTGCTTGGGTCCTTGAATGGAGTCGAGGGGGGAGGTAAAGCGACACGTGTAGCATCTCTTGCGGTTGCAAGGGAAAGTGCCCGGGGAGGGGTGGTGCGGGTGGGAAGGAAAGAATTGACCAGGGAGTTACGGAGGGAGCGGTCTTTGCGGAAAGCAGACGGGGGGGAGATGGGAAGATGTGGCGAGTGGTGGGGTCACGTTGGAGGTGGCAAAAATGTTGGAGGACTATTTGTTATATGTGACGGCTAGTGGGGTGGAAGGTGAGGACTAGGCGGACTCGGCCCGAAACGTTGCCTATTTCCTTCGCTCCATGGATGCTGCCGCACCCGCTGAGTTTCTCCAGCATTTTTGACTAGCTTCGAATTTCCAGCATCTGCAGTTCCTTCTTGAACATTGTTATGTTGGAGGTCATTTCCCTAAAACCGTGGATGTGTTTCCCTCTCCAGAGATGCTGCCTGACCTGACTTTTTATTTCCCACTGTTGATCTTGCCTAACTACATTTCCCAGGCCACATTGTGTCCGGGCCTTCATTTTCTAATTTAAAAATTCTCTCTCTGCCGCCCCTCGCTTTTGGTCTCCTCCTCCACGGAGAGGCGACTTTTTCCATGTCACCTCCCTTATGGCCTAACACCAAGGATTGGTGCGGTCTTTCCCAGGGACGTGCCCGGGGCCTCTTCATCGCGGAGCGGGTGAGCCCTCGCCGGGGGTCGCCAAAAGGGAGTGTTCCGATCGCTGGCCCGCAGAATGTTACATCCTGAAGCTGCGGACTGCGGAGCCTGGGATCCCACGTTGGGGACCCCGGAGGAGAAGAGCTCCGACCGCTGGCCCGCGGCCTAGAACAGCTTGAAGCCGCGGCCTGTGGTGCTTCTGGCCGCGGCGTGACGTGGACTTACCATCCGGAGCGGGATCCCTGGAGAAGAGCTCCAACCTCCGGCCTGCGTCATCTTCAAGCCACGGTATTCGGTAGGGAAGCACCGATTCGGGACTTGTCTTGCCTGTACATCTGGCCGCCCACAACGGCAACTGTGGATGTTTATGGTCCCGACCATGGGGAAAAATGGAGGAGGACTGACTGAACTTTGTGCCTTCCACCACAGTGATTAATGCTGTGGTGGATGTTTGCTTTAATTTTTATTGTGTATTGTGTGTTTTTTTATTGTACCGCTGCTAGCAAATTCATTTCATTGCACTTCATTGCGTATGTGATGAATAAATCTAGCTATTGTTCAGACATCTTCCCCTATTTTCATCACTGTTGAATTTACTTGCTAAACCTTTCTTGCCTTCATCTTAGAAGATGTTCCATACAATGCCACTGTGGATCATTTATTTTACTGATATCAGCTATATTAAATGCAGACAATGCTGTACTCAACAGATCAGACTATGGATCAATAGAGCGAGTACACTTTTATTCTAGGGTGAACCTTTATTAAAAGAGTCACTTTTGAAACCTGGAACCCTGAGTTTTCGCATCATTTCAATTTTTATTTCAGTTTCTGAAATCAGTAAATGTAAAAAAAATGTTGCTTTCCAAAATATTAAATCCTTTGGTGTCAAATAGTTTGATAACACAGTCATGAAGTTACTTGTATTTTATTATGAAAATATGAATTGGCCGGCCAAACATTTTATATTGTGCCAGGTAGACAAAAATGCTGGAGGAACTCAGTGGGTGCAGCAGCATCTATGGAGCGAAGGAGATAGGCAACCTTTCGGGCCAGAACCCTTCTGATATTGCGATATTCAGATATTTATATTGTGCCTTTCATTTTGGTGTGTTTCTATACTGGTAGTACAACAGCATCAGTGTGGTACAGACAGTGGCGGAGTGTCAAGATAATGTGGTGAATTTGTCCTGAGGGATAAAGATGGGATGGAAGGAGTCCATCCTTCAAATAGTAAGCTGGAACGTACAGAAGCACTCTCATTTTGAAATATGGTTTACTTGTCAACGCATTCTCCAAAATGTCTCTACAAGACTAGGTTTGGTCGGATTGATTGGACGGGTTAGAGGAAAGAAGAGTGGAGGGACGGGACAAAGCATAGCAGATCAGATTTCTTAGGTTAATTGTCCCCACTGTTGGTGAGTGGTAGAATCTGGGGAGTTGATGGAATGTGTTAATGTAGAGTTAAGAGGATGTGGATGTTTGATGATGGGCAGCACAGTGGTAGAGTTATTGCCTTACAATGCCAGAGACCTGGGTATGATTCTGACTACGGATGCTGTCTGTCTGTTCTCCCTGTGACCACATGGGTTTTCTCTGGGTGCTCAGGTTTCCTCTCGTACTCCAAAGATGTACAGGTTTGTAGGTTAATTGGCTTCTATAAATTGTCCCTAGTGTGTAGGATAATGCCAGTATACAGGGTGACTGCTGGTGGGCAGAAGAGCCTGTCGCCATGCTGTTCTCTATCACATCTCTGGTGAAGGGTGTGATCTTACAGCCTCAAACCATGAAATAAGAATATTATTAATTTTGCTTCATCTGATTGTAGTCTGACATTGAGGTCATCCCATTTCATAACTGCATTATGTTTGCACATAACAAACATAATCCTGAATGCCACTTTTATTTGCATCAAACATGCTTTTGTATCAGTGCATAAACTACCATTTGCCTCACTGAAGGCCAAGCAGCAATGATGGCACATGATGCAATTTTATGATTTGAATTTTACACAAGGATGGAACAGAAGGTTTAGTAACATTGCAAGAGCAGCAAATGATTTAGCTCCATTTAACTTTTGCCCTTGAATAGTAGAATATAGATGAAACATTCCTAATTTAAATCCTGAAATGTGATTCCAATTCCAGAAGTCGATTGGACATCTTTCCAAAAAGTTGTATTTGAACAAATTATCGCATACAGTTTATTTTTAATTTGTAAAATTTATTATTACAGAGATAAAAACAAGATAAGAACATCTTGTCTATTGAAGCAGTGACTGAAGTGGTTAATAACATTGCATTCTAATCATTACAACTATCTTCCCACTCTCTCCTTAAGTTCCACCTCTTGCTTAACAATCAAAACTAAATCATTCAGTAGTGCCACTTATCTTAATCTTTCTTCCATTGCATTATTTGCATTGACAAAATTGAGAGCCACTGGGGCAAGGCAATAGTTCAATTAAAAGTTTTAAAATTTTAACATATTCCCTCTACAGGCTCTAAAAAATCTTTTTGCGTTAACTTTAGTCGAAAAGTTTAGCAATGGAGGTTATAATTTTAATTTCTACTATGCTTCTAGGTAATTAACAGTTAATAAAACTACTTTAAGATCTTATACATAAAGATGCTGTTTAATGTTAATTACATGCACATCATTAATTACCCAGAAAGTTGAAAGAAAGAGTGGCAAGAAAATAATTAACAAATGTCATAATATAGTTAATCTAAAATAGAGTATCACTTGGAATCCAAGATACATGAAAATGAGCAGGGTCAGTCACCACTACCAACAGCGTTGTTGCCATTATTTGCAGGACTTTTCCTTATTTTTCTTATGTTTGTGTTTCTTTTTGTTATGCTGTAAGAATAAAAGACATGTTTTGTTATACCCCGATTCTTCAGTTTTACATAATGATAGTACTCCCTCAATTTCCAAAGGTCCTTTTGGTTCATATTGAAACTGCTACTATACCCATTTATAAGTGGATTTCCTGGTTTGGAAAATAACTGCTTAACCTTAAAAGATTTTGTCATTAGCCCAAGTGTATCCTTGTGTTCGATCCAGATCAGTGGAAACAAAAAATTAGATCTGTCACATCATTCCAATATGCAGAATCTTCTTAAGTACTGGCTTCACACTGGGATTTTACGAGACTAAACCTAACGTGCCATTGTATAGTTAATAGTCGAGCATTATTATTAGTCCATATTTATTACCGCTGTTCTATGGAGCAATAATAGCTGAGAAAGGCGTTGTACTTCTCTTGCTCCACTTTAGCATCTACACAAACATACGAGTCCCAAGGCATGAGATTAAGAACCAAATTTAGGAAGGCAAACAGTATGCTGTCCTTTTTACTGAAAAAAAAATGGAATATCCAAATAAAATGTCATAGTACAATTACATAGGACCTTGGTAAAGGTCTGGTCTCCCTACCCAAAGAAGGATATATATATATGGGATGGGGGGGGGGGGGGGTTGCAAAGAAGGGTCAACCAGCTGTGTGTTAGGATGGCAAACCTGTTACAAAATGAGATTAAGGCAATTTTAAAGAGTGGGAACAGATTTAATGAGGCCCTGATGGGCAACTTTTTCACTTGGGTGGTGGGAATATGGAATGAGCTGCCAGAAGAGATTGTTAGAGCAGGTACAATAACACTTGGAAGGGTGCATAGACAGGAATGATTTAGAGGGATATTGAGCTACTGAAACTAGCTTAGATTGGGCATCTTGGTTGGCATGGACAAGTTGGACCAAGGGGCTGTTTCCATGCTTCATGGCCAGAGTTTCAATGATCAAATCTGAGCCCTACCTGATGTGATTTCCCTTTCCCTTCATCGGAAGAACTGGAGCTCGAGCTGCTTGAGCTTGAGCTTGAGCTTGAGTCATCGCTCTGCAAACAAAGTAGAGAATTCAGTTATAGTTTCACATAAACCATGGGTGAACTAGCTAATTTGATATACGACAATGGTTTCATTTAGCTTGATAGTTTAGTTTAGAGATACAGCAGAGAAACAAGCCCTTCGGGCTACCAGTGATCCCCGCACATTAACACTATCCTACACTGAAGATCTCAGAGATAATCCACGCAGGTCACGGGGACAACGTACAAACTCCGTACAGACAGCACCCGTAATCGGGTTCGAACCCGGGTCTCGGGCGCTGCATTCGCTGCAAGGCAGCAACTCTACCGCTGCACCACTGTGACTGCCTGTGGTGGTAAACATTTTTTAGACAGAAGTCTGATTAGCAGTATACCTCAGGTCAGTGTTGGAACCATTATGTTTGTCAATTATATCAACAATTTGGATGAGAATGTACAAGGCAGGGTTAGTAAGTTTGCAGGTGACCTAAAATAAGTGATACTGTGGTGACTTCATACTTCTTCCTTTACTTTCGCTCGTGAGATTTAGTGGATTCTACAATACCCAACACAGTGGAAAATAAATTGTATAAAATTAGAGCAAGATCTTAATCAGCTGGGTAAGTTGGCCAAGAAATGGCATAAAGTGTATGGATATATCTGACGTGTTGCATTTTGGGAAGTCAAATCAGGGTGGGACTTTCACAATTAACAGTTGGACGCAGGGAAGTGTTGTTGCACTGAGGGACCGAAAATAACATGTACATTGAAAGTGCTATCAGAGGTAGATTAGGGTAGCATAGAAGCCTTTTATATGCTGGCCGTCATTGGTAAGAATGGTATAGGAGTTAAAATGTCATGGTCAGTTTTGGTCACCCTGCTATTGGAACGATGTAATTAATCTTGAAAGAGTGCACAAAATATTTGAGGATGTTGCTGGGCTAGAGGGACTTAGATAGAAAGAGGTTTGCGCAGTCTATATCTTTATTTAATGGAGTGGAGGATAGTAATGGTGATCTTTAGAGGCGTATGAGCCATGAGGGACACAGATAGGGTAGATACGTAGTCTTTTCTGCAGGGTAGGGGGAAATTGAGAACTAGAAGGCATAAGGTTTTTTTTTTAATATGTTTATTAGAAATACAGATTATGATGAAAACATTTCATGTGTATCAATCATACATTATTAATATTATCAATTGATTCATTCTGCTTCTAATTTAAAATATATATATAGAAAGTAAGAAAGAGAGGGGAAAAAAACATAAATGTCAAGATAAAAAAGAAAGAATGGAATGATTTACTAATAATACATCATTGGAGATGGGTTCGAAGATTATGAAGTATAACTTTTCATCTGATCCCGAGTTCAAGTTTCAGTTAGGTTCCTGTGCCGAACCCTTCAAATAATCGATGAATGAAGACCATATTTTAACAAAAAGTTCTTGTTTGTCCATTAAGACAAATCTGATTCTTTTCAGGCGTAGAGTCTCCGACATTTCCATAATCCACATTTTAATTGTGGGGGTTAAAGGACCTTTCCAAAATTTTAATATTAATTTCATCCCAGTTATTATACTGTAGTCTAGAAAGTTTATTTGGCTTGTTGTGAGTGTTTGTTCTGATATTCCTAGTATTATTAGTTTTGAGTCGGGATCCAGTTTAGTGTTAACAACCAGAAATTATTCTAAAAATATCAATCCAGAAATTTTTGATTTTTATACAATTTGCAAAAGTATGTGTTAAGTTAGCCTCTAGATGCTGACATTTATTGCAGATAGGGGAGAAAATTCTGATTCGATGTGGGAAAATTCTATTTAATTTTACTTTAGAGTAATGTAATTTGAGTAATACTTTAAATTGTATTAAAGCATGTCTGGCATTTAACGAGCATTGATGTGTATGTTGTAGGCTTTCGTCCCAAATATCTTTTGTTATAGGTTGACCTAATTCATTTTCCCCATGTATATGTATGATTCCGTTGATGGGATCTCGCTATCTAAAAGGGTATCATAAATATAAGTTAATTTTTCTGTATTAGGATGTTTATTCAAACATTCATCAAGGATTTCTGGTTCCCTACTCCTATAATCTTGTGTATTGGATTTAACATAATCTATAATCTTGTGTATTGGATTTAACATAATCTAAGTTGTAGATATCTAAAAAAAATATATTTGCGTGTAGTCCATAAATCTGTTATAACTCCTGAAATAAAAGAAAAGTGCCTTTCTTATAAAGATGTCCCATCTTTTTAATTCTGTTATTTTTCCATTGTGTGAAACCTTTATCCAGTATGGAAGGTTTGAATAAGGGATTGTTTACAATGGGGAGACAGAGTGATATATTATCCAATTTTAAAGCCTTTAATGGAGTGTAGGAGTGTATGGAGTGATAGTGATGGTGATCTTTTGAGGCCTACGAGCCATGAGGGGCACAGATAGGGTAGATGCGTAGTCCTTTCTGCAGGGTAGGGGGAAATTGAGAACTAGAAGGCATAAGGTTTAAGGTGAGATGGAAGATATTTAATTGAAACCAGAGGGGCAACCTTTTCACACACACAGTAAAGGGTACATGGAACAGGCTGCTAGAGGAAGTGGTTGATGTAGAAAAATTTAAGGGACATTTGGATAGGAAAGTTCAGAAGAAAATGGATCAAATGTGGGCACAAGGAATAAGCCCAAATGGGCAACTAAGCGTAAATGAGTTGGGCTAAATGGATATGCTTGAGAACAGAGCAGTAGACCTGCTTCAGATGCCAATGCATCCGAAGAAGCATTAATCTGTTAATGTGCTGATGGACTGAATGGCAATTTAGGTCAGGGATAGGAATTGTGATGTCATACACCCGGCAACAGTGGAACCTCTCATTCACCTTTTCACACTGACTGTTAAAAGGACCTAATGTAATAAAAACCCGTGGGGCAGCTTTTTCCGCACAGAGGGTGTTGGGTGTATGGAACAAGCTGCCAGATGAGGTGGTTGAGGCAGGTACCATGACAATATTGAAAAGACATTTGGACAGGTACATGGAAAGGCAAAGTTTGGATGAACATGGACCACATGCGGGACCAGTGTAGATGGGGCATCTTGGTCAGCATGTGCAAGTTGGTCCAAAGGGCCAGTTTCTCTGCTGTATGACCCTATGAATTGAAAATAAAAGCAGAACAGTAACCATTTGAATTATGCACTCACCTTTTTATTACATGACTTCTCCTTCTTCGCCTTCACTTTTTTGGCCTTATCACACTTCACTTTCTTGTCTTTGGTTTGATTTGATTGCAAAAGGAAAAAAAATCAAAATATAGTTGAATTATTCAAAAGTACTGGAGCCAGCTAATTAGGTATGCAGACCAGTCTGAATTGTAACATGGCAGCTGAGGAATTCAAAATTGGTTACTTATACAAATAGCAATCATGAAGTTACCAGATTTTGAATATTATAAGATTTGGGTCAGAATTAGACCATTTGGCCCATTAGGTCTGCTCCACCATACATAAAAAAATATGTACACAAGTACAAGCCTCATTAAACAGAAGTGGTGCTTGAACAGTATTTAATCAGGCAAGTTTTATTTTATGCCGAGCAAGATTTTCTTTCTCAATTTAATTCCAAAAAGAGACAGATGCTGGAATTTTGAGCAAAAAAACAACAAAAGTGCTCGAGTCTGAAGAAAGATCCCAACCCGAAACGTCATCCGTTTTTGTTTTGTCCGCTAATACTGCCTAACCTGCCGAGTTCTTTCAGCACTTTGCGTTTTGTTTTATGATTCCAATCCTGTTGTGATATCTGTGCAGGTTCCCAAACTGGCACTCCTTCTTGAACTCATGCATTTTTCAGGAGGGCGTGTGTGAATAATTGTGGTCTTTGGATTTTCAAAGAGAGGATTATTTGACCAGAGACTGCAACAGGTGCAAGAATATTATCCAAATCCAACTAGTTTGTTGAATCACCCTGTTACATCACCATTTCTGTTGTCGACTATGGGACATCACTCATTATGTCCGCCAAAAGATTAACCTGCATTCCTGTTTATTTAGAGCACAAAGCCTCAATTGCTACCTTTTTTTTCCTCAGGTCTTTGCCCGTTTTGACTGCACATTCTCACCCACCTGTCTTCTCTCCCACCACTATTCCCGTTGGGGAAAACCTGCAGTTTCTTTGCCTCAGTCATCTGGCATTCTCGGCCAAGCCCGACCTCCTTATCAGCAACAAACCGCCTCCTCCACCCTTGTCAAACCTCACGCCCAGTTCGGTCAGCAGTGTGAACGTTCTTCCCATTGAACTTGGCATTCCCACTACTCCTCCTGCACGCTGGTGAACAATGCCACTCTCTGCATTTTATAGAAACAGACATAGAAAATAGGTGCAGGAGGTGGCCATTCGGCCCTTCGAGCCAGCACCACCATTCATTGTGATCATAGCTGATCGTCCACAATGCAATAAACCATGCCTATAGAAAGATAGAATTAACCTACTAACACATATAGAAACATTTCCGTCCAGTCTGCTCCACAACTCAGCAACAAGGCCCCGGTCAGTGATGTATCAATGGATGTCAATGCATTTATTCTGGGCATTAATGTGTCCTCTTTGGCTGTGTTTGCCGTCTCAACCATTCGAAACCCAAGTGTGCATGACTCGTCTGTCTTCCCCTCGTAACCGTTGTGGGCGATTTGCTCGTTCAGTCAATAGGAATTTATATTCATAATTATATTTATCTTGCTAGGATTTCTAACAAGCTTCTCGCTGGCATAGAGCCATCAACCAGACAAATGGCCAATGCACGGGCAGCACAGCGGTAGTGTTGCTGCCTTGCAGTGCTCGAAACCTGGGTTCGATCCTGACTACGGGTGCTTGTCTGTACAGAGTTTGTACATTCTCCCCCAGTAAACTGCGTACATTTTCGCTGGATGCTCCAGTTTCCTCCCACATTCCAAAGAGATACATAGGCTAATTAGTAGGGTCAGAGCAAACAATTCAAGATGTTCTCAAAATCTCCATGAATTTGGACTGGGTGGTGAGCATGAACATTAATACCAGAATACTTGGGAGTCGGTGAGCCCAAAAGGGGCTGAAGGGCCTATTTCTGTGCAGCGTCTGCTTATAACAGTGTAATATCCTCACCAACTCTCAAGTATTCCGGCCCATGGTAATGCAAGTGGGCAAGAGGCTTTGAGGATGATACAACTTGGAGGTCATCCATCAAGATATACATGTAGACTCTACATAACCAGCAGAAGGAATGCACCACTTCACAAACGAGCCTCCCCAAATCAAGCATCACCCCACCTCTGCAACAAAAGGTGGGTCCACACATTGACCTCGTCATCTCGGAACCTGCAGAACCTGAATGGAAACCTGAATGAGTATAGGAGCAGGGAGGTTCTACTTCAGTTGTATAGGGTCTTGGTGAGGCCACACCTGGAGTATTGCGTACAGTTCTGGTCTCCAAATCTGAGGAAGGACATTATTGCCATAGAGGGAGTGCAGCGAAGGTTCACCAGACTGATTCCTGGGATGTCAGGACTGTCTTATGAACAAAGACTGCATAGACTCGGTTTATACTCTCCAGAATTTAGGAGATTGAGAGGGGATCTTATAGAAACTTACAAGATTCTTAAGGGGTTGGACAGGCTAGATGCAGGAAGATTGTTCCCGATGTTGGGGAGGTCCAGGACAAGGGGTCACAGCTTAAGGATAAGGGGGAAATCCTTTAGGACCGAGATGAGAAGGAATTTTTTCACACAGAGTGGTGGGTCTCTGGAACTCTCTGCCACAGAGGGTAGTTGAGGCCAGTTCATTGGCTATATTTAAGAGGGAGTTAGATGTGGCCCTTGTGGCTAAGGGGATCAGGGGGTATGGAGAGAAGGCAGGTACGGGATACTGAGTTGGATGATCAGCCATGATCATATTGAATGGCGGTGCAGGCTCGAAGGGCCGAAAGGCCTACTCCTGCACCTATTGTCTATCTTCGGTTTTCTTCATCCCCTCGGGAACTACCAAGGGGGTGGAGACTTGGCAACTACGATTGTTATGGCTTCCAGTTAGCCAAGAATGCAAATCATTAGTCATTAATTTATTGTTACGTGTACAGAGGTAGAGTGAAAAGCTAACCAGTCGGCAGAAAGACAATGCATGATGACAATTGAAGATGTACAGGTATGTAGGTTAATTGGCTTGGTAAACGTAAAAAAAAAAAAAATTGTGCCTTAGGCCAAATGTTGTCCCTTAGTGGGTACGGGATGGTGTTAATGTGCGGGGATCGCTGGTCAGCATGAACCTGGTGGGCCGAAAGGGCCTGATTCCGCGCTGTATCTCTAAACTAAACTTTAAAAAAACTATCCACAGTGTAAAGATACATGAGAAAGGGAATATCGTTAAAACCATTTAGTGCAAGATAAAGCCATTAATGTCCGATCAAAGTTAAAACAGGGGTCTCCAATGAGGTAGATAGTAGTTCAGGACTGCTTTCTCGTTGTTGGTAGGATGGTTCAGTTGACTGATAACTGCTGGGAAGAAATTGTCCCTGAATGTGGAGGTGTGCGTAGCTGTGTAGCAACTTTCCCCATTGTCGTCAGACCGCCCTCAACTACATGGTGTGGTCCATTTTACAGCAAAGATACTAATTAAGATTACACCTCTGTAACCACAAATTACACTGCAAAATAGAGTGGAGCTTTATTTTATAATCTGTCATTAAAATTAAAGGAACAAATAGGAGCTGGATTAATTCCAGATTATCTGGAGATTTGTACTACCTGTTTAAAGGTATTTTGAACAAAGTTTTCAACCAGTTAATGGAGTTATTGGTGGAGAATTTTTTTTTTTTTTTTTTAAACCAAGGTACCTTTGTAGGTTCCTTAGTATTTCTTGTTACTAAGACGTAAAATTAATAATGCGTGTTTTGGCAACAAAACATATCAAGGGATAGAACACAAAACACATGAACAGGCCTGTGCCGAACATGATTTGATGTTAAATTAATTCCCTATGCCTGCACAAGATCCATGTTATTCGAGTCCCTGCATATCCATGTTCCTATCTGAAAAGCCTCTTAAATACCACTATCACAGCTGCCTCCACCAACACCCCAGTACTTCTACACTTTAATGACCCCAAAATTGCCAATCACATTCTCATATTGAAGGTTTCTAGTTCCAACCTCAATGTAAACATTTCTATCAAAGCTGGCATCATTTAATGGGTACACAAAAAGCTGGAGAAACTCAGCGGGTGCAGCAGCATCTACGGAGCGAAGGATATAGGCGACGTTTCAGGCCAAAATTAGCCTCTCCCTCTCCTCCTCTTTGCTCCAGATAATTCACTGATAGTATTTTAGGATGAGGTCCATTCTATCTCAGGGTAAATAAAGGCAGCAGCTATACTCTGCCCTCAGGCACCTCCCCAGCACAGAATAGTTGGCCAATATCAGCTCATTCACTGTTAAATCAAGTTTTTTTATCCCTCCAACTTGCGGATCGGAAATAAAAACAGAATTTGCAGGAAACATTCAGCACGTCAGGCAGCATCTGTGGAAAGAGAAACAGCATGCATGCTTTAGATAGAGACCCCCCCCCCTCAATACACGAAAAGAGGGGGAAATATTATTGTGTAGTAGGTGGGGAGGGATGGGAACACCCTCTGCACCCTCTGAAGGGCTGGGGCATTGCTGAGATTCCTTATGCCGCCATTTTAACTTCACCACCCCACCATTGTAATTCACCACCCCACCATTGTAATTCACCACCCCACCATTGTAATTCACCACCCCACCATTTTAATTCACCACCCCACCATTTTAATTCACCACCCCACCATTTTAATTCACCACCCCACCATTTTAATTCACCATCCCCACTCCCACTTCAAACTTTCTCTCTGTGGCCTCCTGCAATTTTATAACAAGCTTCAGACACAACACCTCCCCTCTGTCCAGTACACAACAACCCTCTATATCAAATTCCCAGACTTCCAATAACTTGCTTTCTCTGTCTACATCAGATCCGGAAGGAAGAAAAAGACACCGAGTGCTGGAGCGGGTCAGGCAGCATCTCTGGTGGAAATGAATAGGTGACATTTCGGGTCCGGACCCTTCTTCAGACTGATGCAAGGAACTGCGGATGCTGGTTTACAACAGAAACACTTAAAGTGCTGCAGTAACTCAGCGGGTCAGGCAGCATCTCAACTCAAAACGTCACCTATCCATGTCTTCCAGAGATGCTGCCCGACTCGCTTTAGTTACTCCAGCACTTTGTGTTTTTTTTTTGTAAGCTAGCACCTGCAGTTCCTTGTGTCTATTTCTGATCCAGCCCGTCCTTACTATCCTGTAATGTTACTTGGTCTTTTCCCTCTGCATTATCCTTCTTTGTCTCGTACACAATGACATGCAGCTCCCCCACAATCCTCACATCCTTTTCTTGAAGCATCCCCCTACCCACCTTGCCGACAACTCTTCCCCCCTGCCCCCCCCAAATTCCCAATCCTGGCCTAGCTCCCTCTCCACAGGTAGACAATCGGTGCAGGCGTAGGCTATTCAGCCCTTTTGAGCCTGCGCCGTCATTCACTGTGATCATGGCTGATCATCCCCAATCAGTACCCCGTTCCTGCCTTCTCCCCATATCCCTTGACTCCGCTATCTTTAAGAGCTCTATCTAACTCTCTCTTGAAAGCATCCAGCATATCAGCCTCCACTGCCCTCTGAGGCAGAGAATTCCACAGATTCACAACTCTGTGTGTGAAAAAGTTTTTCCTCATCTCCGTTCTAAATGGCCGACCCTTATTCTTAAACTGTGGCCCCTGGTTCTGGACTCCCCCAACATCGGGAACATGTTTCCTGCCTCTAGAGTGTCCAATCCCTTAATTATCTTGTTAAAGAAGGAACTGCAGATGCTGTAGAATCGAGGGTCACACAAAAAGCTGGAGAAACTCAGCGGGTGCAGCAGCATCTAAGGAGTGAAGGAGATAGGCGACGTTTCGGGTCGAGACCCTTCTTCAGAAGTCTGAAGAAGGGTCTCGACCCGAAACGTCGCCTATCTCCTTCACTCCTTAGATGCTGCTGCACCCGCTGAGTTTCTCCAGCTTTTTGTGTGACCCCCTTAATTATCTTACATGTTTCAATAAGATTCCCTCTCATCCTTCTAAATTCCAGTGTATACAAGCCCAGTCGCGCCATTCTTTCAACATATGACAGTCCCGCCATCCTGGGAATTAACCTTGTAAACCTACGCTGCACTCCCTCAATAGCAAGAATGGCCTTCCTCAAATTTGGAGACCAAAACTGCACACAATCCTCCAGGTGTGGGCTCACCAGGGCCCTGTACATTGCTGCCTGACCCGCTGTGTTTCCAACATTCAGCTTATATTTCCCCCAAGCATTACATCACATTTCAAAATCCTGCTCCCTCTCAATATGTCACCATTAAAACAGAGGACTAGATATGCAGGAAGGAACTGCAGATGCTGCTTTACACTGAAGATAGGCACAAAATGCTGGAGTAACTCAGCGGGTCAGGCAGCATCTCTGGAGAGAAGGAATGGGCAAGGTCCAAATAACCCCAAGACCCCGTCCTGCCAGGATCTGGCTAACTTCTCCCTCGCCTCACAACAAGCAACCGCCTCTATTCCTCCTGTGAACTGGTCTCACCAACAAGCCCATGGCAGGAATGTATCAAGTGAGTCCTGACCTGTTTCTCCCTCCACAGATGCTGCCTGACCCGCTGAGTTACTACAGCAATTTGTGTCTATCTTCTGTGTAAACCAGCATCTGCAGCCCTTCCTATACATATCGTCTGCCCCACTGCAAAATCCCCTCAATGTATGCCTACCTTGAGGAAGTTCTCGTCCTCTCTCCTACAAATTCTGCAACACCCTCTCTCGCTGACCCCCTCCCCTCGTTCACTTTGATCTCTCGTTTTCACACCTTACCCTTCCACATCTCTCGTTTCCCTCGTCTCCTGACTCAGGTTGAAGCAGGGTCTGGAGCCAAAACGTCACCCATTCCTTCTCTCCAGAGATGCTGCCTGTCCCGCTGAGTTACTCCAGCATTTTTGTGTCTATCTTCGTGTGTTTGCTCGGCCGGGGAAATCCCAACACAAAAACCCGACGGGCCTGAACTAAATGCTGCAAGAATGCTGATTGACAAACAAAAAAAAACCTCAAAGTACTAGAGTAACTCAGCGGGTCAGGAGGCAGCAGCACCTCGACTTGAAACATCACCTGCCCATGTCCTCCAGAGATGCTGCCTGACTCAAGAGTGCAGTCTTGTCTAAAACTCCAAGCAAACTCCAACTGTACGAATCTTTCCCCCGCAACCTGTGTTGGATCCTCTTACCTGAGCAGTCCATGGTGCCGCAGGAGAGAGACACGGAGGACTGGAAGCTGCCGGTCCCTTTTTAATCTCTTTGAAAGGTTCCTCCCAGTTGCAGCCTCGCCCCCTCCAGTTGACCAGAGGGCGGAGCCCGGTGTTTCATGTTACCAGCTGCACCTTAGGGTGTGTATCAGTTGAAAGCGTGCAAAGTCCCATTAAAGGACTTTGACGTTAAATCATTCGCGATTACTTGTGAGTCAACTGTGCTTTGTACTGGCAACAACGATCTTGAATGCATGGGTAGAGTATATGTGTGTATGCGAATGTATATATATATATATATATATACGTACACACACACACATATATATATATATATACACATACATACATATATATATACGTATATATATATATGCATTTGTGTCTGTACATGTGTGTATATATACAGTAAGTATATGTTTGTAAATGTATATATATGTGTGTATATATGCATATATATGTATATATATTCATTTGTGTATGTACATGTGTGTGTATATACAGTAAGTGTATGTGTATATATAATTTGAATACTATATATATGTATGTATAAATGCATTTGTGTATGTACATGCCTGTGTATATACATCAAGTATATGTTTGTATATGTGTATATAATTTTTGAATGGCACACACACACACACACACACAAACAAATCCCCCCCCTCCCTGCAATTTCTGCCTTAAATATATTCATTGACTTGGCCTCCACAGCTTTCTGTAACAATTAATTCCACAGATTCACCACCCTATTGTAGAGGTGGCTATTGTTAGAATGCCTAATAGCCATTGGAGCAGGTACATGGATAGAAATCGGAGTAGATAGGAACTGGAGATACTGGTTTACACCGGAGATAAGACTGGAGTGACTCAGCAGGACAGGCGGCATCTCTGGAGAGAAGGAATGGGTGACGTTTCGGGTCGACACCCTTCTTCAGCAGAACAACAAGGGTCTCGACCCGAAACGTCGCCTATCTCCTTCGCTCCTTAGATGCTGCTGCACCCGCTGAGTTTCTCCAGCTTTTTGTGCAACCCTCGATTCTCCAGCATCTGCAGTTCCTTCTTTAACAACAAGCCTGTACGTCTTTAGAGTGCGTGGGAGGAAACCAGAGCACCCGGAGGAAACCCACGGGGAGAACGCACAAACTCCATACAGACAGCACCCCTAGTCAGAATCAAACCCGGGTCTCTGGCAGCAACTCTACCGCCGCGCCACCGTGCCGCCATTTCATGACATCAACATTCGCTCACGACCCTACCCCTCCAAGTCCCCATGCACACAGGTGGTAGAGCTGCTGCCTCACAGCACCGGTGACCCGGGTTCAATCCCAGCCTCGGTTGCTGTCTGTGTGGAGTTTCCCTGTGGCCATGTGGGTTTCCTTCGAGTGCTCTGGTTTCCTCCCGCATCACAAAGACGTGTGGTTTGTAGGTTATTTGGCCGCTATAAATAGCCGCTAGTATGCAGGGGATGTGAAAGTGGGATAACATCGTTGGTTGTGGTGGACTCAATGGGCCGAAGGGCCTGTAACTCTAAACTAAACACTGGTATTCCTTTGTACATTTAATCGCAAACCTCTCACCATCTAATCAACATTGGTAACATGACACAGCTTATACTTCTGTCATTAAAAGAGAGCTGACTACATTTTAAATTGGACAGAATTTTTTTTAATGGCAATGTTAGCATAAATACATTAAAAACACAGAGACACAAGGAACTGCAGGTGCTGTTTTACAAACAAAAACCCAAAGTGCTGGAGTGACTCAGCGTGCCAGGCAGCATCTCTGGAGGACCATAGACAGATGATGTTTTGAGCCAGGAATTGAGAGTCTGAAGAAAGATCCTGACCTGAAATGTCGCCTCTCCTTGTCCTCCAGAGATGCTGCCTGACCCTCTGAGTTACTCCAGCACTTTGTTTCCGTTCAGTAAAAACATAGATATGGTTATGGACTATCATATTTTGTCAGAATCTATCTCCCAGGATGGAAATGTCAAGTAATCGAGGGCACAACTTTAAGATGTGAAGGGTAAAGTTTTTCCCACAGAGGGTGGTGGGTGCCTGGAACACGCTGGCAGAGGTGTGGGGGCAGATACAATAGTGGCGCATTTAAGAGGCTTTCAGATGAATTTGCTGGGAAAGAAGGGACATGGCAGGCAGAGATCAGTTTAGCATGGACATTGTGGGCCGAAGGGCCTGTGCTGTACTGTTCTATGTACTAAGTGGGGAAAGGAAGGAGAGAGAAGGACTGCAAGGGTTACTATGTGTGTAAAGAGGAAGATGTATTTACAAATAACAATAGGATGCCTTAATTATACTCAAAGAGCTAAATCCCTGCCAGGAGTTTTCTTCGAATGGCTCTCAACATTTGCAGTTCTCCATCTTGGTTTTGTTGCTGTCTCTCTCGCCACCACCTTTCACCTGGTCCGCCTTCCCTTTCTTCACCTTTTTCTTCCTCTCCGCACATCCAGGCTGCAAGGAAGGAGAGTGAGCGGGTGAATGAGAGTCACATCAAGGACACCCAACCGCACCAGTTGCATAAATGCCCCTGACACTCCACCATCTCAACTGTCAGAGCGAGGCCTAATTCATGCACATTGGAGGAACAGCACCTTATATTTCGCTTGAGCAGCTTTCAACCCAGCGGTATGAACGTTGATTTCTCTAATTTTAAGTAACCTGTCTAGTTCCACTGTTCACATCGTTAGATCATTCCCTTCATCATCACCACTTCCCCAGCCAACAGTGGGCCATTATGATCTGATTAGTACGGGTGTCAGGGGTTACGGGGAGAAGGCAGAAGAATGGGGTCAAAAGGGAAAGATAGATCAGCCGTGATTGGATGGCGAAGTAGACTTGATGGGCCGAATGGCCTAATTCTGCTCCTATATCTTATTATGGGCTCCACCTTTGGTCATCTGTGGCTGACCCTGATTTGTTCTGGCCTTTTCCTACCTCTAGTTCCCACATCTCCCCCACCCCTCTACTTTCAGTCTGAAGAAGGTTCCCGACCTGAAACGTCACCCATCCTTTTCCACAAGAGATGCTGCCTGACCCGCAGTGTTACCCCAGCACTTTGTGTCCATCAACTCTTTTGCTCAGCTTGGAGCTCTGGTCCTGAGAACAGCTGAGGACAGTTCAAATTGCAGAGGCTGGGGCAAAGAGACCCCAGCAATGGTGAGTGAACAGGATCAGAATCCGATACCATGCATCAAGTCAGATTGCAGGAGGCCATTTCACCCCAGTCTCTCTCACCATAATATTTCCATCTCAGAGCTCCTGTAACACCCTCCTATCGTCCTGTTGAGTCTGAGGCTCACTGTCTGTAGTACTCATTATCACCCACCCACAACCAACAATGGACCATTGTGGGCTCTACCTTTCCTTGATCATCGTTACTTTTTGCATATCTTTCATTCATTTGTTCTATATCTCTCTACATCTCTCATCTATATCTCTCGTTTCCCTCTCCACCGACTCTCTAGTCCTTTTCTACAGGGATGCTGCCTGACCCGCTGGGTTACTCCAGCATTTTGTGTCTACCTTTGGTTTAAACCAGCATCTGCAGTTCCTTCCTACACATCCTCCAGGTGTGGCTTGCACACAGCAGCTGAACCCACGCTCTTCAACCATTGTGTCAGTAATGTACAATTTTGTTTTCCCTACTTCGCAGGCGATGTTTTGCCAAGGTTCACTAAAAAGATCTAAGATATGAAGGGATTGGCTTACAAGGACAGGTTAAACCAGTTGAGTCTCCCTTCACTGATGATCAGAAGAATGAGAGGTGGTGTCATTGAAGCACATAGGATTCTTCGCAAGTTTGGGAGTGTATGTTTACCCCAGGGGAGTGAGTGTTCATGGGTTCAGAGTGAGGTGACTCCCAATTAAGTTGCATTTTTAGAAGTCAACCCACAGTGGAACTTTCAGTGGGATCCTCTTAAGGGCATCGCAGGACAGGGATCAAGGAATCCGTACAGTACATAGTTCACAGGGGGGGTTTGGCACACTAGCCTTCACCAGTGAGGGCATCGAGCGTAGAAATTGGCAGTTGTACAAGACGTAGGTGAGGCCACACCTGGAGTATTATGTTCAATTTTGGACATCCTGCTATGGGAAAGATGCCCCTAACATGGAAAAAACGCAGAAAAGATTTGCCAGGACTGGGTTATCAGAAACGGTTGTGCAGGCTAGTACTTTATTGCTCGGAAAGTAGGAGATGGAGGGATGATCTTATAGTGTTTAAGAAGGAACTGCAGATGCTAGAAAATCGAAGGTAGACAAAAATGCTGGAGAAACTCAGCGGGTGAGGCAGCATCTATGGAGCGAAGGAAATAGGCAAAGTTTTGGGTCGAGACCCTTCGTTTGACGTAGTTGCCTATTTCCTTCGCTCCATAGATGCTGCCTCGCCCGCTGAGTGTCTCCAGCATTTTTGTCTACAGATGATCTTATAGTGGTGTGTTAAATCATGAGGGGCGTAGATAAGATGAATGCACACAGTCTTTTTCCCAGGGTGGGGGGAATCAAGAAGTAGACAGGAAAGATTTAATGGGAACTGATTGTAGTTCAAACAGGGGGGGTACACAAAAAGCTGGAGAAACTCAGCGGGTGCAGCAGCATCTAAGGAGCGAAGGAGATAGGCGACGTTTTGGGTAGAGACCCTTCTTCAGACAGCGTTGTTCAAACAGCGTGTCTGGTTTTGCTACTGATGACCTGATCCATAATCCATGTCAGGGTTTCTCAAGGTGGTGGTGTGAAAAACCTGACATGGATTACCTCCCTCAATGACTCCATTCAAGGACCCTAGCAGTCTTTCCAGGTGCGACAGAGGTTCGCCTGCACCTCTTCCAACCTCATCTATTGCATCCGCTGCTCTAGGTGTCAGCTGCTCTACATCGACGAGACCAAGCGTAGGCTTGGCGATTGCTTCGCATAATACCTCTACTCGGTTTGCAATAACCAACCTGATCTCCCGGTGGCTCAGCACTTCAACTCCCCCTCCCATTCCGAATCTGACCTTTCTGGCCGGGGCCTCCTCCATGGCCAGAGTGAGGCCCATCGTAAATTGGAGGAGCAGCACCTCATATTTTGCTTGGGCAGTTTACACCCCAGCGGTGTGAACATTGACTTTTCCAATTTTAGGTAGTCCTTGCTTTCCCTTTTCTCCTCCCCTTCCCAGCTCTCCCACTGCCCACATCACCGCCTCTTCCTTTCTTCCCGATAACTTTTTCCACACAGAGGCGGGTGGGTATGTGGAACAATTTGCAGACAAAGTGATTGATACAGGCACAATAACAATATTTAGAAGATATTTGGACAGATGCATAGACAGGGAAAGGTTTACAAAACTTACAACATTCTTAAGGGGTTGGACAGGCTAGATGCAGGAAGATTGTTCCTGATGTTGGGGAAGTCCAGAACAAGGGGTCACAGTTTAAGGATAAGGGGGAAGTCTTTTAGGACTGAGATGAGAAAAACATTTTTCACACAGAGTGGTGAATCTGTGGAATTCTCTGCCACAGAAGGTAGTTGAGGCCAGTTCATTGGCTATATTTAAGAGGGAGTTAGATATGGCCCTTGTGGCTAAAGGGAGCAGGGGGTATGGAGAGAAGGCAGGTACAGGATACTGAGTTGGATGATCAGCCATGGTGCAGGCTCGAAGGGATGAATGGCCTACTCCTGCACCTATTTTATATGTTTCTATGTTTAGTAGGATATGGGTCTAATGCGGTCAAATGGGACTAGTGTACATGTGTATCTTGGTCGGCAGGGACAAGGTAAGATGAAGGGCATGTCTTTACGCTGCATCCCTCTAAGAATGTTGGCAGAGTGTGGAGGATGGGCTATATTTGGAGCTCTGCATCCAGTTCAGGGCACCACAGGAAGAATAAATCAGCCTTCAAGTGCTTCTGGAAATCCTGAGGTAACGAAAAATAAAATGAAAATGAACGTCAATCTCTCTCGCCCTTTCACAAATCTGTTAGGGATGGGATTATCAATAACATAATTTGGACAACCTGGTTCTGCAGCGGGCAGTGCTGTTGCCTCACAGCTCCAGCGACCCTATTTCCATCCTAGCTTCCGATGCTGTCTGTGTGGAGTTTGCACAATCCCCTCGGGTATTTCAATTTTCTCCCACATCCATAGTTTAGTTTAGTTTAACTTAGTTTAGAGATACAGCATGGAAACAGGCCCTTCGGTCCACCTAATCCGTGCTGACTGGCGATCCACGCACACTAACACGATCCTACACACACACTAGGGACGATTTACAATTTTACCAAGACAATTAGCCTGCAAACGCGAACGTCTTTGGAGTGTGGGAGGAAACCAGAGCACCCGGAGAAAACCCACAGAGGTCAATGGGGAGAATGTACAAACTCTGTACAGGCAGCACCCATGGTCAGGATCGAACCCGGGTCTCTGATGCAGTGAGGCAGCAATTCTACCGCTGCGCCACCGTGCCACCATAGGTTATTGGATGGTGTAAATCATGTCTGGTGTAGGTGGAAGAATCAGATAGTGCCCTGCATGCAGTCACCAAGGCGGGGTGGGAGATTGCAACCTTCACGTGGTCCGCCCCGTTTCGACTAATGCAATCAACTCGACGTGCACAAACGGAGGATCAAATAGTCCTACAGCTGTGCACGCCACACGAAAAAATAATAAGTCACCAAGGCTAGTAAATAGGTTAAAGGTGCTCTGGTTTCCTCCCATATCCTAATGACGTGCAGGTTTGTAGGTTAACTGGCCTCTTGTCTATACAGGGTGGATGTGAAATTGGGATAACATAGAACTAGTGTGGTCAGCCAAGACTTGGTGGGCCGAAGGGCCTGTTTCCATGCTTGCTTTCACTTCAATGCTTACCTTGCCCTTGCCTTCGCTGTCCGAGGAGCTGCTGGAGCTGGAACTGGAGGAGTGACCAGCGTCTACCTACAGGGACAGAGAACAGAAGAGGATCAGAACAGACAACACCCACCGACTCATTCAGCCAACAACGCTTGAAATATTCATTCACGGTGGACATAAATTTAAATCCTGCCGGAGATGCGATTGTTTACCGGGTCGTATCTCCGGTCGCTCTGCAGCCTAACATCCTGGAGCTGGAGGCCTCGTTCGGGAATGAGCCTCACCGCGAGGCATGGACTTACCACCGGAGCCCATCCCTTGCCTGGGATCGCTCCAACCGCAGCCTGCGGACTTTACCATCAACAGAAGGCTCGAGGCCCCCGCCCACGGGAGAACAAAGAAGGGGAGAGATTGAACATTTTTACACCTTCCATCACAGTGAGGAAAGTGGAGGGGTCACTGTGGTGGATGTTTGTGTCAAATGTATTTTGTGTGTCCAGTTGTTTTTCATTTGTATGACTGACTTGGCAAATTAAATATATTCCTCATATTTGGCTAATAAAGTATTATTGTATTGTATTTTCTCCATGTAATGAGCACGTACATAATTCCCGCCAAATGTCCTTGTATGTTCACAGCCCCCAGTGACATAGCCATGGTCGTTTCTGGGCCTGGCCAAGCTGACCATCCGCGAGTCACAGCTCCAGGTGGAAGAGGACTCTGCCCAAGCCGGCTGCCTGCCCCTTTCCCGGGGTTACGTCCGCGCCCAGGTGGTACTAGAGAGGGTCTACACGCTGTCTACCGGCGCCCTGGGCGATTTCGCTGGTGGTGGGTTTAGTTTTGATCTATTTCGTACGGTACATATTATTGTAAACAATTGTAAATGGGTGATCGGTGTGATTCCACGCTAGAATCTCTAAACTAAGCTGTTAGAAAACCTTGACTGGACTGCTGGGGCAAAGCAGAGAGGTTAATATTAAGCGAGACAGATCTGAACAGCTTTTACCTTTTTATGCCGTTTGCCACTCTGGTCTTTGGAGTCACCGTTTTTCTCATCGTCGTTCACCGTGGCATCGCCCGCGTTAACTTGGGCATCATTCTGGCTATCCGCGTTGTTACTGGCGCTCCCTTCAACCTCCCCACGGTGTGGCTCTGGGTCTCCGGTGTTGGCCGTGGCATCTCCAGGGTCCACTTTGGCGTCGGGTTCCTTCACCGTGGCTTCCATGGCACCCCCACTGGCATCGCCAGAGCCCTCTTTGGTGTCATTGTGCACGTGCTTGGCAGAGCCACCCTCCGTCACCTCAAAGCCTTTCGTAGACGTCTTGCTGCACTCTGCTTCCCAACAAAGAGGAGAGTTTAGGACTGGCATGGAATTGTTAGCAGACATTTCTGTGTGGCACAGAGGTGCCACTGCTTCACAGCTTCGGTGACCCGGGTGCAATCCTCACTACCGGGAGAACGTGTGCACCTTCTCCAAGCGCCAGAGATCCGAGTTCGATCCTGACCTCGGCTGCCGTCTTTTTTTGCACGTTCTCGCTGTGAACGCATGAAATTTCCCCTGGGCCCTCTGGTTTCCTCCCACATTCCAAAGGCATATAGAGTTTGCAGGTTAATTGGCTCTATGTGAATAGCCCCGATTGTGTGGGGTTGACAGGCTATCCTTGGGTGTGGGTAAATGGTAGAATCTGGACGTGTTTGAGGTGAATGTCGGAAGAATCAATTTAGATTTGTGTAGGTGGTGTTAGAATGTCAGCACAAATGTCAAGATTCAAGAGAGTTTATTGTCATGTGTCCCAGATAGGACAATGAATTCTTGCTTTGCTTCAGCACAACAGAACATAGTAGGCATGAATACAGAACAGATTCATGTGTCCATATACCATCATATAAATATATACACACATGAATAAACAGATAAAGTACAAATAAACTGATAATGGGCTATTAATGTTCAGATTTTTGTTTGAGTTGAGTTTAATAGCCTGATGGCTGTGGGGAAGCAGCTATTCCTGATCCTGGACGTTGCAGTCTTCAGGCTCCTGTAACTTCTACCTGAAGGTAGCGGGGAGATGAGTGTGTGGCCAGGATGGTGTGGGTCCTTGATGATGCTGTCAGTCTTTTTGAGGCAGTGACTGCGATAGATCCCTTCGATGATAGGGAGGTCAGAGCCGATAATGGACCGGGCAGTGTTTACTACTTTTTGTAGTCTTTTCCTCTCCAGGGCGCTCAAGTTGCCGAACCAAGCCACGATGCAACCGGTCAGCAAGCTCTCTACTGTGAGCAATTCGGTGGGCAGAAGGTCCTGCTGTGTGCCTTTCCGAGTAAACGTCATAGTTCGACTGCTCTGCTAGCTCTACAAAGAGACGATGAAGGCCTGTGCATCTTGAATAGCATCTCCTTCCAACCTGTGTGTAGGAAGGAACTGCAGGCGCTGGTTTAAACCAAAGATAGACACAAAATACTGGAGAAACTCAGCGGGACAGGCGGCATCTCTGGAGAGAGGTAATGGGTGACATTTCGGGTCGAGACCCCTTCCCCAGTCAGAGAATTTTGTGTCCTTCCTTCCAACCAGTACCAGGCTTCCAGACGCCATGAAGGAGGTCCTATCCTGTCCTATCCATACACCTGTCTAACTGTATCTAAAAGTTGGGATAGTCTCAGCCTCAACAACCTCTTCTGGCAGCTCATTCCATACACCCACCACCCTTTGTGTGAAAATGTTACCCCTCAGATTCCTATTAAATCTCTCCCCCCTTCACCTTAAACCTATGTCCTCCGGTTCTTGATTCCCCTACTCTGGGCAAGAGACTCTGTACATCAATCTGATCTATTCCTCTTAAGGTTTTGTACTATCTCCATAAGTTCGCCCCTCATCCTCCTGTGCCCCAACCCCTCACCAGGTCAAGTGCCCAGGCGAGACTATTCTACCCACTCAATCGGTTCTGTATTTATGTGTGAACCACTAACACAGAGATGCCTCAAAGTCAAATTCTGACGTTAATTAAAACTTTTTTTTTTTTTAAATCAATTAATTAAAACTTGGCCAAGCATATTTTGCCGCATTTTAGGTCCCAAGCACTCGTTCTTTAAACTGTTTACGAGGGTTAAATGGATCCGTGTAAAACCTCAAACCACAAGGGTGGAGGCTATTCAGCCATAAGGTCCCAGGAATGCAACCCCAGCAGTCCTATTCGTCCTCTCTTTAATTCCCTCTCCCTTTGCAACCTATTTAAGACAGAGATGCTGCCCGACCAGCTGAGTTACTCCAGCACTTTCTGCCTTTTGGTGTAAACCAGCATCTGCAGTTCCTTTGTCCTCTATTTAAAATGCCCAGCATATGACCATTGACTCTACCCAGGGTCATTTTACACAGGCCAATTAACCTATGAACCCGCACATCTTTGAGATGTGGGGGGAAACTGGACCTCTGGGGTGACACCCATGCGTTCAGATCCATACAGATTACACCTGAGGTCAGGATCGAACCCGGGTCTCTAGCTCTGTGAGGCAGCAACTCTACCGCTGCGCCACCACGTCACCAGCTCTCTCTTTAGAGATCTCCAGTCCTAGGTCATAGGTGATGGGAGTAGAATCAGGCCATTCGGCCCATCAAGGCTCCAGTTGCAACGTGAATCCCTTTCCCAGCTGATGAAGACCCTGCTGTAATTTCTGTAAACCATCTTCACTATCTACAATACCACCCACTTTAGTGTCATCTGCAAACTTACTAACCAACTTGTTGGGACAGTGTGGACAAGTTGGGCCGAAGGGCCTGTTTCCACACTATGTGGCTCTGTAATCATGCCTTGCCATAGAACATAGGACTAGAGGTCATAGACTAGAGGTCATAGCCTCAGAATCAAAGGATGCTCCTTTAGGAAGGAGATGAGAAATAATTTCTTTAGTCAAAGGGTGATGAATCTGTGGAATTCTTTGCCACAGAAGGTTGTGGAGGCCAAGTCAATTGATATTTTTTAAAGCAGAGATAGATAGATCCTCGATTGGTATGAGTGTCATGGGTTATTGGGAGAAGGCAGGAGAATGGGGTTAGGAGGGAGAGGTACAGTAGATCAGCCACGATTGAATGGCGAGTAGACTTGATGGGCCGAATGGCCTAATTCCCCTCCTATCACTTATGACCTTCTGAACATAGAACAGTACAGATATGTTTGAGGTTGGGCCCAGGAAACTCAGCAAGTTCATTCACACTGTAATTAGATACCATCTAGATAGGCGTGCTGGCCATCCAAAAACCAGCATCACCACGGCAACCCTGCCTTACCCACCCAGTGACATTCCTTTTCTCCCTTATATCCTTACCCCACCCAGCCTACACTGCAAACTAAGCTTACTCTTACATAGAAACATAGAAAATAGGTGCAGGAGGAGGTCATTCGGCCCTTCGAGCCAGCACCGCCATTTATTGTGATCATGGCTGATCGTCCCCTATCAATAACCCGTGCTTGCCTTCTCCCCATATCCCTTGACTCCACTAGCCCCTAGAGCTTCAGAACGAAGAGAGGCTAAATAGTGTAGGAAGGAACTGCAGATGCTGGTGTAAATCGAAGATTAACACAAAATGCTGGAGTAACTCAGCGGGACAGGCAGCATCTCTGGAGAGAAGGAATGGATGACGTTTCAGGTCGAGAAGAAGGGTCTTGACCCGAAACATCACCCATTCCTTCTCTCCTAAGATGCTGCCTGACCCGTTGAGTTGACCCCTGGAGTTACTCCAGCACTTTGTGTCATTTTTTTGACAATCTTCTTGTCCCCCACACCCTCACTGTTCAGTGGATTGTTAACAGGCCAGCAGAGCCACTTCATAAATCATCCCAAATCTTTGTCACCGCCTCTACTGTTCCACAACATCAGACATTAAACTGTTCATGTATTTCTCCAACTAAGTTTGTAATATTACAAAGAGACAGCATATTGCATACAACATCTACCGCTGCACGGTGGAGTTGCTGCCTCACAGCGCCAGAGACCCAGGTTCGATCCCGACTACGGGTGCTGTCTGTACGGAGTTTGTACGTTCTCCCCGTGACCTGCGTGGGTTTTCTCCGAGATCTTCGGTGCCCCCCCACACTCCAAAGACGTGCAGGTTTGTAGGTTAATGGGCTTGGTATAAATGTAAATTGTCCCCAGGGTGTGTAGGATAGTGTTAATATGCGGGGCTTGCAGGTTGGTGGGGACTAGGTGGGCTGAAGGGCCTGTTTCTGCACTGTATCTCCAAACTAAACAATATCTAATATACAATGCATATTGACTTGATAATGCAGAGGTGGGTGAGCAGTGGAGAGCAGAAAAGTTAGGACATCCAGTGAAGGCTGGACAATCTTCAATTCCATTCACAACTCCTCAGTAATTTAGCAAAATACAAAAAGCTGGAGTAACTCAGCGGTTCAGGCAGCCTCTGTGGAGGAAGTATCTAGGCGATGTTTTGGGCCGGGCAGAAGAAGGATTCCAACCCGTAAAATTGCCTATCCATCGGTGCTCATGTTGTCGACCTCCCCGTGGTGAACCCTGACAACTGACCTCCGTCAGGCGAACGATAACAAACAGAGACAGCAGTAGCGTCGCGGCTTGGCGCCAACATGCGCCCTTTTTAGGGCGGGCACCTACGGGTGTCGAACCGGATGGCATCACCCTGCTGCAGACTTCTGCTGCCTCAAACGCAAGAAGCCCATCCATCCCCTTCACAGAAGCCCCAGATTTGGTGAACACAAATACTCCAGCACTTTGTATTTTGCTCAAGATCCCAGCATCTGCAGTTCCCTATGTCTCCTCAGCAAATCAAGCAGCCCATGGACGTGTAGAAAGAATATATTTGCATTAAATGCTGGCCTTGCCACTGTCATAAGGAATAGGGGTAGAATTAGGCCATTCAGCCCATCAAGACTACTCTGCCATTCAATCATGGCTGATCTATCACTCTCTCTCCTAACCCCATTCTCCTGCCTTCTCCCCGTAACCCCTGACACCTGACGCACAAATAAATGAACACCAAGAGAAAGAGGGTCATTGCAATGTCCCTACTCAAGAAAAGGAAAATAAATACTGTTTGCTGTGGTTTATTAAATATCTAGATCAGTCTCTTAGAGTCAGAGTCATGGAGTTGGTTTAGTTGATTGTCACGTGTACTGAGGTACAGTGAAAGGCTTTTGTTGCGTGCTATCCAGTCAGCGGAAAGACAATACATGATTACAATCCAGCCATTTACAGCGTATAGGTACATGATCAGTGAATAAGGTTTAGTGCAAGTTAAAGCCTGCAAAGTCCGATTAAGAGACATACAGCATGAAAACAGGCCCGTTGGCTCAAATTGTCCATGCCAAATAAGATGTTGCATCTAAGCTAGTCCCACTTGGGTACTAATGGCCTGTATCCCTCTAAACCATTCCTATCCATGTATCCATGTCAAAATAGGACGTACATGGTAAATGGTAGGGAATTGAGGAATGCTGTGGAACAGAGGGATCTAGGAATAACTGTGCATAGTTCCCTGAAGGTGGAATCGCATGTAGATCGGGTGGTAAAGAAAGCTTTTGGTGTGCTGGCCTTTATAAATCAGAGCATTGAATATAGGAAGAGGGAAGTAATGTTAAAATTGTGCAAGGCATTGGTGAGACCAATTTTGGTCGCCTAATTATAGGAAGGATGTCAACAAAATAGGGAGAGTACAGAGGAGATTTACTAGAATGTTGCCTGGGTTCCAGCAACTAAGTTACAGAGTAAGGTTGAACAAGTTAGGTCTTTAGTCTTTGGAGCACAGAAGGTTAAGGGGGGACTTGATTGAGGTCTTTAAAATGATGAAAGGGATAGACAGAGTTGACGTGGATAAGCTTTTCCCATTGAGGGTAGGGAAGATTCAAACAAGAGGGCATGACATGAGAATTAAGGGACAGAAGTTTAGGGGTAACATGAGGGGGAACTTCTTTACTCAGAGAGTGGTGGCTGTGTGGAATGAGCTTCCAGCAGAAGTGGTGGAGGCAGGATCGATTTTAACATTTGAAAGTAAAGTGGATAGGTATATGGATGGGAAGGGAATGGAGGGGTGTGGTCTGAGTGCAGGTAGATGGGACTAAGAGAAAATAAATGTTCGGCACGGACTGGAAGAGCCGAGAGGGCCTGTTTCCGTGCTGTAATTGTTTATATGGTTTTTTTTATACCTGCCTAAATGTCTTTTAAATGCTGCTAAAGTTCCTCCTCTGGCTGCGTGTTCCTTACACTCACCACTCTCTGAGTGAAAAGGTTGTCCCTTAAGGGCCTGTCCCACTTATGCGATTTTATCCGTGACTGCGGGCACTTATCATAGTTGCAGCAGGTGGCTGAAAATTTTCAACGCGTTGAAAATCCAGCGGCGACCAGAAAAAGTGACGACTCTTTGGGCGACTACCCACAACCATTCAGGCATCACCCCTGTATGTCGCCTGTATGGTCGTGAGTAATCGACCAAAGAGTCGTACCTTTTTCTGGTCGCCACCGGATTTTCAACATGTTGAAGACCTGCTGTGACTATGACGGGTGCCGGCAAGTTGCCGAAAAAATCGTGTAAGTGGGACAGACCCTTAAGGTTCCTATTAAATCATGCCCCTCTCTCCTTAAACCTATGTTATTTGGTTCTTGATTGCCCTAATCTGGATAAAACACTTTGTGCAATCACCCTATCTATTCCCCTCATGATTTTACACATTGCTTGTACAATTCAGCATAAACATCGGCAGGGAGTGGCGAGACCTGTCCTGCAGGTTTGTATTGGAGCCAGAGAGGTAAGAGGTTTAAAATAAAATGAATATTTAAATAAAATATTATTTCCTGTACCGCTGAAGATCTCAGCTTAAATCATTCATCAGCTAATATTAAAACAGGTTTTCAAGTAACCATCAAATTCTATTGACGTCATCCACCCAAAATGACAGAATGTAGAAACTGCAGATGTTGGGAAGTCAGGAGGTGAGGCAGCATCTCTGGAGAACATGGATAGGTGATGTTTCCGTTCTAAATGTTTCGTTTCGATAGGTGAACATCACCTATCCATGTTCCCCAGAGATGCAGCCTGACTCGCTGAGTTGCGCCAACGCTGTGTGTCCTCTTTGCTTCTCTTTCCACAGATGCTGCTGGTTTTAACTTTGCAACATTTTTAGGTTTCAGTTTTTAAGGGTGGCACAGCCGTAGAGTTGCTGCCTCACATCGCCAGAGACCCAGGTTTGATCCCGACTATGGGTGCTTGCTGTACAGGGTTTGTACGTTCTCCCCGTGACCTGCGTGGGTTTTCTCTGAGATCTTCGGTTTCCTCCCACACTCCAAAGACGTGCAGGTATGTAGGTTAATTGGCTTGGTGTATGTGTAAATTGGCCCTAGTGTGTTTAGGGTAGTGTTATCGCTCGTCAGTGCAGACTCGAAGGGCCAAAGTGCCTGTTTTTGCACTGTATCTCTAAACTAAAGTCTCAACCCGAAACATCACCTATTCCTTTTCTCATAGATGCTGTCTGACCCGCTGATTTACTCCTGCCTTTTGTGTCTAATCCCATCAATTGTTCTTTCTCCAAAGACTCATTGATTTCCCTTCATTTTTTCATCCACTGTTAAAATTTCCACCACACCTTTAGACCACTTCAAACCTCAGCCACAGCCCCATTCTCTATCCTTTCAAAGGTTTCACCAGAAACTTCAAATTTCCTCTTAACCTCCCTGTTCATAAGCAAGGGAAGAATTTCACAATCTTCCAATCCCCCTCGTTGAGACTCTTGCGCTTTTTCTATCTGCACTTTCTGTAACATAATATTCTGGACTGCGTTTATTTTCTCTCTTTCTCAGGAATACTACCTGGAATAAGCCTGAAGAAGAGTTTCGACCCAAAATGTTGCCTATTTCCTTCGCTCCATAGATGCTGCCTCACCCGCTGAGTTTATCCAGCATTTTTGTCTACCTTACTCATTTGATTTGCCTGGATAGCATTCAAAATAAAGTTTTCCACTGTATCTCAGTACGCGGGACAATAATAAACCAACTCAAACAGGTGGAAGATATGCCAGCTAAAACCTCAGAGACTGGGAGTTCAACCAGGGTCTGACTGATCACAGCTGACTGGTTACTCAATGGGTTGATGTTAGAAGGATCACCTCAAATGGTGAGTGAGGGGGGAAAGAAACTAGGAAGGGAATTCCCGGGAGAGGTAAATCCAGGATCATCGACCAAAGGCTGTGGGCATCAAGCTTTATCATCACCAATCACAAGTTCGAAAATCCAGTACAGAAACATTCAGAAAAGCTCTTTAAAAACAGAAACATGAGGATCTGCAGATGCAGGGACCTTGAGCAAGACACAAAGTGCTGGAGAAACGCAGCAGGACATCTGTGGAGGGAAATGGCAGAAGATGTTTCGGGTCGGGTCCCTTCTTCAGACTGTTCATTCCTTCCGCAGATGCTGCCTGAACTGCAGAGTTCTTCCAGAACTCTTTGTTTTGCTCTTTAAAAACATTTAACACTGAGCCAAAATGTTTAAGAAGGAACTGCAGATGCTGGAAAATCGAAGGTAGACAAAAATGCTGGAGAAACTCAGCGGGTGAGGCAGCATCTATGGAGCGAAGGAAATAGGCGACGTTTCAGGTCGAAACCTTTCTAGAGACTGATGTGAGGGTTGGGGAGGGGGCGGAAAGAAGAAAGGAAGAGGTGGAGCCAGTGGGCTGAGGGAGAGCTGAGAAGGGGAGGAGAAAGTAGGGACTACCTGAAATTAGAGAAGTCAATGTTCATACCGCTGGGGTGCAAACTGCTCAATCGAAATATGAGATGCTGTCCCTCAATTTATGGTGGTCCATTTTTGTCTACCTAACACTGAGCCAAGCTTCCTGGTCCCGGTTGACAAACCAATGTCTGTTTCAATCACTGCCTCATGGGGGGGGGGGGGGAAGGTATATTTCAATCGTTGCAACCCACTATCAGTTTCACACAGTATAACTTGTATATCTCACTATCACACAGTATAACTGCCTGTCTGTACCACACAGCATAACTGTACATCCCAATACCACACAGTATAGCTGGATATCAAATTATCACACTGTATCTGTAAGCCTCAGTATCATGCAGTATAACTATATCTCAATATCACATACTATATTCAGGTAGAAGGTACAGGAGCCTGAAATCTGCAACATCCAGGTTCAGGAATAGCTTCTTCCCCACAGCCATCAGGCTATTAAACTCAACTCAAACAAAACTCTGAACATTAATAGCCCAATGCACGTTATCTGATTATTTATGTGTGTGTGTATATATATATATATATACACACACACACACACACATATATATATATATATACACACACACACACACACACACACACATATATATATATATATATATATATATATATATACACACACACACATATATATGTACACACACACACATATATATATACACACACACACACACATATATATATACACACACACACACACACATATATATATATATACACACACACACACACACACACATATATATATATATATATATATATATATATATATATATATATATACACACACACACATTCAATAGTATATGGACACACTGATCTGTTCTGTATTCATGTCTACTATATTCTGTTGTGCTGAAGCAAAGCAAGAATTTCATTGTCCTATCTGGGACACAAGACAATAAACTCTCTTGAATCTTGAATATAACTGTATATCAGTCCATATTAGTAGCACACACAGAGTAACAGTCACACAGTATAACACGTAGGCACATTAACCCACGGCATCACTTCCTGGTTCGGGAGCTGCAAAGCGTAGGAACGGCACCAACTAGACGGGATTGTGAAGACCGCCAGCAGGATTATTGGTGCTCCACTCCCTTCCCTGCTGGACATACACAGGAATAGATGTATCAACAGAGCCATCTCCATCATCAAAGACCCCTACCACCCATCGCATCACATATTCTCCATCCAGCCATCTGGGAAGAGGTGCAGGAGCATCAGCTGCAAAACCAGCAGGATGCTCCTCAGCTTCTTCCCGCAGGCTATAAGACTGATAAACGGACTTTGCCCCCTGCCAAAGTATCGCGCACGAACCACCAACCTGGACACACTGAAGCAGAGCCATCGTCGTGCCGCTGCCGATTGGAACCCATGATGATATATGTATTTTTATTTTTATTTTCTATTTATTTTTTACCGCACACTGAATGGACACTGGTTGAGCAACGTTTTTTCGTTTCCTCTGGGTATGTAAGTACTCAGGAAAATGATAATAAAGATTTTCAATTCAATAACCATGTATCTCACAATTATAGTGTAGCTGTACACCCTAGTGTAACTGTGTGTCTGTACCACACAAAATGCCGGAGTAACTCAGCGGGACAAGCATCATCTCTGGGGAGAAGGAATGGGTCGAGACCTTTGTTCAGACTGATGTGAGGGGAGAAGGGGCTGGACAGAGATAGAATGTCTGTACCACATAATATAACAGTACAGCCAAATAGCATGCGATATAACTGTGTATCTCTGTATCACACAGTGTAACTATATGTCTATATAACATAATATAATTGTATGTCATATTATCACACAGTATAATTGCATCAGTATCAAACAGTGTATATTACACAATATATCTATATGTCTATATCACACATAACAGTATATATCTGTATCACACACACTATAACGGTATATCCCAGTATAACTTTATATCCCAGTACACAGAGTATAACTGTAAGTTGCTGTGTCACACAGTATAACGGCATGTATCAGTATACATGTGTATCACAGTATATGCCAATATCACACCGTCCAGCTATCTCCCACAAAATCGCACTCGTCTTCTCCCCAGTGTCCGGGCTCCGGCCACATCCACACCGTCCCCGGGGCTCAGCGACCAGGGTGGTCTCGCCGGACGGTCCCTCGCCCACCTCAGCCCATTGCACCTCTCCCGCTGCCGATTGAAAGCCCGGGGACCACCCGAGCTGTCCAGAGTCCCATTGCATCCCATTCTCACTCTGCACCTTTCAACCCAGGCAAGCATTGCAAGTCGGTCCCTGCGTTCAATGCAAACACCTTCCCCTAACCATTCCCTCTTACCTGAAGCCATGATGTGAGTGAGACCGGGGCCAGGGGCGCCGCGGGCTATTTATATGACAGTGGGCGGGTGTTGAGAATTGGCACTCTTTACAGTCCCAAAAAACGTGCCAGTTTCAATTGCTGATCTGTGGTCTATACAAGTACATTAAAATAATATTGCATTCATTTAAAAATCAAAAATATCCACAATTTCAATTGAAAAATGCACCACGTTACAAATTGGAAAAATATATTGCCAGCCCCAAAGACCAGGGTTCGATCCTGACCTCGGGCGCTGTCTGTGTGGAGTTTGCACGTCCTCCCATGTCAAGGAGGACTCTCTCTAACTTCTACAGGTGCACAGTAGAGAGCTTGCTGACCGGTTGCATCGTGGCTTGGTTCGGCAACTTGAGCGCCCTGGAGAGGAAAAGACTACAAAAAGTAGTAAACACTGCCCAGTCCATCATTGGCTCTGACCTTCCTTCCATCGAGGGGATTTATCATAGTCGCTGCCTCAAAAAGGCTGGCAGCATCATCAAGGGCCCACACCACCCTGGCCACACACTCATCTCCCTGCTACCTTCGGGTAGAAGGTACAGGAGCCTGAAGACTGCAACAACCCGGTTTAGGAATAGCTACTTCCCCACAGCCATCAGGCTATTAAACTTGGCTCGGACAAAACTCTGAACATTAATAGCCCTCCATCTGTTATTTGCACTTTATTAATTTATTAAGTCATGGGTGTATTTATGTATAGAATTGTAGTCAATGCCTTCTATGTTCTGTTGTGCTATGCAAAGAAAGATTTTCATTGTCCTGTCAGGGACACACGACAATAAACTCTTTTGACTCTTTGACTCTTTTGACTCCCTGTAACATCGTGGGTTTCCTCCGGGTGCTCCGGGTTCCTCCCACATCCCAAAGACGTGCCGGTTTGTAGGTTCATTATCCCTCTGTAAATTGTCCCGAGCGTGTAGGAAAAGTGGAAAGAACTAGCTTGAATGGGTGATCCGTGGGCAGAATGGGGTGAAATCTCTAAACATAACAAACGTCACCTATTTCTTCTCTCCATAAATGCTGCCTCACCCGCTGAGTTCCTCCAGCATTTTTGTCTGACCTTCCTGTGATTACTGCTCAGAACTAATTGCTACATTTTTAAAATTCAGTAAATGTAATATTTTCCTCCACTTCCAATAAATATTCTTATCTTTTGTAACGTGGTGCAGCTGATAGAACCGCTGCCTCCCAGAATCATAGACGCAGGTTCGATCCTGACTTTGGGCATTGAGTTTGCATGTTCTACCCTCCCCTCCCCTCGTGCTCAAATTTCCTCTCACTTCCCAAAAACATGCAGGATGGTAGGTTAAGTGTGTAAACAAGCTTTGAAGTTGATGGGAATGGGGAGAGAATAAGTTGGGATTGGTGAGATCACATGGAATCCAGGGTGAGCTCGCTAACTGGATGGAGAATTGGCTTCATGGAGGGAAGTAGAGGTTATGGTGGAAGGTTGTTTTTCAGACTGGAGGCCTGCGACTAGAGTTGTGGCTCAGGATCAGTGCTGGGCCCTTTGCTGTTTGTGGTTTATAGCAACAATTTGGATGAGAATGTACAAGGCACGATTAGTAAGTTTGTGGATGACACGAAAGTGGGTGGCCTCTCAGATAACGAAAATGGCCATCAAATGGTAGAGGGCCAACAGCATCTTCTGACCCAGTGCCATAGCCAGGACGATGAGCCTTCACAGCAAAGTTAAGACTCAACATCGTTAACCACATTGGTCTTCACTCCGTACACTAGTACTATCCTACACGCACACACACTAGGGACAATTTACAATTTTGCCAAAGTCAATTAACTTACAAACCTGAACGACTTTGGAGCGTTGAAGGAAACCGGGACACCTGGAGAAAACCCACGCGGCCACATAAAATGTACAAACACATACAGGAGCTGTGTGCATTGATGAATGGTGAAAGCGACTAAGAGATGATAGATAGATAGATTTTATTTGTCACATGTGCCAATTGGCAAAGTGAAATGAAGTCACCATACAGCCATACAGGAAAAAATAAAGAACACAACATGGAGTAGATAGAAATTCAACATAAAACATCCCCTCACAGCAGGATCAAAATTTCCCACCATCAGGGAAAGTACCAAAGTCAGTCTCTTCCCGATGTTCCCCAATGTTCACTCATGGTCAGGGCCTCCCCGAGCCCTCCGCTGTCGCCGCTCCGGGCGGCCCAATGTTCAGGCTCGCTCCCCGGAGTGATGTAAGTCCGACGTCGGGGCTGGGGGATGTCCTCAGCGGCCTGGACCGAGTTGGCCCCCTCCTACCAGAGTCTGCGGCTCCCAAAGTCCGCAGGCTGCGCTGGGTGGAGAAATGTATTTGTTCTTACTCTTGGGCTGAGGAGCAGCTTTAGTGTATAGTTGTGTGTATATAAAGGCAGCACAGTGGCGCAGCACCAGAGACCCAGGTTCGATCCCGACCATGGGTGCTGTCTGTACAGAGTTTGTACGTTCTCCCCGTGATCGTGTGGGTTTTCTCCGGGTGCTCTGGTTTCCTCCCACACTCCAAAGACCTACAGGTTTGTAGGACAATTGGCTTTGGTAAAATTGTAAATCGTCCTTAGTGTAATGTATTTAGTGTTTCAGCCGGTTGGCGGGGATTCAGTGGGCCAAAGAGCCTGTTTCCGCGCTGTATCTCTAAAGTTTAAAATAAAAATAGAAACACACACACACACTATGAGTCTTACCATTTATTGTTCAACATATCCAGGAGTTGACAATTTGTGCTTTTATAAATGCAACAAAATACTTCTTTCAAAATGACAAAAAATAAAATATAAAAATAACAGCTGTAATTACATAACTGTAGGATCATGTCACTTAACTCGGGTAGACCACCAAGTAGGCATCTGCCCTGAAGACAAAATGGTGGGATTTCAACATGCCATTATTTAAAGAATAACACCTCATACCATGGCTCCTACACAAGTCTCATCCAGTTTACGATGGAGTTGAAGTTCATGACACGTACGTCCTGATAAATAGAAAAGGTTTATGTTTTCAAGCAGCAAAATAAACACAAATTTTGTGACAGCATTCTTGTTGGTAACTTTAGAGTTTTATAAAGTTTGTAGAGTTTTAAATTGGAAACATAAGATTAAGGGTTTGGACACGCTCGAGGCAGGAAACATGTTCCCGATGTTGGGGGAGTCCAGAACCAGGGGCCACACACAGTTTAAGAATAAGGGGTAAGCCATTTAGAACGAGGAAACACTTTTTTTCACAGAGAGTGGTGAGTCTGTGGAATTCTCTGCCTCAGAGGGCGGTGGAGGCAGGTTCTCTGGATGCTTTCAAGAGAGAGCTAGATAGGGCTCTTAAAAATAGCGGAGTTAGGGTATATGGGAAGAAGGCTGGAAGGGGGGAATGATTGGGGATGATTAGCCATGATCACATTGAATGGCGGTGCTTCTTGAAGGGCCAAATGGCCTACTCATGCATCTATTATGTAATGTCTATTATCTATTGTCGAGTTTTACAATTAGATGTGGCCACAGGGGTATTTCCATGTTAATTGAGGAAAATGCATTGGAGAAGAATTGTAAAATATATAATAATTGTCTCTTTCTAACTCCACCATGACCACTGAGTCTTCCTCCATCTTCATGGCCCCATCTTCTCCCCGACCCGGGATATCTTCAAGGTCTCTTCAAAGAACTATTTCAGTTTCCTTTCCTAATTTTTCAACGATTTGGAATTCAAATCAGTACTAAAGTAGTTATTAGTCACAGCAGAAGTGTGGAAACAGGCTCTTCAGCCCAACTTGCCCATACTGACCAACACACCCCATCCACATTAGTCCCACCAGCCTGCAAACAAAGACTCTCTAATAATACAGCTAGTTGTTCCAGACAGTGTAAAGATCTGCAATGAAAACCAATAAGCATACTGGTGGGCGGCACTGTATTCATCCATGCAGTTACAAAATCTTGCAGCCCGAGTCAGTGCATGCATTAGAAACACACAAAGTACAGCCAAAGAGTGGAAAACTTTGACGAGGGGGTGTCTTTCTAGCTTTTAAAAAGTAAAAAAAATGACCACCTTCCGATTTTAACTGGAAATAATGTCATACTTGAAAGTCCCAAGTTGGGCGTTGAGTGCCCATAAAACCATCCACAGTTTTATTATGCGATAGTTACAATCCTCAGAAACCTTGCGCTACTGAAAATCTCTTCATAAAAAGCAGTCGTGTCGTTGGGGAAATGGGGGCGAGGGGCTAGAGTACTTCAGACCAACAGGACGTTCAAAAATAAAGCTCTTTTTAAAAGCTAAAAGGTTATTTTTATTACAGCAAGCTAAAAGTAATAAAGGGTCTTTAATAAAATATCGACCTTTGCACAAGTTTCAATAGAAGTAATCACTTGCCAATTTCAATGGCCACCAGTGGTTTCAAGTGGCAGCTGTGTGTTCGTAAGGGTTAATGGTGCCTGATTACTGCAGGCAGGTTACCCAAGACCATAAGACATGGGAGCATAATCAGGCCATTTGGCCCATTGAGTATGCTCCATTAGATCATATGACATATATAACATATAACAATTACAGCACGGAAACAGGCCCTCTCGGCCCTTCCAGTCCGTGCCGTCCCCTAGTCCCATCTACCTGCACTCAGACCATACCCCTCCATTCCCTTCCCGTCCATATACCTATCCACTTTACTTTTAAATGTTAAAATCGATCCTGCCTCCACCACTTCTGCAGGAAGATCATTCCACACAGCCACCACTCTCCGAGTAAAGAAGTTTCCCCTCATGTTACCCCTAAACTTCTGTCCCTTAATTCTCATGTCATGCCCTCTTGTTTGAATCTTTCCTACCCTCAATGGGAAAAGCTTATCCACGTCAACTCTGTCTATCCCTTTCATCATTTTAAAGACCTCAATCAAGTCCCCCTTAACCTTCTGCGCTCCAAAGAATAAAGACCTAACTTGTTCAACCTTGGAGGATCTATATTTCCCTCAACTCCATCCTCCTGCCTTGACCCCATAACATTTGATGCCCTTACTAAGAACCTATCAATCACTGCTTTAAAAATACCCAATGACTTTGGGCTCCACAGACATCTGCGGCAATGAATGCCAGAGATTCACTACCCCCTTGATAAATAAATTCCTCCTCGTCTCCTTTCGAATGGCACGTCCTTTTATTCTGAGGCTGTGGCCTCTCGCCCTGGATCCTCCCATTACATCCTCTGTACTTCCACGCTATCCAGGATTTTCATTATTCAGTAGGTTTTATTGAGATCACTTGGAAACACATTTGGCGCCAAGACAGCTTTTCGCTGCTTGCCAATTTCCAAACGAACTTAAGTCGTTCTCTCGTTCCCAATTAAAATGGAATTATAATGGATTAGGCTCGCGTAATACAAATAAAATTCCCTAATTTGTTGATCGCATTATATCTATTCGCGTGTGGACTATGTGTACACAAATGCCTTTCTTCTCTGAACCTATTAGTACGAGCTGAACATAAGCCTTTAGTGGGAGAGTCTAGATCCAGAGGCCATATAACCTTACAATAATCGGATGTACAGTTTTTATCATCATGCCATCAGGCTTCTGAATTCATAAACGCATCATATATGTTGATTATTTTACTTATTATTGTCTTTTATCTACCAATGTCACTTTTAATTTTTTTTTAACCTTAATTTTATCCTTGTAATATCATTGCTGAGGTGACCCGTTGTCTTGTCAAACACATTTCATTGTACCGTTGACCCTGTGTTAACATTCATATGACAAATAAAACTGAACTGAACATTCAGAAAGGAATCTTTAATCAGAGGGTGGTGAATCTGTGGAATTCATTGGATGGCTGTGGAGACCAAGTCAATGGATATTTTTAAGGCAGACAGACAGTAAGGGTGTCAGGGACTGTGGGGAGAAGGCAGGGTTGAGAGGGAAAGGTAGATCAGCCGTGATTGAATGGCGGAGTAAACTTGATGGGACGAATGGCCTTATTCTTCTCCTAGGACTAATGAACTGTCAGTTAGGAACCAGGGGATTTGGACTACTGAGTTGGTGCCCTGTATTCACTTGATTTATGGTTAAACGGTATGAGCCAGGTTCTAATGAGTGCTTGGACACTGTGGGACAAGTCTTGGACAAGTCTTCTCACCCATCTCCCTGAAGACTTGGGGTAGCTGCAGGGGTTATCAAAAGTCATTCAGATGCTACTCTGGAATTGAATCCCAGGGTCTGGCTGCAGTTAGACAAAGGCTTCTTTATGTTGCATCTGGTTGTTATTGAGTTGGGCAACAGAAAATAGGAAGTTCCATTCCCAGCACTAACAGACCTCACCCCAAACATTCTTATTAAAACTTCAGCCTCAACATCCTGAAATAGCATCCTAGGAAAACATTTAGAACCAGTTCCAAACATGTTATTTACAGCTTGGTCAATCCAACAATAACTACACACACACTGAGTGGCTTGTTATGTTCACTTAGCCTCTCCTCTATCCAGAGTTTGTTTTCTCTTTACATTAGAGAAAGAGGTCCCTTTAATACAGATGCACTATTTACAAGCCATGCAAATTTCTTCAGGATGTGTGGCTCTCTGTATAGGAGGAAACTGCCAAGTAGATTCAGAGAGAGAAAAAAAATACCTCCCTCGGTTTGATGATGAGATACACACTTGGTTATGAACATGACTCCGAGTGTCAGGCAGACGAAGTTTGTGCCAGCTCTCCCGATACAAGGATCATTCTTCATCCACTCTCCCTCGCTCCCACCACATTGCAACAAATGACGCCTCCATTTTCCGTGCTGTTTGGTGTTCCCTTTCTGCTGGCGTTTGTGGAAGCCTGGCTCCTTCCCCCAGGAAAACAAATATCCCTTCTCCCAAAGATAGTAAAGCAAATAAATACACACACACTCCATACTGATTTTAAAAAAGTGCCCGCCTGCACTGAAATTGGACGCACATGAAATGTTCTATTTCACCCTTTCCCCTGCTTTAGTTCCACACTTTTCTCTACCCCATTTTACTAATAATTCAAACACTGAATCCCTCTGTGACCGAAGCGATGTCTCGTTGTTAGATCAAATCCAGATGATTGGACTGCATTGATTGAGCAAGTTGACAGTGAGATCACACCAGCAGGCAGCCAAAAATACAAACTTTGTATAAAAAGACTGGGGCAGATTAAATCCTTTACCTGGGGGAGAGAACAGCAGCTATAATTATGTGCCCTAACGCTTGCCTGCAAATTCCACGCATGCAAAATACACATGCAAAATGATCTTAACTGCTCTGCTTCAGCTGAACAGTGAACAGCTGTAACTACGTGTGGCCATTTAAGCATTCAACTCAAGGTAAATTAAACAAAGCTTAAAATCAAACCTCAACTCTGCACCAGACAAGCAACAAGCACTACAGGATGCATGTATTAAAGGAGTTCACTTTGAAACAAAAACATGCAGCACGACTTTAAAATCTATATCGTATGCATTAAGTTAGATGCTCAATGTTAGATGTCTGAAGAAGGGTCTCGACCCGAAACATCGCCTATCTCCTTCGCTCCTTAGATGCTGCTGCACCCGCTGAGTTTCTCCAGCTTTTTGTGTAACCCTAGATGCTCAATGAGTTTTATTGGCCTGTCCCACTTACGCCTGTTTGGTGGTGAGTAGTTGCCCAAAGAGTCGGACCTTTTTCTGGTCGCTGCTGGATTTTCAACATGTTGAAAATTTTCCGCAACCTGCTGCGACTATGATGGGTCCCTGTAAGTCGCCGGCAAAAAAAATCTGGTAGGTGGGACAGGCCCTTTAAGGGAGCAATGAAAATAATTTCCCTCAACTTATGGAAGGAATCAAAATCAAAACAATAACAAATACTGAAACTAACTGGTTATACACAATGTACAATGCTGACCTATTCATTATTTCTGCTCTCAATTATGAAACCTACAGCATGGAAACACGCCCTTCAGCCCTCCGAGTCTGTGTCGACCTTTAACTATCAATTTGCACTAACCCTACATTATTTCCATTCTTATGAGTTGTACAGCACAGAAACAGGCCAAACTTGTCCATACCAACCAAGAATCCCCATCTACACTAGTCCCATATCCCTCTAAACCTTTCCTATCCATGTTCCTGTCCCAATGTCTTTTAAAGTTCTTATAGTACCTGCCTCAATTGCCTCCTCTGGCAGCTTGTTCCATACACCCGCCGCACTGTGTGAAAATGTTGCCCCTCAGATTAAATCTTTCCCTCTCACCTCAAACCAATGTCCTCTGGTTCTTGATTCCCTGACTCTTGGAGTAAAAGACTGTGTACTCACTCTCTCTCTATTCCAATTCTCTCTCCACAGCAACAGCATCCTAGGTGAGGGTTAAACCTGGTGCTGACTTGAGCAGCTCTATAGTTGTGCCACCGGAAGTGTATTAATTCAAATGGGATTGAAGGTGTGGGCTACTGCAACGTTTGATGTTATGCAACACATTGGGGTGGGGGGTGGGGGTGAAAGTGTGGTGTTCACAGGGGGAGTTGCTGCCTTACAGCGCCAGAAACCCGGGTTCCATCCTGACTATAGGTGCTTGTCTGTACGGAGTCTCTGCCTCAGAGGGTGGTGGAGGCCAGTTCTCTGGATGCTTTCGAGAGAGAGCTAGATAGGGCTCTTAAAGATAGCAGAGTCAGGGGATATGGGGAGAAGGCAGGAACGGGGTACTGATTGGGGATGATCAGCCATGATCACATTGAATGGCGGTGCTGGCTCGAAGGGCCGAATGGCCTACTCCTGCACCGATTGTCTATTGAGTGTGCACGTACTCCCCATGACCTGTGTGGTTTTCTCCCACACTCCTAAGACGTATAGGTGTGTAGGTTAATAGGCTTATTAATGTAATAATTAATAAATGTAAATTGTCCCTAGTGTGTGTAGGATAGTGTTAGTGTGGTCAGCACTGACTCGGTGGGCTGAAGGGCCTGTATGTCTAAATTAAATGAATCTGGAATTGCTCAATCATTTCTCTCACAAATAAATGTTGCTGCTTATGTGCTCAAATATGTTTGCAAGGAACTTCTGAGGTGTGGGTGGGGCATCTTGGTCAGCAGGTTAGTTTGCCGGCTCACTATCTCTAGATGGGATGTTAGTGGCAGAATAGAGGGTGTGCAAAAACACATGTGACTATTTACAAGTTACTCAAGAAGGAACTGCAGATGCTGGAAAATAGGTAGACAAAAATGCTGGAGAAACTCAGCGGGTGCGGCAGCATCTATGGAGCGAAGGAAATAGGCAACGTTTCGGCCCGAAACGTTGCCTATTTCCTTCGCTCCATAGATGCTGCCGCACCCACTGAGATTCTCCAGCATTTTTGTCTACCTATAAGTTGTTACTATTCACCGATACAAATCCTGACCAGAGCCTGGAGAAAGTGAGGAGATGAACCAGATAAAAAGTTTACAGACAGCTGCACACAAAAGAATGAAACGAGCTTAAATTGCATGTCACAGCAAAATTGAGCTACAATTGCAAATTCTTTCAAAAGCCTTTTACCAAATAGGATTTATTTGATATTCATAAACGTTGTATAGATCTGCTTATAGCACCTTTACAGAGCACAATCGATGTTAAGAACATACACGCGCCTTATATAATCGCCCAGTAAGCAGCATATACGGATAAGAGTTGTGGATTAAGGATAATGGTGACAACTACAGAACCACATCAACATTCATAACATCCAGACCAAACCAGGTCCAATTCAGGCTTTGAAATTCAACGTCAAGAAGTCGTCACAGAGGGAAACGGACAAGTGGGTAGTGAAGAGTTGTACTGTCAACTCTACGCTAAGTCTCTAGCTAGACAACAAACTTCTTTACAAATCTAATTATGGACAAGCTACAACTTGTTTGGAAGAAACCAGGCTAATCTCAGCCAGTTAACAAAGCTAACCTACAGATCCCTATAAGGGTCATGCTTACAATTCAAGGTTCGAAGCACCAAGACCTGAACCCATCCTCATCACAAGTCCTGTTGGACAACTAGTACAGTTTTTTAAAATCTTACGAGATCTAAAAAAAAGTATTTTATAATAATTTAAAGCCGTCTTAAACAAAGCGATGAATAACTTTACATGGCAAAGTTATAGTGACCTTTTTCTTTTGTACAGAAATTCAATTTTAAAATAAACAAAAATTTCACGGGCGGCAGATCCAAATGGAATATTTGAGGTTCATCTCATTGTTATCATTCATGCTGTGTGGCCAGCTATTCAATGACATGGCCAATTTAGTGAGCATGTTTCTGGACTCGACAACAGAGTTCTGTGCTCAGAATCATCGCCAACTCTGATCCTTCCCAACTCCGAGCTGGGTTGGAACATCAAAGCCACCAAAACAACCAGCAGCACCCTGGGAATTCTAGGGCGAGTTTGAAAAATAATTTCTCAGCCTTCATTATTTTTTATCCTTCCCCACCCCTCTCACAAGTGCCCTGGAGGGTTCCCTATACAGGAAATGATTCAAAATGCCAGTCGGACTGCGGACTTAAAGACTCCAGATACACGATCTTAAACATTACACGTGTGGCTGCATTTGCGAGACACACACACACACACGCAATCATGGCTGCGTCCCTCAGAATCCATTTTGGAGAATTTCAAAATGCACAGAATTCATCGTTATATTGAAACATACACAGCGTGCGGCACTATGGGCCCCCAGTGTAATGCAAGGATGAGCAAAACCCACTGCTATTTATTATAGTTGTTAACTCACTACATATTCTACTTTTCTTCACACTCACCTCCCGTCCCACCATTTTACAAAGTATGCCAGATGATGGAATAAAAAGTGCAGATGCTGGTTTATACCAAAGATAGAAACAAAATGCTGGAGTAACTCAGCCGGTCAGGCAGCATCTCTGGAGAGGCCAGGTGACGGGTTGCTTTACAAGGGCGCGGCATGTCGTGGCACACACACCATGATGCTGCCGGCTTCTATTAAAGCCACAAAGTATAACACGGCTTTCAGAAAAAAAACAATAAGCTCAGTTTTTCCTTTGGGCAAAAATACAGATTGAAAATGCAAATATATTTAAAGTTTCACGTTAGGAACACCCAACAGCAAACAATTTAGCTACTTTTTTAAAAAATGTTAAGATGGAGGAAAGATATCTCTTAACCATTAGTGTTAGAACCACTACTAAATGCAGATGAAAGTGGCCTTCGTTACTTCTATGTCTTAAATTAAGATTTAAAATTATTTTGGTCAGGCATGGATGTTTTATATCTTACAAGTACTCAGCCTGACAAGCCTTCTTTATCTGTGCAGTTTATTTTACATTGCCCAAGTGTTGATAAAATGGCATTTCGACTGCTTTGCTTAGTTCTACGTTGAGTCTTGTCCTTACCAACAACAACCCTCTTCCCCTTTGCACGGTGCTGGTGGCATTCCATAGAGTTCAAACAATTTCACAAACTTAAGGGGAAAAGTCGCAGGCTTAAAAAGTCCATTCAATAATGTGATCGGTGAAAGCTTCTAACATAAAATAGCGTTTACGCTATTGCAAAAAAAGTCACATCACAAAGAATGTTTTGCACATTCTTTTTTTTCTCTGCATTTTGTAAAAAAAGTGTCCAAATGTCAAATCCATTCCATTAGTGTTCAGATTGCAAGGCAATTCAACGTCTGTAACGTACTTCCAAGCAATTATTCCATTTTGGAGATTTCAAATTTGGTGTTCATTATTTCCTGAAACAAGAGAGACAAAAATGTAATTATGTAATAATTTGAATTTCCTTTATTGTCATTCAAATAATAGTTTGAACGAAATTGCATACCTTGGATTCATGACAGAAAAAAAAAACCACAATGATTTAACACAAACATCCATCATGTAATATTTAAATTAATTCCACTTGAAGTGAAGATTAGAAAAAATATAATAAAACAAGCGGTTGCTGCCTCACAGCGCCAGAGACCCGGGTTCGATCGTGACTACGGATGCTTCTGCACGCAGTTTGTACGTTCTCCCTGTGACCTGCGTGGGTTTTGTCCTGGTGCTCCAGTTTCCTACCACACTCCAAGGACGTACAGGTTTGTAGGTTAATTGGCTTGCCATAATTGTTAATTACCCTGAGGATAGTGTTGGTGTGCCTTGGTCAGCATGAACTCAGTGGGCCATTGTGTCTGTTTCCACACTGCATCTCTAAAATGAACTTGAAACTAATTTAAATACAGGAAATTGGAAATAAAAACAGAAAATGCTGGAAACACTCAGCATGCCAGGAAACACAGGAGGCAAGAGAAACAGAGTCAATGTTTCAGGCTAAAGACACTTCATTAGGACTAGGAATGAATGCAGAGTCACTCAGAGTAGGGGAAATCAGAAACAAGGGGACATAGGTTTAATGGAAGTGGGGAAAACATTTAATAGGAGCTCGAGGGGCACCTTTTTCCACATAGAGGGTGGTGGGTAAATGGAACAAGCTGCCAGAGGTAGTTGAGGCAGGTATTACAACAGCATTTATGGACAGATACATAGATAAGAAAGGTTTGGAGGGATGTGGGAAAAATGAGGGCAGGTGGGAGGAACGTAAATGGGACATCTTGGTCTGCATGGGCAGGTTGGGCCTAGGGCCCTGATTCTGTGCTGCATGACTATGATGCTAAAAGTAAATCTAGTTTTCGTTTGCAGAGAAGATGGTGGCAAGAAGAATGGCTAGGATAAAGTGTATACCTGTGACAGGATGTAGCCAAGGTTACTGTGGAGATGAACAATCTAATCAAATGGGTCAATGAGTTAGAGATGATTCTTCACCTGTGTGGTGTTGCTAATGGCAGAGCCATGGGCCATGCCCAGCATGTCAGGCAGGGAGAAAAACAGAGCCACTATTTTTAGTCAGAGGGTGGTGAATCTGTGGAATTCATTGCAACAGAAGTCTGCGGAGGACAAGTTAATGGATATTTTTACGGCAGAGATAGGTAGATTCTGGATTAGTATGGTATCAGGGGTTATGGGAAGAAGGCAGGAGAATTGGGTGAGGAGGGAGAGATAGATCAGCCATGATTGAATGCTGGAGTAGACTTGATGGGGCAAATGGCCTAATTTTGCTCCTATCACTTATGAATGCTGCCAGGGACAAACACAGGAAAAATGGGACTGACACAGGTAGACAACATAGGCAAGTTGGGCCAAAGAGCCTGCTTCCATGCCGCATAACTCTCTGACCTAGATTGCTGACTTACAACAGAAACAGGAAGTATTGATGTAAACAGAAAGCGAGTTACTCAGCATTATAGAATATTGTGCATGGAAGGTTGCAATATGTCTAGAGAGATTGGGTGTTGTTCTTCATGCTTGCTCTGTGTTCACTGTATCAGTGCAGGAGGCTACAGGTACAGAGATTAGAGTGGAAGTGGAATGGGGAATTAAAATGTCAGGCAACCAGAAGCCCAGGGTCATCCCCACAGACTGAAGGTAATGTGATCCCCAATCTGTCTTTGCTAACCTCTGCTCGGTTCGCAATAACCAACCTGATCTCCCGGTGGCCCAACGCTTCAACTCCACTTCCCATTCCGAATCCGACCTTTCTGTCCTGGGCCTCCTCCATGGCCAGAGTGAGGCCCACCGTAAATTGGGGGAGCAGCACCTCATATTTCGCTGGACAGCCCACTGTCTCCACCTCTTCCTTTCATCTTCCCGCCCCCCCCCCCACCTCCACATCAGTCTGAAGAAGGGTCTTGACCCGAAACGTCGCCTATTTCCTTCGCTCCATAAATGCTGCCTCACCCGCTGAGTTTCTCTACCTTTTTTGTCTACCCCCAGTCTGTCTTTGGTTTTTCCAGTGTAAAGTTACTTGCATTAGACTGAATAGAATATATTAGAGCACTGAATAGAATATTCTAGATTTAATTATTCCCTTTACAACTCCCTAGCCTGCTCTTTATTGTTTATTATATCATCTATTGAGAACCATGTTTAAAATCCTGTTGTGTTGCTGCAAGTAAGAATTTCACTGCTCTGTTTCAGTAGCAATAGGCCCCTCTCTGTCAAGACTGGCCATGGGTGATGCATCCTGGTCGGATGCAAGCCTGGGCGATGTCATATGGAGGGCAGGCTGTTGCCCATGCAGCATGTCTCCCCCTTGCCACGTCGCTGATCGATCCAAAGGAATAGCAGGGCCGTTAGTTTGGCACCAGCGCCGTCGCAGGAGCTGCCAGAGCGAGGTTGTAGACAACGACGAACTGCCTTAGGGGCTCCGACTCCGGATTTTCTTGAGGTTTACTCCTGGAGCCTTTTCCATGACTGGAGATGGCAACAAGGCAGTGGAGGTTTTAAATCAGAGTTTTCCCTCTCCTAGATGGACAGCCTTCCCAGGGTGAAGAGCCCCATCTGCCCGAGACTTGTGGGGGCGGGAGCATCTACCTTCCTGTGCAGGTCCGTACACGTGGCATTATAAACACTCTTGACTTTTGGTCAAAAGTGGACATTGCAGGATATAGACCCAGACACAAAGCAACTTTCCAAACTTGCTAAGCTTGAGAGTTCAATATGGCATAAATATGGACAAGAGCTCCATCTAGACCAGTTAACAGCCTAAAAGGCGAGTTATAAAATGTAGTAATATTACCTCGTCTGAATCCAACAGGGTTGGCAGCGCTCTGGAAAACAATAAACACAGTTAAAAAGTAATGTCATTGCATTATAACGCTGTGCCTCAAGCAAGGAAGGGCAAGAGCTATTTAGTTCAAGGTTGCATTAGTCTAATTCAAAATTAAATCACATACAACCCGCATTTTTTTTTAAAAACACACTTTGCCAATATTTGGATCTTGTCAGCTCCTTTATACAGTAATCACGAGCTGGTAGCCCTTGACTGTCAAACAACCATCCCTCCTTTGAGACTAAGCAGCAAGTGTTGGAGGGCTCTTTGATTGCAGGACGGTTCGTAATGGAATCTAACACCATTCTCTCACCTATAATTTCTTGCTGATCACCACCTAGTGACCAAGACCAGATTGCAGTAGGCATCGAGGTTAGCCCTCTGATCTAACTGCTCGGCTAAATGAGAACAAGAACAACAATATAACCGGCCAAAAGATCAATAATTCTACATATCTTTACAGTACTTGTATCAATACTGTCCAGTGGAAGGATGGGGGGGTGGGGGACCTAATTGAAACTTTCCGAATAGTGAAAGAGTAGAGATAGAGTGGATGTGGATGTTGAGAGGATGTTTCCGCTAGTGGGAGAGTGTAGGACTGGAGATCATAGCCTCAGAATTAAGGACGTTCCTTAAGGACGGAGATGAGGAGGAATTTCTTTAGTCAGAGGGTGGTGAATCTGTGGAATTATTTGCCACAGAAGGCTGTGGAGGCCGTCGATTGATATTTTTAAGGCAGAGATAGATTCTTGATCAGTACGGGTGTCAGGGGTTATGGGGAGAAGGCAGGAGAATGGGATTAGGAGGAAGAGATAGATCAGCCATGATTGAATGGCGGACTTGATGAGCTGAATGGCCTAAATCTGCTCCTATCACTGATGACCTTATGATACTTTAGTACAAAATTTAGCACGCCACAGATTAGCACAAACTGCCTTAATCCAACCATTTTGTATTGCCATCTATTTTGATATTGCCAGTGTTTATGAATATATGATTGAGTTTAGACTTAAAGGCTGAATCAAAATTAGTAAAAATATTCCTTGGCCTAAGATAACCATATAATATAACCATATAACAATTACAGCACGGAAACAGGCCTTCTCGGCCCTTCCAGTCCGTGCCGACCGAATAATCCTCCACCTGTGCAGTTGTATCTATGGATACCTAACTAAAATATGTTATCTAGATTAAAAACACATATGCAAAGCCATCATGAAATTCCAAAGGGCTTGATAATTAATTAATTACTTTTTATAATGCCAGTTGTGCGGTGATGAAGAAAGAGCACTGTCGTATAACAGGCAGGTCATAGCTCCAGCTGCTTTAGCCTGGGGTTTAAATATTTGCTAAAAAAAATCTCTTGCTTTTGGTTCCATTGGACATTTTATTTCTATTAGTTTTCCTTAAAGACACCTTTAACAACACACTGATCACCCAAGTAGTGTATTAGCACGGGAAAGACTTAATAGACTCGGGCGGTCACGGTGGCACAGCGGTAGAGTTGCTGCTTTACAGCAAAATGCAGCGCCAGAGACGCGGGTTCGATCCCGACTACGGGTGCTGTCTGTATGCAGTTTGTACGTTCTCCCCGTGATCTGCGTGGGCTTTCGCCGAAATCTTCGGTTTCCTCCCACACTCCAAAGACGTACAGGTTTGTAGGATAGTTGGCTTGATAAAAATGTAAAACTGTCCAAGTTGGCGATATGCAGAGTACTGCTCTGCTGACCACAAAATTCAGAAGGTTCCGAAGGTAATAGGAACCCGAGGGGCAACTTTTTCCCACAGAGGGTGGTGGGCTGCCACTATGGAATGAGCTGCCAGTGGAAGTGGTCGATGCAGGTACAATTATGAAACTTAAAAGACATTTGGGCAGCTACATGGATAGGAAAGGTTTATGGACCAAACATGGGCAGTCTAATGGGCATCTTGGTCAGTATGGACAAGTTGGGTTGAAGGGCCCGTTTCCGTACTGTATGATCCTCTGATTCTGAGTACATCAGCCTTGATGTGCTATCGAGGATACCGGGATTAGATGTTAAATACATGACCTGGCCCAGAGGTGAGAGTGGCGATCCTGACACATGCAAGTCACAATGCCTCATACTTTAATAAGATCATTAAAAAACTGAAATTGGAAAATACAAAATATTATAATATAACCATATAACAATTACAGCACGGAAACAGGCTTTCTCGGCCCTTCCAGTCCGTGCCGACCATTTATTTTCCCCTAGTCCCATCTACCTGCACTCAGACCATACCCCTCCATTCCCTTCCCGTCCATATACCTATCCACTTTACTTTTAAATGTTAAAATCGGAACTGCCTCCACCACTTCTGCAGGAAGATCATTCCACACAGCCACCACTCTCTGAGTAAAGAAGTTCCCCCTCATGTTACCCCTAAACTTCTGTCCCTTAATTCTCATGTCATGCCCTCTTGTTTGAATCTTTCCTACCCTCAATGGGAAAAGCTTATCCACATCAACTCTGTCTATCCCTTTCATCATTTTAAAGACCTCAATCAAGTCCCCCCTTAACCTTCTGCGCTCCAAAGAATAAAGACCTAACTTGTTCAACCTTTCTCTGTAACTTAGTTGCTGGAACCCAGGCAACATTCTAGTAAATCTCCTCTGTACTCTCTCTATTTTGTCCACATCCTTCCTATAATTAGGCGACCAAAATTGTACACCATACTCCAGAATTGGTCTTACCAATGCCTTGTACAATTTTAACATTACTAAATGCTCCAAAATGGAAGATGTTTAAGAAACAGTTGGACAGGTACATGGATAGGACAGTTTTGGAGGGTTATGGACCAAGCGCAGGCAAGTGGGACCAGGGTAGCAGGGACATCATTGGCCGGTGTGGGCGAGTTGGGCTGAACGGCCTGTTTCCATACTGTAGTATGACTCTTTGCTGCCATTGATCTGTCAATTTAGAGAAACTTACACATCAGTTAGTGACGATGGGATATTCTCTTCAACCCATTTGAGGTCTTCATCCTGCGGAAAAGCAAGCATGCGCATTACGGCTCATATATTTAAATGTGGGAACAGAGTCAAAGGGAGAAGGGTGTAAAAGCAAAGGTACCAAGTCAACATAAAGCTTCTCTGCAGACACAGGGGCCGTTCACATCCATCTAGCAATGAGTTGAAATATAAATATATATATATATATATATATATAATATATGTATAGAAAGAGTTGCTGGACTACTTCCATTATTGCCCCAACACTTTCCACAATCTTTCTTGCCACAATGCTGCACCTCACCCAACAACGGACAAAGGACATTTATTATCACATATACCAATTGGTGTAGTGAAATTTGACTTGCCTTGCAGCACACAAATAAAGATAAGACACATCATCAAAGAATTGAACGGTAAACATAAAAACATCCCCCCACAATGGTTCCCACTGTGGGGGAAGGCAGCAAAGTCCAGTCCCATCCCCACTTCACCCATAGTCATTCCAACACACCTCCTGCTGGAATAGAGCAGAGATAAAGTCAAATGGGGAAATGTTTCCACGTGCACTGCCACCACTCTGGAACGAAGGACACTCCAACCTCCGTCACCAATTTGCCGTCATCAGATGATGGAGACACAGGAGGCTGTAGATGCTGCAATGATGAGCAACACGCCGAGTGCTGGAGGAACTCAGCCAGTCCGAAGAAAGGTCCCACAGAGACTGAAACAAGGACCCAACCAGAAACATTGCCTGTTCATTCCCTCCCCAAATGCTACCAGACCCACTGAGTTCCTCCAGCTCTTTGTGCTTTGTTTAGAATTCAGACGTTGCTTGTGTTAGTACACGTCTGGAGGATGAGCTCTAAGTAATCATTGGTAGACAAAAATGCTGGAGAAACTCAGCGGGTGAGGCAGCATCTATGGAGCGAAGGAATAGGTGACGTTTTCGGGTCGAGACCCTTCTTCAGACTGGTAACCATTGACTTGTTCACCAGAGCATATGAGAGAATGGTCCTTCCACTTAACTCCAAAAGGAAGGTCCTCTCCCAAACTGCAATATCACTTGCACTACCTCCACAATTCAATTCCCTGCTGCACAACAATAACTCCAACAATAAAGGTCAATAACAACAACGTGGAAGACATCTTATATTTCAGTGCCCTCTCTCAAAGGCAGATAGAGAAAGGCCTGGATAGAGTGGATTTGGAGAGGTTATTTCCACTAGTGGAAGAGTTGAGGACCAGAGGCCACAGCCTCAGAATAGGACTACCTTTAAAAAGGTGATGAGCTGGAATTTCTTTAGTCAGAGGGTGGTGAATCTGTGGAATTCTTTGCCACAGAAGGCTGTGGAGGCCGTCAATGTATATTGTTTATGGTGGAGATATAGATTATGGATTAGTATGGGTGTCAGGGGTTATAGGGAGAAGGCAGGAGAATGGGGTTGAGAGGGAAAAATAGATCAGCCATGATTGAATGGGGACTGAAGATGAAGTGCATACTCAATCTGCCCAGCTTGCTTTTTTTGTTGTTGCATATTTCAGGGTGATAGTATATGTACAGATCACCTCAAAGCACTGAAAAAGTAGCACCAGCAAAATCTTCCAAATCCACTGGCAGAATAAGTGAATCCATGTCAGCAATCATTCCCATGCCAACACCCCTGACTTTGAGGCTCTGATTACACTCAGTTGGCTCCAACAGGCAGACCACATTCTTGGCATTCCTGACACGAGACTTCCGAAACCCCAAAAAAATAATCCACACTAAGAGCTGAAGTTAATTCAACATACATAGCCAATGTAATGAAAATCAATGGTTAGTGACCAAAACTCAAAAGCTACATACAGTACAACTCAAATAATCTATCATGGTTGTGATTTTGGTAGAAGCAGTCTAACACAGGCTTACATTTACTGGATGACATTCCTATTAATATGTTATATAGTTATATAATATCAAAAGAAATTCTCTTGACTATTTTAATTCATTTTAAATTTCCTAAGAAATTGGCATTTGCACCACAAGTGTGATGAGCTTATACATGTTATAACAACAAAGATTTGCCTGTTTTTTTTAGATGTTATGCAGTTTTATGATATATTACACAATAATCCAAGTAAGTTTAAAGTTTTGGCTCAAAACGTTGCCTATTTCCTTCGCTCCATAGATGCTGCCGCACCTGCTGAGTTTCTCCAGCAATTTTGTCTACCTTCGATTTTCCAGCATCTGCAGTTCCTTCTTGAACAAGTTTAAAGGGAGGGTGGCAAATTATACCCTGACCAGTTTAAAAAGAGTGCAGGAAGCTGTGGCCAACAGGTTGATGGGGAATGCGTAGGAAGGAACTGCAGATGCTGGTTTAAACTGAAGATAGACCCAAAATGCTGGAGTAACTCAGCAGGACAGGCAGCATCTCCAGATGGAAGGAATGGGAGATGTTTCGGGTCGAGACCATTCCTCAGACTGAAGGGTCTTGACCCGAAACGTCACCCATTCCTTCTATCTGGAGATGCTGTCTGTCCTGCTGAGTTACTCCAGCATTTTGGGTCTATCTTCAAGTTGACAGGGAAGTATGGGAACCACAGTCCCGGCACATGGAATGGAATCTCGGCAAACATTACCTGGTAAGCCAGATGTCGAACCATACAGGCTTCGGAATAGCGGATTAACAGAGTTTTACTGGAATTAGTAACCACAGTCAGCATGATAACAGTGAAAGCCAAACCTGGGTCTATGAACACTCACCATTCTGTTGGACTTGACGGTGCCATTAGACTCTGATTTTATTGTTCTGATCTTCATTCCCTCTGCAGAAAGTATATTAATATCAGTGGCCATAGAGAATTTGAGGTACATAGCTCAGAGAATAAAACTGCATACACATTGCATAAATGCATTATCTAATACTTCTTTTGTTTTTTTTAAAGCTACCCGGGTTGAATAACTGTTTATAAGAAAATAATTTCACTATGCAATTGTGCTTTGCGCACGTGACAATTAAAGCACAATGTGCTTTAATTGCACCATAAAACTCTCCAGTAATAATAAACCAAGGACATAATCTAACAATATTAATTTTAAATGTATCTATTAATTATTTTATTTAGTGCAGTAATTGTCTCATGAATATAAATGTGCCATAAAGAGGGTTTTCCACTATTGCATCAACTTTCAGTTTTAATACTCAAGTCAAGTTTATTCGTCACATACACATACGGGATGTGCAGTGAAATGAAAAGTGGCCGTGCCTGCGGAATTTGTGCAAAAAACAACCAAACAAACAACCAACAAACTACAAACAGAATCACAAGTTATTTTCCATATTAAATATTGTGGGCGGTATTGTGGTACAGTAAGTTAGTAGAGTTAGTCCCTGGTGAGATAGGAGTTTACGGGCCGAATGGCCTCTGGGAGGAAACTCCTTCTCATCCTCTCCGTTCTCACAACATGGCAACGGAGGCGTTTGCCTGACCGTAAGAGCTGGAACAGCCTGTTGCTGGGGTGGAAGGGGTCTCCCATTATCTTATTGGCTCTGGAGTTGCATCTCCTAATGTATAGTTCCTGCAGAAGAGAAGTTCCCACAGTGCGTTCGGCCGAACGCACTACTCTCTGCAGCGCCTTCTTGTCCTGGGCAGAGCAATTCCCAAACCAGATTGTAATGTTTCCGGACAAGATGCTTTCCACAGCCGCAGAGTAGAAGCACTGGAGGATCCTCGTGGACACTCTGAATTTCCTCAATTGCCTGAGGTGGTAAAGGCGCTGCCTTGCCTTACTCACGAGTGCTGCAGCGTGCGATGTCCATGTCATATCCTCAGAGATGTGGACTCCCAGGTATTTAAAACAGCTCATCCTATCCACAGTATCTCCACTTATCCTCAATGGTGTGTACGTCCTCAGATGATGTGCCCTCCTAAAGTCCACAATCAGCTCCTTTGTTTTTTTGATGTTCAAGAGGAGGCTGTTGTCCTGACACCAGAGTGCCAGATCAGCTACCTCCTCCCAGTAGGCCTTTTTATCGTTGTCTGAGATCAGGCCCAACACCACGGTGTCATCAGCAAACTTGATGATGGAGTTGGAGCTGAACCTAGCCACAGTCATGTGTGTACAGGGAGTACAATAGGGGGCTGAGGACGCAACCCTGGGGGGATCCTGTGCTCAGGGTGAGGGACTTCGATGTATTCCCTCCCATCTTGACTACCTGGGGCCTGGCGGTGAGAAAGTCCAGGACCCAGGCAGGTGCTGAGCCCTAAATGCAGTAGCTTCGCAGCCAGTCTGGTGGGGACTATCGTGTTGAAGGCTGAACTGAAGTCTATGAACAGCATCCTCACGTAGCCCCCCTTCTGGCTGTCAAGATGGGAGAGAGCGGTGTGCAAAACGAGGGAGACAGCATCGTCCGTGGATCTGTTCGGACGGTATGCAAATTGTAACTGGTCCATGTTGCGAGGGAGGAAGGCGCAGATGTGTTTCTTCACCAGCCTCTCAAAGCATTTCATGACTACTGAGGTGAGGGCCACCGGACGGTAGTCATTCAGACAGGCTGGGGAGGCATTCTTTGGTATAGGTACAATGGTGGATTTTTTTAAAGCAGGCAGGGACTACGGACTTGACCAGGGAGAGGTTGAATATCGTAGTGAACACCGGAGCTAGCTGCGTAGCACAGGACTTAAGTACTCGCCCCGAGATGCCATCGGGGCCTGCAGCTTTCCTCGTGTTCACCCGTGTCAGAGCCCTCCTCACATCGTGCTTGGACAGCGAGAATGTGTGCTCATTCCTCCCATCAGCTTCGTTAGCCGGCCCGCTGGTGGTATTGTCGATAGTCGGCAAACTTGGGGTGGTGTTGCCCATCTCGAACTAGTGTACGGGTCGGCAGTCGGCATGGACATGATGGGCCAAAGGGCCTGCTTCCACGCTGTATTGCTAAAACCTAAAACCAATCTCAGCAGTTTCAAGTATTCTTGATGGGCTAAAAATATAAATTTAATATTTCTATCTCAGCAATAGACCTTGACAAACATCAGGGGTGGGGGGGGCATTTTCTCTGCTTCAGGTTCAGTAAATAACAATTTGAAACTGTCATTAATAGTGGGAAGAGGCACATGAACCTGTCACTAAGAATACGTAATGGCATGAATGTCACCCCGACGGACAAAGGGCCCCATGGGCAGTATCCAAGGCATGAGTTTTGTTGTGGTAACAAGGAACTGCAGTTGGTGGTTTACACAAAATAGCACAAAATTCGGCAGTAACAGCAGGTCAGGCAGCATCTCTGGAGAACATGGATAGGTGCCGTGACCTATGTTCTGCAGAGATGTTGCCTGACCCGCAGAGTTACTCCAGCACTTTGTGTCCTATCATGAGTTTTGATATTTAATGTAGCATATGCAAACTAGGTTAGTGACTTAAATGCAGAGTCATTGAGAGCTTCAAGGTCTAATGCAATGTCTGTATACTTTTAAATAACCAGGTATTAATAATAATTGTATTAAACTTTAGTTTGAGTAATTGCTTTGTCTGCTACATCAGTTGACCTTATCGAGGTAGAGGGGCAACACACTATTGCCAGCTTCACGCCATTGCAATCTGAGCGACAATGCCTTAAGGCCCTGTCCCACTTACGTTGAGGCACGACAGTCCCGCGCTTCTCAATGCGCCCGCATAGCCGTCTGGAGCGTGTGACGTCATTTGACGATGGACACAAAATGTAGGAGTAACTCAGCGGGACCGGCAGCATCTCTGGAGAGAAGGAATGGATGATGTTTCGGATCCTCAGTCTGAATCCGAAACATCATCCATTCTTTCGCTCCAGAGATGTTGCCGGTCCCGCTGAGTTACTCCTGCATTTTGTGTCCATCTTCAATTTTCTTGGCCCCGCTCTGGGAGTAAAAGTGGGGGCGGATCCGGATCCGCAACGGCCGTGAGCCCCTGGCTGAGTTTGACGATCGTTTGCCTGCTTCTGCTGCTGTTGGAGGTGAGACGTTGCGCCGCGCCAGGGTCTTGGGCCTGTCCCACTTTGGCCGTCAGTTACGCGACAGGCCGGTGGCGCGTGAAGATTTTGTTCAGTACGAAATCCCTGAGCGCTGCGCGATACCGTGCACAACTCCATACCCCTCCGCGCTACTAAGTAGGACCTGCCCCGCGCGGCCACACGATGCCCGTGCGCCTCAATGTGACGACGAGTTTGCGTAATTTGCGTGCCAAGGACACGCAAGTGGGACAGGGCCTTTAGTACTATACAAAAACGACTTATGAGGTGCTTTGGAATACTCCGAGCTGAGTAAATAAGAGAATATTTTTACACGAACCATCCAAACTCACCAAAAGCTTCACTGATCAACTGTTCCTCTTCCTCCTCCTCATCAATGTCATCTACCAAAGGAGAGTAGGCATATCTGAAAAATTGAGGATAGTGACTGGTCACTGTGCTGCACAGAATAACTAACGAGCAACTTCTACATTACACTCATTGAAAAAAACAAATATTCATATAAAAGTTGAAATGCCCAAAGGCAGGGAATGGAACCATTGAAATCGTCGGCCCATACCAGCTCACTAAAGAGCTGCTCAATATTTTCCCCCCCATGCTGTTTCTCAAATTTCTGAAAATGATTCCTTTTGATACACTCAATTTCCTTTTGAACGTTCTTACTACATTTTGTTCTGTGCAGTGTTTCATGCAGCCTTTCAGCGAATAAATTCACATCTCCCTTCTGATTATTTTGTTGAATGTCTCAAAAATCTGTCCTCTCTGGTTACCAACCTTCCTGCTGGCAGAAACTGTTTCTTCTTATTTATTCTATCAACAGCCTGCAATTATGAACACCTACATTAAATGACTTATAAAACCTGGGGGAAGGAACTGCAGACGCTGCTTTAAATCAAAGATAGACACAAAATGATGGAGTAACCAGGGCTCGAAATTAGCGGTTGCCCGGGTGCCATTGATCACCCAAAGTTTAGGGCAACCTAAACACCGAGTCATTTTGCCCGGCATGGCAAGCAGATACTGGTTTATTCCGATAGACACAAAAAACTGGAGTAACTCAGTGCGTCAGGCAGCATATCTGGCGAATAGGAACGTGAAGTTTCGTGTCGGCGGCGGATGTGTTGCGGTGCAAAGATACAAGGAGCGGGGTGACGAAGGATCGGAGCGAATGTCAGACCCGCACAGCGGCTCCACTGCCTCCTCCTCCCGCACCCCGCCCGGCGGAAGGAGGCCTCCTTCTCTCTCCCTCCTCCCAGCCTTGCCATGCGAGAGGGGTTGTTTTGAAAGCGCCGTTGGCGGATTTGAAAGCAGCGGCCGCTATCGCCCTGATAACGGCCACTGCTTGCAAATCCGTTAACGGTGCTTTCAAAACAACCCCTCTCGCATGTCATTGTGTATCATGTCTTGATTGGTGAATATGTTTAGTTTGGGAGTTATTTGAGGCAGAAATAATATGTAAATGTAGACAAAAGTGCTGGAGAAACTCGGGGCAGCATCAAATAGGCAACGGGGAGAGAACGGGTGGGAGACAATTTTTAGTGGAGTGGAGACAGTTTAAGAAGTTTACTAAAGTTAGCACGCATTTTACCTTCCGGCGGATCTTCTAGGTCCTGAAAACCAAAGATCCGACAGGATCTTTGCTGAAAACTCCAATGAGCCAATCAAAATGGCTGGTCAGCGAAGGAGATTGCCTTCGACTGCCTGTAAGTAAATAGCAACTCCACTCCACTGGCTTAGACCAAACGGCAACCTATTTTTAATTGAGGCCAGTTTTAAAAAAAAAATAATTGCACGAACATAGGAGAAGCCTCGACTACGCGGAAATCACTTTCCACCATTAGGGAGAGTGACCAAAACCTTCGGGAACCTCATGGAAACCTTGGGTGGGGAGCAAGGTCTCCAGAGGTTTCCGTTCAGGTTTCCTAAGTGGGACAGGGGCACATGAATGAAATAATTATTGCCATTGCATCCTCTGGAAATACACTGGTTAGAATCATAAAATTGTCATGAGAACATAAAAATGATATGATATAAAAAGCACAAAGGAGGCCATTCAACCCACCGAGTCCATGATAGCTTCTAGCAGAGCAATCCTGTCTGAACCTGTTGTTTTCCCCCGGTCTGCAAATTATTCTCCCTTGTGGATATCCAATTATCTTTCAAAAGCCCAAAGATTTGACTGCGTTTCCACCATCGTAACAAGCTTGGTTAGTCCCAGAGCATAACGAACATCTGCATGGAAAAGTTTACCTCACGTTCTTCTGTACCTTTTAGCCCAGATGTTGTGTGTCCCTTGATTCACTCTATCACAGTAGACATGGCTTTATAAACCCTTTTTTTGTTTTAAAGCAAAACTTTCATACTGCACATTAAATTGTATGGGCTGTATGTTTTCCCCCTTACAGTACAAAACTTTTGTCCAAGGAGAATAATTTGCATTCCCCCAGGAGCTGAAGATTCCTCATCTGTGGAACTCTTGTAAATCTTTTATGCATCCTCCTTCTAGGACTACCATTATTTCCTCAAGAGCACCAGAAATAGATGCAACATTATGCATCAACAGTGAAAGTAGTAACATTTTCACTGAGCTGCTCCGAGTACCAGTTCAAGTAATGATGAACGATTCCAACGTGTGTGCACTTGAGATATGATTCCACTTGACTCATTTCAAGAGCGTTATGCCTTTGTTCCACTTAGGAAACCTGAACGGAAACCTCTGGAGACTATGTGCCCCACCCAAGGTTTCCGTGCGGTTCCCGGAGGTTTTTGTCAGGTTCCCGGAGGTTTTTTAAATTTTTTTAAATAATCGCCGGAACATAGAAGAAGCGGAAATCACTTTCGACCACTAGGGAGACTGACAAATTCCCTTTTAGAATTGCTACTGAAAAATGTAAATATCTTGGAGTTTACGTAACTAGAAAATATACTTCTCTATTTCAAGCAAACTTTCCACCATTGATTACCAAACTAAATACCCTTATTCAATTTTGGAAAACGTTTCCGATTTCCCTCATGGGTGGAACAATGCCATAAAGAGATCTTCCTTCCACAAATCCTGTACCTATTTCAATCAATACCGATTTATCTCCCTAATTTTTTTTTCAAAAAACTCGATTCTCTGATCACAAACTTTATTTGGGATTATAAAACGATCAGAATCCATAAACGACATCTATGTAAACCCAAAGAAACTGGCGGATTGGCTCTCCCCAATTTTTTGTTCTATTACTGGGCAACGAATATTAAAAATATAATCTATTGCATGGACAACACATGCCAACAGGTAAACTGGTTAATAATGGAGAGAGAAAATTGTTCACTCTTTAATATAGGCGTGATTCTTCTCTCTCCAATAAATCTGAAGAAAACAGTATATGAGAAAAATCCGATTATCCATAGTACCCTACGAATCTGGAAACTAGTGAAGCCAACCCTTAAACTGAGAAATGTATCTCTTCTCTCACCAATCGCCTATAATCCCTCGTTTAAGCAGTCTATTTTAGACAAGACATTCACATACTGGGAAAGATTAGGAATTTAAAAACTGGGAGATCTTTATGAGGGAACTCTTCTCTCATTTCAAGAAATACAGTCGAAATATCATCTGAAAGGTAGCCAAAACTTTAGATATCTTCAAATACGAGACTATCTGAAATCATATACCCAAGACTGTCAATATATGGTTCCAGACTTACTAGACGAATGCTTGAATAGAAACTCAGATTCAAATAAGTTAATATCGTACTTTATAATACCCTTTTAAATATACAAACCCCATCGTTGGAAGTAATTAGACAAGCTCGGGAAGATGAACTCGGCCTTAAAAGATAGACAGATGGGAGGGAAGTCTTCTATATATACACAACTGTTCTTTTCTTCTTTCGTGTGGCGTGCACAGCCTAAAGTTGTCGGACAACTTGTTCTATTTGATCTTCCGTTTATGCACGTCGAGTTCATTGCATTAGTCGAAACAGGGCGGACCACGTGAAGGTTACAATCTTCCACCCCAACTGTTCTCTTAAAGTTAGGCATTCGCTAATACAATTTAAAATACTGCACAGACTTTATTATTCAAAGTCTAAACCGAATAAGATCTTCCCAAATGGTTCTCCTATTTGTGATAAATGTCTCATTCAGGAAGCAACTATAACCCATTATTTTGCCTCTGTATAAAGTCACATAATTTCTGGAGGGGAATTTTTGAAATTTCTTCTAAAATACTTAAAAATAAAATTGGACCCCGACACTGAACTGGTCACTCTAGGTATGTCAGAAGCCTGTTCTGAGCTAACATTATTTCAAATACGTTTCCTTAATTATGGCCTGATAATGGCGAAAAAACTAATACTTAAATTTTGGAAACACACATCAGTCCCTACTGTTAAGATGTGGATTACAAACATGTCCGAGACACTACATTTGGAAAATATTATTCTTGTATTGTCAGAAAAAGCAGATTATTTTTTCAAGACATGGACACCCTTCACCGAATTCTTACAAGGATAGTATGGCGCAACACAACTTTGGATTTAAATCCAACTATGGGTTGGGTGAGGTGGGTGGGGGGGTTACAAGAGGCAGGTATATCTCCACTTTTTTCTCCCCCCCTTTTTTTTTCCTTCTCCTCTCTTACATATTTATTCACTCTTTGGCTACACTACTTTGGTAGTCTAGGGGTCCTATCTTTGCACCTTTCACTTTTTCTCTTTCTTGTAAAAAAAAAGCTCTCATACAGCACGTTAAATTAAACGGGAAAGTGTGGTTTCCCCTGACAGTAATGTCAGTAACATAGATGAGCAACAACACAAAACCTACCTCTGGTTATTTGCAGACGGTCTCCACAAGAACATTATGACAAGCAGCAAAATCGAGAAAAGAAACCGCCAAAATGCATCCTCTATCCATAGCTCCCGCCAGTCCTGGTGCATTAAAATAAAGAAAATAAATGTATTTACATAGCACATTGTAAGTCTCAAAACATAAAAAAACATTTGGCAATTATTAGGGAGCTGTGTTGTATACAACATGGATGTCACCGTGATGAATGACCAGCTACTTTATATTTTTTCATAGTCCGGGTTAGGAAGAACAGCAGCCACTACAACAACAATGTCCCTCTTCCATCAGCACTGTTTCAGTTTGGTTTACAGACACAGCATGGAAATAGGCCCTTCGGCCCACACCACCGATTGTCTGTTCACACCAGTTCTATGCTATCCCACTTTCTCCTCCTCTCCCTACACATTAGGGACAATTTTACAGTGAGCCAATTTCCTCCCACATCCCAGACGTCTCTGGGAAGTGGGAGGAAACCAGAGTAACCGGGGACAACCCGCTCGGTCAAAGAACGTGCAAACTCCACACAGATAAGTTTGTTGATTAACTAAACATGTCTATATTGAGATGGAGGATTTTTTAGACAAGGGTTTAAGGAATGTGGAAGAATTAAGGCAAAAGGTAAAGACACAGATTATCCATGATCTAAACAAGTTAAGAAACAGGCTGAATGAGCTACTCCTATGTTCACAAATAAATTACTTCCAACTACTTACAGCAGGCAGTGAAGAAAGCTAATGGCATGATGCCCTTCATAACAAGAGGTTTTCAGTATAGGAGTAAAGAGGTTCTTCTGCAGTTCTATAGGGCTCTGGTGAGACCACATCTGGAGTATTGTGTCCAGTTTTGGTCTCCGAATGAGGAAGGACATCCTTGTGATTGAGGCAGTGCAGCATAGGTTCATGAGATTGATCCCTGGGATGGCGGGACTGTCACATGAGGAAAGATTGAAAAGACTAGGCTTGTATTCACTGGAGTTTAGAAGGATGAGGGGATATCTTATAGAAACATATAAAAATATAAAAGGACTGGACAAGCTAGATGCAGGAAAAATGTTCCCAATGTTGGGCGAGTCCAGAACCAGGGGCCACAGTCTTAGACTAAAGGCAGGGCTCTCACTTAACTTTTTTTCCCTGTTGCCAGCCAGCCAATCTTGACAGCTTTTTAGGTTGCCAAATGACAGTTTAAGTGGTCATTTAAGATGGTTTGCATGACGCGTGCGATAATATGCTCAGACGAAGTGCGTAGTTACCAATTGGAATTATGCTCAATGCAGCATTTACATATGTTCAAGAAGGAACTGTAGATACTGGAAAATCGAAGGTAGACAAAAGTGCTGGAAAAACTCAGCAGGTGCAGCAGCATCTATGGAGCGAAGGAAATAGGCAACATTTCAGGCCGAAACCCATCAGTCTGAAGAAGGGTTTCAGCCTGAAATGTTGCCTATTTCCTTCGCTCCATAGACGCTACCACATCCACTGAGTTTCTCCAGCACTTTTGTCTACATTCACATATTATTTCTGCTTCAAATAACTCACAAACTAAACATAGTCACAGATCAAGACATGATATATACCACAATGACATGCAGCCAAATTATAATACAATATCTCAACTCTTTTTACACAACGCAATTTCTATTAGTTCTTTCCACTTCCAAACAAAAATGTGGTTGCATTATTCAGCATATGATCAACCTGTGACAATAAATCCTGGACCATGGTAACATATATGTCACATTTGGAGTATTCTGCGCTGTTCAGGTTACCACACAATAGGATGGACAATAGACAATAGGTGCAGGAGTAGGCCATTCGGCCCCTTGAGCCAGCACCGCCATTCAATGTGATCATGGCTGATCATCCCCAATCAGCACCCCGTTCCTGCCTTTTCCCGATATCCCCTGACTCCGTTATCTTTAAGTGCCCTATCCAGCTCTCTCTTGAAAGCATCCAGTGAACCTGCCTCCATCGCCCTCTGAGGCAGAGAATTCCACACACTCACAATTCTCTGTGAGAAAAAATGTTTCCTCGTCTCCGTTCTAAATGGCTTACCCCTCATTCTTAAACTATGGCCCCTGGTTCTGGCCTCCCCCGACATCGGGAACATGTTTCCTGCCTCCAACGTGTCCAAACCCTTAATAAACCTATATATTTTAAAAAGATCCCCTCTCATCCTTCTAAACTCCAGAGTGTACAAGCCCAGCTGCTTCATTCTCTCAGCAGTGTTAAAGAAGGAACTGCAGATGCTGGAAAATCAAGGGTACACAAAATGCTGGAGAAACTCAGCAGGTGCAGGATCATCTATGGAGCGAAGGAGATAGGCAACGTTTCGGGCCAAAACCCTTCTTCAGACCTAGGCAACGCTTCGTGCCGAAACGTTGCCTTTCTACTTCGCCCCATAAATGCTGCTCCACCTGCTGAGTTTCTCCAGCATTTTGGGTACCCTCATTCTCTCAGCATATGACAGTCCCGCCATCCCGGGAATTAAGTTTGTAAACCTACGCTGCACTCCCTCAATAGCAAGAATGTCCTTCCTCAAATTAGGGGACCAAAACAGCACACAATAATCCAGGTGTGGTCTCACTAGGGGGGATGGGGCTTTGGAGAGACTGCAGGAGAGGTTCACTAGAATGCTTCTTGGAAAGGAATGTATTACCCATAAGGAGGGATTGGACAAACCTGGACTTTTTTTTCTCAGGAACAATGGAGGCCGATGGGTAACTTGACAGAAGCAGATGAAATTATAAGGCACAGATAGGGTATCAGAGCCATTTCCCCCAGAGTGGCAATTTCAAGTACAAGTGGGCAGGGGGAAACGTACAAGGGAGAGGAAAAATGTTGAAAGGAGTTTTTCTTTTATACAGCGCGGTGGTAGGTGCCAGGAACATGCTACCAGGAGGGGTAGAAGTAGATACAATAGCAATGTTTAAGACGCATTTCAACAGACATACCAACATACAGGGATTAGAGAGATACACACTATTGCAGGTGGGAGGAATTAGTTAATCTGGCATCATAGCACAGACATGATGGGTTGAATGGCCTTTTCTTGTGCTGTACTGTTCTAACTTCTATAATACATCAACCAAAGGGGACTAGCAGACAAGTACTTTTTTTTTCAAACTTGAAGTGCTTAACAGAATTAAGGCCACTTAATTGGAATGGGTGGAGGGTAGAGCAAGCGTGCAAGATAAACAGAATTATCACACAATCAGTCAAAATGAAACAATCCTGAAACAGATTCTTTTCAGAAGCTGGGTGCGACGGCCTGCATTCCTGTTGCTGTTTGGACGTGTCACTCGAGCAAACCTAACTTAAAGGGAAAAAAAAGCTGCCAAATGGATTGGCTCGCCTTTGTCCAGACAAATGATCAGAAGTGCCAGGGAAACGGAGGCAGAGTTGCAACCATTTGCCGTTTGCAGGGTTTACTCACCGACTGACAGGTTACAAGTCTGAACGTCATGGTCACCCAGATGACAAAGATCACTGAAGCTGAGGAAGGAACACAAACACTTGGTCAAGAAACTCTTCATTCTGCAATAAAGCAGGGCAAAATGTGAAACGTTGTTAGTTTGACGTAAAATAACTGTACTTCTCTGGAGACATTAAAGAATTTTAAAAACAAATTGTATATGTTCTGTCGCTCCAACTACCCTATTCTGATCTTCATCTTTCACATTTCTACTTGGTCACACACCATCCTTATTCAAGTGGGAATGAAGGCTACTCATAACCAACCCTCTATGAACAGCCTGTTAGACATAGACATAGAAAATAGGTGCAGGAGGCGGCCATTCGGCCCTTCGAGCCAGCACCGCCATTCATTGTGACCATGGCTGGGTTTTTCACCCAGAGCGTTGCGTATTTGTGGAATTCTCTGCCTCAGAAGGCAGTGGAGGCCGATTCACTGGATGCATTTAAAAGAGTGTTAGATAGAGCTCAAGGGATATGGGGAGAAGGCAGGATCGGGGTACTGATTGGGGATGATCAGCCATTGAATGGTGGTGCTGGCTCAATGGGTTGAATGGCCCACTCCTGCACCTATTTTCTATGTTTCTAAAAAGGTCAGATGTACATTTATAATCTCAGACCTATGCAGGGATAATTGGTTCCATCCAGATTTTGATGTGCTACTGCTGATCCAAATACGCCCATGTTATGAGTTCATTCCAAGAGTTCTCCCAAGCTTGCTCTGATTCGAACTCGGAGATTTACAGTAATGGCCATACACCGGTACTCGGGGCTCTCGTGGACATTTTTCATCATGTTGAAAAATCTTCACGAATCTTCCCGTGCTTGCCTGCCGTTAGCGAGTCTTCCCGAGTACCTGCCGCTAGCGCTAAGAGACGTCCCCGAGCCCCGGCGTACCCGCTACGTTCATTCTCCGTGCTTACCATGAGTTTGATTTTTTTTTTAAAAACTCGTTGAGAGCTCTTGAAATGATCTCGTACCGTGGGACAGGACTTTTAGCAGAGTGGCCAGGTGATAGATCTGTGACTAATCTAAACATAATCCAGAATGGATCTTTGAATCTAGGCAGTTATTGCATGAAAATGCAACACAGCTATGTTTAATGCTGACAACATAACTGCTCCTTTATTCCCAACTGGGATGGATTGTAAAATAGATGGAAAGCTCCTCCTCACCCCGAGAGAAAGAACAAATACATTTGACTTGGCATCTTTCCCCATTCATCAGATCTAAGGAGTGCGCATGGCTGCGGTTTATGTTTCCAATTCTCCCCGTGACCGCATGGGTTCTCTCCGGTTTCCTCCCACCTCCTAAGGACATGCAGATCTGTAGGTTAATTGGCTTCTGTAAATTGCCCATAGTGTGTAGATAACAAAAGTGGGATAACATTAAGCAAGGGTTCCCAACCTGGGGTAAATTTACCCCCCAAGGGGTAAACTTCACCTATCCAGGGGGTAAATTTGTTGATTCTAGATTTGTACCTATTTTTTCTCGTTGACCAACTGTGATGGGTTCTGGTTCACCAGTATCTGTTCATCAATACTTGTTCATAAGTAAGTGAAATAACATTGTTACGTGCTATTAAAGTTGCCTGGGATAAACGGGATGAAAATGGTTGGGAACCCCCGATATGGAGCTCGTGTGCACGGGAGAGCGATAGTTGGCGAGGACTTGGTGGGCTGAAGGGCCCATTTCCATGTGATATCTCTAAACCAATGTGTGTTAATTTGCAGCAACCCTTTTGCTGTCTTTGTGATTCCAACATTGTGCTGGCATCAGTTCTGTGGTCATAGTTGAAAATGCTGGTTGTAATCTTAATTGAAAAGCATAATTTGTTTTTGAAAAGGGGTAATAAAGTAATTATTTCAGCTGGCACCAAACTGATGGCTCAGTTGACACCCGACATGGAACAAGAACGAAGAAAGGCTCATCAGCCCAGGGTTTGAGGGAAGTAAAAATGACATGAGAATTAAGGGACAGAAGTTTAGGGGTAACATGAGGGGGAACTTCTTTACTCAGAGAGTGGTGGCTGTGTGGAATGATCTTCCAGCAGAAGCGGTGGAGGCAGGATCGATTTTAACATTTAAAAGTAAAGTGGATAGGTATATGGACAGGGAGGGAATGGAGGGGTATGGTCTGAATGCAGGTAGATGGGACTAGGGGAAAATAAATGGTCGGCACGGACTGGAAGGGCCGAGAAGGCCTGTTTACGTGCTGTAATTGTTATATGGTTATATGGTTAAAATGAGGCAGGGTTAATGCTCCTGAGCTAAATCTAGCAGCTCCCACCATGGACACAGGCTGAGCACTGAACGTCAAACCACAATTAAAACATTTAAATCCAAGTGATTTTATGAAATAAAAGGATTAAAAATGAAATAGTGTACAGGAATGCCCTGAGAAAACCCACGCGGTCACAGGGTGAACATACCAACTCCACAAAGACAGCCCCCGAGGTCAGGATCAAACCCAGGTCTCTGGCGTTGCGAGGCTGCAACTCGGCCGTTGTGCCACTGTGCCATTCTGCTTTCCCTCCCAAACAACTCCCAATTAATTTACTACAGGACTCACCAAAAACAGCAAATATTAATGTGTTGGTAAAGTGCCGGTACAGCGAAAGTTTCACCAGAGTTCTTCGGAGTTTCAGCTGCTTCATTGTCTGGGATAGGCTTACGAAGATGTACAAGGAGTCAAGGAAACTATTTGTGTGTCAAAAGCAATTGAGATTTCTTGGCTAGAAAATGCCTCATCCACATTACAGGTGCAGATTAATGACCACAATATAAGCAACTCTTAAATGAAATTTTGGGACTAACCCTTAACTCAACATAGCACATATAGCAGGAAGAAAAAAAATTATTAATTGGGGTCCAGAGAGTACTGGAAAATTCGGAATGGAAAATTGAATCAGTTAAGCATTTATAAGCACACACCTCCAGATTCAGGTACAGTTTCTTCCCAGCTGTTGTTAGGCAACCAAACCATTCTCCCTACAACTAGAGAGCAGTCCAGAGTAGATACGTCTGCTTCATTGAAGACGCTCGGACTATATTTGATCAAGACTTTACTGGAATTTATCTTGTTATTCACGCTATTCCCTTTCTCATGTATCTGAACACTGTGGGTGGCTCGATTGTAATCCTGTTTGGTCTTTCCGCTGACTGGTTAGCAGGCAACAAGTGCGTTTCACTGTACCTCAGTACATGTGACAATAAATTAAACTCAAACAGTTTCCTGCTTAAACACGACGTGCTTGCACATCAGTTTTGTGTGTTGAGGTGCTTGATGAGGCTAACATAGTCCCCTAAAACTCTGCGGGGGTAATGTTTGACTGGATGTGCAAGTGGGCAGTTAGGGAGGTGGTATAATTCCTCCCCAATTTGCAGCTTGCTTCTCTTCCATTGAAGAGTCTCCCAATTGCTATCCCTCTCCATGTTGATTGAGTGTGGGGCGTCAATTCAAATCAACCAGCTGGTGACAGAAACATAGAAAATAAGTGCAGGAGGAGGCCATTCGGCCCTTCGAGCCAGCACTGCCATTCATTGTGATCATGGCTGATCATTTCCAATCAACAACCCGTGCCTGCCTTCTCCCCATATCCCTTGACTCCACTAGCCCCTAGAGCCCTATCTAACTCTCTCTTAAATCCATCCAGTGATTTGGCCTCCACTGTCCCCTGTGGGAGGGAATTCCACAAATTCACAACTCTCTGGGTGAAAAAGTTTTTTCTCACCTCAATTTTAAATGGCCTCCCCTTTATTCTAAGACTGTGGCCCCTGGTTCTGGATTCGCCCAACATTGGGAACATTTTTCCTGCATCTAGCTTGACCAGTCCTTTTAAGATTTGATAAGTTTCTATAAGATCGCCTGTCATCCTTCTAAACTCCAGTGAATACAAGCCTAGTCTTTTCAATCTTTCCTCATATGACAGTCCCGCCATCCATGGATCAATCTCGTGAACCTACGCTGCACTGCCTCAATCACAAGGATGTCCTTTTATCAAATTAGGAGACCAACACTGTACACATTACTCCAGATGTGGTCTTACCAGAGCCCTATACAACTGCAGAAGAACTTTTGTTACTCCTATACTGAAATCTAGACTGTGTTACATCTTTTCCAAGGAGGTGTGGAAAACATTGTTGATATATATCCTCTACCCTCCTGGTATGCCACAGTGTTTAATACAAAAAAAAGTGATCTTTCCATGCATACTGAATGGAAACTAGCCAAGCGTCAGTAGGATATCCACCAGTAGAGTGAAGAGTCTAGTATAGCAAGAGGAATGGCAGCCAGGAGGACTACATCATCCTGATTCTAAGAAACAGAAAGACAGAGAATACACAGGAGTAGAGCGGGGAAATAGCATTGCATACAATACACAAGCAAACAGCGAGCAGGAATTTCATCTCTATCAATTAGCTATCAAGATATAATTGTTTAAGAAAGTACTGCAGATGCTGGTATATTGAAGGTGGACAAAATGGTGGAGTAACTCAGCAAGTGAGGCAGCATCTATGGAGAGAAGGAATTGGCGACGTTTCGGGTTGAGCCCCTTCGTCTGAAGAAGGGTCTCAACAGGAAACTTCGCCAATTCTTTCTACCCATAGTTGCTGCCTTACCCTCTGTGTTACTCCAGCATTTTGTGTCTACCCTTAAGATATAATTATTGTATCGGAGCAGTCAGTTTTCACTTGATGAAAGATCATCCACCTGAAAATTCCCGTCTGTTATCAGGTGTTCTATCGGTTATCCATCTAGCTTGACATCTAGTCCTTCCATAAGTTAAGGTATTGTCCGACCCATCTCTACCCCTTTGTCGACATTAAACTTTGTCAATGGACTGGTGTGCTGTTACTAAGAACTATATTCTGCATTCTGCATCTTTCCTTTTGCTCTACCTATTGTAGTTGATTGTATTGATTGATGAATAGTATGATCTGATGATTGGATAGGATGCAAAAAAAGCTTCTTACTGTACCTTGGTACATGTGACAATTATAACAATAAACCTCAATGTTAACTCAATGTTTTGCTCGCTCTGCAGATGCTGCCTGACCTGCTGAGTGCCTCCAGCATTTGTTTTTTTACATTTCACATTAACATCATTTGCGGACTTTCCCATTGTCCTTGTCCAAAACCCAGTATTTAGATTATACTTTCGATACTTTAGATAGAAGGGAAAAACTGACACGTCACGATTCCAATTCTAGTTAATACTTTGCACATTTTTCTTTTCTGTTTCACGCAAATTTACGTGACAATTTCAAACTGAATCATTCATTGTAACTAATTTTTAGCAGACAGAGGAGAATCTAACTTTCCCCCATTTAAATGCTGGAGTAACTATTTAGTTTCTTGGGCATAGGTTTGACAAGCCGTAGCGAACCAGACAAGCTGCATCATGAGTAGAACAAGCATTAACACAAAGCTTCTGAAAGTTGTGTAGAAAATAACTCATGAAGGGAGGGACAGGGGTGGGGGATGAGTAAAAAAAAAGGATATCCACCAAACAATACAGGAGTCTATTAGCGCAAGAGAAATCTCACAGATGGTCATGGCTGCCATGGAATGATCCTGAAGAGGGACATCAGAGTTAGTTTGCAACCAGTAGAGTAACCCAAGGGATGCTTTATACACCCTAAAATGTTTTTACCTGCTGCCCAAAGGAATGGCATTACTGCATCACGACAATCATGTCGACTGAAGATAAGACACAAAAAGCTGGAATAACTCAGCGGGACAGGCAGCATCTCTGGAGAGAAGGAATGGGTGACGTTGCGGGTCGAGACCCTTCTTCAAATTAGTCGACTGTCATGACTCTGAATTTTGTTGACCGAGTTGGTCTTGGGATTTCTTTTGTTTAAGAAGGAACTGCAGATGCTGGAAAACCGAAGTGCTGGAGAAACTCAGCGGGTGCGTCAGCATCTATGGAGCGAAGGAAATAGGCAACGTTTCGGGCCGAACCCCTTCTTCAGACTGATGTAGGGTGGGGGAGGGGGAGGGGAGGCAGGAAGAAGAAAGGAAGAAAGGAACATCGACTTTTCCAATTTCCGGTAGCCCTTATTGTCGCCTCCCTTTCTCAGCTCTCCCTCAGCTCTCTGGCTCCTCCTCTTCCTTTCTTCTCCCCCCCCCCCACCCCCCCAACCCTACATCGGCCCGAAATATTGCCTATTTCCTTCGCTCCATAGATGCTGCCACACCCGCTGAGTTTCTCCAGCACTTTGGGGTCTCTTCAGGTGCCTTGACTCCAGGTTTCAGCTTAGTTTAGAGATGCAGCGCGGGAACAGGCCCTTTGGCCCACCGAGTCCGTGCCGGCCCGCGATCCCTGCTCACTTACACTATCCTACACACACTAGGGACAATTTACAATTATACCATGCCAAATTAACCTACAAACCTGTATGTCTTTGGATTGTGAGGGGGGGGGGGGGGGGGGGGGGGGGAAATAGGAGAAAACCCACAAGACAAACCTCTGGATCCTTTCTGCATGGAGGGAAAGCAGCCCAACAGATATGGGGAACTTGTCTGTTGCACTGGGATTGGGAAGTCTGTATAAATGACCCAGTGTGCCTCTGGCTAGATCAAATTAGAATGTATATCCACTTTCACTACAGGCGGTTTATAATCACACTACAACTTGGGGGCACATTGCTCAGTCACCATAAAATAGTCAACTTTGAGCAATCATCTCTTATATTTTTGCTGCCCTGAATTTGCAATTTTGCATTAAAAAGTGTTCAACTGAGCCAACAAAAGACTTGGCAGGCTTCTGCAATGAGGCCATGCAGGACACTTAAGCCTGTGAAGGGGTCCCATTTATCCCGTCAACCCTCCGGTAATTCACTGGTAGCCCCACAAAATGGAAACCTAGAATTAATCGGCAAATTCTAATGACAATAAATATCGAACAGGACAAAGCATCAAAACCAATCTCAAATCCATTCTTGTTCTATGTTCACTTTTCAGTCATGAATCAGAGATTCTCCTGGGCGATTCACATATTCCCTCATGAGGTTGTGGTACAGCACTGGGCTGTAAAGTTAACACACTGACCCGACACAACTGTCATCCAATTTAACTTTGCTAACCTAAACACCTAAGCACTGCATTTATTCAATGTATCAAGGAAATTCCCTATTTCTTTTTTGAAAATACGATAATCATAGGGTTGTGCCTCCACACCTCACTTTGCACGTTAACTTTGTCCAGGTAGCAGGCAGTCTTACTCTCACGAAAGCCCTCGGGGCAAGTTCAATAGCAGCATAGTCACAGAACTGGTAAATCAACTTTGAGGGTACACAAAATGCTGGAGAAACTCAGCGGGTGCAGTAGCGTCTATGGAGTGAAGGAGATAGGCAACATTTCGGGCCAAAACCCTTCTGCAGACTGATGGGGGGTGGGGGGAGGCGGGGGGAAGAAATGAAAAAGGAGGAGCCCGAGGGCTGAGGGAGAGGTAGGAAGGGGAGGAGACAGCAAGGGTTAACAGAATTGAGAGAATTCGATGTTCATGCCAAGAGGTTGCAGACTCCCCAAGCGGAATATGAGGTGCTGTTCCTCCAATTTGCGGTGTTGCTCACTCTGGCCGTGGAGGAGGCCCAGGACAGAGAGGGGAGTTGAAGCGCTGAGCCACTGGGAGGTCGGGTTGGTTATTGCGGACCGAGCGGCGGTGTTCGGCGAAACGATCGCCAAGCCTCCGCTTGGTCTCACCGATATCGATCATTGACATCTAGAGCAGCGGATGCAATAGATGAGGTTGGAGGAGGTGTAGGTGGCCCTCTGTCGGACCTCGAACTTTAAGAGTTGGAGGATGATTGAGATCATAAGGCCGACTGGACTCGAGGAGCAATAAGGAACAAAAATGACCCAGTTGACAATTAAGGAAAAAAGAAAGATTCAACTGGGCTCCATTGACTCAACACTGATCTAGAATCAAAGCTGGCATGTTTCTTTAAAATGTCACATTCAATTTCAAAATTTGGTATTTCATTGCACACTTGTGTGTGAAAAGACCTTGGTTTTGTTAGACAAAAATACAAAATGCTGGTAGCTCAGCTGGTCAGGCAGCAATCCTGGAGAATATGGATAGATTGTTTTGGGTTGGGACACTCCTTCAAACTGACTGTAGGGGGTGGGGGAGAGATAAGAGAAATCTAGAAGAGAGGAGAGGGTCAGGCCAAAGCATGGCAGTAATAGAAACATAGAAATTAGGTGCAGGAGTAGTAGGCCATTCGGCCCTTCGAGCCTGCACCGCCATTCAATATGATCATGGCTGATCATCCAACTCAGTATCCCGTACCTGCCTTCTCTCCATACCCTCTGATCCCCTTAGCCACAAGGGCCACATCTAACTCCCTCTTAAATATAGCCAATGAACTGGCCTCAACTACCCTCTGTGGCAGAGAGTTCCAGAGACCCACCACTCTCTGTGTGAAAAAGGTCCTTCTCATCTCGGTCCTAAAGGATTCCCCCCTTATCCTTAAGCTGTGACCCCTTGTCCTGGACCTCCCCAACATCGGGAACAATCTTCCTGCATCTAGCCTGTCCAACCCCTTAAGAATTTTGTAAGTTTCTATAAGATCGCCTCTCAATCTCCTAAATTCTAGAGAGTATAAACCGAGTCTATGCAGTCTTTGTTCATAAGACAGTCCTGACATCCCAGGAATCAGTCTGGTGAACCTTCTTTGCACTCCCTCTATGGCAATAATGTCCTTCCTCAGATTTGGAGACCAGAACTGTACGCAATACTCCAGGTGTGGTCTCACCAAGACCCAATACAACTGAAGTAGAACCTCCCTGCTCCTATACTCAAATCCTTTTGCTATGAAAGCTAACATACCATTCGCTTTCTTCACTGCCTGCTGCACCTGCATGCCTACTTTCAATGACTGGTGTACCATGACACCCAGGCCGCGCTGCATCTCCCCTTTTCCTAATCGGCCTCCATTTAGATAATAGTCTGTTTTCCTATTTTTGCCACCAAAGTGGATAACCTCACATTTATCCACATTATACTGCATCTGCCAAACATTTGCCCACTAACCCAGCCTATCCAAGTCACCTTGCAGTCTCCTAGCATCCTCCTCACAGCTAACACTGCCCCCCAGCTCAGTGTCATCCGCAAACTTGGAGATATTGCCTTCAATTCCCTCATCCAGATCATTAATGTATATTGTAAATAGCTGGGGTCCCAGCACTGAGCCGTGCGGTACCCCACTAGTCACTGCCGGCCATTGTGAAAACGACCCGTTTACTCCTACTCTTTGCTTCCTGTTTGCCAGCCAGTTCTCTATCCACATCAATACTGAACCCCCAATGCCGTATGCTTTAAGTTTATATACTAATCTCTTATGTGGGACCTTGTCAAAAGCCTTCTGGAAGTCCAGATACACCATATCCACTGGTTCTCCCCTATCCACGCTACTAGTTACATCCTCGAAAAATTCCACAAGATTCGTCAGACATGATTTACCTTTCGTAAATCCATGCTGACTTTGTCCAATGATTTCACCACTTTCCAAATGTGCTGCTATCCCATCTTTAATAACTGACTCTAGCAGTTTCCTCACTACCGATGTTAGACTAACTGGTCTGTAATTCCCCGTTTTCTCTCTCCCCCCCTTCTTAAAAAGAGGGGTTACATTTGCTACCCGCCAATCCTCAGGAACTACTCCAGAATCTAAAGAGTTTTGCAAGATTATCACTAATGCATCCACTATTTCCGGAGCTACTTCCTTAAGTACTCTGGGATGCAGCCTATCTGGCCCTGGGGATTTATCGGCCTTTAATCCATTCAATTTACCCAACACCACTTCCCGACTAACCTGGATTTCACTCAAGTCCTCCTTTGACCCGCGGTCCCCTGCTATTTCCGGCAGATTATTTATGTCTTCCTTAGTGAAGACGGAACAAAAGTAGTTATTCAATTGGTCCGCCATATCCTTGTTCCCCATGATCAACTCACCTGCTTCTGACTGCAAGGGACCTACATTTGTTTTAACTAATCTCTTTCTCTTCACATATCTATAAAAACTTTTGCAGTCAGCAAAACTTTTTGCAGTTTTTATGTTCCCTGCCAGTTTTCTTTTATAATCTATTTTTCCTTTCCTAATCAAGCCCTTTGTCCTCTTCTGCTGGTCTCTGAATTTCTCCCAGTCCTCTGGTATGCTGCTTTTTCTGGCTACTTTGTACGCATCATCCTTTGCTTTGATACAATCCCTGATTTCCCTTGTTATCCACGGAAGCACTACCTTCCCTGATCTATTCTTTTGCCAAACTGGGATGAACAATTTTTGTAGTTCATCCATGCAGTCTTTAAATGTCTTCCATTGCGTATCCACCGTCAACCCTTTTAGAATTGATTGCCAGTCAATCTTGGCCAATTCACGTCTCATACCCTCAAAGTTACCTTTCTTTAAGTTCAGAACCATTGTTTCTGAATTAACAATGTCACGCTCCATCCTAATGAAGATCTCGACCATATTATGGTCACTCTTGCCCAAGGGGGCACGCACAATAAGACTGCTAACTAACCCTTCCTCATTACTCAATACCCAGTCTAAAATAGCCTGCTCTCTCGTTGGTTCCTCTACATGTCGATTTAGATAACTATCCCGCATACTTTCCAAAAAATCCTCTTCCTCAGCGCCCCTGCCAATTTGATTATCCCAATCTATATGTAGATTGAAGTCACCCATTATAACTGTTTTGCCTTTGTCGCACGCATTTCTAATTTCCTGTTTGATACCATCCCCAACTTCACTACTACTGTTAGGCGGCCTGTACACAACTCCCACTAGCGTTTTCTGCCCCTTAGTGTTTCGCAGCTCTACCCATACCGATTCCACATGCTCCAAGCTAATGTCCTTCCTTTCCATTGCATTAATCTCCTCTCTAACAGGCAACACTACCCCACCTCCTTTTCCTTTCTCTCTATCCCTCCTGAATATTGAATATCCCTGGATGTTCAGCTCCCAGCCTTAGTCACCCTGGAGCCATGTCTCCTCAGAGTAGAATATGTGAACAGAGAGGAGGGTTGGTGCCTGAGCTGCTGAGTTACTCGAGCATTGTGTGTCTTTTTTGTAAACTACCATCTGCAGTTCCTCGTTTCGACTTCTTGGTTATGTTAAATGAAGAAATAGGCAGTCTCTGCAGAATCTCACACCCAACAGATTATTTACTGCTGTGTTTCCAGCTTGGGCTGTGCAGCTACGCTACGTGAATTTAAATTTACGATAGTTAAAGTTGGATTACAAAATAGATTGTTTTAATTGAACAAACTGCTGGTTAAACAAAAATAACCTTAACCAACAAGCATTGCCATACACTCTGTAATTATCATCCTCTTGCTGAATCTTATTAAAAAATTCCAAGTTATCTCTAGTTTCTTACCACAGATACTCTCAGGACTCCCTCTACTGATGAAAAGAGCAAGTACAGCAGGCCGATGCCAACTACTTGATATGAAGTGGTTCCCAACCGAGGCCTGTTTAAATGGCAAAGAATATTTAATTACACACACTATCTAACATCCACTTCCACAAATTACCTTGTGCTGAAGAAAAGCCTAACACAGGACACCATTCCGTCAAGAGTGGAGCACTGTGTCGGAAGGAACTGCAGATGCTGGGTTAAAAAGATAGATACAAAAAGCTGGAACAACTCAGCGGGTCAGGCAGCATCGCTGGAGAAAAGGAATAGGAGGGTCTCGACCCCAAACCAGCTATTCCTTTTCCCCAGAGATGCTGTCTGACCCGCTGAGTTACTCCAGTATTTTGTGTCTATCTTCTGTTTAAACCAGCATCTGCAGTTCCTTCCAACACAGGAGTGACCTATCTTCTCGTTATCCATTTTACCTGCATGAACATCAGCATGCTGTTGGAAGGAAAATTAACTTGTGTTTGACAAGTTAAAGTTCTAAAGCTATTCCAAGATAGCTTTAGAGCCGCAGAACATTTGAAATATAGTCAAAGTTGTAATGTAATAAAAATGGTAGTAAACATGTACACAATGACGGGTAATGAGAAAAAAGATAATGGCCAGGAAATGTGTTTCACACTGATGTGGATAGATAAGAAACATTGACTGGTCAAAAGGACATTTGGTTTAATGTCCCATTTAAAGTTTAGAAGAATGAGGGGGGGGGGGGCTCATTGAAAAATACAGAATAGTGAAAGGCCTGGATAGAGTGGATGTGGAGAGGATGTTTCCATGAGTGGGAATCTAGGACTAGAGTGCGTAGCCTCAGAATTATAGGACGTTACTTTAGGAAGGAGATGAGGAGTAATTTCTTTAGGAGGAGGGTGGTGAATCTGTGGATTTCTTTGCCACAGACGGCTGTGGAGGCCAAGTCAGTGCATATTTTTTAAGGCAGAGATAGATAGATTCTTAAATAGCACAGGTGTCAGTTATGGGGAGAAGGCAGGAGAATGGGGTTAGGAGGGAGAGATAGATCAGCCAAGATTGAATGATGGAGTGGGCAGAATGGCCTAATTCTACTCCTATCACTTATGACTTTATGACCTAAAGGCAATAGTACTGGGAATCGTCAGCACAACAGTGGCCAACCAGACGAGATGGCCTTAATCTCAGGACTTTTACCTGCATCCTTGTGACAGAGGCAACAATGTGGGATTACAGCCCGATTCTGGCCTCACTCTGTGCAGTTATCCAGTGTTATTCACAGCTGCTTAGACTGGAAAACACACATTTCCTACGCTGCCAATACTAGCTACAAAGTACCAAAGACAATTTTATCACTCAAGCATAATGTTACAGAGGTTTTATAAAATGATCAGGGGCACAGATAAGGTGGACGGGTCAGGCATTTTCCTCGAAGGTCAGTGATATAAAAAAAAAGACGGGATGGATTTAAGATGGTAGGGGAGAGATTTAAAGAGGATCAGAAGTTCTGATTTTTTTCATGAAGGGTGATGCTTATACAGAAACATAGAAGATAGGTGCAGGAGGAGGCCATTCGGCCCTTCGAGCCAGCACCGCCATTCATTGTGATCATGACTGATCGTTCCCAATCAATAACCCGTGCCTGCCGTCTCCCCATATCCCTTGATTGCACCAGCCCCTAGAGCTCTATCTAACTCATATGTAGCGAGATGCCAGAAGAAGAGGGAAAGGTGGGAACATTTAAGACATTTGGACAGGTGCATGACTAGGAACGGCTGAGAGGGAAATGAATGGCCACACTCGCAGGCAGCACTGCTGAGGGATGTGAGGAAACTGGACCACCGGAGCAAACTGAGGCACTCATAGGGAGAATGGACAATGCACACACTGCAAGGACCAGCGTGAATTCATAAGTTCATAAGGAATAGGAGTAGAAATATGCCATTCGGCCCATCAAGTCTAGTCCACCATTTATTCATGGCTGATATACAACTCCCTCATAACCCCATTCTCCTGTCTTCTCCCCATAACCTCTGACACCTGAACTCAACAAGAATCTATTTATCTCTGCCTTAAAAATATCCACTGACGTGGCCTCTACAGCCTTCCGTGGCAAAGAATTCCACTGTTTAAGCTTTAAGACAGCAGCCACACCTGCGGCATCATTTAACTATCCCAGAGACATCCCCGAGGCGGCTTGGCTCAGTTCTGCAGTGCATGCCAGCTTTAATGTGCACGGCAAAACTCAAGAGAAACTCTGGAAAACACCTTACTTGACTATTCCGTAACCAAGTGCAGCGATAATGACCAGGATCCGAGCAAGGGTACGCTTCACGGCTGACAGCAGCTCTGCAAAGACCACTGCCCCATGAACTGCAAATGAAAAGCAGGGTTTAATTCACAATATTTAAGAACACAATATTTACTGAACTACTCTCTTGCCCCAATCCACCATACTAGCTCACGTCATTAAAAAAAAAATCCAGCTTTAAAAAATGAATACAGAAGGTGTAAAATCAAAGACATTTGTAAAGTTAATTTTCATCCCGTGCTCCTTAGCCATTATGAATTTGTGATGGTAGTTGGACCAATAAGGATAAATAAGTTCTTGGAGCATTTATTCAACCCCTAATTGTCAGACATGTCCATCGAACCACATCTGAAATCTTGCAGCTTTCAGCAAAGCACCCAAGAATGGGCAGCTATCTAGTTTCATCTTTCCTTGGCCACTGAGGTCCAAAGACAAATCCATTTTTGTCAAGATCAAGAAATGGGACATAAAGAGATGACAGTTGTTTAAGAAGGAACAGCAGATGCTGGAAAATCGAAGGTAGACAAAAATACTGGAGAAACTCAGCGGGTGAGGCAGCATCTACGGAGCGAAGGAAATAGGCAACATTTCGGGTCGAAACCCTTCTTCAGACAAAGTGTATGCAAACAAGGGTTTCGGCCCATTTCCTTCGCTCCATAGATGCTGCCTCACCCGCTGGGTTTCCCCAGCATTTTTGTCTACCTAGGGATGACAGTTATCACCTGATACACAACATTGTAGTCAAGACAATGAGATGGAGCACTAGTTGCTTAACATCCACCTACTCCACTTCTGAACCCATCAACAAAATTAACACTGCAGATTTGCTCAGGAAAAAAAAATACCTGATACACCCAGCCGTGAGATACTTTGGAATTCTGCATAGAAGACTGCTTTTTCCAGCATTCCGAGCAAGATGATCCCGCCAATCCAGAACTGTATCCTCAGCAAATCCTTCCAGTAGCAGGCTAAAAGGAGGAGCCAAACCAGACTGTAGAGCACGTAGATGATACACATCACCATGTAAAACTGCAGGAAGAAAAACAGCAAGTCAGGCTGTACGATCCAGCCTATGTAACATATTAGGCACTTGGGACAATTAACACCATGCACACAACATAAGCTGTACGGAAACAAAATGGAGTAGGAAATATCTCAAGATCGCGTTTTAACGTCTGTTGTACTCAGGTCCAAATTCCCTATTGAATTTATTGGTGGCCGTCTTGTAATTCCTTCAGGTCGCTGCCTATTTCTGCCTCCATTTGCATCTGTGTGCACAGAAAACCCGACTGCCCTGATGATAGATTATTTGTTTGGTTGGCAAATCTTTTAATTACTGTTTGGCTGAGATTTTTCCATCAATTCAATTTTGAGTTCACTGAAATAACCAGATGGAATTAATTATCCTTTAAAACAATGTTGGTAAACCTTCTGAATTTTGTAGCCGGCAGGTCAGTACTCTGCATATCGCCAACTTGGACAATTTTACATTTTTATCAAGCCAATTAACCTACAAACCTGTACGTCTTTGGAGTGTGGGAGGAAACCGAAGATCTCGGAGAAAACCCAAGCAGATCACGGGGAGAACGTACAAACTCCATACAGACAGCACCCATAGTCGGGATCAAACCCGGGTCTCTGGCACTGCATTTTGCTGTAAGGCAGCAACTCTACCGCTGTGCCACCGTGACTGCCCGTAACTGCTGCCCATGAGGCTTGTGCAAAACTTACGATCATTAGTGGCCATTGCGAGGCAGAAATGTATCCATAGGGTCCTACCATTTCCACTTCTACTGCAAAGAGATAAATGATAGCAATCAATACTGTGGCCAGGGTATGAAATAGGCTTACACAACATGCATATATTGAGGCCATGTACTCATTCACACATTGAACATTCCCTTCATTATTTGTATTGGAAAGTTTTATGTAAACATTATTGACCTGGGCAGCACATTACTCCTCATCAATAATCTATACCAACAGATAGGATCTATAGCAAAATTTAGTTATAACATCTGAACAAAAGGAGCCACAGTAAAGGGAGGAACAAGGACACCAGCCAGTGGGAAAATAAAATGCTGTCACACAGTCTTACGTAAAGACTATCTTCCACATAACCAAAATGTGGGACCCAAAAGGCAGGCCTTTGATGAGCTGGTATCACCATTTCATAATGTGCCCTCTACGCCATATCTGGTTGGAGCGATGATACAAATATAATTTCATGTAGAGACAAGGAAATGTCAATGCTAGGTTAAAAAAAAAGTGCTGGAGTAACTCAGCAGCTGAGGCAGCATCGCTGGAGAAGATGGGTAGATGATTCAGGTTGGGACCCTTTTAGGTAATTTAAACCACCCTCCCTCTCAACCCCCCATCTTTTCTTCTATCTACCCCTTCTTTCTCCAAGTACCCTACCTGGACTTGCACCTATTTCTTCCCTCCCCCTCTCTTTCCATACAAATTCCTTTCTCTAGCTTCACAACTCGTCAATCCTTTTGTCTCACACTTTCGTCTTTTCATTTCTGCAATCACCTTCCTAAAAAAAAACGTACCTCACCGACGTCCACCTATCACTTGCCAAGCTTTGTTCTGTTCCTTCTCTCTTCCAGCTTCTACCCCCCCTCCCCCCCCCCCCACAATCAATCTGATGAAGGATCTTGACCCAAAACATCACTCACTCAAGATCTCCAGAGATGCTGCCTGACCCACCGAATCAGTCCAGCGCTGAGTCACTCCAGTTGTTCATGCTTCCCAGATTTGGTCCCAGTGGTCGTTCACATGCAAAATTATGCTTTATACCTTCCACTTTATCACAAAGCCACGTGTAACTTTATATAGCCAAAAAACAAAATGGTACTGAAAGCCTGCCATCACCTTAATAATAGTTCACATCATGCCTCATCTACCCATTCCTCTATTCCAAACAGTAAAGAGCCTTGGAAAAAAAACTCCCGATTTTTGCAATCAATTGATTAAGTCCCATTCTGCCTTCCCAGTTTTTAGCTTCACAAAAGATAAAGATTGGGGGCCCAGGCACAATTGTTTCCCTTGGTTACAAGGGACTGTGGTTGTGGACTATAAAGGTAACATTATTTCTTCAATACAAGCCCATTCCTCTGAGGAAGGATTTTGGCCCGAAACGTTGCCTATCTCCTTCGCTCCATAGATGCTGCTGCACCCGCTGAGTTTCTCCAGCATTTTGTGTACCCTCGATTTTCCAGCATCTGCAGTTCCTTCTTTAACCCGTTCCTCTGTAGCCCGCTTCTGCCTTGTTTGAAATAACAATGTAGTGCATTACTTTACTGTTGTACTGGGAACCTACAATTTAAATGCCAATTTCTGTTTCCAGGGGAGTCAACCAATGGCCCTTTGACTTCAATGATGAAAAGGTATGGTGCATCCTCCCAGGTCTTTGCCACGGCGTCCCGTAAAACCTGTCAACAGAAAGGAATTTAAAACTAAATCAATTCAGTCAGCAGACTTGAACAATTTAAGGGCCTGTCCCACTTTCACGACCGAATTCACAACCTCTACCGAGTTTGCCCCTGACTCATGCTCGCAGCATGGTCGCCACGAGGTCGTAGGTAAGTCGTTAATAGGTCGTGATGCTAGTCGTAGGTACTCATGGCATCAAGTAGGTTGGGGCGTATTTCTAGCATGATGAAAAATGTCCACGAGTAAAAAAGGTTGTGAATTGGGTTGTGAAAGTGGGACAGGCCCTTTAGAATTCATCTTTAGTTTGGTTTGGAGACACAGTGCGGAAACAGGCCTTTCAGCCCACCAAGTCAGCACCGGCCAGCGATCCCCACAGATTAATCAGACTCACAATGCCTTTTATTGTCACTATACACATGTACAGTGAGATTAAAAACTGTTCCTACTCAGTGCAAAAACAAGACAAAAAGGGGGGGGGGGGGGGGGGAATAAGGTGCACAGTTTCCGCAGCGCTATATACATATCTATAAAAAGACAATGGATAAATAGAATGGATAATAGGATTCCTATAGCCAGTATGGGTTACAGTTACAGTACAAATTACAGTAGGTGGATAGATGAACGTCCGGGGGTTAGGTTGTGAAGTCAATGCATGTGTGAGTTCAGGGAGATGATGGATTTTGGAAAGAAACTGTTCTTGAGTCTATTTGTCCTTGTGCTGATGCACCTATAGCGCCTCCCTGAGGGTAGCAGGTTGAACAGGCCAAATGCAGGATGGGAGCTGTCCTTGATAATGTTCTTCACCCTGCTGATTAACACAAAGCTGGGTGGCAGTGTGAGCTGCGAGGAGGTTACTATAAGGCTGCAGGGTGACTTGGATAGGTTGGGTGAGTGGGCAGATGTAGAATAATGTGAATAAATGTGAGGTTATCCACTTTGGTGGCAAGAACTGGAAGGAAGATTATTATCTGAATGGTGTCAGATTAGGAAAAGGGGAGATGCAACAAAACCTGGTGTGCTTATACACCAGTCACTGAAAATATGCATGCAGGTACAGCAGGCAGCGAGGAAAGCTAATGGCATGTTGGCCTGCATTGCGAGAGGGCTTGAGTTTAGGAACAAGGAGGTCCTACTGCAGCTGTACAGGGCCCTGATGAGACCGCACCTGGAGTATTGAGTGCAATTTTGGTCTCCTAATTTGAGGAAGGACATTATTGCTATTGATTCAAAAGGAATTAGATTTAGCTCTTAGGGCTAAAGGAATCAAGGGATATAGGGAGAACAGGGTACAGATTTTAGATGATCAGGCATGATCATATTGAATGGCAGTGCTGGCTCGAAGGGCCGAATGGCCTACTCCTGCACTTATTTTTTTCCCCTATGTTTCTACCAAAGACTTAAAGATGCATGCTCTTCAATGGTTGATAACAAGAAAGTAGAAAAACGTACTGGATGTTTGATGACTCTGCTGGTCTTATTTATCTTTCGATCTTCATTCACCGATGGTTTGTTAGCTTTCTGGAAAAAAGTACAGAGATTATTGCTTGTCGGTATTTGCCCATGTTCCTTGACAACTTGAAGAAGCCACTTTACTGTACCTCAAAGACTTCTCATCTAAACCACCCTTAGAGGAAATGGCCCAGCAAGTCTTGCGTTGCATATACCGAGGACCCACTGAGTACTATAATGAAAACAAAACAAACAAAAAAAAATCCAAAAAGCTAGAGACAGACACAAGGATTTGCAGATGCTGATTTACAAAGAAATACACAAAGTGCCGGAGTAACTCAGCAGGTCAGGTAGCATTTCTGGAGAACATGTATAGATGACATTTCGTCTACGGAAACGTTACCTACCCATGTCCTCCAGAGACATTGCCTGGCCTGCTGATTTATTTAAGCAGTATGTGTCTTTCAATCAAAAAAGCAAGTTATTTTCTTACACTAGAAAACAAATCTCCAATTTGTCCCCCAGGTAAATTCAATCCTTTACTGCACAGGGTTTACTTTTCATACCTTCAAAAGAGGCCAAAATAGTTCAGGGCTATTAATAAAGCCTTATCAAGTGTCACATATTTAAATAACAAATTAAAAGGAGAGTAATGCTTCTTGCATTTTAGCTGTTGCGACTTGATTCAGCGGCTGCCCCTGTATCGAGTGATTCAAGTGAGAGTCAACAGGTAATAGTGCAGGACACCAAAAGGTGATCAATCCAAAGGAGACCAGAACTTGCATTGTGGAACAAGTAGGCTACAGAAGGTTCGATTTTAAAATCCTGAGGAAAATGAGAAGGAGGAATGTTTGATATAGCCCCTGTTGGTCTCTGGTTTTCAGAACTGAATGAATGAATAGTACTAGTAGGCCCCTCGGTCATGACTGACCATGGGTGATGCATCCTGGTCGGATACAAGCCTGGGCCTCATTTGGAGGACAGGCTGTTGCCCATGCAGCACATCTCCCCCTCTCCACTTCGCTGATCGATCCAAAGGAACAGCAGGGCCGTTACAGTTTGGCACCAGCGCCGACGCAGGAGCTGCCAGAGCGAGATTGTAGACAACGACGAACTGCCTTAGGGGCTCCGACTCCGGATTTTCTTGAAGTTTACTCCTGGAGCCTTTTCCATGACTGGATATGGCCACAAGGCAGTGGAGGTTTTAAATCTGAGTTTTCCCTCTCCTTGATGGACTGCCTTCCCGGCTTTGACCTCCCCACTGTCAAAGGGATCTATCGAAGTCGCTGCTTCAAAAAGGCAGACAAAATCATCAAGGACCCACACCATCCTGACCACACACTTGTCTCACCACTGCCATCAGGAAGAAGGTACAGGAGCCTGAAGACTGTAATGTCCAGGTTCAGGAACAGCTTCTTCCCCACAGCCATCTGGCTATTAATCACAACAAATAAGCTATGAGCTCTGAACTGCAAAAGGCTATATTATTATTTGATATTTGCACTATATTTGTTATTTATTGAACTTTTTCTTTTTTTCCCATTGAATACAATGTTTATATATTCTGTTGTGCTGCAGCAAGTAAGAACTTCATTATCCCGTCCGGGACATATAACAATAAAACAGTCTGGACAAGTCACAGTGCGATTTGTCGTTTTGGATACCCAAGGTATGTAAAGAGTCACCACATCAAGGGTGCTGACAAGGTACAAAATATTCCATTTAGGTTCAACTTCATTGGAAGTTTCAATTCTTGGTTCTTGGTCCTCCAAAATATTCCAACTGGAATTTAAACTGGAGGTGGTGAAGGGAGGGGTTTAGCCAGAGAGGGTTATTGAGAAGAAAGTGCCACTTTAAATTTAGTTGCATCTGGCTGGGCAACCGTGGCTTGGTGGAGATTATTCCATGCTTTAATAGTGCGGGGGAAGAACGAATTGCTGTACACATCTGTCTTTGAGGCTGGGACCACAAATTGGATCGAATGCCCTCGTCTGCTCCTAATTGGTTTGGGGTTGGTGTAGGTCTTGTGATCAATGTCTAGCTGACCATTTAACATTTTGTAAAAACAGGTCAAACGGTGAGCTTCACGTCTGTCTTGGAGAGGGTTCCACCCCGCCCAGAGAATTCAGAAGTTTGGTGACACTCGCTTCTCTCTCATAGGTGTTAGTAACAAATCGAACGGCCTGTCTTTGGACACGTTCGATGGATGAAATGTTTTTATCTGTGTATGGGTCCCAAGCTATAGTTGGATAATCGAGGTACAAGTGAACAGTAAAAAGATAATTTCAGACAGCGTGAAGGATAATGGAATCAATAACCTGGACGAACATAAATAAGAAAATAAGTAACAAAGATTGAGGAAGATGTCGGAAATTCATTCCCACAGCTTAGCTTCTAATACCAAATAAAATCTTCACATCTTCACTTTAAGTTATTAAACAGATGTAATTAATTTTTGAATTGATGATCAATATTAAAAATCATTTTCATAAAGATTCATAAAAAAGATCTTGCTGAAGAGATACCCTAAATATCCATGACAACATCTGTAGACAGTACTCTACTCACATCCATGGACCGATGGTATCAGAAAACATATTCCAGAGGAGATCTTGGCTTAATATTTGCTCTTGCCCATGATTATACTGCATAATAATGCTAAATAAATACCTGATGTTGTCTATAAATACATCATGCACACAAGTCATACCTTCCTGCTGACTGCCTCTCTTTTAGACATTGGTTTGGGATTGGGCTCGGGTTCAGGTTGAATGTCCTGCAAATAATCATTTAAAACAACATTTACTGGAAGAATTGCCGCATGCAAAAATTCACATGGCACAAATGACAATTTGATCAGCCAGTCGAAGCAGTGAGGAGACGAGCTATTTAAACCACAGATCAGTTTACAATTCATAAAGATGTCGACTGGCAGAGTAAGAAGGGTAAAGCAGATAGATTAGTCAATTTTGTATTTATGCTTTTACAAATATAGCTTTGAAGCATTTACATTGTAGTGGCATAGACATCGACATCTGGGCAGCACGGTGGCGCAGCGGTAGAGTTGCTGCCTTATAGCGAATGTAGTGCCGGAAACCCGGATTCAACTCTGATTACAGGTGCTATCTGTACAGAGTTTGTATGTCCTCCCCGTGACCTGCGTGAGTTTCTCCGAGATCTTTGGTTTCCTCCCACACTCCAAGGACGTACAGGTATGTAGGTTAATTGGCTTGGTAAATGTAAATATTGTCCCTGGTGGGTGTAGGATAGTGTTAATGCGCGGGGATCGCAGGTCGGCAAGGACCCGGTGGGCCAAAAGTGCCTGTTTCCGCGCTGTATCTCTAAACTAAACATCCACCATGGAGCCTAAAATGGAACATCAGTACCAACGTCCCTGGGACAGCTAGCTTCGCATTTCATTGGATTTTGTAGGTAATTCATAAAAAGATGTTATTATATGTTATAAAACTGTTATTGCGTACAGTTCTGGTCTCCAAATCGGAGGAAGGACATTATTGCCATAGAGGGGGTGCAGAGAAGGTTCACCAGACTGATTCCTGGGATGTCAGGACTGTCTTATGAACAAAGACTGCATAGACTCGGTTTATACTCTCTAGAATTTAGGAGATTGAGAGGGGATCTTATAGAAACTTACAAAATTCTTAAGGGGTTGGACAGGCTAGATGCAGGAAGATTGTTCCCGATGTTGGGGAGGTCCAGGACAATGGGTCACAGCTTAAGGATAAGGGGGAAATCCTTTAGGACCGAGATGAGAAGGACTTTTTTCACACAGAGTGGTGGGTCTCTGGAACTCTCTGCCACAGAGGGTAGTTGAGGCCAGTTCATTGGCTATATTTAAGAGGGAGTTAGATGTGGCCTTTGTGGCTAAGGGGATCAGAGGGTATGGAGAGAAGGCAGGTACGGGATACTGAGTTGGATGATCAGCCATGATCATATTGAATGGCGGTGCAGGCTCGAAGGGCCGAATGGCCTACTCCTGAACCTAATTTCTATGTTTCTATGTTTTTATTCCATTGAACAACAGACATTTTCAGAACTACAGACATGAGAACAGATTTCAAAAAGGTTACAACATTAATAGAATTTAGCAGAAGTTAAAACAGTAGCATAAGGCCATCAATTGGAGAACTCAGCAACTTATTAAAAACTTTTTATTACCGGAGTCTCTTTTTTCAATAGCTCTGGTTGGTCAAATAATTTTACTTGTAGCTGCAAAAGAATTCAAACAGATACATTCAGAATTGTGTAAAACATGCTTGCATATACAGTGCCCTCCATAATGTTTGGGACAAAGACCCATCAATTATTTATTTGCCTTTGTACTCTACAATTTGAGATTTGTAATAGAAAAAAATACATGTGGTTAAAGTGCACAAAGAAGGGTTTCGGCCCGAAACGTTGCCCATTTCCTTCGCTCCATAGATGCTGCTGCACCCGCTGAGTTTCTCCACCACTTTTGTCTACCTTTGGTTAAAGTGCACATTGTCAGATTATATTAAAGTGTATTTTTATACATTTTGGTTTCACCGTGTAGAAATCACAGCTGTGTTAATACATTGTTTCCCCCCCCCCCCCCCCCCTCATTTCAGGGCACCATAATATCACACATGGCTTCACAGGAGTTTGTAATTGCTCTGGTGTGTTTAACTGCCTCGTTAATGCAGGTATAAGAGCTCTCAGCACCTGGTCTTTCTTCCAGTCTTTCCATCACCTTTGGAAACTTTTATTGCTATTCATCAACATGAGGACTAAAATTGTGCCAATGAAAGTCAAAGAAGCCAATATGAGACTGAGGAACAAGAATAAAACTGTTAGAGACATCAGCCAAACCTTAGGGTTACCAAAATCAACTGTTTGGAACATCATTAAGAAGAAACAGAGCGCTGGTGAGCTTACTAATCGCAAAGGGACTGGAAGGTAAATGAAGACCTCCACAGCTGATAGAAGAATTATCGCTATAATAAAGACAAATCCTTAAACACCTGTCCGATAGATCAGAAACATTCAGGAGTCAGGTGTGGATTGGTCAACGACCACTGTCCGGTGAAGACTTCATTAACAGTAATACAGAGGCTACACTGCAAGATGCAACACTGGTTAGCTGCAAAAATAGGATGGCCAGGTTACAGTTCGTCTCATCTGCCCACAAGACATTTTTCCAGAACTGTGGTTGCTCTTTTCAGTGCATCTTGGCAAACTGTAACCTGGCCATCCTATTTTTGCAATTAACCATGTGGTAAAGTTGGGCGAAGGGTTGGGGTGACGTTATTAAACTGACGAGAGCATAAAATATGAACATGCCAATGATAATGTTACCCACCTGCCCAAAGGTTTTGTTCTTTCGACATACAAAGGAGCTGTATCGATGAAGTATGTAATAACCATTTCCACCATTTTCCTGCTCAATCACCGAGCCAAAGTATTTTGATGCCATTTCATCCTATGGAGAAAAAAACTTGAATTATTACTGAGAACAAGCAAAGAATACGACTAACCTAGAAAATACTATGAAATATTCATATACTGTAGTTTGCATTTTGTTAGCTACAACATGGCTTAATCATACGGAGAACAGTGGTTCTTAACCTGGGGGTCGTTTGGGTCTTTGCCGGGGGTCATGAAGGGGACACAAATAACATATCCATTTGTTGAGCCCATGTTTAGGAACCTAACAACAGTACATACCACTGTGTTTTGATCGCTTATGCGCGTACTGGTGCCAAAAAGGTTAAGAACCACTGTCATAGAACACAGTTCCTGCAGCCCGCAATGTCCATGCTGAACATGATACCAAGTTAAAGTAAGCCTGCACATGATCCATATCCCTCCTTTTTCTGCATATCCATGTATCTTCCGAAAAGCCACTTAAATACCACTAGGATATTTGTCTCCGCCATCACCCCTGGCAGCATATCCCTGGCACCTACCATCCACCCCTTCACCTCTCTAAACGTTACCACAATCGCCATAAAGTCACGCCGCTAGGTTCTAAACATTTCCACCCTGAGAAAGAAAGGCTCCCACTGTCTGGCCCATCTATGGTTTTCACAATTTTATATAATATTAGGTGTCCCCTCAACCTCCGACAATCTGGAGAAAACAAAGTTTGTCCAATGTCTACTTGTAGGTAACACTCTCTAATCCAGGAGCTGTCTGGTAAATCTCTTCTGCACCTTCACCAAAACCTCAACATTCTTCCTAGAATGTGACAAACAGAACTGCACGCAATACTCCAAATATACCCAAACCAAAGTCCTAAAAACCAGCAACATCCAGTATGATCAATGAAGACAGGCATACCATAAGTCTTCTTTACCTCTCCACCTACTCGTGTTGCCGCTGTCGGCGAGCTATGGACTCGGACCCGAAGATCCGTCTGTCCATCAAAGCTCCTTTCCCAGGAGCCTTTCACTGGAAAACTATCGTCCATCTCTTCCCCAAGACGTGAGGTTTATGACATTTTTGCAATATGGACTTTTAACCACAAAATGGCACTCCACACGTTTAGAGATTATCACCAGCTGTTTTAGGACAAAAACAACCACTTTATTCTCAGCAACCGTAATGTTAAAATTTCAAAACTACAAAACATGAGCTGTAAAGTGACATTCATAAATCCTTCTCCCACTGATCACAGAAAGCACTTTGACGCATGGCTTATTTGCCCCATTATAGGCACAATGATGTTCACAGCAGGCAGTGTTTACAAAAAATTGCTTTAGTTCTTGCATTGCCTTGTGAGGCTTCGGAGTAGATTTTTCTTTTTCTGTAGTTATAGCTTCTTTTTAACAGTAAAATCTTAGGCAGTGACCGTTCCAGAGGTTGTGCACCGAGTGTTTACATAACGGTTGTGGGCAAACCACATTGATGCAACAGCCAAGGAGCAATAAACAACACTGACACCTCTACTTCTTTTAGAGACTGAGGAAATTTGGCATATCTCCAGTAACGCTTACAAACTTCTACAGATGCACCATAGAAAACAAGCTTCTGCTTTGCATCACAGCTTGATTAGGGAATAGTTCTGCCCAAGACCACAAGAAATTGAAGAGAGTTGTAGATATCGGCCGGGTTCATCGCACATTCTAGACACTGAACCATTGACGCCATCTATACTTCACGCTGCCCCAGAATAGCAGCCAACATTTCGGCAGATGGTACAGAAGATTAAAAACATGCACCACCGCTCGCAGGAACAACTTCTTCCCATCTGTAAGGCTTTTAAATAGCCCTTCCATGAGCTAGGGTACTGTCCGATGCACATGCACCTATTGGACTTTGTCTATGGAACCGATATTCTAAAATGCTGAGAATTACATTCTGCACCTTCCCCTTTGCTCTATCTATTGTACTCAAGTTTGACTTGATTGTCTTTGTGTAGAGTATCTGATCAGATAAGCATGCAAAACAATGCTTTTCACTGTACCTCCACACCTCTGACAATAAATATAATAAACCAAAAATAAAATTGCACAAGGAAAAGATGCAATAAAATGAAATAAGGTGGAAAGAAAGCAACACAGTATAATGTGCTTGGTTCCAAAACTCTTTTTAATCAACAAATTTATAAAATAAGCAGTGGGAATTGGTTCTGGAATAGCCAGTGGCTCAAATACCAAGGGAGTTTGCACATTGCATTCAAAGAAGAGGGCCTCATTTTAACATTTCATATGAAAAGGAGCCTCTTTGGAGTAATTGTAAGAAGGGACAAGGAGGCACTCATTCAAACCCATAACCAGAATTTTTTTTTAAAAACTCAGGGAGTTCAACATAGGAAAATGAAGCTGTTTTAGAAAAATATCAGGGACTTCAAAATAGAAAAGCGGAGTTGTAATGGATCTGTCTCACTTACACGACTTTTTCGGCGACTGCCAGCACCCATCATAGGTCGCTGAAAATGTTCAACATGTTGAAAATCCAGCGGCGACCAGAATAAAGTAAGACTCTTTGGGCGACTACTCACGACCATACAGGCTTCACGCCGCGACATGTCACCAGGGTGTCACCTGTATGGTTGTGAGTAGTAGTCTCCTCAGTTGCCCAAAGAGTCGTAGCGCCTTAGTAGGCCCATTAGTCTTGGAAGAGGAGGCAGATAATATCTGATCAGTAATTACCTAGCAGTAATTACATATAATAAATAACAAGTATCACCTCATCTCTGAGGCCATAAATGTTGGAGATGCACAGAGGGCCACAAACTGAGCTAACAAGTTAGATGCAAATTGCATTCTGATGATTTGAAATGCTAACCATTTCACATCAATATTTTCACTATTAATATTTTTTAATTTAAATTCCAGTCAAATATCACTTACATTCCCTGAAAAGATTTCATCATAACAATGGGAACTCCTCAAATACCATGCAACGCTTAGATTCACTGGAGTGTTGCAGTTCACATTTGTCCCTGAAAAGCAAGAGAATGGCAATTGTTAACTTCTAGGTGGCTATCACAGTCAAATATTGAATCAGAGCTGTGCAATCTACAAGTCTCCTGATCTGCCTGTTAATGGCACAGAATCCAGGCAGCATTTAAAGAACAGGAGTCAGTGAAATGGGTGTTTCCATAATGGCACATTCAAAGACTCCATTTAATATCCCACCAGCACCACTCCACCTCAGACAAACAGCCAATGTAATCAAATACTTATCCCACCCACCACTGTCAAGGTATAGAAGCTTGAAAGTGTGCACCACCAAACTCAGGGACAGCTTCTTCCCCTCTGTTCATTAGTCTTCTGAACAGACCTTGCATACGTTAGGTAGACAAAAATGCTGGAGAAACTCAGCGGGTGAGGCAGCATCTATGGAGCAAAGGAATAGGTGACGTTTTGGGTCGAGGCCCTTCTTCAGACTTTAGGGTACTGCATACGTTCTGCATACATTGGGGTTCTGTCCAATTCACCTCTACCCCATTGAGGACAATGGGGTATTGCTTGACTGTAGGCTAGTGTGATGTTACACCAGGGATTCAAGAAATAAACTCAAATCTATTCAACCCTCAATACACAATGTAGAGTTAAAGCCCGGCTACTCACATTTGAGTTTAATGTAAGAATTGTTAAACAAAATCTTTCGTAGTGGAAATCGTGTCTGTGACTGGCTCTGCAAAGAGATGAAAACAAGAGAAAGTTATACTCTAACACTAATTTTGCCCTTTGATTTCCTCTTAGAGCTATACAGCATGGAAACAGGCCCTTCGGCCCAACTATACCGTGCCAACCAAATTGCTTAACTGACCAGTTCCACTTACCTGGACTCTATCCCTCCATTCTATCCAACCATGTCTCAACATCCTAAACGGGTCACAAGCTTAAAATGCGTTAGAATGCTACCAGTGATCTATCAGTGAATGTTCTTTGGATGAGTCCTGGTGTTGCATCAGCAGGGTTTTCAAACTTCAAAGTGGACGGATGGAGGCTGGTGTAAAAAGAATGTCCAATTTTGATCCACCCATACATTGCATGTTCAGGGCCTAATGATAATTACAGACAAAGATTGAGTTGAAACTCTGCGAAGTTTTGCCCTTTGTCGAGAAGGGTGATTGCAGTGGCTTCACGCATCAGATGATAGGAGCACTCATAGGTGGAACTGTAGATCTGTTAGCTTTGGTGACTCAGTAATTTATGTTATTAATGGTTAATTCATCGATTGATTGTTCCGATATCCCGCGAGTAACACATTTGGAGGAATGGTTAGACTGGTATAGATTATAGTCATTGAAGTTGAGAAGATTGAGGAGTGGTGTTACTGAAACACAAGATTCTTAACTGCAGAGGTGTTTCATCACGGGAGAGCCCAGGATCAGAGGGCATTTATTATTAGGATGAAGAGAAATTTCTCTTAGGGTGGTGAGCCTTTGGGACTCAATGCTAAGAGCATTGCAATCTGATTTCTTGTGCATACTTAAGGCTGAGATCAATAGAATTATAAATAGTAAGGGAATCAAGGGTTATGGTGTGAGAGCAGGAAAGTGGACTAGGGATTGTCTGTAGACAAAAGTGCTGGAAAAACTCAGCGGGTGAGGCAGCATCCGGGAGGGGGAGTTGAAGTGCTGAGCCACCGGGAGATCAGGTTGGTTATAGCGAACCGAGCGGAGGCGTTCGACGAAGTGATCGCCAAGCCTACGCTTGGTCTCACCGATGTAGAGCAGCTGACATCTAGAGCAGCGGATGCAATAGATGAGGTTGGAGGAGGTGCAGGTAGACCTCTGCCGCACCTGGAAAGACTGCTTGGGTCCTTGGAGTCAAGGGGGGAGGTAAAGCAACAAGTGTAGCATTTCTTGCGGTTGCGAGGGAAAGTGCCCAGAGAGGGGGTGGTTCAGGTGGGAAGCGACAATTGACCAGGGAGTTACGGAGGGAGCGGTCTCTGCGGAAAGCAGACGGTTGGAGATGGGAAGATGTGGCAAGTGGTGTGGTCAGGTGGCAAAAATGACAGAGGATTATTTGTTGTACGTGACGGCTGGTAGGGTGGAAGGTGAGGACAAGGGGGACTCTGCCCTTGTTACGAGTGGGAGGATGGGGCGTGAGAGCAGTCACGGTGTATAGAAGAGACCCTGGTGAGAGCCTCATCTATGGTAGAGGAGGGGAACCCCCGTTCCCTGAAGAATGAGGACATCTCCGATGCCCTGGTGTGGAACCCTCGATTCCCTCATCCTGGGTGCAGTTGTGGCGTAGACGGAGGAATTGGGAGTAGGGTCCTTACAGGAAGCAGGGTGGGAAGAAGTGTTGTCCAGATAGCCATGGGAGTCAGTGGGTTTATAGTGAATGTCAGTCAAGGGTCTATCCTCTGAGATGGAGATAGTGAGGTCAAGAAATGGTAGGGAAATGTCGGAAATGGTCCAGGTGTATTTGAGTGCCGGATGGAAGTTGGTGGTGAAATGGATTAAGTCAGTGAGTTGTGTGTGGCTGCAGGAGGTAGCACCAATGGGATTGTCTGCTCAGCTATGGGCCCCCAATGACTGGCATTTTCCATATTTCCTTACATCACAGAAAGACGTGAAGCAGCCTATGGCAAACAATACAGCAATCTCATATCCCCACTAATTTTTATTGTAACCTATTCTCCCCACATTCCCATCAACTTAATTCCACTTACACGAGGAGCAATTCATCTACAACCCTCATATCGTTGTAATATGCGCTAGATTTAAGTTCAGGTTGCTGGGGTTTTGATGCAGTCACTCAACCAATTCCGTTAAAGTCCCCCTCTAACGGCCCACTACTGGATCTGTCAGAGTTTTAACTAGCAACCAGAAATGTCTGCCTGGTCTGAGCATTTCCAGTATTTGTGCTTTATTTTCTAAAAATGAACTACTCTAAGTTTATCCCTATTTGGAGATACAAGAGACTGCCGATGCTGGAGGAACAAAGCACTAGCGGAACTCAGCTGGTCAAGGCAGCATCAATGGAGGGAAATGCACAGATGACTTGTCATGTCAGGACCCTTCACACTGATCAGTCCAAAGAAGGGTCTGACTTGTTCATTTCTTGCCACAGATGTTGCCTAACCTATTGAGTTCCTCCAGTATTTTGCTTTTTATTTATTCCTACTTGCGTTTTTTTTGTCAGTTAACAATCTTCAGTCTAATGTAATACATTCAGCCCAATCCAATGAGACCTAATATAGAATCACAAAGAACACATGTCAGTGCATGAAAATGGGTATATTAATGGACGGGTTCTAGTGTCTTGGTTACATTTACTGCCTAATTCTAGATTGTATAATAAAAATAATTCAAGCAGTTATATTCTGCACATTATTTTCCTTTGCTATTGTACTTGTGTTTGACTTCAATGTATTTTGCTTTGTTTCTAATCTGATTGGAAGGCATGCAAAATCACAGTAGCCATTTTATTAGTACAAACATTACACTGGCACCATTTCAAATATCCCTCGATGTTGTTGTAGTGGCCATTTGGCCTGTTTTGCATGTCATTGATGATGGCATGTGCCTTTAAATTTTAGACTGTCCGTTATATTGTGGGTGGGATTTATGACGTGTTTTTGGGCATGTTTGGAGCTAAGATGCTTGCGCAGAAGTTTAGTTTGTAGTGTAGTTTGGAGTGAGTAGGGAGAAGGTCAAGGCCATAAAGGAGATCATGCGACGTCTAAAGGAGATCATGCCAGTGTTACGGAGACACGAGTTTTCTAATGTTTGAAGTAATAAGCTGGAGTTTAATGAAGATGGCAGTAACGAGTCAAGAAATTTGGATGTATCTTACTGTATTCTATCAACAATAAAGCATTTATTCAACAAAAGACTGAAGACATATCTGTGAAGAAGCTCTGAAGGTCTCTGTGAGCCAGCTCGCATGCATATCGAAGATATTCCCCTTATCCATGCTCATCCAAAAGGCGGCTAGGGAGTTAATTTCTCGAAAGATATGAAAATCTGCCACTACAGTTGTCCTTTCAAGGTAATGATTCTTGCTGGTTACAGCTCCTTCATAAGTCTGGTATCCAAACAAGGAGTCATTCTTTGCAACAAGCCCAGGCTACAGGTTACTCTCTCTAACGTCTACAGGTGCATAGTAGAGAGCATGCTGACCGGTTGCATCGTGACTTGGCTCAACAACCTTTGCACCCTGGAGCGGAAAAGACTACAAAAAGTAGTACACACTGTCCTGTCCATCATCGGCCCTGACCTCCCTTCCATCGAGGGGATCTATCGCAGTCGCTGCCTCAAAAAGGCTGGCAGTATCATCAAGGACCCACACCATCCTGGCCATACACTCATCTCCCCGCTACCTTCAGGTAGAAGGTACAGGAGCCTGAAGACTTCAGCAACCAGGTTCAGGAATAGCTACTTCCCCACAGCCATCAGGCTATTAAACTTGGCTCGGACAAAACTTTGAACATTAATAGCCCATTATCTGTTTATTTGCACTTTACCAGTTTATTTATTCATGTGTATATATATATTTATATAATGGTATATGGACATACTGGTCTGTTCTGTAGTCATGCCGACATGTTCTGTTGCGCTGAAGCAAAGCAAGAATATCATTGTCCTATCAGGGACACATGACAATAAACTCTCTTGAATCTTGACTAAATTCCATGAATGTTAGGTTACATAGGAATTCACTGCTCCTCAGCTAGAGCAACCATACATCTCACTTTTAAATGATCAGCCACTATTTTTTTTAACAATGTCCTTTTATTAGTGACTTTCCCCCACATGAAAATATCTCAACACCTCCTGCTCAATCCTCCTTGGGAACTTGTATGTTTGAATAATGTCACCCATATTCTTCCAAATCCACAGAATACTGAACTCCGCAGTTACAGGGACACTATACAAACTCAGCACCACAGCCAGGTCCCAAGAGTTGCGAGGCAGCAGCTCCAATTGTTTCTCCATTGTGCCATCACACCGACGGTTGGTAGGAACACAAAGGTTGTTGGTGTTGAGGTGAGGAAAGGGAGATTCTTCCTCCAGGTGGGAAGAGGGGGGGGGAGAAAGAGCAGAATTACAGGAAATAGGGTAGGTTATATCAAGAGGCTATCAATTGCAGTGGAGGGGAATTACTGCCTGGTATTGCCAAATGAACACAGGGTTCATAATATATGCCAATCAGATGGTTTGCTGCCTGGAGATTTACAGTGCAGAGATTGGCTATCATAGTCACTTACAGGCACAATGTCACCCGATATAGAGAGAATAATCTAAGAACTTTCTTCCGTTCCAATATTTCAAGCCGGTACTAAAACCTCTTGAGATTAGTGGGACAAGCAGATCAGAGATGAAGCAGGTGTAGGGATGCTCAGTAACCAGAAACACAGAAAAATACAGCACGGGAACAACCCACAGGCTGTGCCAAGCATAACTAATCTCCTCTACCTGCACATGAACTATATTCCTCCATATCCACATGCCTTTCTAAAAGCTTCTCATACACTATTGTACCTGCCTCCACCATCACCTCTGGCAGCACACTCCACCATCCAAGTACAAAACATGCCCACACTTTGACCCTCTCAACTTAAAAGATATGCCCTGTAGTCATTGACATTTCCATCCTGTTTTTGCCCACACCGACCAAGATGCCTAACTGCACAACCCATGTGCCCTAATATGTCCCTAAATCCTTCTAAACCGTTCCTACCCACCCTGTCCTCAAGGGCTAATTCTCGCTTCACAGAACAGTGCTGCTGCCATTCTTCTGAAGTGCTTTTTTCTCACAACTCCTGAGAATTGAGTTTGCACAGACTCCCTGCAACTGTGGTTCTGTATTGCTTGGATTCGGAAGAATTGTGGATGACATGATTCAAACATACAAGAGGGAGATGCTGAGATGTTTTCATTATTTTTCTTCCTAGTTCCCCCAGCTCTCATCTTATTTCCACCGCTGGTCGGCACAAGGCACCAAGCACCCCGCTGAGCTGAGCTGAGCTGCCGTGACACTGGCGGGGATGGGGAGCAGCGGACCGGTGCCGACCGGCCTCAGCCCCCAGGCCCAGGCTGATGGCGTCTCCAGGCACTGTCGCTAACGCCAACTCCTCCTCCCTTGGCTACCTACCCCGGTTATGCTGATGCTCCATTTGCCCGGCTCCGACACAGCCCCGGTGAAGTCGAGGCCGCAGCACAACGCAGTAAACAACCACAAACAGAGCGAACTCCAACCCCGCCTCCTCGCCGCCATCTTGTTTACACTCTGACCGGAAGTCCCCGGTCACTCGGGGCCCGCGATGTCATCACGCACAGACCAGCGCGCCGCTTTGTGACGTCAACCCGCACAGCCCAGCGTGCCGCTTTGTGACGTCAACACGCACGGACCAGCGCGCCGCTTTGTGACGTCAACCCGCACAGCCCAGCGTGCCGCTTTGTGACGTCAACACGCACAGACCAGTGACCTCAGCACGCACAGACCAGCGTGCCGCTTTGTGATGTCAGCACGCCTCCCCCCCCCCCCCCCCGGCCGGCCGCGCAGACTCAGTGCCGCCCAAAGCTCTTCGGTGCCGCCGCCGAAGGGTGATGTGACGTCATGATGGGATGCCAATCACGAGGAAGTCCCGCCCCTCATGGCACGCTTCACCATGGGTTAGTCAACAGGCCCTTCGGCCCCACTCGGCCATACTGACCAACATGCTTCATCTAAGATAATCCTATCTACCCCCGTTTTGTCAAGTCAAGATAGTCCAGAGTGTTTTATTGACGGGACAATTAAATGATTACTTGCTGCAGCACAACAGAATATGTGAATATTCCTGTGAATATGTGAACATCAGTCTGAAGAAGGGTTTCCGACGGAAACGTTGCCTATTTCCTTCGCTCCATAGATGCTGCTGCACCCGCTGAGTTTCTCCAGCACTTTTGTCTACCGTGTGAATATTCCTTCTCCCTCTCAACCTTTCCTATCTATATACCTGTCTTTTAATTTGTTTGTAGAGACAGCGTGGAGGCAAGCCCTTCGGCCCAATACTTACGGAGATGCCCAATCTAAGATAGTCATATTTAGTCGTGTTTTGTTCATATCCCACAAAACCTTTCCTATCCATGTACCTGTCCAAGTGTATTTTAGATTGTTTTGGAGATACAGTATTGAAACAGGCCCTTCGGCCCAACTCGTCCATGCTGACCAACATGCCCCATCTCAGCTTGTCCCATTTAGGAGTAGGAATACTTTATGTCATATGTGACCAGGCACAAATTCTTTGCTTGCGTACCCAATGTGTATATATACAAATTTTACCCGTGTTTTGTCCATATCCCGCTAAACTTTTCCTATCCATAGACCTGTCCAAGTGCCTTATAGTTTGTTTAGGAGATGCAGTGTGGAAACAGGTCTTTCGGATCCTCAAAGTCCATGCTCCCCAAAGACCATCGATCATCCCTTCACATTAGTTCTATCTAATCCCACTTTTGCATCAACTCCCTACACACTTGGGGCAATTTACAGAGGCCAAACGGCCTGCAAACGTGCACGTCTTATGGATGTGGGAGGAAATCAGAGAACCCAGAAGAAACCCACGCGGTCATAGGGTGAACGTGCAAACTGCACACGGACAGCATCTGAGGTCAGGATTGAAGCCGAGTCTCTGGCGATTTGTGTCTATCTTCAGTATAAACCAGAAAATCTAGAGTACCTAGGCAGATTGTGCCCCCTGTTTTAACAAGCGGAGGTGATCAGATTAACTTGGCATCATGTTCAGTACAGATGTTGTGGGCCAAAGGGTCTGTTCCTGTGCTATACCTTTCTATACAATGTTCTATATAATGTTCTAAAGACAGAGCTGGAGCATTACGACTCTCTGCATGCTCTTCCCAGGGAAAGATCTACTATCACCTGATCCAATTACTCTACTCTTTTAAACCTGTTTTTCACATACGTATCACGCTATATTCTGCGGTAGACAAAAATGCTGGAGAAACTCAGCGGGTAAGGCAGCATCAATGGAGCGAAGGAAATAGGTGATGTTTCGGGTTGAGTCTCGTCTGAAGAAGGGTCTCGACCCGAAACATCATCTATTTCCTTCGCTCCATAGATGCTGCCGCACCCGCTGAGTTTCTCCACCATTTTTGTCTACCTTCGATTTTCCAGCATCTGCAGTTTCTCCTTAAACACAGTAATGCACTCGTTATCTCCCTATTTCTTCTATCTATTGTACTCAAATTTGGGCTGATAGTAGGTATTTTACAAAACTTACCTTGAGCAGCGCTGCAGTTCTGCCGCTCCTCGGATGTGTGACTTTGGCGCCTTTCAGAGGGGGGCGGGCTTAAAGTGCCGTTTTTCTACAGACTGGGAAAATCGATCCATGTCGGGCGATTTCGTTGCTGAAGAAAAATCGCTCCGACATTTCATTAATGAAGGTATTTTTAAATGACGCTAGATTATTTATTATCTAGAGTAATTTAAAAATCACCTTCAAAAGCCGTGAGCGCCGACAACGGGAAGGATTTTGCGTAGGGGAGAAAAAAAGTACACCGTTTATTTTTATATTAAAAGTTGGTTTTTATGGAGGCTTTAATCATATTTTCATTTTGCAAAATGGGGTTCAAAAGAAATGTATGAACCAACAGTATTTTTCCTCCCGACTTCACCGCAAACCGCAACGTTCCAATCCACCGCATTCCACTAAAACCCACTCGCTAGTTGATTTACATGGCCATTAATTTACAGGAATTAAACACTAAATTCCTTCTATTTGGCCCAGAAATTCATGAAAATTAGATTTAAAAATTGTGTTATATTGTGGATTATTGTGTGAATGTTATTTGGACACTTAGGCAATTTAAAAAAAGTTTATATTTTATTAAGAAATGTATAAATGTTTAGATCTACTCATTGAATTTTGTAATTAGCTACAATTAGATAACTAACTAATTATATGCTTTAATTTCAGGTCTGCCATGTAAGATTGTTTCATATTTGTTTCAGAATGCTTCAATCTATAATAACTGAAAATTTCATTGAGTTCTCTTAATTTTTAAGAAAGCTATGGGCTTTTAACTGTTCTAGATCACAGCTTTTGAGTTGTGATCTAGAACAGTCAATTGAAAGGCAATGGGGAACAAAATGCTACTTTCCGAGTATGAAAATGGCCATAACTTTCTTAATACTGAAGATATGAAAGTGAATTAGGGGTCAAATTAAATTTCTTTTTATGCATTATCTGATGGGATAAATTGCAGACTTGATTTTTTAAATCTCAAAATTTTGCTACTGATAGTATGATGCATTTGGATAGCATATAAAACAAAGCTTTTCACTGTACCTCAGTTCATGTGAAACATAGAAACTTAGAAAATAGGTGCAGGAGTAGGCCATTCGGCCCTTCGAGCCAGCACAACCATTCAATGTGATCATGGCTGATTGTCCAAAATAATAAATCTAAATCTAAACCTAGAAGCCAATCTGAGCAAAGTACATTCCCCGAAACAACAGTGTGGTAATGGCCAAGTAATAATTTAGAGTGATGTCGATTGACCTCAATGGAGGATGAAGTTGCTCTTCCTTGGCAGCCTTGTAAGTGCTCATCAAAGCACCTACTTAAGAGCACTTACAGTTGCGATACAGTAATGAATAAAAGATCAACACATTATAAAACAGCAGAGCCACATAGTGAGATCTTAATTCAGCAGAACACAGGGAATTCTGCAAATAGTCATCATCTCAGTTGGTTCCATTTTAATTCTTGAATTTTCCATCACGTTTCTAAAGCTGCAGTCTGCGTAGCACACTATAGTTTTGTTTATTGTCATGTGTACCGAGGTACAGTGAAAAGCTTTTTGGTTTCACGCCATCAAGTCGGCAGAAAGACAACACTTATCTTACAAGATAATTGTGTGTTGATCTGGAATGCTGGCAAGCTGTCAGTACCACACACACACACACACACACACACACACACACACACACACACACACACACACACACACACACACACACACACACACACACACACACACACACACACACACACACACACACACACACACACACACACACACACACACACACACACACACACACACACACACACACGAGACCTGAGTTCAATCCTGTTCCTGACTATGGGTGCTATCTACATGGAATTTGTACATTCTCCAAGTGAACACGTGGGTTTTTCCGGGTGCTCTGGGTTCCTCCCTCATCCCAAAGATGTGCAGGTTTGTAGGTTAATTGGCTTGGTAAAATGGTAATATTGTCCCTAGTGTGTGTAGGATAGTGCTAGTGTGTGGGGATCATTGGTCGGCACGGTATCTCTAAATGAAACTACACGATACTAAACTAAACGCCATCATCATATCTGCCTCAACCACCCTGGAACCATATTCCTTCCTTACACACGCACACGCACACACACACACTCACACTAAAAAGACACAAGTTGTCCAACCAGTGCATCAAATCATGAGAGGAATAGATCAGGTAGATGCACAGAGTCTCTTGCCCAGAGTAGGGGAATCGAGGACATAGGTTCAGGGTGAAGAGGAAAAGATAGAATAGGAATCTGAGGGGTATCTTTTTCACATAAAGGGTGGTGGGTGTATGGAACAAGCTGCCTGAGGAGGTAGTTGAGGCTGGGACTATCACAACGTTTAAGAAACATTTGGATAGGTACGGATAGGACAGGTTTGGAGGGATATGGACCAAACGCAGGCAGGTGAGACTAGTGTAGCTGAGACATGTTGGCCGGTGTAGGCAAGTTGGGCCGAAGGACCAGTTTCCACACTGTATCACTCTGTGACTCTATGAATATCTGCCTATCAAAATCCCCCACACGTGTTCCTTTGATCTCTCGGCCCCCTTGATCTCTCATTTTCACACCTTATCTTTCCTTATCTCTCATTTCCCTTTCCCCTGACTCAGACTGAAGAAGGGTCTCGACCCGAATCATTGCCCATTTCCTTCGCTCCATAGATGCTGCCTCACCCGCTGAGTTTCTCCAGCATTTTTGTCTACTCGTGACCCGAAACATCACCTACCCATGTTCTCCAGAGATGCTGCCTGACCCGCTGAGTTAGCTCAGTGATTGTATCTTTTATTTTGTAACAAGTAAGGATTTCACTGTTCCGTTCCTGGTGCTTATGACAATTAAACACTCTTGATGGTGGATTTGTGAAGGATCGTGTGACAGTCACTCTGAATAAGTTAGGCATAGCTCCACAAATGAGTAATCACCATGCAGGTGTGCCCAAACCACCCATAGGCACATTCCACAAGGCTGATTCATTGCTAATAAAGAACTCCTCCTGGTTCATTACACACAATGCTTAATCTTAGAGTTAAAGATCCGTAACAGCATAGAAGCAATTCAGAGATACAGCATGGAAACAGGCCCTTCGGCCCACCAAGTCCATGCCGACTTTCGATTACCCATTCACACTAGTTCAACATTATCCCATTTTCGCAACCCCCCCCCCCCCCCCCCCCCCACACACACGCACACACACACACACACACACATTGGGGTACTAGACAGTGGGCATTTACCAGTGACATACAAACCTGCACATGTTTGGGATGTGGTAGGAAACCAGAGTCCCAGGGAGAACATGCTAACTCCACAATGACAGCAAACCCGGGTGTCCGGCACCGTGATGCAGCAGCTCTACCCGCGTCACTTATTTTATCCTTTTACTTTTCCAGAAAATGGTTAACCCAGAAATATTTAGAACCTGCTCCCATCTTAGTGCAGAAGAGTTGTACCTCGAAATGGTGTCCAAAAGCAAATAGCCTGAGTTAGCATGCTATGAATGTCATCCAAACGACACCTCAACAAGATACAAACCAGTTAGTGCCTTAATGATCACATTGGATCAAGTACTTCAGTGTGAATGTGTTCAGCACCATCACAGTCATATAGGGCAGTCATGAGACAGTGCTAGTATGAATATGGTGTTATCGCTGATTAAATGGTGGAAGAATAACTTGAGACTGTGCTTCTAATTCTGGAGTTAACATAGTTTCATGTAAACAGTGAACAACAGGTGGTAGAGCCACTGCCTTGCAGCTGGGGGTGCATACTTCTGTATGGCAGTGCATAGAGTCATAGAGTCATACAGTACAGAAACAGGCCCTTTGGTCTAACTCTAACTCAGCCATGTCAAACAAGATGCCTCTTCTAAGCTTGACACATTTGCCCCCATTCTAAACCGTTCCTATCCTTGTACCTGTCCAAGGGTCTATTATATGCTGTTAGAGTAATTGCCTCAACTAGTTTCTCCGGCAGCTTGTTCCATATCGTAGCAAGGGGACAGAAGAAAAAAACTCAAGACTAGGGTGGCACAGTGCAGCAGCAGGTAGAGCCTCGCAACGCCAGTAACCCAAGCTTGACCCTGACCTCATGTGCTGTGTGTTTGGAGTTTGTATGTTCTACAAGGCCATGTGGGTTTCCTCCGGATGTTCCAGTTTCCTCCCACATCCTAAAGACGTGCGGGTTCATAGTTTTCATAGCAAAAGGATTTGAGTATAGGAGCAGGGAGGTTCTACTTCAGTTGTATAGGGTCTTGGTGAGACCACACCTGGAGTATTGCGTACAGTTCTGGTCTCCAAATCTGAGGAAGGACATTATTGCCATAGAGGGAGTGCAGAGAAGGTTCACCAGACTGATTCCTGGGATGTCAGGACTGTCTTATGAACAAAGACTGCATAGACTCGGTTTATACTCTCTAGAATTTAGGAGATTGAGAGGGGATCTTATAGAAACTTACAAAATTCTTAAGGGGTTGGACAGGCTAGATGCAGGAACATTGTTCCCGATGTTGGGGAGGTCCAGGACAAGGGGTCACAGCTTAAGGATCAGGGGGAAATCCTTTAGGACCGAGATGAGAAGGACTTTTTTTACACAGAGAGTGGTGGGTCTCTGGAACTCTCTGCCACAGAGGGTAGTTGAGGCCAGTTCATTGGCTATATTTAAGAGGGAGTTGGATGTGGCCCTTGTGGCTAAGGGGATCGGAGGGTATGGAGAGAAGGCAGGTACGGGATACTGAGTTGGATGATCAGCCATGATCATATTGAATGGCGGTGCAGGCTTGAAGGGCCGAATGGCCTACTCCTGCACCTAATTTCTATGTTTCTATGGGTTTGTGGCATAATGGGGTCTGCAAATTGCCCCGAGTGTGTAGAGAGTGGATGCGAAAGTGGCATATCAAACTCGTGTGAATAGGTAGACAAAAATTCTGGGGAAACTCAGCAGGTGAGGCAGCATCTATGGATGGGTGATCGATGGTCTGAACAGTGGTCCAAGCTTTGATCTCTGTGAAACACTATTTCCTACTTTCCAAAATCTGTACATGAAACTCCAATAATCTGGCATACTTGGGACTTGGGCCTGGAGTGACAGATTTTCCAGACAATTCGATGTTACTCCTCATATAATACCCTAAGTAATATCTCTCTGAATATCTGTCCTGGTCCCAGCAGTGTTAAAGAAGGAACTGCAGATGCTGGAAAATCGAGGGTACACAAAATGCTGGAGAAACTCAGCGGGTGCAGCAGCATCTAAGGAGCGAAGGAGATAGGCAACGTTTCAGGCCAAAACCTGGTGCACCCGCTGAGTTTCTCCAGAATTTTGTGTACCCTGGTCCCAGCACACTGAAGCAATCATGAAGAAAGCCCATCTGTGCCTCTACTTCCTCAGAAGATTGAGGAGATTCGGTAAGTCGATGAATGCTCTCTTGAATTTCTACAGGTGTACAGTAGAGAGCATATTGACTGGTTGGTAACTCGAATGACCAGGATTGAAGAAGATTGCAGATGGCGGTGAACACTGCCCAGTCCATCACGGGTACTGACCTCCCCTCCATCCAAGGGATCTACAGGAGTCACTGCCTCAAAAAGGCAGCCACCATCACCAGAGACCCACACCACCCTGGCCACGCTCTCATTTCACTCCTGCCATCAGGAAGACGGTATAAGGGCCTGAAAACTGTAACGTCCAGATTCAGGAACAGCTTCTTCCCAACAATGATCAGGCTATGAAACACAATAACCTCCAATTTAGCTCTGAAGAAGGGTTTCGGCCCGAAATGTTGCCTATTTCCTTCGCTCCATGGATGCTGCATCACCCGCTGAGTTTCTCCAGCACTTTTGTCTACCTCTGAATTGCAAATCTTTGGGGGGGGGGGGGGGGGGAGTAGCATTGTTTTTTTTCCTTTGCATTATTAATATTATTGTTATTATTATTTGTGTTTTTATATACTTAACTTTTATGCTTTACGTTGTAGAATCATAGACAATAGGTGCAGGAGTAGGCCATTCGGCCCTTCGAGCCTGCACCGCCATTCAATATGATCATGGCTGATCGTCCAACTCAGTATCCTGTACCTGCCTTCTCTCCATACCCCCTGTGGTGTTTTGAGTATCAAGTTTACATATATGTTGTGCTGCTGCGAGTAAGAATTTCATGACTTATTTTCGGGATATACGACAATAAAACACCCTCAACATCAAATATCTTTGCTTAACATCGCATCTTTTTTGAGCACTAAACAGGCGCGCGTCAGGACCCAGTGATGGTTTTGCGTGGACCGTCAATGGGTGGGGACAGGGAACTGGGGACTGACAGCTTTTAGCCACAAATCCGGTCGGGGAACTGCGCCATTTGCAACAAGCTGGGTCTATAGTTGGTGAGAATGTTTTCGGCTGCTGTGTTTTTTTTACATTATTTCAATCAGTGTCGGTTGGCAGTGGTCGGGGTTGTTGCGGGACGCTGAAACACATTGTATCCACCAGGAGAGACATTGTATCTAGTAGTGGAAACGTTGTATACAGCGGTAGAAACATTGTATCTAGTGGTGGGAACGTTGTATCAAGCGGCGGAAACATTGTATCTGGTAGCTTGGGCTGAAATTGTCGCGGATCGGCCTGCCTGGGGTTCCACTGAAATTAACCTCTCTGTCTCTCTCTCTGCCTCTCTCCCAGTCGCTTCATTCCCCAACTTCATCATGTTCCAAATCGGCAAGCTTCTGGGCGGCGGTGGCAGCTCTGGCCTGGCCGGCCAACTCTTGCAAGGCCTGGTAGGCGTGATTGGGTGAGTTTTTTTGCTGTCGACCCCCCCCCCCCACCCCATGTTCGATTTTGATTTAAGTGCTGTTTATATATAAATATTTTTAAAACAGCTCTCTGCATTATTCTGAACGGGTTGTGTATTAGAGCGGAGAGGGGGAGACAGCTCGGCCATTCGGCCCTGTGTGGCTATGCTAGCTCAATCCACCCCGACCAGGCCTAATCTCACTGGTCAGCACTTTTGGTCTGTAGAATGTTCATTGTCTAATCCGCCCTTTTAATTTTAAAAATACTATATTGCAAAATTAGATTTTTAAAATCAGAAAGTTTGCTTTTTAATGACTTCGGAGGAATGCGTGTTAGTATGCAGTATCGCCTGCGGGTTGCTGTAATTCGCTGGATCCACATTTCATTCGGGAACTCTTGATTGGAGAGCGGGCGTGGTCCACTGGCTCTGGCGGAGCAGCGCAAAGCCGTTGTTAAACCGGTTTATTCGCTCTGCATGTTTCCTTCGCGTTGTCTATTTCCTTCGCACCCGCTGAGTTTCTCCAGCACTTTTGTCTAACTTCGATTTTCCAGCATCTGCAGTTCCTTCTTAAACACCCTCGACCCGTCACTGGTTTCCGAACCAAGTTTCCAAGGGTTAACGTCGATTGGACCCGGGGGGGGGGGGGGGGGGAGAGGGGAGGGTCTCTCCGGAATAATGAGCTTTAAAGTCGGCCGCGGTATTTTTATAGTTAGCCTATTTTCTTCCACCATTTACTACAAGCATTTGGACCCACCCTGTTTGTACAGTATCTATTCTGACGCCAGCCACTCCCAGTCATGTAAAATTGTATTCAATGTGCCCTGTGTAAAGTACACCCTGCTACGATTCTATTGGTAATATGAATCAATATTTCGGTACTCTGAACATTAATATCCCTCCATCTGTTATTTGCACTTTATTAATTTATTAAGTCATGGGTGTATTTATGTATAGAATTGTAGTCAATGCCTTCTATGTTCTGTTGTGCTACGCAAAGAAAGATTTTCATTGTCCTGTCAGGGACACATGACAATAAACTCTTTTGACTTTGATATTTATCTACACCTTCCTGCCATCTCGGAATATTAAATTCCAGCGAGGTTATCAGAGCTTCATTTCCACTCGAAGTTTTCCTCCTGAGACGATCCCTTCACCCAAGGAATCAGTGGTCCTTTAATGAAATGTTCACCATTTAATTAACCTTTATGTCATAACCAGGAACTGCAGACGAAATGTGTAGGAAGGAACTGCAGGTGCTGGTTTAAACTGAAGATAGACACAAAAAAGCTGGAGTGAGTAACTCAGCGGGACAGGTGGCATCTCTGGGGAGAAGGAATGGGTGACGTTTCAGGTCTAGACCCATCTTCAGATACTGCAGATACGAAAGATAGACACAAAATGCTGGAGTAACTCAGTGGACCAGGCAGCATCTCTGGAGAAAATGGGTAGGTGACATTTTGGGATGGGACCCTTCCACAGCCAAATGGTTCTGAAGAAGGGTCTCGACCCGAAACGTCGCCCATCTCCTTCGCCCCTTAGATGCTGCTGCACCCGCTGAGTTTCTCCAGCTTTTTGTGTAACCCCAAATGGTTCTGAAGAAGGGTTGTCGCCAATTTTCTTTTGTGTGTATCTAATAAATGTTTATGCTACCTTGCTAAGCCAAGCATTTAAAGTAATCGGATGCAAACTAAGTGGGTGGATACACCTAACTAGGCAGGTAGGTGTGGTGCCACTAGCCTGCTGCACAGTTGTAGCAAAATCCATTTCCTGTTTCCCACCCCTCATAGTAAAGGCATTACTAATCTAGTATTTTCAAGTCCTTTGTTAAAAAGATCAGTCTGAAGAAGGGACTCGACCAGAAACGTCACCCCATTCTTCTCTCCAGAGATGCTGCCTGGCTGAGTTACTCCTGGATTTGGGTCTACCTTTGATTTATAGACAATAGGTGCAGGAGTAGGCCATTTGGCCCTTCGAGCCAGCACCGCCATTCAATGTGATCACGGCTGATCATCCCCAATCAGTACCCTGTTCTTGCCTTCTCCCATATCCCCTGACTCTTCTATCTTTAAGAGCCCTATCTAGCTCTCTTTGAAGGTATCTAGAGAATTGGCCTCCACCGCCCTCTGAGGCAGCATCTGCAGTACTGTTTAGTTTAGAGATAGCGCAGAAACAGGCCCTTTTGGCCCACTGGGTCCACGCTGACCAGCGATCCCAGCACATTACCAATATCCTACATGCCCTAGGGACAATTTTTACATTTGCTAAGCCATTAACCTACATACCTGTACATCTTTGGAGTGTGGGAGGAAAATGGAGATCTCGGAGAAAACCCACGCAGTTCACGGGGAGAACGTACAAACTCCGTACAGACAGCACCCGTAGTCGGGATGGAACCCAGGTCTCTGGTGCTGCATTCGCTGTAAGGCAGCAACTCTCCCGCTGCGCCACCGTGCCGCCCGTCTCTCCTACATAATCTAGTAAAGGCACCCTGTCTGCCAATACCAGCAGGATATCCTGGTTGCTAACTATTTTCACTGTTCTTCCTCTTCCCATAACTGACCTTTCTGTCCATTGTCTTTCTCCATTGGAAGAGTGAGGCCACATGCAGACTGGATGCACAGCACCATGTATGCTCCTTGGGTTGTTTACAATCCAACAGTATGAACATTGAATTCTGCAATTTCAAGTATTAACACCACCCCCCCCCCCCCCCCCCTCACCCCCTCACCCTTCTCTCCCTCCATGCACTCCTCTCCCATACTTTCTATCCCTCCTTTTTGCCCTTGGTCTCGCCAGAATGGCACTGGTCATTTCAGCCCAACGCGCCTCTGGTCCATATGATAGGCTTACTCCTTAAGAATAAGGGGTAAGCCATTTACAACGGAGACTAGGAAACACTTTTTCTCACAGAGAGTGGTGAGTCTGTGGAATTCTCTGCCTCAGAGAGCTCTGGATACTTTCAAGAGAGCTAGATAGGGCTCTTAAAAATAGCGGAGTCAGGGGATATGGGGAGAAGGCAGGAACCGGGTACTGATTGGGGAAGATCAGCCATGATCACATTGAATGGCGGTGCTGGCTCGAAGGGCCGAATGGCCTACTCCTGCACCTACTGTCCATTGTCTATTTAAGGTGATCTGTCCTTGTGGGTAGCGGAGGTTGATGTTGAGGGAGAAATTCAGTTATGGGTTCTTTGTCACCCACTCTACCAAATCCCTGCTTTCACTGGAAATACACTTGTGATAATGGGATATGCCAGTGGTGCTTACCTCTGGAAGCCGCCTGATAAATGGTAGAAGCAAGGAATTGCTGGTGTACAAAAGAGGTACGGAGTGGGTCAGGCAGCGTCTCAGAAGAATGTGGATAGGTGACAATGGACAATAGACAATAGGTGCAGGAGTAGAGGCCATTTGGCCCTTCGAGCCAGCACCACCATTCAATGTGATCATGACCGATCATCCCCAATCAGCACCCCGTTCCAGCCTTCTCCCCATATCCCCTGACTCCGCTATTTTTAAGAGCCCTATCTAGCTCTCTCATGAAAGCATCAAGAGAACCTGCCTCCACCGCCCTCTGAGGCAGAGAATTCCACAGACTCGCCACTCTCTGTGAGAAAAAGTGTTTCCTCATCTCCGTTCTAAATGGCTTACTCCTTATTCTTAAACTCTGGCCCCTTGTTCTGGACTCCCCCAACATCGGGAACATGTTTCCTGCCTCTAGTGTGTCCAAGCCCTTAACAATCTTATATGTTTCAATGAGATCCCCTCTCAAACTCCAGAGTGTACAAGCCCAGCTGCTCCAATCTCTCAGCATATGACAGTCCCGCCATCCCTGGAATTAACCTTGTAAACCTACGCTGCACTCCCGCAATAGCAAGAATGTCCTTCCTCAAATTAGGGGACCAAATCTGCACACAATGATGATTTGGGTTGGGACCCTTCAGTTCGAAGAAGGGTTTAGATCCAAAACACCATCTATCCATGTTCTCCCGAGATGCCACCCGACCCATTGAGTTCCTCCAATAATCTGTGACTTCAACAGATGAATGGTAGTTATTTGTTTAAGAAAGAACTGCAGATGCTGGAAAAATTGAAGGTAGACAAAAAAAACTGGAGAAACTCAGTGGGTGAGGCAGCATCAATGGAGTGAAGGAATAGGTGATGTTTTAGGTCGAGAGATCCGAAACATCGCCTATTCCTTGTCTCCATAGATGATGCCTCACCGGCTGAGTTTCTCCAGTATTTCTTGTCTACCAATGGTAGTTATTTGGATTGAGGGTGGAGCTGAAACGCGTGGGAGGTTTTCTTGGTCGCAAGTATCACCTTTGACACCTATTGCTCAAGGAATCCTGAAACTCCTGTTTCTGCAAATTGTAAAGGTGTGTGCACACAGCTAATTAAACCACTCAATGATGGTTCCTGTGGAATCCCAGTAGGAGTAACTTTAATACTCTAATTGCATTTGGGACGTTAGCCCTTCCCTTGGGCACCTCATGAAGAACAAGTCTTGGCCGCTTTGCCACATGGAGTTTAGTGCTGCCTTTGTGAATATTCCCATCTAGCTTTATGACGGCGAGAGCTTTATCCTGTTCTGCATGTTGATTCAATTATATTTAATTCAATGACTCAATCATACTTAATTGTCACAGGGACCTAGGTACAGTGAGATGTTTTGCATACAACCTGGTGAAATCGTACAGCAGACCTCACCTGGGCAGTGCACAAGAGGTGCCAAAGAAAGTTATAAAAGTTCACCCGACAGACCTATCTTCTGCCTGCCACTGCATGTGGCAGCTGGCGGCCCCCCTGCCTGGATCCTCCCCCCCCCCCTTTCCATTCTGGTTTTTCAAGAAGCCTTAAATGTGGTTCGAGCTTCACTAGGTGAGAGGCTCCAATACTGATCCATGACTAATGGTTGTAGGAAGTTCATGCCAACCATTGAGGTGTCGGGCATGGCACTAGTCTCTCGTATGTAGGATTGTGTTCCAAATTGGTTCTGGAGGCCAGATCAATGCTCCTGCACTGAACTGAGGGGGAGACTGAAAAATTGTCCAAGATTTGTTCTTGGAGCCTGCTCCACCAAGCACATGTTTTTCATTTGATTTCTACTGAGGTTCTGCATGATGCCACATCAGTTGGAAAGCAGGGTTGAATAGCAATCTCCCTCTGCTCAGTTACCCATGGTTCTCGTTGATGTCCTTTGTTTCCTCTTGGATTGCTTTCTAATTTGGTCAAGCAAAGAGCAGGAAATCCCAGCGGCCTCCGCGTAGCATTGTTGACCTGGTTGGTTGTGTATCTGGAGGCGTTACCAATGCTGTTGGTTATCTATGTTCATGGTGCATCATCTTCCATTCACAGTGTGAAAGAGCCACAGCTTAAGAATAAGGGGTGAGTTATTTAGAACGGAGACGAGGAAACACTTTTTTCACACAGAGAGCTGTGAGTGTGGAATTCTCTGCCTCAGAGGGCGGTTGAGGCTGGTTCTCTGGATACTTTCATGAGAGAGCTGGATAGGGCTCTTAAAGATAGCGGAGTCAGGGGATATGGGGAGAAGGCAGGAATGGGGTACGGATTGGGGATGATCAGCCATGATCACATTGAATCAGGATCGATTTTAACATTTAAAAGTAAAGTGGATAGGTATATGGACAGGAAGGGAATGGAGGGGTATGGCCTGAGTGCAGGTAGATGGGACTAGGAGAAAATAAATGGTCGGCACGGACTGGAAGGGCCGAGAAGGCCTGTTTCCGTGCTGTAATTGTTATATGGTTATTGAATGGCAGTGTAGGCTTGAAGGGCCGAATGGCCCACTCCTGTACCTGTTGTCTGTTGTCTATTGTCTGTAAGTAATGTCATTCATTTTTCAGTCACCCCAAAGTGGGTTTAATCCATTTCAATGGGAATCAAACTTAAAAAAAAATATATATATTTTTTAAAAATCACCATTACAATTTTCCTCCTGGTTCGTTTGCAGGAATGTTTCCCAAAGATGAGTTATTTCTAGGCGTGTTAGTGACCTTAACTGTGCTGCTGGCTGAGTATGTCACTGAGCAGATGTGTTCAAGATGGCTTCTTCCACTGATTCCTATTAAATTGTGGGCCAATGCGTTTATGATGCACATCAGATATCACCCCTGCAATGGGTGTCATGTGGCTGAACTTCCTGTCCACCTTCTCTTGGTCTTTGCTTATCAAGAAGGTCTTCAGACATGCCGTGGTGTTTGATGGGGTTTATCTTGAGAGCTCTCTGCTACAATGGTCCCTCGGTCATCATACCCAGTCAAATGGCAACTGTGAATGGCGCAAATTGGCTGAACAAGACACAGAACGGTACAGCACAAGAACGGGCACTTCGGCCCACAATGTCTGTGCTGAATATGATGCTTCTGTCTCATGTCTTGAGTTATGCTGAACCTGATGCCAAGACCATCTCTCAACTAGCTGCATCTGATCCATATCCCTCCATTCCCAGGATATCCATGCACCTGGACAAGTTGGCCTTCCAGTAGAAACATAGAAAATAGGTGCAGGAGGAGGCCATTCGGCCCTTCGAGCCATGTGATCATGGCTGATCGTTCGCTATCAATAACCCATGCCTGCCTTCTCCCCGTATCCCTTGACTGCACTCGCCCCTAGAGCTCTATCCAACTCTCTCTGAAATCCATGCCTCATGCCAACCTTGCAGGGAGATGTTGGTAGTCAAATGCCATTGGAGCTCAGTTGGAGAACTAGGATGGGGGGGGATGTAGGAAGGAACTGCAGACGCTGGTTTAAACCGAAGATAGACACAAAAAGCTGGAGTAACTCAGCGGGTCAGGCAGCATCTCTAGGGAAAAGGAATGGTTGCCGTTTTGGGTCATGAGGCGTCTCGACCGGATACGTCACCTGTTCCTATTCTCCAGACGTGCTGAGTTACCCAGCTTCTTGTGGTACCCGGGAAGCTTTGGTTGGGAATGACCACAGCCTAGTCTTCTCCTGCCACCTCTGGGCATCGAGAGGCAGCGCCCTGTGTAACTACCTCTTAAACACTTCATAGCGTATTTAAAGAGTAAATGTGACTCAAATTGATACGTTACATTGATCCAATTCGATACATTATCTAACAACCAAACTAGAGAAAGATGTATCAATTCTATTAAAATTTGGGGGGGGGAGTTAAAATTAATATTTTCATTCAACTACTTTTGCAAAGGAACACTGCCAGCAAGCAAATGCAGCCTGAATTGAGCAGAATATGTAGTATAAATGTTAACCACCAGTTTATATTGATTTTACAAATTTGGTTTTGTCTTTTTAAAAAAAAAAAAACCAGAACAAAAATACACGATTGCAGATAATGTCTCCTCATAAGTCAATTCCTTTCAGCATCCAGATCTTTCTCTTTAGAAAATATCAGGTGTTTGATTTGAACCACAGCCAAAAACGTACGTGAAGCCTCCTATCTGGAACCTTCAGCTAGCAACACTGGTTGAATTGACTTTGATGACACTTCCCATTTTGACTTTAAAGGGGTCACTGTTTCTCTTTCGGTGGATTACAACACATGGTGGATTGTGTGGCTAATGTCACAAAAGACTGACAGCGAACCTCCAATCAGCATTTCCATGAGAGTTACATGGATGCGGCAAGTTTGGAGGAATATGGACCAAACGCAAGCAGGTGGGACTAGTGTAGATGGGACATGTTGGCCGTAGTGGGCAAGTTGGGCTGAAGGGCCTGTTTCCACACTGTATCAATCTATGACTCTGAGAGAAATTTGTGGTTATTGATTTACAACCAATACTGTGGTGTCTTCACTCTCGATGTAGTTATCTTCTTTGTTTGGTATTGTCCTTTCTTGAGTTGGGTGCACAGACTGAAAAATCTGGGTATTCTTTTCAGCCTTGGTGTTTGAAATTGATAAATGTGCATTCTTTTAACGTTTGGAAGTTTTCTGATGGCTGCAGGATAAAACGATCAAATTCTGCTGTTCAGCAATTAGAATCATGAACTGACACGGCAAGAAAAAGGCCCTTCAGCCCCTTGACTCTGTACTGACCACGTGCACCAATCCTGCATTACTACCATTGTTATCATTATTCTCCCCTCATTTCCATCAATCCCCCCCCTCATCCGCACACAAGGGACATTTTACAGCAGCCAATCGCATGTATCGTATGTCTTTGGGATCTGGGGGGAAACCGGAGCGCCTGGGGGAAAACCCACACAGTCACAGGGAGATCATGCAAACTCCACATGGACATCACCCACGATCAGCATTGGAACTGGATCTCTGGGGCTTTGAGGAACAGCCCTACTAACTGGTCACCATGTCACCCCGATTCTGTTGGGAACCATTCATCGCTTATCGCCATGTTGGTGCTGGGGCAGCACAGTGGCACAACAGTAGAGCTGCTACTCCACAGCGGCAGAGATCGCGATTCGATCCTGACAATGGGTGCTGTCTGTGTGGAGTTTGCATGATCTCCCTGTGACCGTGTTAGTTTTCTCTGGGTGCTTCTGTTTCCTCCCATGTTCTCGGAAGTGGCGGCGCTGCTTGGCAGCTGCGGCTCATCTGTAGTCCGTCTGTTTTTAATTTTATTTTTGTCTTTGTGTCAGTTTTTAGCGTTTATTTTGGTTTATTAGGCTGTGTGTGTGTGGGGGGGGGGGAGGGTGGGAGAAACAGTTTTTTTTGTCTCTCCCTTCGGGGGGGATGTGACTTTTCTTGTCGTGTCCCCCGTCACCGTCTCCATCTGTGCTGAGGCCCTAATGGCGGAGCTGGCGGCCTCCAGCTTCCAGCGGCGGCACGGCTTCAGAGCTTCAGCGGCGACCTGGCTGCGGGCTGCGGTGCTCCAGTGGCGTTCCGGCGGCGGGCTCTGTGGCGGTGTTTTGGCATTCCGGCGGTGGCGGCGGCCTGGTTTCGGAGGCTCGGCCGCGGGCCTGGTGGACTGCAGCATCGGAGGCCTGGATCTCCTCAGCGCAGAGGGAGAACAAGGAGGAAAGAAGACAGAGACTCTAAGACTTTTGCCTTCCACCACAGTGAGGAGGTGTTTGGTGAACTCACTGTGGTGGATGTTAAATTTGTGCTTATTGTGTGGTTTTGTTACTTTTAATATATCTATGACTGCAGGCACGAAATTCCGTTCAGACCGAAAGGTCTGAATGACAATAAAGATAATTCAATTCAATTCATGTTCCAAAGACTTGCAAGTTTGTAGGTCAATTGGCCCTCTGTAAATTTCCCTAACTGTGTAGGGAGTGGATGAGAAAGTGGGCTAACCTGGAACTAGTGTGAACAGGTGATCGATGGTCTGCAAGGAATCGCTGTTTCTCTAAACTAGACTTAGCTAAACCTTGGCATTCTGCGCATGGGTGTTCAAGTGCAGAGGTCCGTGGTGAGGTTGGTCTAGATGATCCTCCACTGCTGAGCTCACCACATGTGTAGCACCGATGCACAGGGAGACAGACTGGTGAACTACTCATCCATTCCTCAGCCCAAGTTAATTTGCTTTTAATGTTTAAATAAAAAAAGTTTAATTTGTTAAAACAACAGCAGAAAAGCTGGAAGAACTCAGCCAGTCAAGCAACATCAGTATAAAGATGATGTACTTTCAGTTCCGACTCTCTCCCTCAGAATGGCTTCTCTCTTCATGGATGCTGCTTGATCTGCTGAGTTCTTCTGCTATTTCTAATTTTGTTTTGGATTCCCACATCTGTAGTTTCAATTTGTATTTTTTTTTCTCTCCATATTATTAAAACCAGGTCTGCAGCCTCAGAGTGGTGAGCTGTTGTGATGTATCGATATGGCATTAAAAAATTAAGTTTTTTTTAACTAGAACCATGCCTGGAAATAACTCGTCTTTTAAATTAAAAGCATGTGTACAAATGATAATAAACAACAAAGTGGTTACATAGCTTCAATTTTTTTGTTTTTTTTTAAAGAAATAAAGAAAGAAAGAGATAAGAGAAACTGTAAACTAGTAGAAAGAAAAAAAGCAAGGAGGAAAGGAGATTACAGACACCTTTATAGAAATGGAAATTTTTTATGACACCTTTATAGAAATGGAAAATTTTTATTATTTGAAGAGTTACAAGATATTTTTGGATTACCTTCACAACACCATTTTAGGTATTTACAAATTAGAGATTTTATTAAATGTAACACACAAGACTATAAAAAAAAAGAACCAGGCTTATTAGATGAGCTGTTTAATTTACATCCAAATACGGATAAGCTTATAGCTTATATATACAATATTATTTTAGATAAAGAGAACCCAACAACTGAAACATATCGTCAAGCATGGGAAAATGAAATCGGATTACCTATAACAAAAGAAACTTGGGAAGAATGCTTACAAAGAATACATTGGTGTTCTTTGAATGCCAGACATACACTGATACAATTTAAAGTTATATATAGATTACACTACTCGAAAACCAAATTAAAAAGTATTTTTCCTAGTCTCTCCTCTATTTGTGATAAATGTAAGAATCTTGAAGCAAATTTAATACATAGTTTGGTAACGTGTCCACGGTTGAATTATTATTGGATTGAAATTTTTAAAGTTATTTCGGAAGTTCTTAAGGTTGAACTCGACCCAGACCCAAAATTAATAATATTCGGAATCCCGGAGCCAAATTTGGTACTCACGGTTAATCAAAGAAATTTTTTTGATTACTGTTTAATAATAGGGAAAAAAATGATACTTAAATTTTGGAAGGGAACATTATCTCCAACAATTAAAATGTGGAAAGCAGAGATGTTGGAGACGTTGAATTTGGAAAGAATTAGATTTGTCCTTTTGGACAGGTATAATTCTTTTGAATCGATATGGTCTCCATATATACAGTATTTAGAAAAGTAGCTATTCTTGGAATCACGGCTCGACGGACACCCTATGGATCCGATGCGAATAACTTACTTATAATTGATATTATTGTGCATTTATTAGAGATATTTCTGAATGAAATAGTATTTCGTATAATGACTTTAGTTTTTGTTTATATATATGTAATATTTTTGTTTTTCAAATTTTCCCTTTTTATTTTCTTTTTATTTACGATTGAAGTATGTGGGAAGAATTTTTTATTTTATTTTATTTTTTTTTATTTACTCTTTTTTCTTTTCTCTTTTATATATCTTTTTCTTTATTTCCAAAAAATAGAAGATATTAAGTATTGATATGTTATTTGTAGTAATATTGAATTAAGGTGTTAGTTTATAAAGTAAGCTTTACATTGTAAACGGTTTACTTCAAATAAAAAAATATTTAAATAAGGAAAGGAGATTACAAATTATAAAGATTGTAGAGATCGATCCGGGAGATATTGAGTTTAGTTGCTCATCCAACCCTAAACTCAAGTTGTGACTTTAATTTTGTGTTAAACCAGTTTATTTTATTAAAAATTCAATAAATGGAGACCATATTTTGAAAAATAATGTGGCATCTCGACAAAGAATCGAGCGTGTGGGCTTAGACTTGGCGTTGTCTCGGGCAGCTTTGGGGTCGGGAGGGTGATGGATATCTATACTGGGGCTGAACGGGTGCGGTCCGGTCTGGCTGTGTGTTGGCGGTTTACGGGTTGGACACACTGAGGCGTTTGATTGTGTGCGGAACTTGTTCACTTCAGGGCTGCCAACATCTGGTGAGAGTTGGGAGTGAGAAATTGCAAGAGACAAAGCTCGAGGGAGCGTAGCAACTGGGGGGAGGGGGGGGCTTCCTTGTTATCTAACATGCCAGTTACTTTGTCGAATAAGCCATCAGTTGGTTGAACACAATTTTTCTTCCATTAAATTATACTCACTCAGTAGTCTGTTACCATTTGCCTCCCCCCCCCCCTCTCTCCCTCCCACTCTCTGTCCACACACTCTCTCCTCTCTCTCACCTCTCCCTCCCACCTCACTCTCCCACTTGCTCTCTCCCCTCTCTGTCTCTATCTCCTCTTTCTCTATGCCCCCCTCTCTCTCTCTCTTGCCCCGTTTCTCTCTCTTCCCTCTTTCTTCCCTCTCTCCTCTCTCTCTCTTCCTCTTTCCCCCCTCCCCCCCCCCTTTCTCTCTCCCCATTCGCTCCCCCCCCCTGTCTCCTTCCCCTCTCTCTCTCTCTCTCCGCCTCCCTTGGAGGGACAGAGACTCTCACGGCAGTGACGCCTCCGACGGCCCGGGACTCTTGAACTGAACTGGTCCATGGGCGGAGCTTCAGCGAGCGACTCGCCAACCCCGCAAACACTGGCCAGCGCCGGCTCCCCGCATCTGTCCCCGCCGCTGGTTCTGCTTCCATCCCTCCCTCAGCCCCGGCTCTCCAACACCCGTGGCCCATGCAGTTTACCTGAGTTTTGACATTTTCGTTAATCACAGAATTTCTCACGACCGAGCGTGAGAAATTTGTGATCAGCGTGAGAGCGTGAGAATTTCTCGAAATGAGTGAGTCTCACGCTCAAAGCGTGAGAGTTGGCAGCCCTGTTCACTTTCTGATGCTTGATGAGCATAGACATACAGCTTGGAAATGGGTTTTTCAGCCCAACCTGCCCACACCAACCAACACTGCACTAATGTGTCCACACTCGCACCTGCCTGCCCTTGGCCAGTATCTCTCTAAACCTATCCTATCCATGTATGTGTCCAAATACTATTTAAATGTTGTAATTGTACTGGCTCTACTACCTCCTCTGGCAGTTTGCTCCATGTACCTCCCACCCAGCGTATGTGTTGTATGGATCTTGTGTAGGGCGTGCACAGCCTAAAGCTGGTGGACAACTTGTTCTATTTGATTGTGCATGCCGGGTTGATTGCATTTGTCGAAACAGGGCGGACCACGTGAAGGTTGCAATCTCCCATCCCACTGTATGTATGGAGCAGGCACGTGCCGTCAGGGTAGGCAAGGTAGGCACTGCCTACCCTGACTAAAATTATAACATAGTAATAACTAAATATAAATAACAAAGGCATGGGAGAATTATGCCTATGCAAGAGATCGATCTCTTTGGTAGGCATAATTCTCCGTGCCTTTCATCCGCAGCGCTTGTAACACGGGAAGCTCTGTGCAGCCCACGTGCCGTCACCGCTGCCTGAAGCCGTCACTTTCAAGCGGGGCTGAAGGCAGCAGAAACTCTGCCTTTGCAGCACTGCGCATGTGCATCAGTCTACTGCGCATGCACCGCGCAAGTTTCTTGGCGGGGTTTTCAAATATGGATTGTCAATATTTAAGTGTATGTTAGGTAACAAAGAGAGAAGAATGGAGTTTGTGTACCAATAATGTGGTACGTACATTTTGTGTTTATGTTTTTAAATACTGTATTTCCCGGGGGGTGGGGGTGGGGGGAGAGCTCCTTTCACAGCGTTTGGCGAGTCTGGCCCCGGGTAAAGTTGCGGGGAGGGCACAAATGTTATGAATGAGGGGATTGTTTAATGCCACTTGCGACGCTCCTTGCACGGAGGTGTGGAATGCCACCGCATTGAGGCCGGGGGGGGGGGAGAAGTAGCTCGGATGGCTGAGCGGCCGCCGGGCCGGACAGCGGAACCAGCCGCCACCTTAGCTCCTTCTGCCAGTCCCCGCTCACCTCTGGCAGTTCTCCGTCTAAAAACCTCTCTCCTGCCGCTCGCTGGCCTCACTCATGTCCTTAAATTCCTACAGCGCGATTGAGGTTACTCGGCTGTGGGAATTTAAGGATTTGCAGGAAGCCGCTGACATGAGTGAAGTTGGCGAACGGCAGGTGACAGGTGTTCCGACGGAGAGCACTGCCAAAGGTGAGCGGGCCGGCAGAAGGGGCTGAAGTGGCGGCCAGTTCTGCTGTCGGGTCCCGGTGGCCGCTCGTAGCTCCCTGAGCTGCTTCTATCCCCAGCTACAGTGCGTGGCTTCGCGCCCGGACAGCTGCGGTAGCGGTGATGAAGTGAGTTACTGGCAGTATCCCCGACACCCTCCTTCTCAACACTCGTGCCCTGCCCACAACTTTACCCCGGCACAGACTCTCCACACGCTGTGAAAGGAACTGTTCCCTCAATTGGTCTAGGACGAGGAAGCCTTGGGCAAATTGAAATGTCACTGTTTTATTTATTTATTTAACGGAGAGAACAATCTGCGCATGCGCGGTTTAATTTTATAAAGCGGACTGAGTGACTACCCTGAGTAATTACTCACGGCACGTGCCTGACATGGTGCACTGTTAACATGCATATCTAAAATCTAAGATGTGTGGAAGTTTTAACATTTTCTCTCTCTCTCCCTTTCTCCTTTGCCGTCTTATAGCCAAATGTCCACCGGACCGGTGAGTACGTCCAACCTGCCTTGCTCTTTAAAGCCAGTCGGGATTAGTACTTGGTTTAAGTTTAGAGTGTTCACACTTGCGCTATGTGTCATGTTCTAACTAGACTAATCTTCGATAGTCTGGGACAGCGGTGGGGAGTGATCTAGCCTGAACTTATAAAATTATCAAAGGACTGGACAAGCTAGATGCAGGACAAATGTTCCCAATGTTGGGCGAGTCCAGAACCAGGGGCCACAGTCTTAGAATAAAGGGGAGGCCATTTAAGACTGAGGTGAGAAAAAACGTTTTCACCCAGAGAGTTGTGAATTTGTGGAATTCCCTGCCACAGAGGGCAGTGGAGGCCAAATCACTGAATGGATTTAAGAGGGAGTTAGATAGAGCTCTAGGGGCTAGTGGAGTCGAGGGATATGGGGAGAAAGCAGGCATGGGTTATTGACTGGGGACGAACACAATGAATGGTGGTGCTGGCTCGAAGGGCTGAATGGCCTCCTCCTGCACCTATTATCTATGTTTCTGGGAAGTAGTAATGTTGCCTGAAACCATTGGCTTCCATTCTGATCATTTGGCTCAAGAACAACCATTCCTAGATAGTTACTGGAGGATAAAAATTACATATTTTTGTTTATTGAAGAGTTGGGCTCACTAGGTGGGGAGGATTCATAAATTAATCAAATTTGGAATACTTCATAGACACAAAATGCTGGAGTAAATCAGTAGGTCAGTAACTGCAGTTGCAGTTCCTTCCCACATTACTGAAACACTTTATTACTGCCTATGGTGACGGGGTGTACACAACTGTGGGTCATAGAAACATAGAAATTAGGTGCAGGAGTAGGCCATTCGGCCCTTCGAGCCTGCACCACCATTCAATATGACCATGGCTGATCATCCAACTCAGTATCCCGTACCTGCCTTCTCTCCATACCCTCTGATCCCCTTAGCCACAAGGGCCACATCTAACTCCCTCTTGAATATAGCCAATGAACTGGCCTCAACTACCCTCTGGCAGAGAGTTCCAGAGACCCACCACTCTCTGTGTGAAAAAAGTCCTTCTCATCTCGGTCCTAAAGGATCCTTGGATGTTGGGAAGGGAAGAACTGAAGGAATGGAAAGGGGCAGGTGTTACCTTCCCTGCAGTGGCGTGTGATGGGCTGTGGTTAGTGTGACCGGTTGTTTAGTGGGGTCATTATCTGGGAGGGGGGGGGGGGAAGATCAAAGGAGGACGTGGTATGGGGAAACTGCTGTGGGGGGAGGGGGGATTGAATGAAGAACCTGAGAGGGGGGGAACGTTTTTTTTTTGGGGGGGGAAGGGGAACCAAGGAGGACCCGCCGATGGGGAATAAAGGAGGCCTTGGCATGGGATACTTTGTAACCTTGTCTGCACCCCTTACGTGGTGACTCTTCGCATACCTTGGATATGCTAAACGAAGGATCTCACTGACTCATCGCATGTGACAGTTACGGGCCCGTCCCACTTACGCGACTTTTTCAGCAACTGCAGGCACCCGCCACAGGTAGTTAGTTGCAGGTTCCCGAAAATTTTCAACGTGTTGAAAATCCAGCGGCGACCAGAAAGACGCTACAACTTTTTGGGCGACCGAGGACACGACTCACGACCGTATAGGCGACATGTCGCGGGGTTGAAGCCTGTATGGTCGTGAGTGGTCGCCCAAAGAGTTGTGCCTTGTTCTGGTCGCCGCTGCATTTTCAACATGTTGAGAATTTTCGGCGACCTGTAACGACCTATGACGGGTGCCGGCAGTCGCCCAAAAAGTCGCGTAAGTGGGACAGGCCCTTTAATGTAATAACTGGCAAGAATATGTGTAGTCAGAATTGTCAATGCAACCACTATCTTGGAGCAGGTTGGCTCCTTGATTTAACATTATCAACCTTTTAGGGTTGGGGAAAGTTGTGGGCTTTGCTTGTGGCCAAAATGGTTTCCTTGTCTCGAGCTCATTAACACAAGATTACGATCACATTTTGTAGTAGGGCTGTCTGTTGAGGTCCTCCGACTTCTGCCCACTTTTTTGACTCTTGCTTTGTAGGCCGAACAGCCCCGCCATGTTTCACAGATTGAGTCCAGTGAGAACGAAGAGGAAAGAAGGTTCCGGCAAATCTTCAAACGGCTGGCAGGAGATGTGAGTATGAAATGTGCACTCGACCACTCGCGCGTTCGTTCGAAACTCTTCGACGACACCCCCCCCCCCCCCCCCCCCCCCCCCGTGCGAGGTCTGCAGGCTTGTCCCACATTAAGTTGGATACTGCTCTTTAGGCTAACGGAATCAAGGGATGTGGGGAGAGAGAAAGCAGGAACGGGGGGCACTGATTCTGGATGATCAGCCGCGATCATATTGAATGGCGGTGCTGGCTCAAAGGGCCGAATGGCCCTCTCCTGCACCTATTTTCTATATTTTTATTTGTCACCCATGGATCTGGCACAGAGGAAGAGATGAAACCTGGGGCAGATGAGTCTTGGTCATGTTGAATGGTGGTGCATATTCTAGGGAGTTTTGTGGCTGATTACATAGAAACATAGAAATTAGGTGCAGGAGTAGGCCATTCGGCCCTTCGAGCCTGCACCGCCATTCAATATGACCATGGCTGATCATCCAACTCAGTATCCCGTACCTGCTTTCTCTCCATACCCTCTGATCCCCTTAGCCACAAGGGCCACATCTAACTCCCTCTTAAATATAGCCAATGAACTGGCCTCAACTACCCTCTGTGGCAGAGAGTTCCAGAGACCCACCACTCTCTGTGTGAAAAAATTTCTTCTCATCTCGGTCCTAAAGGATTTCCCCCTTATCCTTAAGCTGTGACCCCTTGTCCTGGACCTCCCCAACATCGGGAACAATCTTCCTGCATCTAGCCTGTCCAACCCCTTAAGAATTTTGTAAGTTTCTATAAGATCCCCTCTCAATCTCCTAAATTCTAGAGAGTATAAACCGAGTCTATGCAGTCTTTGTTCATAAGACAGTCCTGACATCCCAGGAATCAGTCTGGTGAACCTTCTCTGCACTCCCTCTATGGCAATAATGTCCTTCCTCAGATTTGGAGACCAGAACTGTACGCAATACTCCAGGTGTGGTCTCACCAAGACCCTATACAACTGAAGTCGAACCTCCCTGCTCCTATACTCAAATCCTTTTGCTATGATTACTGCTCCTATTGCCCAGGGCGGGGGGAGTGAAGGGAAAGTGAATGAACGTATCCAGTAACATTAGGGAACTTGATGTAAATGCTGCTGCTGAGTATTTTGGACGCTGTGTGTGCGCGTGAGTCACCAGACCTACCCTTAATTAGCTTTCGACCCAACCTTTAATAAACAACTGCTGGAGGCAGTGAGCGGAGAAACCTGCCTTGGGCCATTCCTCCCTCTCTCCCTCCCTCTTTTGGGAAGCAATGGACAGAAACTATAGTGGGCGGCACAGTGCTGCTGCTGGTAGAGCTGCTACCTTGAAGCTTCAACCCTGATCTCTGGTCTCTGCCTTTGTGACCACGTGGGTTTCCTCTGGGTGCTCCGGTTTCCACCCACATTCAATAGACGCGAGGATTCTACTGGCTGCTGTAAATAATCGAGAATGTTTTTTAAAAAAATGGTCAGATGCACTGAGAACACAACAATGTAATTCTTGTGTCGGAAGGAACTGCAGATGCTGGTTTAAACCGAAGATAGACACAAAATGCTGGAGTGACTCGGAGGGACAGGCAGCATGCCTGGAGAAAAGGAATGAGTTTCGGGTCGAGAACTGAGAAATCAATTCTTGTTGCAGCTTTACAGGCAAATCAATGCAAGAAATAATTGATTATTATTACTTGTAGTATATTTATCAGTTATACTAGGTAACCAGACCATGTAAAGTGTCGAGATGTAGAAAACAAACAACTTCAGGTGCTGGAGTATAATACATAAAAGGACACAAAGTGCTGGAGTAACTCAACAGGTCAGGCAGCATCTCTGATTTTGCCTGACCAGCTGAGTTAAGGGCCTGTCCCACTTTCACGACTAAATTCTTTAATCTCCATTTTTGTTACTCATGGACATTTTTTATCGGGCTGGAAAAAAACGTCCCGACTTACCTGATGCCATGATTACCTACGCCTGGCATAACGATCCTCTACGATACATCCATGAACTCCTGTGACCTCCTATGGGCTCGTTACGAACATTCATAACAAAAGGATTTGAGTACAGGAGCAGGGAAGTTCTACTGCAGTTGTACAGGGTCTTGGTGAGACCACACCTGGAGTATTGCGTACAGTTTTGGTCTCCTAATCTGAGGAAAGACATCCTTGCCATAGAGGGAGTACAGAGAAGGTTCACCAGACTGATTCCTGGGATGGCAGGACTTTCATATGAGGAAAGACTGGATAGACTCAGCTTGTACTCGCTGGAATTTAGAAGATTGAAGGGGGATCTTATAGAAACTTACAAAATTCTTCAGGGGTTGGACAGGCTAGATGCAGGTAGATTGTTCCAGATGTTGGGGAGGTCCAGAACAAGGGGTCACAGTTTAAGGATAAGGGGGAAGTCTTTTAGGACCGAGATGAGAAAAACATTTTTCACACAGAGAGTGGTGAATCTGTGGAATTCTCTGCCACAGAAGGTAGTTGAGGCCAGTTCATTGGCTATATTTATGAGGGAGTTGGATGTGGCCCTTGTGGCTAAAGGGATCAGGGGGTATGGAGAGAAGGCAGGTACGGGATACTGAGTTGGATGATCAGCCATGATCGTATTGAATGGCGGTGCAGGCTCGAAGGGCCGAATGGCCTACTCCTGCACCTTTTGTCTATATTTCTATGTTTCTGCGAGTTTGAATCGGGGGGGGGGGGGGGAAACTCGGGAGGATTTGTGAATTACCTCGTGAAAGTGGGACAGTCCTTTCACTCACACATTTTATGTAAAGAGTCCATAGCCATTCAGAGTGCAACCTACAAAGATTGCATGGTCATTCGTAATGCCATCTAGAAAGAGTCCAAAGATATTCATTGCTGGGATAGGGTTGAGGTAATGGTGAGCAGAGGGGTTCAAGGGACAGATGGCTAATGGGAATGTTGGTGAAATAAAATGGAACTAATTCATTGCAGAATAATGAAAGGCATAGATAGAGTTGAGTCTAGGACCAGAGGTCGCAGTATCAGAATTAAAGGGTGCTCTTTCAGAAAGGAGATGAGGAGGAGCTTCTTTAGTCAGAGGATAGTTAATCTGTGGAACTCCTTGCCACAGAGGGCTGTAGAGGCCGTCGGTGGATATTATTAAGGCAGAGATAGACAAATTCTTGATTAGAACGGATGTCAAGGGTTATTGAGAGAAGGCAGGAAAATGGGATTAGGAGGCAGAGATCAGCCATGATTGAATGGTGAAGTAGACTCGATGGGCTGAATGGCCTAATTCTACTCCTATAACTTGTGTAATGTGTGTGGGTGTTAATGGTGTTACAATCTTGCTGGCCCAAGTGGGAATAGTTTGTGCTCTGACTAAATAATCCGATACCATCTCCATGACTCTTGACAGTAGTGATCCACCACCCCTTCACAGCTCAGCTGACCTCATAGGCAGAAGCATCCGCAGGCCATTCAGCCCCTTGACCCTGCTGTGCCTTGGGTGGCCTTTTACCTCCGTGCACCATTCTTGCGCTAAACTCTGACCTCCCATTCCCTACATCTCTAAAATGTGATGATCTCTCTTGAAGCCACTTGTCGAATGAATCTCCGTGGGCCCTCTGGATTGACAATGGTTTCTTCCTGCCAGATGTACAAAACACAAACGTGATTTTGGATAGCTCGAAGACAGACACAAAATGCTGGAGTAACTCAGCGCTACAGGCAGCATCTCTGGAGAGAAGGAATGGTTCCTTCTCATTCCCATTCCTTCTCTCCAGAGATGCTGCCTGTCCCGCTGAGTTACTCCAGCATTTTTGTGTCTATCTTCGATTTAAACCAGCAACTGCAGCTCCTTCCCACACATGTTTTGGATAAACTTGGACAAACTTTATCTTGCAAGCTATCCTGGCAGATTATTACCATACAATCATACCATACATGACTGCAATGGGTAGTTCAAGTAGAAAAATAAAACTGGGTGCTGAATGTAGTGTTACAGCTATGAAGCAAGTGCAGATTTAAAAAAAAAGTTCAGGGGCTGAAATAAGGTAGATTGGACTATCAGGAATTCATCCTTGGCATTCAAGGTTTGATAACAGTGGATATGTGCAGATGGAACAGTGGATATGTGGATATGGAACAGATGCAGTATAATGTGGATAAATGTGAGGTTATCCACTTTGGTGGCAAAAATAGGAAAACCGACTACTATCTAAATGGTGGCCGATTAGGAAAAGGGGAGATGCAGCGCGACCTGGGTGTCATGGTACACCAGTCATTGAAAGTAGGCATGCAGGTACAGCAGGCAGTGAAGAAAGCCAATGGTATGTTAGCTTTCATAGCAAAAGGATTTGAGTATAGGAGCAGGGAGGTTCTACTTCAGTTGTATAGGGTCTTGGTGAGGCCACACCTGGAGTATTGCATACAGTTCTGGTCTCCAAATCTGAGGAAGGACATTATTGCCATAGAGGGAGTGCAGCGAAGGTTTACCAGACTGATTCCTGGGATGTCAGGACTGTCTTATGAACAAAGACTGCATAGACTCGGTTTATATTCTCTAGAATTTAGGAGATTGAGAGGGGATCTTATAAAAAATTTACAAGATTCTTAAGGGGTTGGACAGGCTAGATGCAGGAAGATTGTTCCCGATGTTCCAAATCTGAGGAAAGACATCCTTGCCATAGAGGGGGTACAGAGAAGATTCACCAGACTGATTCCTGGGATGTCAGGACTTTCATATGAGGAAAGATTGGATAGACTCGGTTTGTACTCGATGGAATTTAGAAGATTGAGGGGGGATCTTATAGAAACCTACAAAATTCTTAAGGGGTTGGACAAGCTAGATGCTGGAAGATTGTTCCCGATGTTGGGGGAGTCCAGAACAAGGGGTCACAGTCTAAGGATAAGGGGGAATTCCTTTAGGACCGAAATGAGGAAAACATTCTTTACACAGAGAGTGGTGAGTCTCTGGAATTCTCTGCCACAGAAGGTAGTTGAGGCCAGTTCATTGGCTATATTTAAGAGGGCGTTAGATGTGGCACTTGTGGCTAAAGGGATCAGGGGGTATGGAGAGAAGGCAGGTACGGGATACTGAGTTGAATGATCAGCCATGATCACATTGAATGGCGGTGCAGGCTCGAAGGGCCGAATGGCCTACTCCTGCACCTATTTTCTATGTTTCTATGTTTCTATGATGTTGGGGAGGTCCAGGACAAGGGGTCACAGCTTAAGGATAAGGGGGAAATCCTTTAGGACCGAGATGAGAAGGAATTTTTTCACACAGAGAGTGGTGGGTCTCTGGAACTCTCTGCCACAGAGGGTAGTTGAGGCCAGTTCATTGGCTATATTTAAGAGGGAGTTAGATGTGACCCTTGTGGCTAAGGGGATCAGAGGGTATGGAGAGAAGGCAGGTACGGGATACTGAGTTGGATGATCAGCCATGATCATATTGAATGGCAGTGCAGGCTCGAAGGGCCGAATGGCCTACTCCTGCACCTAATTTCTATGTTTCTATATGAAGCTATTTTTGAAAGTGGTTGTTGGTATCCTTGTGTTCTTCCTGCAGTTGGTGCCTGAATAGTCACGTTGAATTAATGCCAAGTATTGTAGACTAAAGCACTTTTATTTTGCAGGACATGGAGGTTAGTCCCACAGAACTGATGAACATGCTCAACCAAATTATCTGCAGACGTAAGTAGGGTTTTTATATTTTGTGCCCTTGAATCTACATAGCTCTGATTTTTATATGGAATTGTATGTTTAAGTGTTAGCGTGGCACAGTTTCAAACTCAAGTTCCCAACTCTGGGAATCTGACCATTGTTTGCTAACATCACAGTTATGAGAGGGTGTAGGTCTGACAGGAAGTTTCTTCTGATACTTTAAACTTGCAAATTCCCAGTTGGTTTTCTATTCAATGTAAATTCCTCTACTTGCACCAGTTGGATTGGATTGTGATTTTCTTAATTAGCTGCAGGGTTCAGCCAAAGACCACATTTTATGTGCAGGTTTGTTAGAAAATTAACCATGGGAAGCCTTGGTTAAATAAATGATTCTTGGATGAACTTGTCCTCACTTAATTTGTACCATTGCAAACAAAAGTGGCTTAGTTGGTAGAGCTGCTGCCTCACAGCTCCAGAGGCTCGTGTACCTCGATCTTGACCTTGGGTGCTGTCTGTGTGCAGTTTGCAGCTACTCTGGTTACCTCTCGCGCCTCAAAGACGTGTGGGTTTGTTGGTTAATTGGCTCTATAAAAAAAAAATGTCTCTAGTGTGTAGGGAGTGATGGGGAAAGTGAGATAACATAGAACTAGTGGGGTCGACATGGACTGGTTGGGCCGAAGGGCCTGTTTCTGTGCTATAGTTTTCAGTCAAATGTTTGTGGTCAAAGGGTTAATATAAATATACTAGGAAGTTATGGTGGTATTGTGAATATGATAAAGTTTCCATATACTACTTGAGTTTTGTGATCTTTGTTTCATTTCCCAGTGGAGCTTTATTAGATTAGGAAAGATACACACATTAGTCTTTGATTTATTCCCACAGTGAATTGGGTGCATATTCTTTTCTAGGTGAAGTAAATCTGATGTGTACAGATATCCTTGCCAATGCTCAGCTGAGCAATAGCCAACCCTAACCACGACTGAACTAACTAAAGGGTCTACTTTCTTTACCAAAGACATTTTGGATTTGTTTCCAATAAAATTCAATTGCGTTGATCACTCATTTTGTGAAAGTAAAATTGAGTGGGGAAGATTCAAACAAGAGGACATGATTTGAGAATTAAGGGGCAGAAGTTTAGGGGTAACATGAGGGGGAACTTCTTTACTCAGAGAGTGGTGGCTGTGTGGAATGAGCTTCCAGTGGAGGTGGTGGAGGCAGGTTTGATTTTATCATTTAAAAATAAATTGGATAGGAATATGGACGGGAAGGGAATGGAGGGTTATGATCTGAGTGCAGGTAGATGGGACTAGGTGAGAGTAAGTGTTCGGCACGGACTGGAAGGGCCAAGGTGGCCTGTTTCCGTGCTGTAATTGTTATATGGTTTATATGGTACTGACTTAATTTGCCACTTTACACTTCTTTGGCCCACAGAATAACATTCTAACATTGGTCTAAAAATGGATTAATTATTCAAAATGTAAAATTATTTTCGAAACAACAAACTTCAGATGCTGGCTTACAAAATGAAGACACATTGCTGGAGTAACTCAGTGTGTCAAGCAGAATCTCTGGCAAAGGTGGATAGATCATAAGTGTTAGTAGAATTAGGCCATTTGGCCCATCAAGTCTAGTCCACCATTCAATCGTGGCTGATCTATCGTAGACGCAAAAAGCTGGAGTAACTCAACGGGCCAGGCAGCATCTCTGGAGGGAAGGAATAGGTGACGTTTCCGGTCTTCAGTCAGTTACTCCAGCATTTTGTGTCCACCTTTGATTTAAACCAGCATTTCCTACACATGGCTGATCTATCTCTCCCTTTTAACCCCATTCTCCTGCCTTCTCCACAGAACCTCTGACGCCCGTACTAATCAAGAATCTAACTCTCTCTGCCTTAAATATATCCACTGCCTTTGCCTCCATAGCATTCTGTGGCAAAGAATTCCACAGATTCACCGCCCTCTGACTGAAGAGGCTTCAAGAAAGTTGCTCACTTCCACCTTCTCTGGGGCAGTGGGCCACGGACGGAATGGATCACCAGAGTTTCCAACACCTCACAATCCCACTCTGCATCTTTAAATCTCTCGTTCTTCTGCAAATAGAGAGATTTTAAAAACAATTAGAAAGAATTACTTTTGGACTGGACATGGCATAATGGTGATGGTGTCCACTGCCTTCTCATTGAAGTTTGTTGTTTTATTGATGATTTTTAAAAATATATAATGTTTATTAGAGTAGGTAAGCAGTGAATTAGCAAACACATGTTATGATAGCAATATTTTGTGTACAGCAATCATACATTATTAATATTATCAAATGAATCATTTTGTCTCTAATTTTTTTTTCATTTATAAAAAGGGAGAAAAATCAAATAAAAATCAAAAATCAATCCTAAAGAATGGATTAATTTACCATTAATACATCATTGCCGATAAGATCAAGGAATATAGAATATAACTTTTCATCTAATCCTGAGATTTATTGATGATTTGCCTCAAAATGGGCACCTGGTTGTTCTTTGATCATTGTGGGGCAGTCCTTGCTTCTTTAAACTGGCAGAGGGTGTTTCGTCTACAATGGGCATTGGAGCCATTCAATTGCACTGGAAAGTGGGGTTGGTATAGAGGTGAACATGAGTGGATTCAACTTCATTGCCGTGTGACTGGCAATGAGGTTTGAGGACAACACGGGAATACGGTAGGGCCTGTCCCACTTGGCGGTTTCTCCCCCCCCCCCACCCCCCCAAAATCGACTGCTGGTGTCATATCAGTGTTGCCAAAAGATTTTGAACGTTTCAAAATTCAGTGGCGACAAACAAAAAAGTTGAGACATTTGCCGCTCGTCATACGCCATCACGCCGCAAATTTTTCGGTGACCTGATTCGTCAGTCAATGATGCCGGCAGTCGCCACAAAAAATCGCCAAGCGGGCCAGGCCCTTAATGGTTCATTTCCAGTGCCTTGAGTTGCGGTGAAGGCTGGTCTGAATTTGACTTGCATGCTAACCAGTTTGTTCTCTGCTGCAGACCCCGACCTCAAGACTGATGGCTTCAGTTTGGAATCCTGTCGCAGTATGGTGGCAGTGATGGATGTATCCTTTCACCGAAGGCACAGTCGCCCTTTTTGGCTTGATTATCTGAAGGCCTTGCCTGTTTCTTGCTTCAGCGGGCTCCTGCTAGCCTGAGCCACACCCGCTTGTTAAATTGCCTGGTCGATGTGTAGGAGTGGCAGAATGATTGCTCCCACGCAGTAGAGGGTCCAAGTTGAATTCGGGCAGCACGGTGGCACAGCTGGTCGAACCGCTGCGCCACAGTGCCAGAGAGCTGGGTTCCATCCTGCCTTTTGGTGCTGCCTGTGTGGAGTTTGCATGTTCTCCCTGGGACCACGTGTGTTTGCTCCAGGTGACTGGGTTTCCTCCCACATCCGAATGCATGCCAGTTAATTGGCCTCTGTAAATGGTCCCCAACATGTAGGGTACATGGGGAGAACCTAGAACCAGCGTCAACAGGTGATCAATGGACACCATGGACTCGATGGGCTGAATGGCTCCATGCTGTATCTCCGATCTGAACTAAAGGGTTTATTGCTGGTGGTGTTACAGATTCAGCATCACAGCTTTCCGTGTCTAAACGTGAGCTTGCTCCACAGCCCAAACTCCAGGTCATCAGTCCATTCCCGCCATAGACCCTGCCTGCCACAGAGCTCCTCCAGCACTTTGTGTTTTGCTCAAGATTCCAGCATCCACAGTTTCTTGTATCAGTAGATAATAGGTGCAGGAGTAGGCCATTCGGCCCCCCAAGCCAGCTGTGGGGCCGTTCACTGTGATCATGGCTGATCGTCCACATTCAGTACCCCGTTCCTGCCTTCTCCCCATATCCCTTGCCTCCTCTATCTTTAAGAGCTCTATCTAACTCTCTCTTGAAAGCATCCAGAGAATTGGCCTCCACTGCCTTCTGAGGCAGAGAATTCCACAGATTCACAACTCTCTGGGGGAAAAAGTTTTTCCTCGTCTCCGTTCTAAATGGCCTACCCCTTATTCCTAAACTGTGGCCCCTGGTGCAGGACTCGCCCAACATCAGGAACATGTATTCTGCCTGTCCAATCCCAGACCAATAACTCCAGCACTGAAGTGATACTTTGTTTAGAAAACTGTATAGAGAATGTCCAATATAGCTAGGCTGCCTTAACTGATCTGTTTAGGCTGACAGCACTGGGAGACTGGGCTTTGAAGAATTCAAGTACCTTTGGAACAAGATTAAACAATGGCAGGTATGTTGCATGTTGAGTGCCTAATTGGCAATTACTCCATACAGCTTGGTGTGTTTAATAGGGAAACTGGTTCCCTGACTCCATGCTCTCACGTTGTATTGAGATTGTTTTCTGAGAATGTTAACCCATAGATTCCCCTAACTTTGGCAGAGTATTAAAGGACAATTAACCATAGACGCCGACAGCCGTCAGCGATGGCAGCCTCGCCAACAGCATGTCTGCCTTTTCGTCTTTTTTGTTATTGTTAGTGTGTTTTAAAAATGTGTGGTTTTTAAAAAAAAATTCTATTTATTCGAAGTAATGTACATTACAATGATACAAGCCAAAAATAACACGAGACATGTCCTGTACCACTTCTTATTGTAAACTTTTTAAGAAGAAGACGAATAGAGAAAGTTAGTTAAGATAGTAAGTGCGTGAGAGAGTGGTCAGGAAGAGCCCGTAGAAGCGTCAAACCCAAGAAAGAATAAAAAAGAAAACTAAAGGAAAAGAAAAAGAAAGATAGAAGACAGAAAATATGAGGAAGTAAGATAAGATTAAAAAAAAAGGGATGTACCTGCTTCGTATCTTTACACACCCCTCACCAGGTCCTGATTTAGTCCTCGTTAATTTTCAAAGTTGTGTTGCACCCTATGCTTGTAATAAGTCGATAAATGGAGACCAAATCTTTTGGAAATGGTCTGATTTGCCTGCTAGTAGGAATCTCATATCTTCGAGGTGTAACATTTTGAACATTCACATTTGAAATCCACATTTTTATCGTTGGTGTGGGAGCGTTTTTCCAGAAGTTTTTTTTGCCATAATTAAGGAAGCTCTTTTGGAACCAAGTCAGCTCAAAACTGGCTTCCATTGTTCCAAAAATAATCAATTCTGCATTCGGTTTCAGTTTTATTTTGAATAATTTTGTAAACATTTCAAAGATTTCATTCCAGACTTTTTGGATTTTTTGGGCAAAAAACAAAGGAATGCGCTCTGGTTGCTTCTTGGGATAGACATTTATCACAAATTGGGGAGAAGAAAATGTGTTAATGTTCTCTAGTTTGTTTTATGTGCGGGGAGGAGGTCGGGGGAAACTTTTTTTAATTCAATCTCTTACCTAACTGGAGACGCGAGTCCTTTCCGGATCGTATCTCCGGCCTAACTTCACGAGCTGGAAGTCTTGCTCGAGGCCTGGTGACAGCTGCAGGGAGATTTATCTTTGGTACGGGTTTCTGACGCCCCTTGTCACTTTTTGTGGGCTATTTTAGGGGAAGGAAACTAGAGAATCGGCATCCAACTTCCTATTAAGCATACAGCGAGTGTAATACACTAGCGGCACGGTGGCGCAGCGGTAGAGTTGCTGCCTTACAGCGCTTGCAGCACAGGAGACCCAGGTTCGATCCTGACTACGGGTGCTGAGTTTGTAATAGTAATACTTTCTTTATTGTCATTGTAACATGAACCATGTACAACAAAATTTAAAAAATATCAACCAGTCAGTGCAACATTCAAACCATAAAAGCTAACGATACATACAAGGTAAAATATTAAAAAAGATAAACAACTAAAATAAATATGAAATATAAAAACAGCACGCACAAACACCCAACCCCACATCCTTCTGTCGATTTCACAGTGTACCAACCACAGTCCCTTAGTCTCTGCGTTCCTTGGCGGCTACATTTAGTGCCTTTATAGCAGTGGGGTAAAAACTGTTTTTTAAGTCTGTTTGTCCTTGTCCTTGTAGATCTGTACCGTCTGCCCGACGGCAACAGTTCAAACAGGGAGTGTCCGGGGTGGGAAATGTCCTTTATAATATTCTGGGATTTTTTGATGCAGCGGGAACTGTGTAAGTCCTCCAAGGTAAGGAGAGGGCAGCCGACAATCCTCTGGGCGTTGTCAATGGCCCTCTGGAGCGCTTTCCTCTGAGCCACTGTGCAGCTGGTGTACCACACGCATACACAGTATGTTAGGATGCTCTCAATGGAGCACCGATAAAAGGACAGCAGCAGTCTCTGTGTGATGTTATTCTTCCTGAGCACCCTCAGGAAGTGCAGTCTCTGCCGGACCTTTTTCAGCAGCGCAGAGGTGTTCACGCTCCACGGCAGGCCCTCCTCAATATGGATTCCCAGGAAGCGGAAATCCGCCACCCTCTCCACACAGTCCCCTCTGATGATTAGTGGTACCATTTCTGTTTTGTTCTTCCTGAAGTCTATTATTATCTCCTTGGTCTTTAAGGTGTTCAGGAGCAGGTTATTTTCTCCACACCACACTGTCAGCTGCTCCACCTCATCCCGATAGGCGTACTCGTCCCACCCGGAGATGAGCCCCACCACCGTAGTGTCATCTGCAAATTTGACAATGGTGTTGCTGTGGTGGGCGGAGGTGCAGTCATGTGTGTAGATGGTGTAGAGCAGGGGGCTCAGCACGCAGCCCTGTGGAGAGCCGGTACTGAGGCTGAGGGCCGTGGATGTGTGATGGCCCATTCTGACTCTCTGGCTGCGGCCCGACAGGAAGCTATTTATCCACATGCAGGTGGAGTGTGGAAGTACGTTCTCCCCGTGGGTTTTCTCCAAGATCTTCGGTTTCCTCCCACACTCCAAAGACGTACAGGTATGTCGGTTAATTGGCTTGGCGTATGTGTAAATTGTCCCTAGTGTGTGTGTGTGGATGTTAGTCTGCGGGGATTGCTGGACTCGGTGGGCCGAAGGGCCTGTTTCCGTGCCCTATCTCACTGAAATGGTTTATGTAATTGCGTACAAGGGCTGATTCTTGGGAATAAGGTTCTGTTTGGGGTAGAAATTCCCAACCTCATTGCCCTATATTGAGAGAGTTAATATCCCTAGTGCACCCCCTTCTCTTATAGACTACTGTAAACTTAGGTTGACATTGCCCAGTCTCTGATTTAGAGTTTTTAAAGTGACCCAATTTTTTCTGATGAAATTTGTCCCCCAGGTGACATTTAGTGGTGCGTGGTGTAACTCTAATTTTCTCACTGCAGGGTGTCTACAAAAGGTATGATGCTGACAAGTCGGGCACAATTAACAGCCAAGAGCTACCTGGGGCATTTGAAGCAGCAGGTAAGACCTGGTTGAATGCATTGATGGTTCTGCAACTCCCTTGTGGGGAGCAGTAGTCAAGGACATGTTTTCTAGAGTAGGAAGGAACTGCAGATGCCAGTTTATACCATAGTAGTATGCCCCCCCCTCGATCAAGACTGGCCATGGGTGATGCATCCTGGTTGGATGCAAGCCTGGGCGATGTCACATGGAGGACAGGCTGTTGCCCATGCAGCACGCCTCCCCTCTCCACGTCGCTGATCGATCCAAAGGAACAGCAGGGCCATTACAGTTTGGCACCAGCGCCGTCGCAGGAGCTGCCAGAGTGAGGTTGTAGACAACGACAAACTGCCTTAGGGGCTCCGACTCCGGATTTTCTTCACGTTTACCCCTGGAGCCTTTTCCAGGACTGGATACAGCCACAAGGCAGTGGAGGTTTTAAATCGGAGTTTTCCCCTCTCCTAGATGGACTGCCTTCCCAGGCTGACGAGCCCCATTTATACCGAAGGTAGACAAAAATAGCCGAAGCAGCTTGAAGTATAGATGGAGTCAGTGGAAGGGAAGTTGGTTTGTGTGATGGCCTGGGCTACGTCCACAAATCTGCAATTTCTTGCTGTCTTGGATGGAGCCGCTCCCACACCAGGCTGGGATGCATCCCGATAAAGTGTGACCCTCTTGTTAACCAACTCCATTCCTCTCTCTGCAGGATATCCCCTGAATGATGATCTGTACCGATTGCTGTATCGCCGATATGCCAATGAATCTGGAGACATGGACTTTGATAACTACATTGCCTGCATGGTCCGGCTGGATGCGATGCTCAGTAAGTGATGAGTGACGGTGTGGTTCTTTTCAATGTCTTTAGTGAGAACACAGTGAGATCACTGATAGAGGGTGAAAGGCATGTCCCACTGCACGAGGTAATTCAAGAGTTCTCCCGCGTTTCCCCTGGTTCGAATTACGGTAATAGCCACTCGTAGGTACTCGGGGCTCTCGTGGACATTTTTCAACAGTGCTGAAAAAACTTCACGACTTACCGCGTTTCCCAGGTACCTGCCGATAGCGTTACGAGCCGCTAAGAGACATCCCCGAGCTCTGACGTACCCACTGCGTACCTTCTACGTACTTACCACAAGTTTGATTTCTTTTAAACTCAGGAGAGCTCTTGAATTACCTCGTACAGTGGGACAGGCCTCGGAGAAAGAGAAGGAGGAGGGGAAGGGGGAGGGGGGTGTTGGAGGAAGAGGTGCAGGACGCCACTTGAGTGGAGCAGACACACTGGTGTAGGCCAGTTGAGACCAACTATCCATTGTATGTGTCGGAAGGAACTGCAGGTGCTGGTTTAAACTGAAGATGGACACTAAATGCTGGAGTAACTCAGCGGGACAGGCAGCATCTCTGGAGAGAAGGAATGGCTTACGTTTTGGGTCGAGACCATTTAGTTTAGCTTGGAGATACAGTGTGAAAGCAGATCCTTCAGACCACCGAGTGCCGGGTGACCAACAATCACCCGTACACTAGTTCTATGTTATCCCAGTTTTGCATTCTACACTCTAATGCCCCTGTCCCACTTAGGAAACCTGATTGGAACCCTCTGGGGACTTTGCGCCCCACCCAAGGTTCCCGGAGGTTTTTGTCAGTCTCCCTAATGACATACCTGTCCAACTGTTTCTTAAATGATGGGATAGTCCCAGCCTCAACTACCTCCTCTGACAGCTTGTTCCACACACCCACCACCCTCATTGTAAAATGTCACCTCTCAGATTCCTATTAAATCTTTTCTCCTGCACATTGAACCTATGTCCTCTGGTCCTCGATTCCCGTACTCTGGGTAAAAGACTTTGTGCATCTACCCGATCTTTTGCTCTCATGAATTTGTCTACCTCTATAAGGTCTCTTCTCATCCTCCTACGTTCCATGGAATAGAGACCCAGCCTACTCAACCTCTCCCTATAGTTCACACCCTCTAGTCCTGGCAACATTCTCGCAAATCTTTTCTGAACCCTTTCAAGCTTGTACCAGGAATAAGATTTGTGGAATTCCCTGCCACAGAGGATCCACGTCACTGGATGGATTTAAGAGAGAGTTAGATAGAGCTCTAGGGGCTAGTGGAGTCAATGGATATGGGGAGAAGGCAGGCACGGGTTATTGATTGGGGACGATCAGCCATGATCGCAATGAATGGCGGTGCTGGCTCGAAGGGCCAAATGGCCTCCTCCTGCACCTATTTTCTATGTTTCTAAGATGGAGGGGACCAGGGAAGGACTGGGACATGGAACGGTCCTCATCACCCCAAAATGTTGCGACTCCAATCCTTGGTTCCTTTAGCTAAGTATTTTTATTGTGCTGACAAGTGGAGTTAAAGTAGGTGTTCACATTGAGAACAAAGTCAGTAAGGCAAAGGGTGATAGTGAAATCAGTGGGTAGTTGGTCTTCTCTTCAAGGAAGAAGTCAATCAATGCATCCGTGTGAGACATCTTGGCGTATTGAGTCTTTGAATGTACACATATTTTCTGTTTCACTTGCAGGATCATTCAAAGCTTTGGACAAGGATAACAATGGGTCCATCAAAGTGAACATCGTAGAGGTAGGGTTGAAACCTTGTCATGAGACAAGAGTGGTTAATTGGAGAGTCGAGCATCAGAGTGGTTTATTGTCGTATGTCCCAGGTAGAGCGATGCAATTTTTGCAGCAGCACAACAGAATACTGATGCTCCCCGACTTCCGATGCTTCGACTTACGATATTTTGACTTTACGATGGTGCAAACGCTGGGCAACGTCAGCGAGCTGCGCACCACGTCCGGTCACGTGATCACATTGTATCAAATGCGTTTTCGACTTGCGATATTTTTGATTTACGATGGGTTTATCGGAACGTAACCCCATTGTAGGTCGAAGAGCAGCTGTATATAAACATAGTACACTGTAAACAATGTCATAAAGGAGAAACTCTTTTTTCTCTTTTTCTCTCTCTTTTTCTCTCTCTCTCTCTTTCTTTCTCTCTCTTTCTCTCTTTCCAACTAAATAAACACAAAAAATCAGTGCCTTTGGGTACCATAAATGAGGATTCTGCCACTTGGGGTGTCTCTGTCCTATCCCTGGTGGACACAGTCCGCCCATGCAAGCTCAGCATTGATCATGTTGGTAGACACACAATGCTGGAGTAACTCAGCGGGACGGGCAGCATCTCTGGAGAGAAGGAATGGGTGACGTTCGGGGCAGAAAATGACGGTCTGAAGAAGGGTCTTGACCTATAATCAGTCTGAAGAAGGGTCCCGTCCTGAAATATCACCTATCCATTTTCTCCAGAAATGCTGCCTCGTGTGCTAAGTGATTCCAGCGCTTTGTGTCTGTTTGGTGAAGTTGGCTTACCACCAATTTGTGCTGATTTTGACTGTTCCAATTACTTCCCATCGTGTTCTAATCAATTAAGGACTCCTTACTTTTCCTTTTTATAAGTCTTGGGTTTGGGTTTAATATTGCCACATGTACCGAGGTACAGTGAAAAGCTTTGTTTTTGCATGCCATCCAAAAGATCAGATGTACCTTGCAGAGGAACCTCAGAAGAGAATTCCAACTAGGGACATTCGGAATTCTTGTGACTGATGTAGTGGTGAGTCTAGTTTAGAGATGCAGCGGGGAAACAGGCCCTTCGGCCCACCGAGCCCGCACCGGCCAGCGATCTCCACACAAACACCATCCTGCATACACTAGGGACAATTTTACACATACGCCAAGCCAATTAGCTTGCGAACCTGTGCGTCTTTGGAGTGTGGGAGGAAACCGAGGATCTTGGAGAAAACCCACGCGATCACGAGGAGAACGTACAAACTCCGTACAGACAGCGCCCGTAGTCGGGATTGAACCTGGATCTTTGGTGCTGTAAGCGCTGTAAGGCGGCAACTCTACCGCTGCGCCACCGTGGCTGCCCATCTAGTCTGGGTCCATAGAGACATATAGCATGGAAAAAGGCTCTTGGCCCAACCAGTCTGTACCAACCCAATGTCCTATCTAAGCAACTCCCCTTTGCCAGCAGCGTTTGGCCTTTATCTTGCCACACCTCCCGATAGATGGGGTAGATGGGCACATCTTTTTTTCCCAGTGTGGGAATGTCGAATACTAGAGGGCATTACTTTGGGGTAAGAGGGACCAGATTTAAAGGCAAGTGCAGGGTTTTTTTGGGTTTTTTTTAACACACACCGAGGGTGGTTAGTACCTAGAACGTGTTGCCAGAGATGGTGGTGGAGACAAAATATGATAGTGGCATTTAAAAGACTTTTAATTGGCAAATGGATATGTATCACCTGCAGGCAGAAGGGATTTGTTTACTGTAGTGTCATGTTTGCCATAGACATTGTGGGCCGAAGGGCCTGTTCCTATGCTGTTCTAGTTAAGTACTAAGTGGGTGGCATGGTGGTGCAGCGGTAGAGTTGCTGCCTAACAGAGACCCGGGTTCGATCCTGACGACAGTTGCTCTCTGTACGGAGTTTGCACGTTCTCCCTGTGACCTGTGCTGGTTTTCTCCGGGATCTTCGGTTTCCTCCCACACTCCAAAGACGTACAGGTTTGTAGGTTAATTGGTTAGGTATAAATGTAAATTGTCCCTAGTGTGTGTGTGTGTGTGTGTGCGCGCGCGCAGGGATAGTGTTTAATGTGTGGGGATGACTGGTCGTGATGGGCCAAAGGGCCTGTTTCCCGTGCTGTATAGAGGGCCTGTCCCACTGTACGAGGTAATTCAAGAGTTCTCCCGAGTTTTCCCCTGATTCGAACTCGGAGAATGCCTGTAGCGGATCCGTAGGAGTTCGTGCATGTCCCGTGGCGGCTCGTACAATTTTTCTCTTCGCGAGTATTTTTTTACTCGTGGGCATTTTTCACAGTGTTGAAAAAACGTCACGAGCTTACCGGGTTTCCCGAGTACCTACCGTTAGCATTACGGACATCCACGAACTCCTACTGACCCGCTACGGACATTCTCCGAGTTCGAATCGGGTGAAAACCTGGGCGAATTACCTCGTACAGTGGGACTGGCCCTTAACCAAACTACTTGTCTGATATTATTACATCGCACTGTATTCTGAGAAGCTGTTATACAAAAAGAAGAGGGTAGCAAGTAGTGACAACTGTGTTAAATTTATTCTGCTCTCTGTTTCAGTGGCTGCAGCTCACCATGTATTCGTGAACGTTGTCCTCAACGCCAGTCCTTCGAAGAGAGCAATGGACCTTGGCCTCGCTTGCCTGACCTACGTGGAGAAACTGGTCCTTTGCCAGGCTGAGAAGGGGTGGGGGATGTGTGCGGGGGAGGGAGCTGAAATATCTATATATATTTTTTCTGCATGTTGGCTTTTTTATAGTTGCTGAGATTCCCACTTGTTGGGGATGTTACTGGTTCTCCGAAGGCTGGTGAGCTTGACTGTTCCAAAATCCACTCTGTATCTGCTAGCTTCCACAGCTGAGGTCCACCTGTTTGCAAGGCTAACCTTCTGCCGCAGCAAAACTGCAAACGGAAGATGAAAGAACCTCTTTTCCTCTTTTTAACGCAGATGTCGAATTCAGGTCAGCAGGTGGTTCTCCAATTCTTTCTTCCATGCCCCATCCCATGGTTTTCCTGTATCTCCTGTTTCCCGTTTCCTCCCACTGGTTTCTCTGACCCCTCTTTGTTTGAAAATGGAAGATCTAGGAGCATTTATAAAATGAAAAATGTGGACTTTCTGTGTGATCAAATTATACACTTTTTCTTATGGTAGACTGGATTAGTGGGACTGGATGTTACAATCCCTAAGGTTTTTCTACAATTGACATTTGATATTCTGGGGGATGACCACTAGGTGATTTTGCTACCAATCAGACACATCTTCAGTTGTGTACCTCAACGTCACCGGGTGTTTTGGCCTTTTATCACAAGACGCCCTCAGTCGAAGCAGGGTGATCAGACCTGGGTTTGTGTCTTATGGTTAGCATCTAGATGGTCACGTGGCAGCCCAGACAGCATATTTTCTCTTCAGCCACAGCCAGTGACTGCTCCGTTCGGCTTTTTTCCTTCCATCTTCCTCTCTACCGCTGACTGTGGCTCTGGACCCGTGTCCGTTGGTGGGACGGTACTTGGTTGAGCCTCGCCTGGGGCGCTGATAACAAAAATCGGATACAATAACAAAATCCTCGGCTTTGGAGAGAGAAACAAGAGCTAATGTTTTGGATGGGTGACCTCCGAACTAATGAAAGGTCCTCAACTTTGAACATTAACTTTTGATCTCGCTCTCTTTGCAGATGCTACCTCATCCATTGAATATTGTCCTAGAAGACATTAAACATTATTAGAGATTGCAGTGAAGATTCTATTGTGGATTAAAGGGAAATGAGATTAGTGTTTGTCCATTTTTGTTGAAATTTATTGGAAGTGATGAGTCCAAAGTCCCATTCAAAGCTTAGCATTTTGAGATCCATACCTAAATATTGATCAACAATAGACAATAGGTGCAGGAGTAGGTCATTCAGCCCTTCGAGCCAGCACCTCCATTCACTGTCATCATGGCTGATTATCCACAATCAGTACCCCGTTCCTGCCTTCTCCCCATGTCCCTTGACTCTGCCATCTTTAAGAGCTCTTTCTAACTCTCTCTTGAATGCATCCGGAGAATTGGCCTCCACTGCCGTCTGAGGCAGAGAATTCCACAGATTCACAACCCTCTGTGTGAGTTATTCTTGTGTTAATCACCCTTTTATAATGAAGCTGAAACTCGAGCAATTACTTTAATTGTAGAAAGGCATCATTTTAAAACTGGTCCATTAGTAAATCTTAATGAACAGTTTTTGAGGCCAGGCAGTTACAAATTTGGAAAAGTCAAGTTTACATTTGCAGCCTTGTGCTTTGTACTTAATGGGGGGCAAAAGATTGTAAAGGGGTTTTAAAGCACCGTCATGATCTCAACCTTATTGTTGCTCTCATTTGTCATGGTTTATCTCTAATGCAGGAACATACACTTATTTATGAGCTCGCTGAAATGATTAATATTTCATCCCATGAGTTATTTTTCACCTTCTCCTGTTGCACAACAGCAGGATCTTCTGAAAGTGTTGAGTGAGAGAGTAACAGGCGTCGACCTCCAAAGGGCCTGCCCCACTTGGGCGTTAATTGCGCGTCATTTACGCGACGTCATTTACGAGTCACGCGCGTGGTGGCGTAGGCGGTCATGCGCGGCGCCCCAGGAATTCGGGATTCACAAAATCTTCGCGTGCCACCTCCATGATGCCCAAGTGGGACAGGCCCTTAAATCTGCTTTTTGAGGATTAGGTTCCTTCAGAGAGGATACTATTAGAATGTTCCCGGGATTAATTGTTGTAGTTTGTGTTGGGCAGGGATCGACCCAAAGTAAAGTTGATCATTTTCTTCCCCCCCCCCCCCCGCCCCCCGTCTTTACGCTTATATTCGGAATTGGACTGCTCCTTGCTATCGAATTCTGTTTATTGAATTTTGAGTGAACAGAATTCTTTGAATCGATGAGGAACCCATCACTTCCTGCGCTCATTTCCTGGGAATGAAGGCGATTCCAATTCCATCATTTGTGATTGGTGCCATAATCCAATGACCTTTCCATCTGCCCATTGCCTGCCACCTTGTTGCAGGACCATGCTTCCTCTAGCCAAGTATTGTGCTAATAGAGATATCCCTTCTGGTGCCTGGACTTGCAGGTGTGCCAAAGTATGGGAGGGATACATGCCATTGGGATGAATGAATGAATAAGTTTATCGGCCAAGTGTGTACACATACAAGGAATTTGCTCTGTGCTCCGCTCGCAAGTATCAACACGACTTGCAGTAAACAATTAAGAATAAAACATTATAGTTTAAACGTGAATTAAATAACATGCCAGAGCGAAAGGAGGCTACAGACGTTTGGTTATTGAGTGGAGCAGTCCAGCGAACACAGACTGGGGGTCTTGCGCTTGAAATAGCATCATCTCCAATGCAATATTGCCAAACCCTATTTTGCCAGGAAGGTCATTTGTGCTTTTAACGTTGAGGTCTGGTTGGGCAATGTGCAACCTGCCATAGTGTAACGGGGAAGGGAGTGAGAATTCTCGGGTGAACAATTGGAACGTCGCTAATCTGCTTCTGTTGCTTCTTGACCTGTTGCACCTTTCGTGGCCATGCTGTACGGTTTTTATTAAAGGAAAATCTATCCACTTTTTACAAACTCGTTTGATTTAAAAAAATATATATTACAATGACTGCACCCACCTGTGAACAGAAATACCAAATTAAGACTACACATTGAGTACTTTGCAGATTGTGATTTCTAAGATTCAGGAGAGTTTATTGTCGTGTGTCCCAGATAGGACAATGAAATTCTTGCTTTGCTTCAGCCCAACAGAATATAGTCGGCATGAATACAGAACAGATCAGTGTGTCCATATACCGTTATATAAATATATACACACATGAATAAATAAAACAGATAAAGTGCAAATAAACAGATAATGGGTATTAATGTTCAGATTTTTGTTTGAGTTGAGTTAATAGCATGATGACTGTGGGGAAGCAGCTATTCCCGAACCTGTATGTTGCAGTCTTCAGGCTCCTGTACCTTCCACCTGAAGGTAGCGGGGAGATGAGTGTGTGGCCAGGATGGTGTGGGTCCTTGATGATGCTGCCAGCCTTTTTGAGGCAGTGACTGTGATAGATCCCCTCGATGGTAGGAAGGTCAGAGCCGATGATGGACTGGGCAGTGTCTACTACTTTTTGTAGTCTTTTCCGCTCCTGGGCGCTCAAGTTACCAAGGGATTTGATCTGGGATGAGAATTGTCCAACAAAGAGATGAGTAGACCAACGTGGAATCAATGAGAGATGACCTTGTTGAGTCTGACGTTCTGTACATATGGCATTGAACAGTCAACTAATTCCATGCCAACTATCAAATACACATGCATGCATATAAAACCTCATCTACCAAGCCCAGGTGAAGAGTTTCCACCTGAAGCATCAACCATCCATTTCCCTCTATAGATGCGACCTGACCCACTAGGTTCCTCCAGCAGTGTGTCTTTTGTCCATCTACCGGTTCTTGATTTATATCCTTCATTGCTTTAATGGGCAGCACAGTAGCACAGCAGTAGAGCTGCTGCCTCACAGCGCCAGGGACCCGGGTTCACTCCTAACTATGGGTGTTGTCTGTATGGAGTTTGTACGTTCTCCCTGTGACCACCTGGGTTTCCTCCCATATACCAAAGATGTGCAGGCTTGTAAAGGGCCTGCCCACCAGTATGCAACTCCATGTGATTAGCGCGACCTAACGTGGTCGCTTGAGCCGTCCGGCGTCGCGGGGCCGGTCCCACTTCGATCGCCGGAGCCGTGCGGAATTGTGCGGAGTTCGTCCCGACATCGCGCGGGGCTCCGAAAAACTGACTGTTCAAAAATTCCGCGCGGCAACGGCTTGTCGGCTCGCAGTCGCCTCGACGCATTACACACCGCCCGGACATCGTGCCTCCGTGAACCTATTTGTAAGTGCCTCCGTGACCCTTTATGTGTGTGGCTCCGTGGCCCTCTGTGTGTGTGCCTCGGTGCCCCTCTGTGTGCCCCTCTCTGTCCTGGCGAACTTACCTTTAAGACTTTGCTCCAAGTTTGCCTCACTTTGTGCCGCGTTGCGCCACTCACCCGACCTCCGCGCGGCCCCGACTGCCGGTTTGGTTGCGCTTGCCGCATGCAGGCGCATGCTGGTGGGAACGGCCCTGTACAGGGGATCATCCGACCTCCGCGCGGCCCCCGCTTCTAGTTTGATCGCGTTCATCGCATAGAGTTGCATGCTGGTGGGACAGGCCCTTTAGTTAATTGGCTTCCGTGCTTTTGTAAAATGCCTCTAGATTGCTGGACAGAGTGGGCCAAAGAGACTGTTTCCATGTTGTGTCTCTAACTTTAAGTAAAATTCCAATGCTGTTCTAGACGCGTTTAAATGTGGTGACAGTACAAACAGCCAATGATGTTTTCAAACTCCAACCACACTGTGCGTGGAAAAAAATCTTCCTTGTATCCTCCCTAAACCTCTTGTTCCATAACTTAACACTACAACCTCTGGTTGCAGCCACATCTGCTTACTAGTGCCTATCCCATCCTTCATAATTTTGTCGGGTCCCTCTCAGGCACATCTGAAGGCAATTGAACACATGCACCATTAACCTCCCGCTACCTTTAATTCCTGCACCATCAATGTTTGGTTGCAGCATGCACCATCAATGTTTGTTTGGTTGCAGCATGCACCAACAACGTTTGGTCACAGCATGCACAATCTACAAACGTGGAGTAGATACTCTGCAACTGAACCTCCCAGACGTCTCCTGCTGTGGGCAAAGAAATGAGTTGCACATGGACACCACCATCTGCAAGATCTCCTTCACACTGCATACAATTGTTATTTGCAAATACAGTGCCCTCCATAATGTTTCGGACAAAGACCCATCATTTATTTGTTTGCCTCTGTACTCCACAAATTGAGATTTGTAATAGAAAAAAAATCACATGTGGTTAAAGTGCACTTTGTCAGATTTTAATAAAGGCCATTTCTATACATTTTGGTTTCACCATGTAGAAATTACAGCAGTATTTATACATAGTCCCTCCCCCCCTGCCCCTCCATTTCAGGGTACCATGGTGAAACTAAAACGTATAAAAACACCCTTTAAAATCTGACAATGTGCACTTTAACCACGTGATTTGTTTTCTGTTACAAATTTCAAACACTGTCCATGGTGATGTTTTGAGTTGGGACACTTCAGGCTGATTTTGGAGGGGTGCAGGGAGGAGGTGATGCCCCTCCAATTTGCAGAAAGTCAGCGTGGGAATAAGCGGAGTTAAAATAGGTGGCAACCAAATGGATTCAGTAGGCCTTGGTGGTCTGTGTGCAAGTGTTCAGCAAAGGGATTGGCAAGTGTATGCTTGTACAGGCAGGGTATGCAAAAGGCTGGAGAAACTCAGCGGGTGCATCAGCATCTAAGGAGCGAAGGAGATAGGCGACGTTTTGGGTCGAGACCCTTCTTCAGACTCGTACAGGTAGGTTGACTAGCCAGTTGCAATCAGTGCATAGACCACCAGGTGGCACTGTCTACCACCACCTTGAGCCCAAAGACACAGCGGTGGATCAGGAATATGGTGAGAACTATTCATAGAAAATAGGAGTAGGCCATTCGGCCCTTCAACCCAGCACTAGACATTTAAACACAGCTTGGTTGGATCTATGTTTAAGAAGTAACTCCAGATGCTGGAAAATCGAAGGTAGACAAAAGTGCTGGAGAAACTCAGCGGGTGCAGCAGCATCTATGGAGCTTCTACCTTTTGTCTACCTTTGGTTGCATCTATCTTGTCCGTTCTCCATCCTACTGCGTAGAAATGCCCCTTTCCATTCATTGTGGAGTCAGGAACGAGGCCTCAAACTGACTAGCCCCTCAGGAGAGGTGGGGATGTTACCAGGTACTGGCTGAAAGGATGGAGGCAGGTGAGTGGGGTACCCCAGCCATTAACTCAACCCTCATCCCCCCCCCCCCCGACCCCTTTCCCCATGGATGGCAATGGGTCTAGTCAGCACTTTTCTTGTATAGGAAGGAACTGCAGTTACTGATTTACACCGAAGATAGACACAAAATGCTGGAGTAGCTCAGCGGGACAGGCAGCATCTCTGGAGAGAAGGAATAGGTGACGTTTCAGGTCGAGACCCTTCTTCACAATATGGAAACATTATACCCTGTAAACTACAAACTGAACGAGAAAAAAGGTTTACAAAAACGCTGGAGAAACTCAGCGGGTCAGGCAGCATCTATGGAGCGAAGGAAATAGGCAACGTTTCGGGCCGAAACCCTTCTTTCAGAAAAAAGGTTACCAGTCTAAGAAGGGTTTTGACTGGAAACGTCACCCATTCCTTCTCTCCCATTCCGCGGAGTCACTCCAGCTTTTTGTGTCTATCTTCGAGAAAAAAAATTCAGAAAGCATCTCTGGAGAGAAGGAATGGGTGATGTTTCGTGTCATAGAAACATAGAAACATAGAAATTAGGTGCAGGAATAGGCCATTCGGCCCTTTGAGCCTGTACCGCCATTCAATATGATCATGGCTGATCATCCAACTCAGTATCCCGTACCTGCCTTCTCTCCATACCCTCTAATCCCCTTAGCAACAAGGGCCACATCTAACTCCCTCTTAAATATATCCAATGAACTGGCCTCAACTACCCTCTGTGGCAGAGAGTTCCAGAGACCCACCACTCTCTGTGTGAAAAAATTCCTTCTCATCTCGGTCCTAAAGGATTTCCCCCTTATCCTTAAGCTGTGACCCCTTGTCCTGGACCTCCCCATCATCGGGAACAATCTTCCTGCATCTAGCCTGTCCAACCCCTTAAGAATCTTGTAAGTTTCTATAAGATCCCCTCTCAATCTCCTAAATTCTAGAGAGTATAAACCGAGTCTATGCAGTCTTTGTTCATAAGACAGTCCTGACATCCCAGGAATCAGCCTGGTGAACCTTCGCTGCACTCCCTCTATGGCAATAATGTCCTTCCTCAGATTTGGAGACCAGAACTGTACACAATACTCCAGGTGTGGCCTCACCAAGACCCTATACAACTGAAGTAGAACCTCCCTGCTCCTATACTCAAATCCTTTTGCTATGAAAGCTAACATACCATTGGCTTTCTTCACTGCAAGCTGCACCTGCTGAGTTTCTCCAGCACTTTTGTCTACCTTTGATTTTCCAGCATCTGGAGTTCCTTCTTAAACATAGATCCAACCAAGCTGTGTTTAAATGTCTAGTGCTGGGTTGAAGGGCCTTCAAGGTGTCGAGACCCTTCTTCAGACATCTGCATTTTTTCATAACCATCTTCACTATCTGGAGTGAAACTATAGAAACCACTGAAGAAATCGATCGGACATCAGGCAGAATGGCCTCTTTCCATGCAGGGTGATTATGTTAGTAAACCATTAATTTTCCTGCTTTTCAATATTTCTCAAGACCTGTAGCATTTTAGGATATATTTTCCAGTCCGTGGGTAAGGCCACATCTTAGAGCTTGGTGTTGCTGTAATGCCTTAATAAGGCCTTTGTAAATAAAATGTTCCACTTTGTACAGAGTGCATAAAGCGGTGGATTCCTCATTGAATTGAGTGGAGAGCGGTGAGTGGGAGTGCTGACAAAAAATCTTATCAAGAGACTGGAATGACTCACTCTCTCCCAATGTGTCATCTTAATCACAAGAAGAGATGTTTTTCTCTCGGCGAGAAACAAATTACTGGGGGGGATAGAAAATAGGTGCAGGAGTAGGCCATTCGGCCCTTCGAGCCTGCACCGCCATTCAATATGATCATGGCTGATCATCCAACTCAGTATCCCGTACCTGCCCTCTCTCCATACCCCCTGATCCCCTTAGCCACATCTAACTCCCAATTAAATATAGCCAATGAACTGGCCTCAACTACCCTCTGTGGCAGAGAATTCGACAGATTCACCACTCTCTGGTGAATCTCTGGAATTGGCACTACCCATTCCTTCTCTCCAGAGATGCTGACTGTCCCGCTGAGTTACTCCAGCATTTTGTGTCTACCTTCGGTGTAAACCAGCGTCTGCAGTTCCGTCCCAAACACGCCTCAGCTGACCATCTGGAGAATTGGACTCAAAACGGAAATTCTCCTTCTCCAGCCATCTCTCCTCGTCCCCCAGTCTTGATGAAGGGTCCCAACCCGAATATTCATCTGAGGCTGTGACCTCTAGTCCTAGACTCTCCCACTAGTGGAAACATCCGCTCCACATCCACTCGATCCAGGCCTTTCACTATTCTGTACGTTTATATGAGGTCCACCCCCACTCATTCTTCTAAAATCCAGTGAATGCAGACACCAGTGCGGCCAAACGTTTTATTGCCCTCTGTTCCACTAGAGCAGTGACAGCAATGGACAGCTCGCTGCTTCCCCATCCCCACCCGCGCGAGATTCTGATGCTCAGTGAACTATACGTGGCACTGTGGAGGAGGCTGAGAAGATCCTCAGTTGCTGTAACCGCTCGTTACTGCTCTGAGAGTGAACGGAGGGGCTGTGACAATCTTCGACAGGCTGGCTGGGGCTGTGCAGCTGTGGCTGGTAGTGGAGGAGCCTCTCTCAACAAGGGGGTTGTTCTACCTTTGTGTTGACTTCCTGCTCAGCAAATAATCTGTTTACCCTGCAACCTGTTTTCTGCACAGTTCCAGGAGAGTTCTCCCATCAGGAAATTAAACCGAATTAATAATGGCTGTTTGTTTTCGAGCCCCCCTTATGTGCATGTAACCCCTTGAAGGCTTCAAAGATGCACAGTCTCCCCCTCCCTCTCCACCCCAAAGCACAATGACTGTGGTTCGAGTCTGATTCATTCTCAAATCATTGTTGCTATGAATTAAAACATGTCATCGTGAGTTCCAGAGGAAGCTGACAGGGGGCAGTAGTGAGACCAGTGCCCACCCTCAGTGGAGAGATGAGTTAGAAACATAGAAATTAGGTGCAGGAGTAGGCCATTCAGCCCTTCGAGCCTGCACCGCCATTCAATATGATCATGGCTGATCATCCAACTCAGTATCCCGTACCTGCCTTCTCTCCATACCCTCTGATCCCCTTAGCCACAAGGGCCACATCTAACTCCCTCTTAAATATAGCCAATGAACTGGCCTCAACTACCCTCTGTGGCAGAGAGTTCCAGAGACCCACCACTCTCTGTGTGAAAAAAGTCCTTCTCATCTCGGTCCTAAAGGATTTCCCCCTTATCCTTAAGTTGTGACCCCTTGTCCTGGACCTCCCCAACATCGGGAACAATCTTCCTGCATCTAGCCTGTCCAACCCCTTAAGAATTTTGTAAGTTTCTATAAGATCCCCTCTCAATCTCCTAAATTCTAGAGAGTATAAACCGAGTTTATGCAGTCTTTGTTCATAAGACAGTCCTGACATCCCAGGAATCAGTCTGGTGAACCTTCTCTGCACTCCCTCTATGGCAATAATGTCCTTCCTCAGATTTGGAGACCAGAACTGTACGCAATACTCCAGGTGTGGTCTCACCAAGACCCTATACAACTGAAGTAGAACCTCAGTTAAGTAGAACCTCAGAACCCGAAGTAGAGTTAATAGACCAAGAGTGGATTTGCCCAAACGTGGAAATCAAAATTCGATAAATATATGCAAATTGAATAAAGATTTGCAGTCCGCAGAAAACGAATCATTTTCAGCCAGAAATAGACACAAAAAGCTGGAGTAACTCAGTGGGTCAGAGAGCATTCAAGAAGCATTTTGTGTCCACCTTTGATTTAAAGATTCAGAGACCGGTTCAAGAAGGAACTGTGGATGCTGGAAAATCGAAGGTAGACAAAAGTGCTGGAGAAACTCAGCAGGTGCGGCAGTCTATATGGAGCGAAGGAAATAGGCAATGTTTCGGCCCGAAACCCTTCTTCAGACTGATGTAGGGTGGGGGCGGGGAGAAGAAAAGAAGAGGAGGAGCCCGAGGGCTGAGGGAGAGCTGAGAGGGGAGGAGACAGCAAGGGCTACTGGAAATTGGAGAAGTCAATGTTTATGCCACTAGGGTGCAGACTGCCCAAGGGGAATATGAAGGGCTGCTCTTCCAATTTCCGGTGGTGCTCACTCTGGCCATGGAGGAGGCCCAGGACAGAAAGGTCTGATTTGGAATGGGAGGGGGATTTGAACTGCTGAGCCACAGGGAGATCAGGTTGGTTGAAAAAAGGAATGGGTGATGTTTCGGGTCGAGATGCTGTCTGACCCGCTGAGTCACTCCAGCATTTCGGTTTAAACCAGCATCTACAGTTCCTTCCTGCATATTTTCAGCCAGAAGACAGATAATAGTAAGATTAAATGAGAACTTACCAGTTCGAAGGTTGATCTTTATTTTATGAGGAGTTGCGATGAGGGATTTCGTGAAGAACCCGCCAGCACGCATGCGCGACATTCTTCAAAGTAGCGGTGTGGAATCACAGAAACAACAACAGAGAAATGACTTGGTATAGTAAGATTGAAGAGACTCTAATTACCAGTTGATTTATGATCGAGGGTTGGGAGCGGAGGGCACGAAATCCCTCATCGCAACTCCTCATAAAATAAAGATCAACCTTCGAACTGGTAAGTTCTCGTTTAATCTTACTATTTCATTTCGGAGTCACGTGAGTGACTTCGTGAAGACTTCAAAGCTCTGTGATTCCATGCCCTGGACCACGTCCATGCTGTCACACACCACTTATAAGGATGGATAGGAGTAATCAACTTTCCAGACTGCTTGTACTGAAAAATAAGAACAACATTTGTTAACAACAAAAGAAAAACCCCTCATTCGGGGACATCTCCACGTTCTTGACCTGCATTCAGCACGGCCTCCGTGAACTGTAGAGGAGCGGCAACAGATTTATTGTAGAACAGCTGGAAGGTGGCTTCGTTCGCCTTCCTGCTGTGGCAAGAATATGGTCCATGGGCATCTCCATGACCCTTGCCGCCGACGTTGATGCAGCCCTGGAGGAATGGGATTTGAAGACATTAGTGTCAATACGTGACTTACCCAAGACGATCCTGAGCCACCTGGATATCGTCTGGACCATCACTCTATGGTGAGGTTTCTCCATTCCCCTCAGTTTTCTCGTCACTTTCACATAGTGACGGATATGGGCGGCTAAACATAGCCTTGCATCAGCGGGGTATGCCAGGAACTTCAGCTGCAGCCCTGTGAACCCAGGTCTATGCTGCTTGAGTAGTTCGTCTATGACGAAGACTACTTCTGCAGGGGTAGAGATCATCCTGTCGATCCAGATTTTGTGGATTGTCTGTACCCTCTGCGCTGAAGTCAGTGCCAGTAACATCACCAGCTTCAGGGTGAGTTTGTCCAGCTCTAGCCCCTCCATGGGCGACCATGTCCTGAGCAGGGTTAATACTTTTCCGATATCCCAGGTGATATTATAGCGTGGTCTGGGCGGATTCGAATTGAATATTCCCCGCATGAGTCTGGACACCAGCCTGTTGGATCCTACCTCAATATTGAGGTAGAATGACAGCGCACTCCTGGCGCTGTTGATGGCACTGTAGCTCAGGTGTTCATCATGGTGCAACCCCGCCAGCAATTCCAATACGTTGGTTATGGTTACAGCGTCGTATGCAATGTGGGAGCGGCCGCAGTAGGTTTCCCATTTCCGGATGTGGGAGAGGTATTGCCGCCTGGTGGAGTCCCGGCATGACGCTCCGATGGTATCCATGGTTCTAGATGATAGACCATACCGCAGTAATGGCCTGTGCAGAACCTCCAAGCCAACAAGTTTAGATGACTGTGGCAGGGATGTGGTTCCCCTGACACAGGGTTTGTACCAATTGTGGGTAATCCTCTAAGAGGACCCAAGGTTGACTGATCATATCAAGGACCACTGGATACCATGGCTGCGTGGGCCAGTCGGGTATGATAAGAATGCCCTTAGCAGCATCTGTCTGGATTTTCCGCAACACCCGACTGATGAGGCAAAATGGAGGAAATGCATAGAAACCCATTTCCCCCTGTCCAGCGAGAACGCATCCATCGCCATTGCCCCAGGATCTGGTTCCCACGAAACGTATGTTGGTACGTGATGGTTCAACCGTGACGCAAAGAGGTCGATATCCGGTTCACCAAATTTGGCTGTAATTTTAGCGGATATTTGGGGATTCAACATCCACTCGATGTTGTCATTGAATTTGCGTGACCTGGTGTCCGCCACTGTATTGAGCTCACCTGGTAAATAGGTAGCTGAACTCCAAATATTCCGTCGAACACACCAGAGCCAAATTGTATTTGCCAATTCATCACATGAAATTGACCTGGTACCACCCATATGGTTTAGATATGCCACCGCAGTGGTATTATCTATTTGGAGACGGACATGAGCATCAGTAAGGTTAGAACAACAAGCTCGAAGTCCGTGAAATGCTCCTAGCATCTCCAAATAGTTTATCCCTTGTGACAACAACAGGGTAGATTCAAGGGTGTCCCATCTGCCCCCACAACTAGAGTAGTTGTCCGTAGCTTCCCAGCCATGGGAGCTTGCGTCTGTTTGTAAGTATACCATTGGATTGGGCAAAATGATGGGTTTAAGTGAGTCATAAATATTGTCAATCCACTATTGTAACTCAATCTGTGCCTTGAGAGGCAGCTGCATTGGTCTATCGAAATGTCTAGCGTTCAGTTTTAACGCTGAGATCTTGGCTCTCTGCAAATTTTGATAATGCAAAGGTCCGTATTGGGCAGCTGGAAAAAATGCTACAATCTTGCCAATCACCTTAGTAGTTTGTTTAATTGATGGTATACTGGCCTAGACTAAATCCTTGCATACTTGGGTGACATCCCCAACCTAGTTAGTTGGTATGGTGGCCGTCATGCGATTGGAATCCACCGTAACCCCAGATAATCCATGACCTGTAAAGGGCAGAACTTTGATTTATCTGGATGGATAATCCCCATTGCCTGAAAAATTTCCACGGTGGCTGAAACTGCCAGTTCCGCTGATTCCCAATAATTAGGATATCATCTAGATAGGCCATCACTATGTGATTTTGTCTCCTTAGTGTAGCCAGTATTGGTTTGAGCAATTTAGTAAATAATCTAGGGCTGTGTAAGCCCATTTGGCAAAGCTCTGTATTGCCAGAGCTGATCCATCCAGGTAAATTGCAAGAACTTCCTGTGGTGTTTCTGAATGGATACTGAATAGCATGCATCTTTTAAATCTTTTAAATGCCGCTTCTTTGCTGGACAGTGTAAATTTCCGATCTGGCATATGCTGGGATGGAGGGATTTTACCATTGATGAATTCAATCTCATGGCCTTGAATACTTTGTAAGATAAACTCATCAGAAGTGATGGTTCCGCATGCCTCCGGAAAGAGCCGTAGTCTCCTACCAACATGTGAAGTTAAACATGCAGGTGCATGAAATCCAGACCACCTTACCTTCATGGTTATCGGCGGTCCTTGATATGTTTGGCCGGATGTGGAGGTGCTGGGTTGAGCTGATAATGCGGCGCCCGCTGGGGCCCTAGCCCTAAAAGGCCTAGGTTGTTGAGGCTGCTGAAATTGAGGCGGAGCTGGAGCGTAGGTCCTTGCTGGTCTAACGGCAGGGCCTCGTGGCCTGAAAAATGGCATTCCCTGGCCTGCTGCCTGGTCGAGATATGTGACCACATGAGTCCCACCGTCTTAGCGTGGTCATCCAGCTCCTTGACCCTCTTCGGGAGGTCTTCCCCGAACAACTGTCTGGGTGGCGGCGTAGGAGGTGCTTTGCATAACCCCGCAAATTTTGGGTAGAGCGTGGGTTTGATGACGCTCTTCCTGAAGGCGTTTATCTCATACTGTGTGGTAAACAATAGAGCCAGAGCATCCTCCTGCTTGGTGCTCAGATCCTCCCCGTCCACCGACCGCGCAAACGCGGTAATCCCAGCAGTGAGCAGCTTCAGGATCCCCTGGAGCTTCATCTCCTGGGTCCTGATCCTTGGGCTGATGTTGCCCCAGATTGGCGTATTGACTATGGGCACGTTGAGGGAGTTGCAGTTCGCTGGGCTTTGTGCCTGTTTTATGGCCTCCGATAGGACCTCCTCCTGGAGCTGATGGTTGGTCAGGAAGTCCACTGTGGCAGCCAGTTTGGGGTTGAGGGGTACTCCCGATGTCTCTGATGATGCGAATTTTGCTGCTACATCAAGGAGTTCTTCCTGCGGGGCCTCCGATGTAGCTGGCGTCTCTGGAGCTGGATGCTTCCTCCCGTTGATTCTGTTGCAGGAGGAGCTCCAACATCCGCTCCATTCGGTCAATGCGCCCCTCGCCCTTAGAACTCGGGCGGCCGGAGTCCTCATGTTTTGCTGAACTGCTGAGGCTCCGTTCATCGGCCCGCACCTCGTCGAGGTGAACCCGGTGCCGGACGTTGTCGCTACCAGCCGCCGCAGCAAAGCTGAGCGATTCCCGCACGGATATACGCTCAAACGCCTCCTCGGCGGAACTCCATCCCGCTGCCACGGAGGGCAAACGCGGTGAGTGGTCGGCACCCAACGCCTCAGCGTGGTGACCCGACGTCCGCGCGGGGCTTGCCGGCTGCCCAACTCCTGGGCCTAGCCGACGTACGGTCCTGTCCTCCCATCCATGGGGGACCCGGTGACCGTGGCGGGACTCCACCCGAGTGACTCTTCCTAGTCTTGGTAGTTGGGGAGTCGACACTGGTCCTTACAGGTCTCCCAGTGGACTTGAGTCCCGCCATTTCACCAGTCCGCATTCTAGTGGCAGGTGATGCCTTTGCCCCTAAAGGGCTAGGCTTACGGGCTCCATCCCTCCCTCTCCTCCGAGGGCTCAGGGAGAAGGGCCGTGCAGCAGCACGCGAGCCCTTGCCCAGGTCGACCAACGAGCCTGTTGGCGACCTCAATACGGAGTCAGGGTCTACCTGCTCCGGTGGTACACCAAACTCCTCGGAATCGTCACTGGAGCTCCGGTGTATCGGCGGGTCGGGCCCTGTAGCGACAGGGCTCCCCGACTTCCTCGCCTATTTCCCGGCCCGACTCGCAGGTGCAGCCGTTGAGGAGGGCTCCGGGATAAGTGGCCGGCGACTCCTGCAGATGTCCTGGCCCTTACTCCTTCCATGTTCCTGTGTGGAGAGAAAACACTCGCCACAACAGGAACACCAACTCTAGGGGGCTTAGCCTTACCTGAGTCGGCCCTCTGAAGGGCTGGTGGGGATCCGCGCTCACGTGACTCCGAAATGAAATTAGCATCAAAGCGTATAAAATGCATTGGGTGGCCCAGTGGATGCCTCAAAATTAAACATTAATAAATTAAGGCAGGTTCTCCAGGAAACTGGTACTGCCAGTAGAATCTGCTATGAGCTTGCAGTATAGAATGATAGAATCATATCATGCAAAGGAGGCCATTTGACCCATCTAGTTGATTGCTAGAACTATCCAATTAAATGGAAGATTGACACAACATGCTGGAGTAATTCAGCAGGACAGGCAGCATCTCTGGGGAGAAGGCATTCCTGGTGACATTTCGGGTCGAGATACAATCAGTCTCATTCCTCAAGCCTCTGCAAACTTCTGTCTGTCTTCCAGTTTATCTCCAATTCAAATTCGGAATTTACCATTGAATTAGCTTCATCAGCAAGGTAATAAAATTGCTGGCTCTGACTTCATGTGAAATATGTTTCAACCTGCAGAAGATTCAGGATCCTGTCATCTCTCACCTCCCTCGCAGCCCCAGCCATTTTAAGAGGAGCACCCAAGAAGCATAGAAGATTTTCACAGCTATGCTTGCAGTTTGAGTGATATAACACTTAAAGAGCAGCCAATTTTGCTTAAATTTGTGCCTGTTAAATATGTAAAATGATTTAGAAAAATTAATTTCTAATTAGACAATAGGTGCAGGAGTAGGCCATTTGGCCCTTTGAGCCAGCACCGCCATTCAATGTGGTCATGGCTGATCATCCCCAATCAGTACCCCATTCCTGCCTTCTCCCCATATCCCCTGACTCCACTATCTTTAAGAGCACTATCTAGCTCTCTCTTGAAAGCATCCTGAGAACCGGCCTCCACCGCCCTCTAAGGCAGAGAATTCTACAGACTGACCACACTCTGTGAGGAAAAGTGTTTCCTCGTCTCCGTTCTAAATGGCTTAATCCTTATTCTTAAAACTGTGGCCCCTGGTTCTGGACTCCCCCAACATCGGGAACATGTTTCCAGCCTCTAGCGTGTCCAATCTGCACCAAATCCCACTCGACAATTGCTCCTGTTTCCCATTGTTTCTGTTGTTTTTCCTTCTATTTACTATTTTCTTCTTCTCTGTTCAGCTCTCGTTATGGCCGTGCTATGTCTTATCCTGCTGCCTCCATCAGTCCTGGTCTCCCCACTTTTCCAGAGGGATCGTGCATTCAATCTCCTTGGCTTGACACAAAATGCTGGAGTAACTCAGCGGGACAGGCAGCATCTCTGGAGAGAAGGAATGGGTGACGTTTTGGGTCGAGACCCTTCTTCGGACTTCTGATGCTGAAACGTCACCCATTCCTTCTCTCCAGAGATGTTGCCTGTCCCGCTGAGGTAGATTCATATAATGCAAACGAGGCCATTTGGCCCATCTCTGTTGTGCCATCCCTTTGTTAGAACTATCCAATCAGTCTGAAGATACACAAAATGCTGAAGTAACTCAGCGGGATAGGCATCATGGGACCCTTCTTCAGGCCTGCAGGAAAGAACTGCAGATGCTGGTTTAAATCGAAGGTGGACACAAAATGCTGGAGTAATTGACTGAAGAAGGGTCTTGAAACGTCATCCGTTTGTTCTCTCTGGAGATGTTGCCTGTCCCGCTGAGTTACTCCAGCATGTTGTGCCTATCTTCAGTTTAAACAACTTCTACAGTTCCTTCCTACACATTCTCCTTGGCTGGTGGCTCTACCCTCAACTTCCCATGGACCTAAACTCTAAAGTTCTCTCCTCATCACCTTTTCCCCAATTAACACATTAATTAAAAATGAGCTTTTGTGGCCAAGCTTTTGGTCATGTGTTCTAGCAAACACTATTGTGGCTTAAGGTCAAACTATGGTAATGTTTCTGGAAAGAGTTTGGGAATTAAAGAAAGAGCAGATGATGGAACTTCTTCTTTCATGTGGCGTGCACAGCGTAAAGTTGTCGGACAACTTGATGTATTTGATCTTCCGTTTGTGCACGTCGAGTTGATTGCATTAGTCGAAGCAGGGCGGACCACATGAAGGTTGCAATCTCCCACCCCGATGATGGGACATAGAACATAGAACAGTACAGCACAGGAACAGGCTCTTCGGCCCACAATGTCTGTGATTGTGTCAAGACAAACTGATCTCAACTGCACCGGAAACCTGGGTTCGATCCCGACTACGGGTGCTGTCTGTACGGAGTTTGTGCGTTCTCCCAGTAACCTGCGCGAGTTTTCTCCGAAAACCTTCGGTTTCCTCCCACACTCCAAAGACGTACAGGTTTGTAGGTGAATTGGTACAATATAAGTGTAAATTGTCCCGAGTGTGTGTAGGATAGTGTTAATGTGCGGGATTGCTGGTCGGTGCAGACTCGGTGGGCAAAGTACTGCAAACTAAAGTACTTTGGCATGTTATACAATATTGAACATGCAATGCAAATGCAAGTTATTGCTTTTGAGACGTTTACATTGATGCTGTCATCATTCTATGTCAAGGGAAGAATTATTGAACAGAAACTCCCATTGCAATTTGCATTCTTAATTGGCACAATCTTTGTTATCTGTGTAGCCTTTGGATAGCTGCAGAATAAACACAGGCAGAGCATGTGTGTTAAGATATAAACTGCCGCTGAAGCTTATTAACAGGAACAGTGATAGAGAATCAACAGCAGCAGATTTTATTTGTCTTAATTTGTCTTGGATACAAAACAAATGAAAGGTGGAATTTTCTCCAATTGAGAGAGTGGGCAGAGAAGTAGCAGATGGAATATCGTGTAGCAAAGTGTGGAGTCATGCATTTTGGTCCTAGGAATAAAGGGGTAGACTATTTCCTAATTGGGGAGAGAATCCAGAAATCGGAGGTGCAAAGGGACCTGGGAGTGCTGGTGCAGGTTTCCCAAGATGTTAATCTGCAAGTCGAATCGATAGTAACGAAAGCAAACTCAATGTCAAATTAACCTACAAACCTGTACACCTTGGACTGTGGGAGGAAACTGGAGCCCCGGAGAAAACCCACACGTTCACAGGGAGAACGTGCAAACTCCATACAGACAGCACCCTCGGCCAGGATAGAACCTGGGTCTCTGGCTTTAATTTGGGCTTGTATTATTGGGGAAGATCTAAAAGTAAATATTTACACTGATTCTCGATATGCATTCGGGGTGGTGCATGATTTTGGACAATTATAGAAAAATAGAGCATTCCGAACTTCTGCAGGATATTACACGAAGAATTGGTCTACTGCTGGTAGGAAAGAAGGTAGGAAAACACGCAAAGAATCTGCAATCTTCAGAATAATACACATGGTCTTTATTAGTGATAAAAGATACACATGCTGCAGATTTGGTTACAAGTCTGTCCTCTCCATCGGCATCCCGTCCATCTCCTGCGGCCCGTTGATGCAGTGCGATGCGCTTGTGGTGGCTAGGAAGGATTCGTACTCCTCGTACTCGTCTGTCCAGCTGCTCTTGAAGCCCAGGTTGTACATGATTTGGTGAATGACCTGATCCAGCTCATCGGCCGGTGAGGTGTTGAGGGTGGAGCAGGCGGACACCCAGGTCCCGATCTCCTCCCCGCTATTCAGCTGGATGTGGTTCATTCCCGAGAAGCTGAAGTCCTTCATGTCGATGCCTTTGACCAGCTCCTTGAAGTAGCGGGCCACGGAGATGCAGCCTTCCTCCGGGGTCTGGGGAGGGGGCTCCTGGGCGATCCTCCCCGCCTCCGCCCGCAGCGCCTTCTCCTCTTTCAGGAAGTGGGCAGTGTTGAGGTGGGAGTCCAGCAGCCGTTTCATCTGCAGGTAGAGCTGGGAGGGCCGGTGGAGAGCGGCCAGCATCTCCTGCAGCTTCTCGATCTTCTGGACCCTCTCACCGTCCACCTCCACCTTGAGGGCGTTGATCTTGGACCTCAGGTGCCGCATCAGAGTCGCCCCCACCACGTCTATCATGGTCTTGGCGTCCTTGCAGGAAGTCACGGTGTCGTTTATCTGCTTCTCAATTTCCTGTTGGGACAGAACAGAGTTAAAGTCATGGTCATAAGGCCATCAGTGATAGGAGTAGAATTAGGACATTCGGCCCATCAAGTCCACTCCGCCATTCAATCCTGGCTGATCTATCTCTCCCTCCCAACTCCATTCTCCTGCCTTCTCCCCATAACCACTGACACCCGTACTGGTCAAGAATCCATCTATCTCTGCCTTAAAAATATCCATTGACTTGGCCTCCACAGCCTTGTGGGGCAAAGAATTCCACACATTCACCACCCTGTGACTCAAGAAATTCTTCCTCATCTCCTTCCTAAAGGAACGTCCTTTAATTCCATGGTTGAAGGTGAACTGCCTTGGTGCATAAGGAGGTGAAGACCAGTCCTGTTGAGATACTTCCTACAGCAGGTGGTCAAAAAACAGAACTCCAAATGTGGCCTCACCAATGTCTTGTACAGCTGTAATGTAGCTTCCCAACTTCTATACTCAATACACTGACTGATTAAGTCAATGTATCAATATCCCTCTTCACCGGCATGTTTGGCTTCTTCCAAATAGTGTGGGTTTGAGAAGGCGCGAGTGGTGGAGAATAAGCAAGATTGCGTTGGCAGGGAAAGGGTGACATCCTTGTCTTGAGCAAAAATAGATAATAAAAGCTTCAGCTGTTGTTCATGTCATAAGTCCATAAGTGATAGGAGCAGAATTAGGCCATTCGGCCCATCAAGTCTACTCCACCATTCAATCATCCCAGTCACAACCCCATTCTCCTGCCTTCTCCCCATGACCCGTGATACTCGTTCCATGTAGGGGTAACTGATTAAGGTTATCAGCTCCACTTGTAAGGGTGGGATGGGGAAGGGGTTTTAATGTCATCTGGTCTTGTTTGCCAGATCTGCCAATGCCCTTGGCGCTCCATGGCCCCACTGTCATTGGGAAACAGATGTAACAATAGACAATAGACAATAGGTGCAGGAGTAGGCCATTTGACCCTTTGAGCCAGCACTGGCATTGAATGTGATCATGGCTGATCATCCCCAATCAGTACCCCATTCCTGCCTTCTCCCCATATCCCCGGACTCCGCTATCTTTAAGAGCCCTATCTAGCTCTCTCTTGAAAGTATCCAGAGGACCGGCCTCCACCGCCCTCTGAGGCAGAGAATTCCACAGACTCACAAATCTCTGCGAGAAAAAGTGTTTCCTCGTCACCGTTCAAAATGGCTTACTCCTTATTCTTAAACTGTGGCCCCTGGTTCTGGACTCCCCCAACATCGGGAACATGTTTCCTGCCTCTAGCGTGTCCAAATCCTTTACAATCTTATATGTTTCAATAAGATCCCCTCTCATCCTTCTAAACTGTGCTGTGTCTTAGATTCCTTGAGAGTGGACAGCCATAAAGTTGAACGAACACTAAGATCCAGACACGGCCAAATGAATATCTCGTGATCTTCCGTAGGTCCCGTAATGTTATAGCGGCATGCAACACAGAAATAAGCTCTTTGACCAACCGTACATCAACTACCATCACATACCTGTCTTTACTAATCCCATTTTCCAGGCTTTGTCCCATAGCCTTATATGGGTTGACAACACTAATGGTAGTCTATATATGTGTAGGGAGGAGCTGTGTAAGAAAGAACTACAGATGCTGGTTTAAATCAAAGGTGGACACAAATTGCTGGAGTAACTCAGCCGGTGAGGCAGCATCTCTGGAGAAAAGGAATGGGCGACGTTTCGGGTCGAGACCCTTCTTCAGACATTGTAGGGAGGAACTGCTGGTTTAAACCAAAGACAGCTCCATTCTTCCATTCATCCTCCATTCTAAAGATCTTACAAAGGTGAATAAAATCATGAGGGGAATAGATCTTCCATTAAAGTAGCTTCAACTGTATATCTCTCGTTCTCCATTTCCTCTGGCTCTCAGTCTGAAGAAGGGTCTCGACCCGAAACGTCACCTATTCCGTTTCTCCAGAGATGCTGAGGGACCTGCTGAGTTACTCCAGCTTTTTGTGTCTGTCTTTGATTGTCCATATAGTTCTTCAACATTGTGTGCTCATCCTCCTTCCCCCCCCTCTAAGATATGAAGAAGGGTCTTGAGCCGAAACGTCGCCTATTTCCTCCACTCCATAGATGCTGCCTCACCCGCTGAGTTTCTCCAGCATTTTTGTCTACCTCCCTCTAAGACAGTCGGTTCCAGATTCCTACCACCTAGTGTGTGGGAAAAAAAATCTTCCTCAGATCTCCTCTAAACCTTCTATTATCTCTGTCTGAGTTTAGACAACAGTTTTTAGTTTAGTGGCCACAGCATGGAAACGGAGGCAGAGGCAGATAGATTCTTGATTAGTACAGGTGTCAAAAGGTACAGGAAGAAGGCAGGAGAATTGGGTTAGGAGGGAGAGATAGATCAGCCATGATTGAATGGAGGAGTAGACTTGATGGGCCGAATGGACTAATTCTACTCCTATCACTAATTACCTTATGACCCTTCGGCCCATTGAGCCCACGCTGACCACCGATCATCGGTTATGGGGTTAGGAGGGAGAGATAGATCAGCCATGATTGAATGGCGGAGCAGACTTGATGGGCCGAATGGCCTAATTTGGCTCCTATCAATTATGACCTTATGATCCCTCTTTCACAAGTTAAGAGGCTGCTGCACTGGTGGGGGGGGGGATGAAGTTTCCCACAATCTACCCAGTCAATGCCCCCTATGCACACAGAACACCACAGGAGATCCCTTTTCCCCGTGGCTATCAAACTGTACAACTCCTCCCCCTTCTGTCGTTGGGTAGACTGACTCATTCCCCCCCCCCCCCCCCCCCCCAATCTTTGCACATCCTCAATCCTGGTGTTCCCACTTTAATTTAATGTTACAAATATTCTTGTTGTGTTTCTATGACTGTTGGCCAATCAATTTCCCTCCTGGGATAATTGAAGATCTGTGCAGGAAGGAACTGCAGATGCTGGTTTACACCGAAGGTAGACACAGTGGCAGGTGCTCTAGACCTGCATGGGAAGGTAGACGCTCCCGCCCCCACGAGTCTCTGGCAGATGGAGCTCGTCAGCCTGGGAGGGGAAGGCAGTCCATCTAGGAGAGGGAAAACTCCAATTTAAAACCTCCACTGCCTTGTGGCCGTATCCAGTCATGGAAAAGGCTCCAGGAGTAAAGGGCCTGTCCCACCAGCATGCGACTCCATGCGGTGAGCGCGACCTAACGTGGTCGCTTGAGCCGTCCGGCCTCGTGGGGCCGGTCCCACTTTGATCGCCGGAATTGTGCGGAGCTGGTCCCGACATCGCGCGGGGCTCCGAAAAACTGACCGTGTTCAAAAATTCCGCGTGGCAACGGCTTGTCGGCTCGCAGTCGCCTCGACGCATTACACACCGCCTCAACGTCGTGCCTCTGTGGCCCTCTCTGTGCGTGCCTCCGTGGCCCTCTCTTGGTGTGCCTCCGTGCCCCTCTCTGTGTATCCCTCTCTGTCCTTGAGAACTTACCTTGCGGACTTCGCTCCAACTTCGCGCCACTTTGCGCCACTCACCCGACCCCCGCGCGGCCCCCGCTGCCGGTTTGGTCGGGCTCGCCGCATGCAGGCGCATGCTGGTGGGACCGGCCCTGAACAGGGATCACCCGACCTCCGCGCGGCCCCCGCTTCTAGTTTGATCGCGCTCACCGCATGGAGTCGGATGCTGGTAGGACAGGCCCTTTAACCTCCAGAAAATCCGGAGTCGGTGCCCCTAAGGCAGTTCGTCGTTGTCTACAACCTCGCTCTGGCAGCACCTGCGACGGCGCTGGTGCCAAACTGTAACGGCCCTGCTGTTCCTTTGGATCGATCAGTGACGTGGAGAGGGGGGACGTGCTGCATGGGCAGCAACCTGTCCTCCATATGACATCGCCCAGGCTTTGCCATCACCGACAGATGCATCACCTATGGTCAGTCATGACCGAGAGGGGCCTCCTACTAGACACAAAATGCTGGAGCAACTCAGCGAGACAGGCAGCATCTCTGGAGAAAAGGAATAGGCGATGTCTCGGGTCGAGGCCCTTCTTCAGACTGAGAGTCCGGGGAAAGGGCTGTATTGTATCGTACCTGGATGTTTCCTGAAACACTCTCATTCCTGGTGTTCAGGGACTTCATGGTATCGGTGAAACACATCTTCCTCTCCTGGTAAATGTCTGCAAGCTTGGCGACATCGTGACACTGGTGGTCTCCGAACAGTTTGCAAATGCTGCAGATGGGCATGTCGTCTTGCAGACACATCTGTGAAAGCAGCAGAGAGAGAGGTGGGGGTGAGGAGTGAGTCGAGCGTGGCGGAATCTCACTCGTGCACAGGCCCACAACCCGGCTGAAATCTCGCCTGATGACAGTGGTTTTCACAGGTTAATTGGGCTCGCCCACCTAACGAGCAGAGGCTGGGCGCAACCCTCAGGGTGGGAGGGCACACTCGAGACCAGGGCTTCATGCAGGAGGTAGTGGGGGGGTGGGAGATTGTGTATGTGTGTGTCAGTGTGTGTGTGTGTCAGTGTGACAGAATGTGACAGTGTGTGTGTGTCTGTGTGTGACAGTGTGTGTGTGTGTGACAGTGTGTCTGTGTGTGTGAGTGTGTGTGTGAGTGTGTGTGTGAGTGTCCGTGTGTGAGGGTCTGTGTGTGAATGTGACAGTGTGTGTGTTTGTGACAGTGTGTGAGTGTCTGTGACAGCATGTGTGTGAGTGTGTCAGTGTGTGTGTGTGTCAATGTGACAGTGTGTCAGTGTGTGAATGTTTGTCAGTTCGTGAGTGTGTGTCAGTGTGTCATTGTGTGAGTGTCAGTGTGTGTGAGTGTGTGAGTGTCTGTGTGTCAGCATGTGTGTGAGTGTGTGTGTGTGTGTCAGTGTGTGTGTGTGCCAGTGTGTGTGAGTGCCAGTGTGTGTGTGTGTGTGTGTCAGTGTGTGTGTGAGTGTGAGTGTGTCTGAGTGCCTGTGTGTGTGATTGCCAGTGTGTGTGAGTGTCAGTGTCCACCCTCATTCTCCGGATGTGTAAACAAGTCCAGAGTCCCTCCCCCTCCCAGCTCACCAAATTTCTCACCAATTATTATCCACCCATGAGACGCAAGTGAAGCTTGGTTGAGTTTAGACTATTTGACCACTGAAGGCACTGTGTCAACAAGTAAAAATTTCATAGTTCTATCTGGGACATCTGATAATACATCTTGACCAGTAACTCCCACACACTAAAGCCCCTGTCCCACTTTCCCGAGTAACTCACGAATTCTCCCAAGTTTTCCCCTTGATTCAAACTCGGAGAATGTCCGTAGTGAGTCCGTAGATATATCGTAGCGGCTCGTTATACCGGCCGTAGGTACTCGGGGCATCAGGTAAGTCGGGACGTTTTTTCCAGCACGACACAAATGTCCACGAGTTAAAAGATAGTCGGGAGGAGGAGCTCGTAGATCACAAAAATCTTGATTTTTTATTATTAAGGTCCTCTCGACTCGGCAGAGGACTCGTAAAGTGGGACAGGCCCTTAACACTATCCTACACACACTAGGGGCAATTTACAATCTTTGCCTGAAGCTAATTAACCTACAAACCAGTACGTATTTGGAGTGTGGGAGGAAACCTGAGCACCTGGGGAAAACCCACGCAGGTCACGGGGAGAACGGATGAACTCCGTACAGACAGCACCTCGGGATGGAACCTGGGCCTCTGGGCCTGTGAGGCAGCAACTCTACCGCTGCGCCACTCTGCCGCCCCCTGCTGGACAAAAGCTGTGGACGAGTTATCGCTGCGAGCGCAACTCGTGGAGTTGGTGCTGCTGCTGCTGCGCATGCTCCCTCACCAGGTTCACAAGCTCCTCGTCGTGCTTCTCGCACATCTGCTGGCTGTGCTCCTTGCTGCAAAGCATCTCCAACTCCTGCTTGAACTTCTCCAGCACGTTCTCCGCAAAGATGTTTCGCTTTAGGATGGCGATGCCCCTTCCTCGCAGGTAGGTGAGCTGGCGAGAGACGGCAGCGCGGTTTAGAGACGTCCCCTTGAAACAGGCCCCATCAGCCCACGCCGACCATCGATCGCCCCTCCTTCACACCAGTTGTACACTATTCCCCCTTTCCCTGCACTCTAAGGGAAATTTTAAAGACAATAGGTGCAGGAGTAGGCCATTCGGCCCTTCGAGCCAGCACCGCCATTCAATGTGATCATGGCTGATCATCCCCAATCAGTACCCCGTTCCTGCCTTCTCCCCATATCCCCTGACTCCGCTCTCTTTAAGAGCCCTATCTAGCTCTCTCTAGAGGCTGATCAATCTACACACCTGCATGTCTTTGGGGCGTGGGAGGAAGCCAGAACACCTGGAGGAAACCCACATGATCACAGGATGAGATCCTGTAAACCCATCCTACTCTCTACCCCACCAGAATCAGTCTGAACAAGGCCCCGACCCAAAATGTCACCTATCCATGTTCCCCAGAGATGCTGCCTGACCCGTTGAGTTACTCCATCACTTTGTGCCTTTTTTCCCAAACCAGCATCTGTAATTCCGTGCATCCACACCACTCTCTATCTAAACTAATAGGTCTGTGGTACAATTGGCCTCATCTCCTGTCTTCTTTGCTTCCTCAACAAGGGAGAAAACCTGGCTCTTTCTCCAATCTTTGGACACCCTCCTAGAAATTATAATATTTAACAAAAACAATTTCAACCAATGGATCCAATATCTCTGTACTTCCTTTCAACCCTTTGTATGTCGGCCAATGGGTCCTGGAAATGTGTCTGCCTTTGTTTCTGCCCTGGGAGTTTCTCTAACATTTTATCCCTTGTGTTTCAGGTTTTCACTGGCAACCCCCTTGCAATTTGGAACTGGTTCATCTCGGGACATTCATATTGTGTCGGAGACTGGTGCAAGAAATTAATTTACCATATCTGCCATTTCTGTGTCTTTCGTTATTAATTCATTAGCCTCGTTCTCAACAGGTCCCATACCTACCTTTGAGAGGTAGGTAATCTGAATATCAAAATATTAAAATATATAATATCAGAATATCAAAATATTAAAATATCAAATATTAATTCACCAGCTTCATTCTCAACAGTCACCTTTCTATTTACCTCTCCGTGGAAAGACTTTTCTTTGAATTTATATTTCAAAATAGTTTTGATTCCCTTCTTGTCTTTTCTAAGCTTTTTAATCCTGTCGTGTACTGTAAACATTTCCCATTCCTCTGGCCTTGCCAATTTGTCTGCTCTACTTTGCAGTTTGACATTATTCCCGAGCTGCTTTGTAAACCTTAGATTATTCCCATGGAATTCCCTTTTCCTAATTGGGATGAATTCCTGCTGTGTGTTGTGGACCGCCGACTCGAAGATCTGCCTGTATTAACATGTCAGTGGATTATTTAGTTTAGTTTAGAGGTACAGCGTGGAAACAGGCCCTTCGGCCCACTGAGTCCGCACCGACCAACGATCCCTGCACACTAACACTATCCTACACACACTAGGGACAATTCACATTTATACCAAGCCAATTAACCTATAAAGCTGTACGTCTTTGGAGTGTGAGAGAAAACCGAAGATCTCGGAGAAAACTCAAGGGGAGAACGTACAAACTCCATACAGGCAGCACCCGTAGTCGGGATTGAACCCGGGTCTCCGACACTGTACAAAGGACAAATGGACAAAAGGACAAAGGCCATTTATTATCACATACACCAAATGGTGGAATGAAATCTGTCTTGCCAATCAATGCAGCACTTTAAAGGGCCTGTCCACCAGCATGCAACTCCATGCGATGAGCGCGACCTAACGTGGTCGCTTGAGCCGTCCGGCGTCACGGGGCCGGTCCCACTTCGATCGCCGGAATTGTGCGGAGTTCGTCCCGACATCGCGCGGGGCTCCGAAAAACTGACCATGTTCAAAAATTCCGCGCGGCAACGGCTTGTCGGCTCGCAGTCGCCTCGACGCATTACACACCGTGCCTCCGTGACCCTCTCTGTAGGTGCCTCCGTGACCCCCTATGTGTGTGGCTCCGTGACCCTATCTGTGTGTGTGTGCCTCTGTGCCCCTCTCTGTGTGCCCCTCTCTGTCCTGGCGAACTTACCTTTAAGACTTCGCTCCAAGTTCGCCTCACTTTGCGCCGCGTTGCGCCACTCACCCGACCTCCGCGCGGCCCCTGCTGCCGGTTTGGTCGCGCTTGCCGCTTGCAGGCGCATGCTGGTGGGAACGGCCCTGTACAGGGGATCACCCGACATCCGCGCGGCCCCCGCTTCTAGTTTGATCGCGCTCATCGCATGGAGTCGGATGCTGGTAGGACAGGCCCTTAAGGCAGCAACTCTACCGCTGCACCACCGTGCTGTCCTGACCTACTTTGTTAACCATAGAGACCCAAGCCCTTAATTTGGTGCACAAACTGAGTGCAGGACCGAGGCGTGCAGCACTGTTGCGGCTGCTATGTTTCATGAGAAATAGAACCCATTTTACCTCTGTTCTTTCTTTCAAAGCCTCGGTAGGCGTGGTAATAAACGAAAACTCAACTCACCAGAGAACGTGTAAGTTCATGCAGCACCAATTAGGAAAAATATACACAATGCTGGAGTAACTCAGCGGGACAGACAGCATCTCTGGAGAGAAGGAATGGGTGACGTTTAGGGTCGAGACCTTTCTTCAGACTGATTTTAATTTGTCAGTCAGTGGCCAGTTATCAGTCTGAAGAAGGGTCTCGACCGAAACGTCACCCATTCCTTCTCTGGTCTCTCCAGAGATGCTGCCCGTGCGGCTGAGTTACTCCAGGATTTTGTGTCCATCTTCGGTTTAATTCGGCATCAGTTCCTTCCTTCCGACACACTAATTGGGAAAGGGCAGGGGAAATATTGGATTACCATTCTCCCAATTCTCTTTGTCGAGCCTGCTGACATGTTTCCTGCTTTGACTTCACTTCAAAAAGCACTTAATTGCCTTTATAATTACCTGAGGCTTTGAAAGGTACACCTTGCGTACGCCTTCCATTCACTCTCACCAGAACAGTCGCAAACAAGTGCAGGGCAAATGTTTTTCACGTGGCTGGATAATTGGACAAGCTTGTCCAATTATCCTTGTTTTTCTTTTAAATATCTGTCCAATCAATACAGTTTGAAACGTAGCATTTAATCTTCAGATTGAGGGGCAGTTTCTTCCCAGCTGGCAACAGAATCATCCTACCACAACCAGAGCAGTGCTGAACTACTATCTACTTAATTGGTGACCCTCGGACTCTCCTTGATCAGACTTTGCTGGCTTTACCTTGCACTAAATGTTACTCCCTTATCATGTATCTATACAGTGAATGGCTCGATTGTAATCGTATGTCTTTCTGCTTATATTATTTCTTTGCTATTTTTCTATATATATATATAAATATACACACAAACACTCACACACACATATATATACTGTATATATATATATACTGTATGTATATATACTGTACACACATATATATATATGTACAGTTTATATATATAGTATATATATACAGTATATATATATATATAGCATATATATATAGTATATATATATACTGTATATATATATACATACACACACACACATATACTGCATATATATCTATAAATACACGCACACACACATATACTGTATATGTATCCCTATAAACACACACACACACACACACACACACACACACACACACACACACACACACACACACACACACACACACACACACACACACACACGTATCCTCCTTGCATCCAGCTTGACAGAGATGCTCAATGGTAAATCTCTTTCATTCTTCTATATATATATATACACACAAACACTCACACACACATATATCTACTGTATATATATATATATATAAATACACACACATATACTGTATATATATTTCTATAAAAACACACACACACACACACACACACACACACACACACACACACACACACACACACACACACACACACACACACACACACACACACACACACACACACACACCTTGCATCCAAGCTTGACACAGATGTTCAATGGTAAATCTCCTTTCATTCTTCTAAACTAATCAATACAGGTCTCGGGATCCAATCTCTCCTTAAACCACAGCTCAGCTCAGCCCTTTTGCACATTGTGTAAATAGTGGAAGATTCTTTTGGTGAATTTTGGTTTAAAACCAGCTACAAATCCCAACAGAGGCTTGTATTCTTATCACGCCTTGCACCACTTCCCTTAGCAGTTCACAGTCATTGACATTCACTCATTAAAGTGTGCTCACAGTTAGTTTAGTTTACAGATATAGCATGGAAGAGGCTCTTTGGCCGACCGAGCCAATGCCGACCATCGATCACCCCTTCACTCTTGTTCTATATATCCCACGTCTGCAGCCACTCTCTGCACACAGGGGCAATTTTACAGAGGGCTGATTAACCTACAACACTGCCTGTCCTTGTGATGTCGGGGGGAAACCAGTGCGCCTGGAGGAAACTCACGCGATCACAGGGAGAACATGCAAACTCCACACGCAGACAGCATCCGGGGGCAGGATCGAACTGGGTCTCTGGCGCTGTGAGGCAGCAGCTCTCCCAGCAGTCACTGTGCGTGACATGTGGCAGCCAATCTCCACACAGCAGGCTCCCATACAACAGCAGCGTGAAGGACAACCTGCTTCACTACTGGGGTCCTGAATGACCACTATTGCTCGGCTGGCTCGATGGGCCAAATGGCCTACTCCTGCACCTATTGTCTCTAGGGCAGAACCCCAGGATTAAGCCTCCTGTGTTCAATGCAATTACATTCAACTGCAAGAGAGAAGACAGGGCCTCTCTCTAAAATCGCAGCATGTTAGCACTGCAACATTAGAGACTACATATAGAATACAGCACAAGAACAGGCCCTTCGGCTCATAATGCCTGTGCCGAACATGACACTCTATTTAATCTATCTCATAAGAACATAAGATCATAAGTGATAGGAGTAGAATTAGGCCATTCGGCCCATTATGTCTACTCCGCCATTCAATCATGGCTGATCTATCTCTTCCTCCTAACCCCATTCTCCTGCCTCCCCATAACCTCTGCCACCCGTACTAATCAAGAATCTATCTATCTCTGCTTTAAATATATCCACTGACTTTGTCTCCACAGCCTTCTGTGGCAAAGAATTCCACACATTCACCACCCTCTGACTGAAGAAATTCCTTCTCATCTCCTTAAAAGAACGTCCTTTAATTCTGAGGCTATGACCTCTAGTCCTAGACTCTCCCACTAGTGGAAACATCCTCTCCACATCCACTCTATTCAAGCCTTTCACTATTCTGTACGTTTCAATGAGCCCCCCCCCCATTCTTCCAAACTCCAGCGAGTACAAGCCCTGTGTCAACAAACGCTCATCATATGTTAACCCACTCATTCCTGGGATCATTCTTGTAAACCTCCTCTGGACCCTCTCCAGAGCCAGTACACTCTTCCCTCAGATATGGTGCCCAAAATTGCTCACAATACTCCAAATGTGGCCTGACCTGCACCTTATAGAGCCTCAGCATTATCTCCCTCCACTCTCTGCATATCCATGTGTCTATCCAAAAGCATCTCAAATGCCACTAACACATCTGCACCAACCGTCAACCCCAGCAGCACTTTCCAGGCACAGACTCATCTCTGTGTAAAAAAACTTTTCTCCTCTCACCTTAAAGCTGTGCGCTCGAGTATTTGATTTTTTTTTTCATCCTGGGAAAAAAGGTTTTGACTGTCTACCTTAACTGTGCCTCCCATCATTTTATATACTCTATATTAGGTCTCCCCTCAACCTCTGGCCTTCCAGAGAAACCAATCCAAGTCTGTCCAACCTCCCACCCAGGCACATAGGCTCGAATCCATGCTGGAATCTGGAGTTAAAAAGGCAAACCGCTGGACATATTGGTGGGGTCAAGCAGCATCTGTGGGGCAAATGGGGAGATGACCCTTCTTCAGACCCAAGTCAAAATGCTGCCATCTCCCACCATGGAATCTGCCTACGATTTTGTCGTCCACCAGCATTGGGACACACTCCTGTCCTATTTTCTGGCCGCCAAGTGGCTCTAATCGTGATCAAAAAATAAAGTTTCTCCTCCTACTTTTCTGCACATGGGGCAGTAGAAGTGACCATTCACGTGGGTACAGTTCTGAGAGAAGAGCGTGGCCTCAATGCACTGCTTGCAGTAGTTGTGGCCACAGGGCAGCTCCAGGATGGGAGGGGTGAAGAGCTCCAGGCACACGGGACATGACAACTCCTTGGCCAGTGCTTCGCGAGGAACAGCCATTGCCACAGCCCTTCAGGTACCAGCGGAGGAGCACATTGTCCTCGCGATGCCTCGGTTCCCTGGAGTGTGGACCAGGGTTCCGTCACAAAAAATGAAAGAAAACAATTTGTCCAAAGTGCCCTGTTGTTAAGGAGATGATGACACAATGCATGTTCTATGGGCTTACACAGTGAAGTCACAAAGGCCTCAGGGGCCTGTCCCACTTGCATGCGATTGCGTGCGTTTGGCGCGACCGAGTTCACGCGAAGTTCGGGCTAAGTTCGCGCGTGACGTCATTTGCGTCATGCTGACCAATCAGCTGGGTAGGAGGCCAACAGAATTTGGGCGTCGCACGGAATCGGGCGGTGACGTCATCATGCAACGCCATGGCGCGCGGTGACGCCATCGCGCAACGGCATGCGCTAGGCGTACGCCGTCAAGATGCTGCACACGACCGCAATTCGTCTGCGTGCCGACAGGCCGTTGGCTCGCAACATTTTCTGACGCTGCAGGAATTTCGGTGCCCCGAGCGATGTCGGGACCAGCCCCGCACAACTCCATAAGCCTCCCCGCTTCTAAGTGGGACCGGACCCGCGAGTCCCGTAGCCTCAAGCGACCACAAGGTCATGTAATTTGCGAGCCAAGGTCGCGTAAGAGAGACAGGCCCTTTACTCTTTATATCAACATGCTCATTAGGACAAAGGACATTTATTGTCACATACACCAATTGGTGTCGTGAAATTTAAGTTTTCATTACAATTAGATGGTAGTAGATTGATTGCAGTTTAGCTTCAAGTTTAGAGATACAGCATGGAAACAGGCCATTCGGCCCATCGGGTCCGCGCCGACCGGCGATCCCCACACATTAACACTATCCCACACGCACTAGGGACAATTGTTACATTTACCAAGCCAATTAACCTACAAACCAATTAACCTGCACGTGTTTGGAGTGTGGGAGGAAACCGAAGATCCCGGAGAAAACCCACGCAGGTCAGGGTGAGAACGTGCAAACTCCGTACAGACAGCACCCGTAGTCAGGATCGAACCCGGGTCTCTGGCGCTGCAAGCGCTGTAAAGCAGCAACTCTACCACTGCGCCACCTTTGATTGTAGAAGTAATTGGAGCAAAACTATAATACATATATATTACATTGGTGAGATGGACCATTGGACCAATTAATCTTGATGAAAATATAGAAAAAAACTTAGATGCTGGAAATCTTATTACTGATATACCGATTCTGACCCTTCTTCAGACCCTGTTGCTCACCGACTGAAAAGTCAGACTGATGAAGGGTTTCGACCCAAAACATCACCTATTCCTTTTGCCCAGAGATGCTTGCTGAGCCGCTGAGTTACTCCAGCACTTTGTGTTTATCTTCGGTGTAAACCAGCACCTGCAGATCCTTCTCATACATTCCTTTCATGAAGTGCAGGAAGGAACCGCAGATGCCGATTAAAACCGAAGATAGACACAAACTATTGGAGTAACTCAGCGGGACAGGCGGCATCTCTGGAGAGAAGGAATGGTTGGCGTTTCTGGGCGAGCCCCTTCTACAGACCCTGCCTGTCTCTTCCTTTCAGGAGGTTGAGGTTTACATTCAGTAATGGCATCTGTTGTGATTGTCTGATATCTGAGGAGTGCCTGCTGGATTTGTTTTTCTTTACGAATGACAGGCACCTTGTGATCATTAGAGAGTGGAGCAGTGGAGGTGTAGCTTGGACAAGCTCTGCAGGCCATCCTTGTCTGTATGGATCTCCTTGGCACTGTGTTGCCATCATTAGTTTCGGACCTTGTCAGATCTTGCTTCGAATGCTGCTTTGCTTGTTTTCCACCTTGTCAGGAGCTGTGTGCTCTTGATTCCCAGTTGAGCAGGCCTTGACACTCAGCATCAAGCCCTGCCTGATGCTGTGGGTGTGTGTAAGAAGGAACTGCAGATGCTGGTTTAAACCGGTGATAGACACAAAATGCTGGAGTAACTCGGCGGGACAGGCAGCATCTCTGGAGAGAAGGAATGGGTGACGTTTCATCCTTCTCTCCAGAGATCTCAACCTGAGGGGGTGTCGACCTTTTCTTCCCTTCTCTGCCCGTTACGCCAGCCTTTTGTGTCTGATGTTATTTGGTAATGGATTCAACACACAGTGAATGCCAGATGTCTTGAGCTCCTCCCACTGACATCGAATGTTATCAAAAGCTGAAGGCACTGTGGCAAGTTTGCTGGGAATATCACTGAAGAATTGAATAGAGTCTTGGAGTCAGAGAGTGATATGGTGCGGAAACAGGCCCTTCGGCCCAGCTATACTAGTCCCACCTGCCTGCGCTTGGTCCATATCCCTCCAAACCTGTCGTACCCATTGTACCTATCTAACAGTTTCTTAACGTTGGGATAGTTCCAGCCTCTGCTACCTCCTCTGGAAGCTTGTTCCATACACCCAACACCCTTTGTGTGAAAAAGTTAAACACCTATAAGTTAAGGGCCTGTCCTACAACTCTATGCGATGAACGCGATCAAACTAGAAGCGGGGGCCGCGCGGAGGTCGGCTGATCCCCTGTACAGGGCCGTTCTCACCAGCATGCGCCTGCATGCGGCAAGCGCGACCAAACCGGCAGCGAGGGCTGCGCGGAGGTCGGGTGAGTGGCGCAACGCGGCGCAAAGTGAGGCGAACTTGGAGCGAAGTCTAAGGTAAGTTCGCCAGGACAGAGAGGGGCACACAGAGAGGGGCACCGAGGCACACACACACACACACACAGAGGGCCATGGAGCCACACACATAGAGGGTCACGGAGGCACCTACAGATAGGTTCACGGAGGCACGATGTCGGGGCGGTGTGTAATGCGTCGAGGTGACTGCGAGCCGACAAGCCGTTGCCGCGCGGAATTTTTGAACATAGTCAGTTTTTCGGAGCCCCGCGCGATGTCGGGACGAACTCCGCACAATTCCGCACGGCTCCGGCGATCGAAGTGGGGCCGGCCCCGCGACGCCGGACAGCTCAAGCGACCACATTAGGTTGCGCTAATCGCATAGAGTTGCATGCTGGTGGGACAGGCCCTTAAGTAAGTAAGTTTATTGGCCAAGTATTCACATACAAGGAATTTCCCTCGGTGCTCCGCCCACAAGTAACAACATGACATACAGTGACAGTTACGAATGACTCAGAAAACACTAAACATTAATAATAATAAACCATTAATGAAATATTAATGCACTAATAAAACATTCTTGTCTTAAATCTTTTTTTCCTTTTTCCTTTTTTCTGACTCAGTTATTATTTTATAAAATGTTAATATTGAAGCCGTACGAAAATTGTTTAATCGTTATGTCGACTACTTTCTCTTTGTACAATTGCTTCTAATAAAATAAATATTACAAAAGATATATATATATATTTTCTCCTTAACCTTGAACCTATGTCTCTGGTTCTCGATTCCCCAAAAGATTCTGTGCATCTACCCGATCTAATCCTCTCATGATTTAGTAGTGCGGACTCGGTGGGCCGAAGGGCCTGTTCCCGCGTTGTTTCTCTAATGCAAACTGAACTAAAACAAAACTATATTTTCCCTGCAATTGCTGCTGCAGAAGGTTGCGGGGGATGTCATTAAGTGCCCACGTATTGGAATGCGGGTGGCTCACATGTTGATTCTCACTGCAATGTGGGTAGGAGGATAGCACCACGAACACAAGGCTTCCCGCTGTGAGCCTGTATCACGCACATCACCCTCCGCAAGTTTGCCCTACTCCGCATGCCTCCTATTAAGTCATCATCTATTCCCTGCAGAAAGCTTAGAAATTCAACGGCACATCTGAGCAAGTAATTTGAGATGCAGCCTCTATTTCCTTCAACACTTGTTTGCCTTTACAACACAGACAAATATAATCATAACAGCACCGTTAGAAAACAATTAGTAAATAACCTCTAAGTTGGTGAAGGTCTTTTTGAATACCACTGCGTTTGGGAACCACTTTGCTGCTAAATTCTGTTCAATTCCCCCGAGATAAGTTTAGTTGAGAGATACAGCGCGGAAACAGGCCCTTCGGCCCACCGAGTCCGTGCCGACCACCGACCCCTGCACACTAACACTATCCTACACACACTAGAGACAATTTACACATACACAATACAATACAATACCGTTTATTGTCATTTGAACCTCAAATGAAGTTCAAATGAAATTTGGTTTCTGCAGTCATACAACAAGGAAACAAAAAGACACACAGTTAACACAATTTACACAGACATCCATCACAGTGAATCTCCTTCTCACTTTGATGGAAGGCAAAGTCATTGTCTCGGCCACGTTTTCCATTTTTCTCCCGATGTTAATGCCCCCGGCGGGCGATGGCATATTCCCGCGGCCGTTAAAGCCGCGCCGGGCGATGAAAGGCCCCGCTCCGGGTCTTGATGTTGGAGCCCCCGTCGGGCGATGGCAAGTCCCACGGCCGTTAAAGCCGGGACGGCGATGTAAGGCCCCGCTCTGGGTCGTTTTCAACCCCACAAATCGGGCGCGAGAAGTTGCCGTTGCTGGAGCTGCGAAAAGCGGCCTCCCACCAGGGACCCGCGAGCTCCCGTTGTCACCGTCCACCGGGTCTGCGAAGCTCCGAAGTCAGGTCGCCGCCGTGCGCCACCACAGCTCTCCACACTGCGAAGCCGGCCAGCTCCACGACGGTGAGTCCGCAGGCTCCGTGACTGGAGCCCCCTGGTCGTTCCGGTTGGAGGCCGCTCCACGGTGCTAGGCCCCAACGACAACGGAGACCCGACAGGGAAAAGGTCGGGTCCCCCGTACAGGGAAGAGATTTTAAAGTCCCCCCCTCACCACACGCCCCCCACATATACACAGCTAAAAGCAAAATATAAACTACAACCAAACTATACACTCAACAGGATTGTAACCACCTTCAACTAGCATCGCAACGGGCTTTGACTAAAAGATTACCGATTTTTGAAACGGAAACCACTTTTGACCACTAGGGAGACTGACAAAAACCTCCGGGAACCGCACGGAAACCTTGGGTGGGGCGCTAAGTCTCCAGAGGTTTCCGTTCAGGTTTCCTAAGTGGGACAGGGGCATTACACCAGCAATTTGTATCTTTCATTAGCATTGCACCATCATGATCAACTTGCGTTGCATTCTTCCAGAGAACGGCCATTGCAGGTGCACCACTAGAGACACACAGCACGGGAACAGGCCTTTCAGCCCACCACATCCATGCTGACATCCACGCTTAGTTTAGTTTAGAGATACAGCGTGGTAACCGGCCCTTCGGCCCAACGAGTCCGCGCCGACCAGCGATCCCCGCACCAACACTACCCTGCACACACTAGGGAAAATTTACAATTTTGCAAAGCCAATTAAGATTCAAGATTCAATTTAATTATCACATGGACCAATTAAGGTACAGTGAAATTTGAGCTACCATGCAGCCATACTAAGTAAAAAGCAAAAATACACACAGCACATTAAATAATGTTTAACATAAACATCCACCACAGTGGAATCAACATTCTTCACTGTGAAGGAAGGCAAGAAAGTTCAGTCATCTTCCTGCTTTGTTCATCCGTGGTTGGGGCCTTTGAATGGGGCCGTTGCCAATGGTCCGATATTTAATACCTCTCATCGGGATGATTGAAACTCTTTCATTCATTGTCCTATACCTCCCCACATCGCCGTCTATATCTCTCGTTTCCCTTATCCCTAACCAGTCTGAAGAAGGGTCTCGACTCGAAGCGTCACCCATTCCTTCTCTCCAGGGATGCTGCCTGTCCCGCTGAGTTACTCCAGCTTTTTGTGTCTATCTTCCTTTTGTATCTATCTGGTGCCGTTACTCCAGCATTTTGTGCCTATCTTCAGTTTACACCCAAAACCTGCAGTTCCTTCCTACACCTGAGCATAATTTGATGACCTTGTCCAAATAGTGGAGAACAGTGATTATAATCAGAAAGGATAGACAATGGTTATTCAATAAAACTCTGCGTGAGTGGAATATTTTACCATTGTAAATCGTGGCAATGACAAAGTACAAGGTTGTAACTTTCTGTTGACAGGATTACAGGTTTGATGCAGTAGCGTTTCACCAGATCATTGCTCCCAGGAGAATGTCAGTGCAGTGTGGATGGTGAGTGAGTTTCCATGGCACTGGAGCTGTTGTCGAAACACACACGAGAATAGGCGAGGAAATCTGAAACGAGAGATAAGATGCTTTGTGAAAAGGCCCCCTCACGACGGTGAGTCCGCAGGCTCCGTGACTGGAGCCCCCTGGTCGTTCCGGTTGGAGGCCGCTCCACGGTGCTAGGCCCCAACGACAACGGAGACCCGACAGGGAAAAGGTCGGGTCCCCCGTACAGGGAAGAGATTTTAAAGTCCCCCCCTCACCACACGCCCCCCACATATACACAGCTAAAAGCAAAATATAAACTACAACCAAACTATACACTCAACAGGATTGTAACCACCTTCAACTAGCATCGCAACGGGCTTTGACTCACCCCCAAAGATGCTTTGTGTCAAAGAGAAACCTCTTGTCCCATAGACCGTAAATGTGTGGACTTTTGTGTTTTGAACCTTAATAATAGCAGAGACGCGACCCTCGTATCAATTTACCCAATTTGATGCAGCTCGGAAACAGGCCTGCAAGCCCACCGAGCCCACGTCAATCTTCAAACACCTATCTTTGCACCAATCATAGAAACATAGAAAAATAGGTGCAGGAGTAGGCCATTCGGCCCTTCGAGCCTGCACCACCATTCAATGTGATCATGGCTGATCATCCAACTCAGTATCCCGTACCTGCCTTCTCTCCATACCCTCTGATCCCTTTAGCCACAAGGGCCACATCTAACGCCCTCTTAAATATAGCCAATGAACTGGCCTCAACTACCTTCTAAAATCCTACCCATTTTATTCTCCCCACATTCCCATCAGCTTGCCCCAGATTCTACCACCACTATCACATAGAGGGAGTTACTGGCACAGAGACAGTGTTACTGCCACACACAGGTGGCTACAGAGAGAGTTACCGCCACACACAGGGAGTTACAGAGACAGAGTAACTGAAATAGAGAGTAACTGACACGGGGAATACACAATATGGATATCAGGCTATTATTATTATTATTATTATTATTATTAATATATATAAACGGGTGGGCGCAACTCACGTTGCAGCGGCCCCTACAGCCTGTCTGTCTTTTTTTTATTTTTTGTCCTGTTAAATGTAGTTGTTCATGTTTTTTTTTGTATATTGTCTCTAACTGTGTATATGTGGGGGTGGGGGTGAGGGGGAGGAAATTTTTAAATCTCTTCTCTGCACGGGAGACCCGACTTTTTCTCTGTCGGGTCTCCGTTGTCGTTGGGGCCTAGCACCGTGGAGCCAGCGGCCTCCGACCGGGACGACCTGGGGGCTCCAGTCACGGAGCCTGCGGAGCTGCGGACTCACCGTCGTGGGGCTGGCCGGCCTCGGAGCGTGGGGAGCGGTGGTGGCTCGCCGCTGCGGCCCGACTCCGGAGCTCCAGCTCCAGCTGCAGCTGCAGACCGGTGGACTGTCGGGATATCGGGAGCTCGCGGGTCCGGGTGAGAGACCACAACACAGCTTCTCCAGCCCGTGTCGCGGGGTTGGAGCGACCCGGAGCGGGGCTGTACATCGCCCGGCGCGGCTTTAATGGCCGCGGGACATTCCAGCGCCTGCCAGGGGCTCCAACGTTGTGACGTTTAGGCCTAGAGCGGGGCCGTACATCGCCCGGCCCGGCCTTAATGGCCGTGGGACTTAACACCGCCCGCCTGGGGCTTCGACCTCGGGAGAGAAATAGTGCGGGGGAGAGAGAAGACTTTGCCTTCCATCACAGTGAGGAGGATATTCACTGTGATGGATGTTTGTGTGAATTGAATTGTCTGTGTATTTTTTAATGAATTATTCTGTTGTATGGCTTGTATAACGGAGTTTCGTTCGAGCCTCTCTGACGTTCGAATGACAAGTAAACAATCAAATCAAATATATCATTATTAATATATAACAGGTTGGTGACCTGTTTTTCCGGGGCTCCCGCAACAACAGCTGCGTCCGCTGGACTGGAGGGCGGCAGCTTCGGCAGCTTCGACCGCCCCGGGCCGCGGAGTTTTGAACCGGCCCGTTCGCGGAGCTCGGATTCAGCCGCGGGACTTGCTTCCCATCACCCGGCGGGGTCACAACATCGGAGGCCTGGATCGCCTCAGCGCACAGGGAGACCAAGGAGGGAAGAGACAAGGACTTTGGGACTTTTGCCTTCCATCACAGTGAGGAGGTGCCTGGTGGACTCACTGTGGTGGATGTTAAACTGTATTGAGTTATTTTATTCTATGTTTCGACTGCAAGGTTAAACCATTCCGTTGTAATGTACTTGTACAGTGCAATGATAATAAGGTTGAATCTAATCTAATCTAATCTCATTCTTACACATGACAATATACTAAACTAAACCATTGACTCAGTAGACAATAGAATGGAACAAGGAGGAGGTGAATCTTCTCTGTACTTGCCATAGAGGGGGTACAGAGAAGATTCACCAGACTGATTCCTGGGATGTCAGGACTTTCATATGAGGAAAGACTGGATAGACTCGGCTTGTACTCGCTGGAATTTAGAAGATTGAGGGGGGATCTTATAGAAACTTACAAAATTCTTAAGGGGTTGGACAGGCTCGATGCTGGAAGATTGTTCCCGATGTTTGGGGAGTCCAGAACAAGGGGTCACAGTCTAAGGATAAGGGGGAATTCCTTTAGGACCGAGATGAGGAAAGCATTCTTTACACAGAGAGTGGTGAGTCTCTGGAATTCTCTGCCACAGAAGGTAGTTGAGGCCATTTCATTGGCTATATTTAAGAGGGAGTTAGATGTGGCCCTTGTGGCTAAAGGGATCAGGGGGTATGGAGAGAAGGCAGGTACGGGATACTGAGTTGGATGATCAGCCATGATCACATTGAATGGTGGTGCAGGCTCGAAGGGCCGAATGGCCCACTCCTGTACCTATTTTTCTATGTTTCTATGAGGCTACAAAAGGTTACACTGCTGGGTCCAGGGTAATTCCATGATGTAACAAAGATGATCGTGCAGGAAGGAACTGCAGATGCTGGTTTAGGCACAAAAGCTGGAGTAACTCAGCGGGTCAGGCAACATCTCTAGATGATTGTATGCCAGGATGTGGTCAGTGGGTCACACAGTCCATTCGGCCTGTGAAGCCTTGCTCAGACATTTACATTAAAAAAATTAAAAATACATAAACAATCGTTATAATCTTCTAACCTATCTCCAATTATGTATTATTAGTAAATCATTCCATTTTTTAAAATCTTGACATTTATGTTTTTTTCTCTCTCTCTTTCTTACTTTTTATCTATAATTAAAAAAAAATTAGAAGCAGAATGAATCCTCAATTGAAAATATTAATAATGTATGATTGATACACATGAAATGTTTTCACCGTAATATGTGTTTGCTTCTAATAAAAAATATATTTTTAAAAAAAGAAAGAAAAAAAAAAGACTTTTACATTTCTGACATCTGAAGAAGGGTCCCGGCACAAAATGTCACCCATCTGTGTTCTCCAGAGATGCTGCGTGACAGTAGACAAAAGTCAACAGACAATAGGTGCAGGAGTAGGCCATTCGGCCCTTCGATCCAGCACCGCCAGTCCATGTGATCGTGGCTGATTCCTGCCCTGTTCCTGCCTTCTCCCCATATCCCCTGACCCGCTGAGTTACTCCAGCACTGTGTCTTTTGATTGTGAACCAGCATCTGCAGTTCCTAGTTCAGATTAGTTTTAGTGCGGAAACAGGCCCTTCGTCCCACTGGGTCCGCACCGACCAGCGATCCCCTCACATTAACACTATCCTACGCACACATGGGGCCAATTTACATTTATACCAAGCCAATTAACCTACAAAATGTCTCAATTTTACTGTTTCACTGTGAATTCTCCTCAAGGGGTATGCCTACCTTGGAGAGGTTCTCCTCTCCTCTACGGGAGTTCTGTGAGACCCTGTCGTACTGTTTCCACTCTGCGATTCCTGCTGCTCTCTGTGTCTGAAGAAGGGTCCCTAAGTAGACCAGCAACATCACCTATGCACATTCTCTGGGGATGCTGCATGACCTGCCGAGCTAGTCCAGCACTGTGCATCTTGTCTTTCTACATTTCCCGACCTTACCGAGTATCAAATTATTTTTGAAAGTTTGGCTTCATTTGTCTCCTGCCCCCATCCGAGATCACGTCGAAGTGCTGAGCAAAACAAAATCTCATCTCCCCTCTGGTCTATTTAGCAATTATATTAAGCCTGTGTCTGCTGGATGCAATGTTCAGGATTTAGCCTCAGACAGACAGCAGCTCAGTAATAAAGCAGCTGATGGTCATATTGATGAGCTGTCATGATGGAGAGATGTTGACGCTGTAGATGAGATCCAGCCTGGATTATTTCTCTTGGCTGGATCACTGTCACTGCTGTCTAGGGTGAGGTGGAGGTGGAGGTGGAGGTGGAAGAGCAGTGGGTAATTACAAGCAATCCAAGTGTTTTGTGTGTGTCCGCATCCCGCCCCTCCCACCAGCCCTGGCCACATTACAGCTGCAGGCTGCAGGCATTCAATAGGTTCAATAGATTGATTCTGCAGGCTTCAATAGGTTCAAAAGTTTTAGAGGCACAGTACACAGGGAAACAGGCCCTTCGGCCCACCAAGTCCATGCTGACTCGTTCACTCATTCAATTTGCGCAGCGGTAGAGTTGCTGCCTTACAGCACTTCGAAACATAGAAACATAGAAAATAGGTGCAGGAGGAGGCCCTTCAGCCCTTCGTGCAGGAGGAGGCCCTTCAGCCCTTCGAGCCAGCACCGCCAGTCCATGTGATCATGGCTAATCATCCACAATCAGTACCCCATTCCTGCCTTCTCCCCATATACCCTGACCCGCTGAGTTACTCCAGCACTGTGTCTTTTGATTGTGAACCAGCATCTGCAGTTCCTAGTTCAGTTTAGTTTTAGGGCGGAAACAGGCCCTCCTCCATTCATTGTGATCATGGCTGATTGTCCCCTATCAATAACCTGTGCCTGCCTTCTCCCCATATCCCTTGATTCCACTAGCCCCTAGAGCTCTATCTAAATCTTGCAGCGCCAGAGACTCGGGTTCGATCCTGACTACGGGCGCTGTCTGTACGGAGTTTGTACGTTCTCCCCATGACCTGCCTGGGTTTTCTCAGAGATCTTCAGTGCCCTCCAAAGACGTACATGTTTGCAGGTTAATTGGCTTGGTATAAGGGTAAATTAGCCCTAGGGTAATGTTAACGTGTGGGGAGAACATACAAACCTTTGTACAGACGGCAGCCGTGCTAAAGATCGAACTCGGGTCTCTGACGCTGTAAGGACCTGTCCCACTTTCACGACCTAATTCATGACCTCTGCCGAGTTTGCCCTTGACTCATACTCGCAGCATGGTCGTCACGAGGTCGTAGGTAGGTCGTGATGCTAATCGTAGGTACTCGTGGCATCAAGTAGGTCGGGGCGTTTTTCTTGTCTGATGATAAATGGCCACGAGTAAAAAAGGTCGTGAATTAGGTCGTGACAGTGGGACTGGCCCTTAAGGCAGCAACTCTACCGCTGCGCCACCGTGGTCTCAACATGAAACATCACCTAGTCCCATCTATTGAGAGATGCTGTCTGTCCAGCATTTTGTGTCTATCTACATAGGGGGGACATTTTTCTAATTTCAGGAGTACCACCACACATATACAATCCCATCTTACTGTCGGTTCTCGGACAGAACCCGGACACATTGCACATAAACCATTGCAGAGCCTCTGATCGTTGAAGGGGATGGGATTGGGTTAATAACGCAGTGACTGTGAGGAACGGCTGCTTCGTGCTTGCAGTGCTCCTGCATAACAAGCCAGGCCGTGAGGAGCAGCAGTGGGCCCCACTGATCGTGCAGCTCGTTATATCAGGTTCAGCCTGAAGGATAAAGCTGGGGACTGGCGCCCATTAGACCTCGCAGCTCTCAAAGCCGTGTTGTAACTCATCCCTCGTGCATTGGGGGGTGCAATGCAAAGGGTCACACGACGCACAGAATCTGCAACATTCGTGATTGCTCTCATTGCCTGCCAGACATTTATTTTCAGGGTAAGATGCTTCAAAGCTATTTGAGGATCATTGTCAAGGCAGCTGTTTATTAGTTGCTTTACCCCGGAGAAGTTAGCTGACTTCTTTTTTTCAATTAAATACGTTTTATTCAGAATAAAAAAAACAATACACACTAACGTACACCAGAGACCCACACCACCCTGGCCACACTCTTAATTCCTTCCTGCCATCGAGAAGAAGGTACAGGAGCCTGAGTTGGGACGTTCTCCCTGTGATCGCATGGGTTTTCTCCAGGTTCTCTGGTTTCATAGGGTCATAAGACATAGAGGCAGCATTGTGTGTCAGGGGCAGTTTCTCCCCCACAGCCACCAGGCTATTAAACACTTCATCCAAACAGGATCCAAACTATATAGACTTCGGGACATTATTTTTGATTATATGGCAATACTATTATTGTAGATTTATTTATTTATCTGTTTGTCTTTTTATATATAGACTGGTTTATTTTTGTTGTTTATTACAGATTTTACAGAGCACTGTGCTGACAAATCTTTGCTGCCTAGTTTAGTTTAGAGATACAGCATGGAAACAGGCCCTTCGGCCCACTGAGTCCATGCAGAGAGCATCCGTAGTCGGGATCGAACCTGGGTCTCCGGAGCTACCAGCGCCGTAAGGCATTATACTTGCAGTATAATGTGGATAAATGTGAGGTTATCCACTTTGGTGGCAAAAATAGGAAAACCGACTACTATCTAAATGGTGGCCGATTAGGAAAAGGGGAGATGCAGCGCAACCTGGGTGTCATGGTACACCAGTCATTGAAAGTAGGCAGGGTTACACAAAAAGCTGGAGAAACTCAGCGGGTGCAGCAGCATCTAAGGAGTGAAGGAGATAGGTGACGTTTCGGGTCGAGACCCTTCTTCAGACTGATAGGCGACGTTTCGGGTCGAGACCCAAAGTAGGCATGCAGGTACAGCAGGCAGTGAAGAAAGCCAATGGTATGTTAGCTTTCATAGCAAAAGGATTTGAGTATAGGAGCAGGGAGGTTCCACCTCAGTTGTATAGGGTCTTGGTGAGGCCACACCTGGAGTATTACGTACAGTTCTGGTCTCCAAATCTGAGGAAGGACATTATTGCCATAGAGGGAGTGCAGCGAAGGTTCACCAGACTGATTCCTGGGATGTCAGGACTGTCTTATGAACAAAGACTGCATAGACTCGGTTTATACTCTCTAGAATTTAGGAGATTGAGAGGGGATCTTATAGAAACTTACAAGATTCTTAAGGGGTTGGACAGGCTAGATGCAGGAAGATTGTTCCCGATGTTGGGGAGGTCCAGGACAAGGGGTCACAGCTTAAGGATAAGGGGGAAATCCTTTAGGACCGAGATGAGAAGGAATTTTTTCACACAGAGAGTGGTGGGTCTCTGGAACTCTCTGCCACAGAGGGTAGTTGAGGCCAGTTCATTGGCTATATTTAAGAGGGAGTTAGATGTGGCCCTTGTTGCTAAGGGGATCAGAGGGTATGGAGAGAAGGCAGGTACAGGATACTGAGTTGGATGATCAGCCATGATCATATTGAATGGCGGTGCAGGCTCGAAGGGCCGAATGGCCTACGCCTGCACCTAATTTCTATGTTTCTATGTTTCTAACTCTACCGCTGTCATTAAAGTTTGGAGAGTCAAGGAACTCCAGATGCTGGAATCCTAAGCAAAACACAAAGTGCTGGAGGAACTACTCAGCGCGTCAGACAGCATCTGTGGAGGGAAACGGAGCGAAGACGTTTCAGGTCGGGACCCTTCAGATCCATCAGTCGTAAATCTTCAGACTCAGCTGTGTGAAGAAGAGTCCCGCTCTGATACATTGTCTGACCATTCCCTCCACAGATGCTGCCTGACCTGCTGAGTTCCTCCGGCACTTTGTGTAGTACAGGCGTTAAACTTCATTTGATGGTCACCCAAGCTGAGCGCTTCAGATTGTTCGGCAGAAGTTTGGCTTCTCTATAAATTTAAATTGTAAAGATTTTTAGTTTTGGCAGAGGAGTATGAACATGGAACTTTTCAGAAGTTTTAAATGCAGTGGCAAAACTTTCCACCAGTTACATGAGCAGAAAGATTATATGAAAACTTCTTTATGTGCAGGGCCTCTGCCTCACAGCACCAGAGATCCTGGTTCTGGGTTTGATCCTGACCTCGGGTGCTGTCTGTGTGGAGTTTGCACGCTCTCCCTGTGATCGCGTGGGTTATCCTCCAGGCGCTCTGGTTTTATAAGTTCATAAGAGATAGAGGCAGCATTGTGTGTTTTTCAGCCCATCGAGTCTGCTCCGCCATTCAATCAGGGCTGATCTATCTTTCCCTCTCAACCCCATTCTCCTGCCATCTCCCCGTAACCTTTGATACTCTTATTAATTGAGAACTTATCAATCATGATCACATTGAATGGCGTTGCTGGCTCGAAGGGCCGAATGGCCTACTCCTGCACCTATTTTCTATCTCTACACAAGGACCATTGAAACAAGATCAATAAAGCGGTGGATTGCACTTTGGAATAAAAAGTGAAATTGCTGGAATCACTCGGCAGGTCCGGCAGCATCTGTGGAAAGAGAAACCGAGTCAATGTTTCAGATAAAAGACCATTGGAACTGAAGTTGGACACAAAAGGCTGGAGTAACTCAGCGGGACAGGCAGCATCTCTGGATAGATGGAATGGGTGACGTTTCGGGTCGAGACCCTTCTTCATTCGACCTGACCCGACCCAAACGTCACTCATTCCTTCTCTCCAGAGATGCTGTCTGTCCTGCTGAGTTACTCCAGCTTTTTGTGTTCATCTTCAGTTTAAACCAGCATCTGCAGTTCCTTCCTACACCATTGGAACTAAAACTCTCTCAGTTCTGATGAAGGTTTTCCAATCTGAAGTCTTTACTCTGTTACTCTTTTGACGGATGCTGCCCGACCTGATGAGAATTTCTAGCATTTTATCTTTTTATTTCAGATTTGTATCATCTGCAGGTTTTCTAATTTTCAGTCAATTTAAAATCTGGACTTCTTTGGTTTCAGACTCTGACTTTTCTTGTTGTCACAACTTTCTGTAGCCATGTAAAGCCCTTTGGCCCTGAAGTGGAGCTTTATGTTCCTGATCAATGAGGGGGGAACCAGCAGTATTACTTGGGTCCAATAGTAGGCACCAATTCTTTAACCCATGAGTCTTTTCAGGTGAGGTAGACGTTCACTTGCACCTCCTCCAACCTCATCCACTGTACCTGCTGTTCCAGGTGTGGACTGCTGTATATCGGCGAGACCTAGCTCCGGCTCGGCGAGCGTCCATCTAAACCTACCTGATTCCCCAGCTACTAAACACTTTAACTCCCCCTCCCATTCCCACACTGACCTTTCTGTCTTGAGCCTCCTCCATTGTCAGGGTGAGGCAAAGCGCAAATTGAAGGAACAGCATCTCATATTTTGCTTGGTCAGCTCACGCCCCCAATGGTTAATATAGGGGGCGCCGTCCTGTATGGTGTGGCTGCCCAGCCTGCAGCTGTTTGTTTTTCACCCTTTTCTTTACTTTAGTGTGTTAAAGTGTTTTGTTTTTGGAGCCTATTCTTTTTTATGTGGGGGGTGAGGGGGGGGGGGGGAAGAGGGAAACTACTTTTCCTGGTCCCTACCTGGTCGGAGAGGCGGCTTTTCTCCAGGCCGCACCTTCGACCCATCCTCGCGGCCTACCAGTGGGCCTGGAGCGGCGTTTCTTGAGACCGCCCAGAACCTTGGCTTCGGCAGCGGCGGAGCGCTGGAGCGCCATCGCGGGGCGGAGCGGGTGATGCCTTGGAACTCCGGTGAGCTGAGACCGCCGACAAAAAAACATCAGGGAGCCGCGGCTCTGTGGAGCGGCCGGCTGCGGGCGGCGGCGCTGACTTCAACATCGGGAGCCAGTGGGGGAGCTCCATTCAGCGCGGCCTTGTCGGCTTCGGAAGCCGCGGACTCCGGTAAGGAAGCGGCCGTTCCGGGTGCCCCAAGCCGCTGAGAGGATTCTCCCGACGCCGGAGCACCACCACCTGGCGAGAACGGCCTGGAACATCGGGCCTCCGTGAAGGCGACTATGGAGGCCTCAATAGGCCCGACTATGGATGGACAAGGGTTGGGGACTGGACTTTGTGCCTTCCCTCATAATGGGAACCATTGTGGGGGGATGTTTTTTTTATGTTTAAATCTCTTTATTAGTGTTATGTCTGTATTCTTTATCTTATGTGCTGCATGGCAAGAAACATTTCACCACGCCAATTGGTGTATGTGACAAATAAACTAACCTTGAACCTTGAACCTTGGTATGAACATTGACTTCTCTAACTTCAAGTAGCCCTTGCTTTCCCTCTCTTTCCATCCCCACCCCCTTCCCAGTTCTCCGACCAGTCTGTCTCCGACTACATTCTATCTCTGTACCGCCCACTCCCCTGACATCAGTCTGAAGTAGGGTCTCAAACCGAAACGTCACCCATTCCTTCTCTCCAGAGATGCTGCCTTGTCCCGTTGAGTTATTCCAGCATTTTAAACCAGCATCTGCAGTTTCTTCCTACACACCTAGAGCCAGCTGTTCCTTTCCTCAATTCCTTGGGTAATATCAAGGCTGAAATGAGTTACACAGGTCCAATTTTGAGGAAATAAATCACAAATTAAAGCTCATTGATTGCAAGGAATGTTGTGGGAATAAGGCTTTCTTTATCTTCAGGTATCTGGACAGAACAACAGATCAATCAATGTAGTAAAGATTAAATTTACCACAAATAATTGCTCTCTCAACTGAACTGGGGACCTGTCGCTGTGTCTCCAGCTCTAACCTGTTTTCTTTCAATGTTCAAAGCTGAGCAACTGCATAAACCCATCAATCTTTCACCTCCTTCTCTTACACTTGAGCAGCTAAAATTGTTGTCAAGCAGTCACAGTTAATGAATCATGCACATTTGCCGTCGCCCCAGTGGCAAGCTGCCGGCTTCTACCCCGTGTGTCCGGTCCAGGGTGGTAGGTGTATGGAACGAGCTGCCGGAGGAGGTGGTTGAGGCAGGTCGTGCCGCAAGGTTGAAGAAACATTTAGACCAGTCCATGGACAGTCTGTGGAATTCTCTGCCTCAGAGGGGGGTGGAGGCCGGTTCTCTGGATGCTTTCATAGAAACATAGAAACATAGAAAATAGGTGCAGGAGGAGGCCATTCGGCCCTTCGAGCCTGCACCGTCATTAAATATGATCATGGCTGATCATCCAACTTAGTATCCTGTACCTGCCTTCTCTCCATACCCCCTGATCCCTTTAGCCACAAGGGCCACATCTAACTCCCTCTTAAATATAGCCAATGAACTGGCCCTTCAAGCCAGCACCGCCATTCAATATGATCATGGCTGATCGTCCACTATCAATAACCCATGCCTGCCTTCTCCCCAGTCTGAAGAAGGGTCTCGACCCGAAACGTCGCCTATCTCCTTCGCTCCTTAGATGCTGCTGCACCCGCTGAGTTTCTCCAGCTTTTTGTGTAACCCTCGATTCTCCAGCATCTGCAGTTCCTTCTTTAACATTCTCCCCATATCCCTTGACTCCACTAGCCCTGAGAGCTCTATCTAACTCTCTCTTAAATCCATCCAGTGACTTGGCCTCCACTGCCCTCTGTGGCAGGGAATTCCATAAATTCACAACTCTCTGGGTAAAAAAGTTTTTTTCTCACCTCAGTCTTAAATGACCTCCCCTTTATTCTAAGACTGTGGCCCCTGGTTCTGGACTCACCCAACATTGGGAACATTTCAAGAGAGAGCTAGATAGGGCTCTTAAAAGTAGTGGAGTCAGGGGATATGGGGAGAAGGCAGGAGCGGGGTACTGATTGGGGATGATCAGCCATGATCACATTGAATGGTGGTGCTGGCTCGAAGGGCCAAAGGGCCTACTCCTGCACCTATCGTCTATTGTGTATTGAACGAGCTTCTGGAGGAGGTGGTTGAGGCAGGTACTGCTGCAACGTTGATGAAACATTTAGACTGGTCCATGGACAGGACAGGTTTAGAGGGATATGGGCCATTAATTTCTTCTATATCTCCCTACATTATCATCTATATCTCTTGTTTCCTTTTCCTGTGACTTTCAGTCTGAAGAAGGGTCTCAACCCGAAACATCACTCCAGAGATGCTGCCTGTCCCGTTGAGTTACTCCAGCTTTTTTTTGTCTATCTTCGGTTTAAACCAGCGTCTGCAGTTCCTTCCTCTACTTTTCCATCATGTATCGTCTTTTCACTGACTGCAACAAAAAAAATTTCACCGTACCTCATTACCAGTGACAACAATAAATTGAACTAAACTACTAGCCGAGATTTGGAGACAGATTGAAGAATCAAGGAGCAGAACAAAGCTGCTGAGACTGGGGAAAAAAAACCCTCCTTATCTTTGAAATAATAAGCCAGGGTGTTACTTGTTGAGAAATGGCATTAAACTGGGACCAGTTTAGATCAATAACACACGGCTTAATTTGACAGTGCACTGCAGGAATTGTGCTCAATGCAATTCGAATCCCATTAATAAAGCACTGTATCATGCAGAATAATATAGCCTTTGCTATTTTTTCCTAGCCTCTGCAATTGGTGCAACAAACCCAGTCTGAAGAAGGGTCTCGACCTGAAACGTTACCCATTCCTTCTCTCCAGAGATGCTGCCTGTCCCGCTGAGTTACTCCAGCATCTTGTATCTGACCCAGGAATGAGACGAGTCAGGAATTAATTCTGTTGAAGGGCAGTTCTTCCTTTTGGGTTTTAGTGATACAATGTGGAAGCAGGCCCTTCGACCAGTGATCCCCGCACACAATGTTCCCAGGACTCGAGGGGCCTGAGCTATGGGGAGAGGTCGAGCTGGCTCGGACTGCATTCCTTGGAGCGCAGGAGGCTGAGGGGTCATCTTATCGAGGTGTCCAAAATCACGAGGGAAATAGACACACAGAGTATCTTGTCCAGAGTAGGGGAATGGAGAAGCAGAGGACCATAGGCTAAAGGTGAGGGGGGAAAGATTTAATAGGAACCTGAGGGGGTAATGTTTTCACGCAAAGGAGGTGGGTGTATGGAACGAGCTGTCGGAGAAGGCAGTTGAGGCAGGAACTATCCCAACATTTAAGGAACATTTAGACTGGTAGATGGATAGGATGGGTTTAGAGGGATATGGGCCAAAAACAGGCGTGGAACTAGTGTAGATGGGACTTGTAGGTTAGTGTGGGCAAGTTGGGCTGAAGGGCCTGTTTCCACGCTGTATCACTATATGGCTTTATTTATAGGGAACATTTTTTACACAGAGAGTGGTTGGTGCCTGGTATGCACTGCCCTCTGTGGCAGAGAGTTCCAGAGACCCACCACTCTCTGTGTGAAAAAAGTCCTTCTCATCTCGGTCCGAAAGGATTTCCCCCTTATCCTTAAGCTGTGACCCCTTGTCCTGGACCTCCCCAACATCGGGAACAATCTTCCTGCATCTAGCCTGTCCAACCCCTTAAGAATTTTGTAAGTTTCTATAAGATCCCCTCTCAATCTCCTAAATTCTAGAGAGTATAAACCGAGTCTATGCAGTCTTTGTTCATAAGACAGTCCTGACATCCCAGGAATCAGTCTGGTGAACCTTCTCTGCACTCCCTCTATGGCAATAATGTCCTTCCTCAGATTTGGAGACCAGGACTGTACGCAATACTCCAGGTGTGGTCTCACCAAGACCCTATACAACTGAAGTAGATTCCTATTAACTTCCAGTTGAGTTTAATAGCCTGACGGCTGTGGGGAAGTAGCTATTCCTGAACCTGGATGTTACAGTCTTCAGGCTCCTGTACCTTCTACCTGAAGGCAGCGGGGAGATGAGTGTGTGGCCAGGATGGTGTGGGTCCTTGATGATGCTGCCAGCCTTTTTGAGGCAGTGACTGCGATAGATCCCCTCGATGGTAGGGAGGTGGACTGGGCAGTGTTTACTACTTTTTGTAGTCTTTTCCGCTTCTGGGCGCTCAAGTTGCCGAACCAAGCCTCGATGCAACCGGTCAGCAAGCTCTCTACTGTGCACCTGCAGAAGTTCGAGAGAGTCCTCCTTAACATACAGACCATACATGTCCTAATTCTGTGAGTGAGAGATGCTGGATGAATGATTTTCAAAAGAGAGATGTTAGATGGTGTATTGTTTCACCACAGGGACCGACAGAAGCAGAGACCTTTGCACTTTATAAAGGAAAGTCGATAAATATTTTAAATATCCATGGGGGGGAATGGAACCAAGCTAACGATACAAAGTGAGACTGGTGTACAAAATCATGAGAGGAATAGATCGGGTAGTTGCACAGAGTCTCTTGCCCAGAGTAGGGGAATCGAGGACCAGACTACATAGGTTTACGGTGAAGGGGAAAAAGATTTAATAGGAATCTAAGGGGTAACTTTTTCACACGGAGGGTGGTGGCTGTACAGAACGAGCTGCCGGAGGAGGTAGTTGAGGCTGGCATTATCCCATCGTTTAAGAAACAGTTAGACAGGTACATGGACAGGACAGGTTTGGAGGGATATGGATTTGGAGGGGATTAGTGTGGCTGGGACATTGTTGGCTGGTGTGAGCAAGCTGAGCCGAAGGGCCTGTTTCCATGCTGTATCACGCTATGACCCTATGGTGGGGTGGGAGATTGCAACCTTCGCGTGGTCGATGAATGCAATCAACCTGGCGTGCACAATCAAATAAGATCAAATAGAACAAGTTGTCCTACAACTTTAGGCTGTGCACGCCATACGCAAGAAGACCAGCCTATGGTGCCTTGTAGTGATATTCCTCATCTCCAGCATAACCTAAGCATTGACAATGAACACATTTTATTTGCTTCACCAAGTAACTTTATTTATTTTGTATTCATGAACAAATCCAAGATCCTGGAGCCCGCAGCTCAGGGCAACAGTTCAGATCTGCTACCAGGGAGCTGCTCCTTGACGAGAGAATATTTTGACAATTATTTGGAACCAGATCATGAATCGATGCGGAAGTTTGCCGAAAATTTCCACTGCGTCCACTTTCCTTTGGATTCAATGATAGTGTCGTTAACACTGGAACTTTAATTACGGTTCATTGATCGCGATAAACAGGTGTAGAATATTTTATATCCCCACGAGGAGGCATTGAAAGGAGTAACATACTCATCGACTTGTTACATTAAAGAAGCATTTTACTTTTCCAGGGGCACCTGCTCTGTGCAGGGGATCTGTATCTTGGTCATTAATTATTTACATCTTCCCGAGCGTTACTGGGGAAAGATCTTAATAATGGATGACCTCTGGAACTGTGTCTTTAATACAGTTTCAGATCAGTACTCCACATTTCTGATGATCTCCTTGCAGAACAGTCTTGTGGTTTAGCCCCCTAGTCTGGGCTAGGCTCGCCCAGGAGGGGCTGAATGTCCAGTTTAGTTGCCCTCATAGTAACATAGAAAAATAGCCAGCACCGCCATTCAATATGATCATGGCTGAGCATCCTAAATCAGTACCCCGTTCCTGCTTTCTCCCCATATCCCTTGATCCCGTTAGCTCTAAGAGCTATATCGAACTCTCTCTTGAAAACATCCAGTGAATTGGCCTCCAATGCCTTGTGTGGCAGAGAATTCCACAGATTCACAACTCATGTTCCCGATGTTTTATAATCTGTGGAATTCTCTGCCTCAGAGGGAGGTGGAGGCAGGTTCTCTGGATGCTTTCAAGAGAGAGCTAGATAGGGCTCTTAAAAATAGCGGAGTCAGGGGATATGGGGAGATGGCAGGAACGGGGTACTGATTGGGGATGATCAGCCATGATCACATTGAATGGCGGTGCTGGCTCGAAAGGCCGAATGGCCACCTATTGTCTATAATCTGTAGAAATCCATGAGAGGAAATATTTGGAATTTATTGTAGAAGTTCTCTGATGTAAAAGTAATTGCTATGTGTCCTGAATATGTCTGCACTTTCAGATCTTGTGTCTATGTTTCTGCCCAGAATATTTTCTCATCTAGCTGATGGCAGTCCATTGCCCAGACAGCAATCCATTGCCTTGTGTATTTTGCAAGTGATTCTGGTGACTTTGTTTGGTGAATTAATATGATGAATCCAATCCTCTGGTTTCAGACAATGCTGAAGAAGGTTGAGGACTGATTTGGTTGGTGAGCGATTCTCAGCATCTCATTACATTAATGTATGGGGCACTGATATAATGCTCGCATTAGATTTGAAAAGAGTTGAAAGTGCATCAGCAGTTGAATGGATTGACTGGTGCCAAGCAGTACTAGACATGTTAAACTGGTTTCCCCGTTTAATAATAAGAGGGCAAGGTGAATTAAAGTTGGAGAAAACCCATGACAAGAAGAGTAAGTGTCAATGAGTGCCTTCTGTCTGCAGAAGGGTCTCAATCCCAAATGTCCCCCATTCCTCTTCAGATTTGCAGCCTGTCCCGCTGAGTTACTCCAGCATTTTGTGTCCATCTTAAGTGTCATCGTAGATCAGATTGAGGGTGGCACGGTGGTGCAGCAGTAGAGTTGCTGCCATCCAGCGCCATAGACCCGGGTTCGATCCTGACTACGGGTGCTGTCTGTACAGGGTTTGCATGTTCTCCCCGTGACCGCATGGGTTTCCTCCAGGAGCCCCGGTTTCCGCCCACACTCCAAAGACGTGCAGGTTTGTAGGGTTGTTGGCTTCTTTAAATCGTCCTTCGTGTGCAGAATAGAACTAGAAGAGTAGATCAGCCATGATCACATTGAATGGCAGTACTGGCTCGAAGGGCCGAATGGCCTACTCCTGCACCTATTGTCTATTGTCTATAGTGTACGGTTGATCGCTGGTTGGCATGGACTCGGTGGGCCGAAGAGCTGTATGTTGAATCAAATGGCTTGCCAATGTTCTATAAAATACTGTGTTTAAAAAATGACTTGGATTTATAAGACTTTCTTTACTCAAGAGAAAATCCCCAAATACTTTACAAATAAGCGAACAAGGTCGGAAAACAATAGAATATTTATCCAAAGCTTGTCTGAAAAAATGAGCTTTGAAGTAAAATAGAGGAATTTAATTGTGATGTTTGTCATAAGGGAAATTTAATCTAAAATTCAGTAAATGATATACTGGCAAATATTGATGTTTAAATGTTACACTGGGATTAACCGTACAGCAAAGTGGTGAATATTGGATGGCACAGTGGCGCAGTGGTAGAGTTCCTGCCTTGCAGCGCCAGAGACCCGAGTTCGATCCTGACTACGGGTGCTGCCTTTCTGGAGTTTGCACGTTCTCACCGTGAACTTTGTGGGTTTTCTCTGGGTGCTCCAGTTTCCTTCCACTCTCCTTGATAAAGTTTGATAAAATTGTAAAATGGCCCTAGAGTGTGTAGGATATTGTTAGTGTGTGGGGATTGCTGGTAGACTTGGTGTTTCCGCACCTTATATCTAAACTAAACTGAACTAATTGAGAATTCAGCTAGCTACTTCTTGCCAACCCTTCATTTCGGTGTGCTTTGTGACTGTGAGATTCGCCAGTATTATGTGATTACAGTATATTGTTGGATATTGAAGAATAACAGTATGCTAGGATGCACAATGATGTCAGATCAGGCGTCATATAAGCAGAGAAACCTTTATTATATGTAACACCCTGCCCCTCTCATCTTCAAAGAGCAATTATTTAGTTAGTCTAATTTAGAGATACAGCACGGAAACATGCCGTTTGGCCCACCGAGTCCACACCGACCAGCGAACCCCGCACATTGAAACCATCCAACACTGCGGACAATGTTAGAAACATAGAAACATAGAAATTAGGTGCAGAAGTAGGCCATTCGGCCCTTCGAGCCTGCACCGCCATTCAATATGATCATGGCTGATCATCCAACTCAGTATCCTGTACCTGCCTTCTCTCCATACCCCCTGATCCCTTTAGCCACAAGGGCCACATCTAACTCCCTCTTAAATATAGCCAATGAACTGGCCTCAACTACCCTCTGTGGCAGAGAGTTCCAGAGACCCACCACTCTCTGTGTGAAAAAATTCCTTCTCATCTCGGTCCTAAAGGATTTCTCCCTTATCCTTAAGCTGTGACCCCTTGTCCTGGACCTCCCCAACATCGGGAACAATCTTCCTGCATCTAGCCTGTCCAACCCCTTAAGAATCTTGTAAGTTTCTATAAGATCCCCTCTCAATCTCCTAAATTCTAGAGAGTATAAACCGAGTCTATGCAGTCTTTGTTCATAAGACAGTCCTGACATTCCAGGAATCAGTCTGGTGAACCTTCGCTGCACTCCCTCTATGGCAATAATGTCCTTCCTCAGATTTGGAGACCAGAACTGTACGCAATACTCCAGGTGTGGCCTCACCAAGACCCTATACAACTGAAGTAGAACCTCCCTGCTCCTATACTCAAATCCTTTTGCTATGAATGCTAACATACTATTCGCTTTCTTCACTGCCTGCTGCACCTGCATGCCTACTTTCAATGACTGGTGTACCATGACACCCAGGTCGCGCTGCATCTCCCCTTTTCCTAATCGGCCTCAAATCGTTTACATTTGTATCCAAGCCAATTCACCTCGAAACCTATACGTCTTTGGAGTGTGGGAGGAAACTGAAATTCACTCAGGTCACGGGGAGAACGTACAAACTCCACACAGACAGCACCCGTAGCCAGGATCGAACCGGGGTCTCTGGTGCTGTGAGGCAGCAACTCTACCGCTGCGCCACTGTGCCGCACAAGAGCGCATCAACATTTCAGGGCCCTTGCCTTGTGTATTTTACAATTGATTCTGGTCACCTTTTTTTGGATAATTACTATGATGAATCCAATCCTCTGTTATCAGACGATTCTAAACGCACTCACGCCTGGCAATAAGAATTTAAAACGCCATCAGCATCTGCATTGTCAGATTATTGTAGAATTCGCTAAAGGTGTTAGATATCCACCGCATATAATCCTGTATTGGGGACTATGCATTTGTTGGAAGGAGATATCTTATATGAAAGCCTGTATTAGTGAAGAGAACAATTCTTTAGGATTAAGGTCAGCAATCGACTGGTTTTGGATGTCCAGTCTCATTTTTGGCATAGATTTGGGGGAATAACATGGGCATTGAAATGCCTTTATTATCTTCAGCTGTTCTGTTTCTCCTTAGCACCTCATAAGGAATAGGAATAGAATTAGGCCATTTGGTCCAACATAGAAACATAGAAAATAGTTGCAGGAGGAGGCCATTCGGCCCTTCGAGCCAGCACCGCCATTCATTGCGATCATGGCTGATCGTCCGCTATCAATAACCCGTGCCTGCCTTCTCCCCATATCCCTTGATTCCACTAGCCCCTAGAGCTCTATCCAGCTCTCTCTTAAATCCATCCAGTGACTTGGCCTCCACTGCCCTCTGTGGCAGGGAATTCCATAAATTCACAACTCTCTGGGTGAAAAAGTTATTTTCTCACCTCAGTCTTAAATGACCTCCCCTTTATTCTGTGGCCCCTGATTCTGGACTCGCCCAACATTGGGAACTTTTTCCTGCATCTAGCTTGTCCAGTCCTTTTATAATTTTATATGTTTCTATAAGATTCCCCCTCATCCTTCTAAACTCCAGTGAATCAAGTCTACTCCGCCATTCAATCATGGCTGATTTTTCTCTCCCTCCGAACCCCATTCTCCTGCCTTCTCCCCGCACAGGCAACAGCCGTGGTCAGGATCGAACCCGGGTCTCTGGGGCTGTGAGGCAACAACGCTGCTACCGTGCGATGGGTGGGTTCTGTGTGAGGCTGCGTGCTGTCAGTGCAGACTGCCCGGACCGTGCCTCTGGCGTCAGACATGGTGCGATCGTCACTGCTCCAGACTGTGACGCCCTGGCCTCTGCTGCATCAATACGTGGCAGCGATGCTGAGATCCAGCAGGCTCTTTCAAAACAGAATTAAAGAGGTTTTATTCCTCCAGCTCTTGCAATGTTGGAAATGAGTGCAGCAGGAGCTGGATGCATTAGTATTGAGAGTGATGAGGCGCATTGACCTTGGGAATGTGAATAGATTTTGCTCAAAATGCAGGCAGGCAACACATTGTTGATAAACAGATCTGTGCAACATACAGAACGCTTCTGTGCCTGACACAGAGACACTGTTCCACAAAGGATTTTACCCAGTTAATAAAATGTTTTGTCTGCAAGGTGTTCCACAGGGGTTGGTCATGGTGTTGGGGCCGCTACTTTCCACGTTGTATATTGTTAATTACTTGGCTTTGCGTCCAAGTTTGCGGATGATGTGAAGATAGGTGGAGGGGCAGGTAGTTCGGAGGAAGCAGGGCTTGGACAGATTGGGAGTGTGGGCAAAGAAACGGCAAATGGGAATACAGTGAATGCAAAGTGTGCGGTCATGCAGGAATAGTAGGAACAAAGGCATGGACTGTTTTCGAAATGGGGAGAGGATTCACAAATCTGAGGTGCAGAGGGACTTGGGAGTGCTGGTGCAGGATTCCCAACAGGCTAATTTGCAAGTCGAATCGGGCAAATGCACCGTTGATATTCATTTTGAATATTTCATAGAAGCTGTGTTAATATCTAATTAATAAACGAGGACCCCAGCTATTTTGATAGCTGGGATCCGAGCTATTAACAATATGTAATTGATAAACAAAATGTGTTTTGATTACGATATGTATATGCTTCTAATAAAAATATTATATATTAAAAAAAATATTCATTTTGAGAGCACCAGAATAAAAAGCAGGGACTTTATTGCTGAGGCTTTATAAGGCACTGGTCAGGCTGCATCTGGAGTATTGTGAGTATCTTTGAGCCCCATATCTGTGGAGCGATGTGCTGTCGTTGGTGAGGGTCCAGAGGAAGTTCATGAGAATGATCCCATGAATGAGTGGGTGAACGTACGATGGGGCCTGAACTCGCTGGAGTTCTGAATGATAAAGGGCCTGTCCCACCAGCATGTTATTGCATGCGTCTAGCACGACCAAACGTGGTCGATTGAGGCGTACGGCCTCGCGGGGCCGGTCCCAATTCGAACCGCAAAGGCGTATGGAGTTGTGCGGGGCTGGTCCCGATATCATACTCACCAATCAGCTGGGCAGGAGGCAGGGCAGATTGAATTTGGACGTCGCACGACGTCGGGCAGTGACATCATCGCGCAACGCCATGCGCTAGGCGTACGCCATCAAGACGCTATGTACGACTTCAGGACGCTGCGTACGCCCTCAATGCGCCTGCGGGCCGACAGGCCGTTGGCGCGCGGGATTTTTGGACAGTGCAAGATTTTTGGAGCCCTGCGCGATGTAGGGACCAGCCCCGCTCAACTCCATACGCCTCCGCCGATCGAAGTGGGACCGGCCATGCGAGGCCGTACGCCTCAAGCGACCATGTTTGGTCGTGCTAGACGCATGCAATCGCATGCTGGTGGGACAGGCCCTTAGGGGGGATTTCAATGAAACCTTCCGAATAGTGAATGGCCTGGATAGAGTGGATGTGGAGAGGATGTTTCCACTAGTGGGAGAGTCTCGGACCAGAGGGCACAGCCTCAGGTTAAATGGATGTGCCTTTAGAAACAAGATGAGGAGGAATTTCTTTAGCCCGAGAGTGGTGAACCTGTGGAATTCATCGCAATTACAACCACTTCAAGTCATAGAGTGATCAGTATGGAAACGGGCCCTTCGGCCCAACTTGCCCACACTGGCAAACATGTCCCAGCTGCACTCGTCCCACCTGCCTGTGCTCAGTCCACATCCCTCCAAACTTGTCCTATCCATGTACCTGTCAAACAGTTTCTTAAATGTTGGGATAGTCCCAGCCTCAACCACCTCCCCTGGCAGCTCGTTCCAGACACCCACCACCCTTTGTGTGAAAAAGTGACCCTTCAGATTCCTATTAAATCTTTTCCCCTTCACCTTGAACCTATGTCCTCTGGTCCTCGATTCCCAATCTCTTGTCAAGAGACTGTTACAACCAGACCCTAGGGTGCATGCTGTAGGGTACAGTGGACAAATACTGAGAGCAAATCAGTAAGAACAGCATAGTGGCACAGCGGTAGAGTTGCTGCCTTACAGCGCTTGCAGCGCCAGAGACCCAGGTTCGATCCTGACTACAGGTGCTGTCTGTAAGGAGTTTGCACGTTCTCCCTGTGACCACGTGGGTTTTCTCTGAGATCTTTGGTTTCCTCCCACACTCCAAGGACGTACAGGTTTGTAGTTAATTGGCTTGGTGTATGTGTAAATTGTCCCTATTGTGTGTCAGCCTTACTTACGGCCCATTAATTTGTTCAATTTACTTTCCCTGGTGAGAACAACCACTTTATCTCTTTTGCCCTGGATTTTCTACAATTTAGCCTTTGGTGCTTGAAAATATTTGTTCAATGTCACTACCATTCCCTTTCTTTCCCATCAGTAACTATTCAGTTTCATCCTCTGAGGGATCAGCATGTATCTTGGCTATTCTCTTCTCTGCTGTATCCTTTTAGAAGTTTGGAATGTCTGTTTCTATATTTCGTTTAGTTCAGTTTGGTATAGAGATACAGCACGGGAACAGGCCCTTCGGCCCACCGAGTCCGCACCAACTACCGCTATGGATACTCTGGATACTTTCAAGAGAGAGCTGGATAGGGCTCTTAAAGGTAGCAGAGTCAGGGGATATGGGGAGAAGGCAGGATCGGGGTACTGATTGGGGACGATCAGCCATGATCACATTGAATGGCAGTGCTGGCTTGGAAGGCCGAATGGCCTACTCCTGCACCTATTGTCTATGGTCTATTACTATCCTACACACAATAGGAACAATTTACACATACACCAAGCCAATTAACTACAAACCTGTACGTCCTTGGAGTGTGGGAGGAAACCAAAGATCTCAGAGAAAACCCACGTGGTCACAGGGAGAACGTGCAAACTCCTTACAGACAGCACCCGTAGTCAGGATCGAACCTGGGTCTCTGGCGCTGCAAGCGCTGTAAGGCAGCAACTCTACCGCTGTGCCACTATGCTGTTCTTACTGATTTGCTCTCAGTATTTGTCCGCCCCTGTCCATTGCTGGCCTTGCAGCATCTTTCAATAACATTGTACGCTGTCCCTTTCAATTTGATACCATTCTTCAAAAGCTGCAGATGAATCATCCCTCTCAAGGTCTTTGTTTCTCAAAGGAATGTGTTCTTAGAAAATTATGAACTTTCTCCTTGAATGCCGACATCAAGCACCCATCTGTACTAATCCCACTTACCAGAACTTTGGTTGTCTTGCCGACTCTCTGACTCTATGACTGTGAGATATAATTGATGTGGATAGGGTCAGGAGATAGAAAGATAGAAAATAGGTGCAGGAATCGGCCATTCGGCCCTTCAAGCCAGCACCGCCATCCAATATCATCATGGCTGATCATCCAGAATCAGTGCCCCGTTCCTGCTTTCTCCCCATATCCCTGGATTCCGTTAGCCCAAAGAACCACATCTAACTCTCTCTTGAATACATCCAGTGAATTGGCCTCCACTGCCTTCTGTGGCAGAGAATTCCACAGATTCACAACTCTCTGGGTGAAGAAGTCTTTGCTCATCTCAGTCCTAAATGGCCTGCCCTTTATTCTTAAGCTAGTGACCCCTGGTTCTGGACTCCCCCAACATGGGGAGCATTCTTTCCTGCATCGAGCCTGTCCAATCCCTTAATAATTGTATATGTTTCTACGGGACTTTGCCCTCATCAATCCAGGTGGGAAGATTCGTGAAAGGCTATAGAAATCGTGAGGAAAAGGGTTTCCCACCGCGCGAATTGTGGATCTGGAACTCTGCCTGAAAGGGTGGTGGATGCAGAAGCTTTGACACCTTGTGATGTGACCTGGATCAGCATTCGAAATTCCGTGGACTGCAGAGTTGTGCACTGCAAGTTAAAGGGTTTTGATAAATCTCATCAGTTCTTTGATGCTCCGTGTGAACAAAATGTACCACACTGGCCTTCAGCTGTATGCTCCTGTGCTTAGGTCATAAGGTCTTCTTCTTATTGAGTCCACACACAAGATTAGAAGCTGTTCAGCCAGCGCTGAACACACTTCTCGGCATCTGCATACAGTGGTGTCTGTCTTGTTGCTTCTTGTGCGTGGTGGTGGAAAGATTGGTGGAAACAGGGCCGCGATCGACATGAACGCTCTTTCCTTGACCCCAGGTCATAAGGAATAGGAGTAGAATTAGGCCATTCGGCTCATCAAGCCTACTCTGCCATTCAATCATGGCTGATCTATCTCTCCCTCCTAACCCCATTCTGCTGCCTTTTCCCCGTAACCTAGAATAGAATAGAATAGAAGGCTATTTATTGTCATTCAAACAGGTTTGAACAAAATTGCATTTTCTACAGTTTTTTATTTACATTACAAAAACACCTAAGACCCACACTTAACACAGTTTGCACAAACATCCATCACAGTGAGTAGGTATGTTACAAAACTTACCTTGAGCAGCGCTGCAGTTCTGCCGCTCCCCGTGTGCTCGACTTTGGTGCCTTTCAGAGGGGGGCGGGCTTAAAGTGCCGTTTTTCCACAGGCAGGAAAAATCGATCAATGTCGGGCGATTTCGTTGCGGAAGAAAAATCGCTCCGACATTTCATGATTTTTTCATTTTTAAATTACGCTAAATTATTTATTAACTAGAGTAATTTAAAAATCACCTTCAAAAGCCGTGAGCGCCGACAACCGGAAGGATTTTGCGTAGGGGAGAAAAAAGGTAAATAGTTTAATTTTATATTAAAAGTTGGTTTTTCGGGATGCTTTAATAACATTTTCATGTTGCGAAATGGGGTCCAAAAAAATGTATGAACAAACAGTATTTTTCCTCCCGATTTCACCGAAAACCACAACGTTCCAATCCACCACATTCCACTAAACCCCACTCGCTAGTCGATTTAAATGGCCATTAATTTACAGGAATCAAACACTAAATTCCTTCCATTTGGCCCAGAAATTCATGAAAATGAGATTTAAAAATTATGTTATATTGTTGATTATTGTGAATGTTATTTGGACACTTTGGCAATTTCAAAAAAAATTATATTTTCTTAAGAAATGTATAGATATTTAGATCTACTCATTGAATTTTGTAACTAGCTACAATTAGATAACTAACTAATTATATGCTTTAATTTCAGGTCATCCAAGTAAGATTGTTTCATATTTGTTTCAGAATGCTTCAATCTATAATAACTGAAAATTTCATTGAGTTCTCTTAATTTTTAAGAAAGTTATGGGCTTTTAACTGTTCCAGATCACAGCTTTTGAGTTAAGTCAATTGAAAGGCAATGGGGAACAAGATGCTAATTTCCGAGTATGAAAATGGCCATAACTTTCTTAATACTGAAGATATGAAAGTGAATTAGGTGTCAAATTAAACTTCTTTTTATGCTTTATCTGATGGGATAAATTGCAGACTTGATTTTTAAAATCTCAAAATTTTGTAACATTGCTACAGTGAGTCTACAACACCTCCTCACTGTGATGGAAGGCAAAGTCTCATCTCTTCCCTTTGTTCTTCACCCATGGTCCAGCAGTCCAACTGCAGCATCTAGGCGAACTGGGGCTCCGATGTTAAAGCCCCCGGCGGACGATGGTAAGTCCTGCGGCCATTAAGCCACGCCGGGCGATGTTAGGCCCCAGCTCCGTGTCCTTTAAACCCCGTGGTTCAAGCAGTCCAACCCGCGGTCCAGCAGTCCAACTGCAGCGTCTAGGCGAACTGGGCTCCTATGTTAAAGCCCCTGGCGAACGATGGTAAGTCCCGTTGCCGCTATCCCGCGCCGGGCGATGTTAGGCCCCGCTCCGTGTCCTTAAACCCCGCTATTCCAGCGGGAGAAGTTGCCGTTGCGGGAACTCCGAAAAGCCGTCTACCACCAGGGACCTGGAGCTCCCGATGTTCCTGACCACCGGGCCTGTAGCCGGAGCTTCCGAAGCTCCACCGTCGGGCCTGCAGCCGAGCGCCACCACAGCTCTCCCCGCTCCGAAGACGGCAGAACCGCAGGCTCCGCAACTGGAGCCCTCAGGTTGGTCCCGGTCGGAGGCCGCCGCCGGCTCCACGATGTTAGGCCCAACGACACCAGAGACACGACAGAGGAAAAGTCGGGTCCCCTGTACAGGGATGAGATTAATGGTTTCCCCCACATCCCCCCCTCCACCCCCCATATATACACAGCTAAAAAATATAAAGAACTAAGCTCAAGACCTACATTTAACAAGACAAAAATGTTTTTAAAAAAGACGTACGACTGTAGACGAGCCGCTGGCGTCAGGCGCCGCCACTCCTCTCTGACACTTGTACTAATTAAGAATCTATCTTTCTCTATATACTCTATATAGAAACATAGAAAGTAAGTGTAGGAGTAGGCCATTCGGCCCTTCGAACCTGCGCCGCCATTCAATATGATCATGGCTGATCATCCAACTCAGTATCCTGTACCTGCCTTCTCTCCATACCCCCTGATCCCTTCAGCCACAAGGGCCACATCCAACTCCCTCTTAAATATAGCCAATGAACTGGCCTCAACTACCTTCTGTGGCAGAGAAGTCCACAGATTCACCACTCTCCGTGCGAAAAATGTTTTTCTCATCTCGGTCCTAAAAGATTTCCCCCTTATCCTTAAATATCTATTAAATATATCCATGGACTTGGCCTCCACAGCTTCTGTGGCAACGAATTCCACAGATTCACCACCCTCTGACTCAAGAAATCCTTCCTCATCTCCTGCCTAAAGGAATGCCCTATAATTCTGAGACTGTGACCTCTAGTCCTAGACTCTCCCACTAGTGGAAACATCCTCACCACATCCATTCTACCGAAGCCTTTCACTATTCGGTACATTTCAATGAGGCCGCCCCTCATTCTCCACCGAGTACAGACACAGTGCCACCAAACGCTCATTATATGTTAACCCATTCATTCCTGGGATCATTCTTGTAAACCTCCTCTGGACCCTCTCCAGGGCCAGCACATCCTTCCGCAGATATGGTGCCCAAAATTGCTAACAAGTTCCTTTTGAGGCCTGACCAGCGCCTTATAGAGCCTCAGCATTACATCGCTGTTTTTGTATTCTAGGCCCCTCGAAATAAATGCTAGCATTGAGTTTGCTTTCTTTCCTACCGATTCGACTTGTAGATCAACTTTTGGGGAATCCTGCACCAGCGCTTCCCAGTCCCTTTGCACCTCTGATTTCTGGATTCTCTCCCCATTTAGAAAATAGTCTACGCCTTTATTCCTACTACCAAAAATGCATGACTCCACACTTTGCTACACTATATTCCATCTGCCATTTCTCTGCCCACTCTCCCAACCTGCCCAAGTCCTTCTGCAGACTCCCTGCTTTTTCCACACTGCCTGCCTCTCCACCTATTTTCATATTATCCACAAGCGAGGCAGGCAGCATCTCTGAAGAACATGGACAGGTGACGTTTGGGGTTGGGATCCTTCTTCAAACTCCAGACTGAAGAAGTCCTGACCTGAAGCATCATCTATCCATGTTCTCCAGAGATGCTGCCTGATCTGCTGAGTTAGACCAGCACTGTGTCCTTCTGTGTAAACCAGCGTTTGCAATTCCTTGTTTATGGGTGGCACAGTGGCAGAGTTCCTGCCTTACAGTACCAGTTCGATCCTGACTATGGCTGCTATCTATATGGAGTTTGTACATCGTCCCTGTGACTGTGTGGGTTTTCTCCGGGTGCTCTGGTTACCTCCCACACTCCAAAGACATGCAGGTTTGTAGGTTAATCGGGTTTGGTAAAATTGTAAATTGTCCCTAGTGTGCAGGATAGCGCTGGTGTCCAAAGACTCACAGGCTTGTAGGTTAATTGGCTTGGCATAAACGCAAATTGTCCCTAATGTTTGTAGGATAGTGTTAAATGTGCAGGGATCGCTGGTTGGCACCGACACGAAGGGCCTATTTTCGCACTGTCTCTTTAAAGTCTAAAGTGTACAGGAGGAGAGGGTGTGGCAGATTGGGAGGGAAGGTAATGTTGACTGTATGGAGCTGTGTGTTGTGTCCCAGTGCCTGGCTGTCACTGCCGGCCTCACGCTGATGTTCTTGTTCCCGTCAAGGGAGCTTATCCCTGAATGACAGTAGAGCAGATGGCTGATTTGATACAGCCCATTGCCTGAGATACGTTTCTACATCAAAGTCAGTTTATATTTCTGCTGTTGACTGTTGTTGATTGCATTGGATAAAATGAGGTGACTGGTTCAATGATGGTGTCTGAAAACCGCAGTCACCGAGCTCCGGTCTCTTTACACATGCACAATGGCACTGAGGCGTATCATCGGCTGTGACAGTCTTAGATCCGTTTAGTTTAGATTAGAGATACAGTGCAGAAACAGGCCCTTCGGCCCACCGAGTCCGCGCCGACCAGCTCATTAACACTATCCTACACACACTAGGGACAATTTACAATTTATACCAAGCCAATTAACCCACAAGCCTGTACGCCTTTGGAGTGCGGGGGGAAACTGAAGATCTTCGAGAAAACCCACATGGTCACGGTCAGAACGTACAAACTATGTACAGACAGCACCCGTAGTCGGGATCGAACCCGGGTCTGTGGTGCTGCAAGCGCTGTAAGGCAGCAACTCTACCGCTGCGCCATGGTCAGCCATGATCACATTGAAACATAGAAACATAGAAATTAGGTGCAGGAGTAGGCCTTCGAGCCTGCACCACCTTTGAATATGATCATGGCTGATCATCCAACTCAGTATCCTGTACCTGCTTTCTCTCCATACCCTCTGATCCCCTTAGCCACAAGGGCCACATCTAACTCCCTCTTAAATATAGCCAATGAACTGGCCTCAACTACCCTCTGTGGCAGAGAGTTCCAGAGACCCACCATTCTCTGTGTGAAAAAAGTCCTTCTCATCTCCGTCCTAAAGGATTTCCCCCTTATCCTTAAGCTGTGACCCCTTGTCCTGGACCTCCCCAACATCGGGAAAAATCTTCCTGCATCTAGCCTGTCCAACCCCTTAAGAATTTTGTAAGTTTCTATAAGATCCCCTCTCAATCTCCTAAATTCTAGAGAGTATAAACCGAGTCTATGCAGTCTTTGTGCATAAGACAGTCCTGACATCCCAGGAATCAGTCTGGTGAACCTTCTCTGCACTCCCTCTATGGCAATATCCCTGAATGGCGGTACTGGCTCGAAGGGCCAAATGGCCTACTCCTGCACCTATTGTCTATTGTCTATTGCCACCGTGCCGCCCCTTTACGGACCCCTTTATAGCGGATTCTGGCTATAGTGGATCGCCAAGCTGGGCTGGAAACGCCACCCCCGGCCTGCACCGCCACCCCTCTGCTTCCAGGCCGGGCCTACTGCCACCAGCACCAGCCCACACAACCTTCTTGGCCCCTTCCAGGCCGTGCCAGCCCCGCCAACCCTCACCTTCACACTGGCCGCCCGCGGGCTACGACCATCGACTCTGCCGATCCTCGCCACTCCCCCGGCAACCAGCAGGCCAGGGCCGTCAACTCACCTGAATTCTAGGCCCAGTTCCAGACCAACCAGTCTGAAGAAGGGTCTCTACCTGAAAAGTCACCTATCCAGGGTACACAAAAGGCTGGAGAAACTCAGCGGGTGCAGCAGCATCTAAGGACCGAAGGAGATAGGCAACGTTTCTGGCCGAAACCCTTCTTCAAGTCACCTATCCATGTCATCCTGAATCCTTTTCTCCAGAGATGCTGCCTGACCCGCTGAGTTACTCCAGCTGTTTGTGTCCTTTTGTACATCAATCAGCATCTGCAGTTTGTTTCTGCTACTTCAGTTTACTTCCGAGTTTAGGAAGACTTAAGGGCCTGTCCCACTTGGCGATTTTTCAGGCAACTGCTGGTGACTGTCATAGTCGTAGCAGGTCTCCGAAAAACGGGCAACAACCTACGACAGCACCTACGTCAGGAGAAGTCAAGCTACGCTCATTGGCGTCAAACCCACTGTCGGTGAAAGATTGTCAACATGTTGATAGTCGACCAGAAAGACGCTACAACTTTTTGCGCGACTGAGGAGACGACTCCCGCCGACCACCGGCGAACACGTGGCGACAAACTAATCGCCTGTAGTTGCTTAAAACATCGCCTAATTGGGAGAAGCCCATTACTGTATACAATGATAATCCCTTACTGGGTTATAGTGGACAACTGGCCACTACATTCTTGCTCAATAGGATGCTGGTTGCGGAGGAGGACGTTGGGGTGGAGATAGCCCGAATTGGAGAGGGAAATGCGAGCTAAAAATCAAATGGACAGCCATGAACATCTGGATGATGTACAGATGTTGTAGCTGCCATCTTTCCAAAGCAACAAGCACTTTTCTTTGACGCCTAGTGTCTGGGTGGGATGGGAGGTGGGATGAAATGTAGAATAATTACAGCTCTGGTAAAGATGAGAGTTTGAACCTAGAGACTGTGGGAGGGCAGGTTGTTGTTTAAAATTGAGTATTGAACACGGGAATTAGCATGTTGCTGTTTCACGAAGCATACCCCTTGATAAAACAGCACAGCCCCTCTCAGAGTGTTTGTTGCTACTGAGCTCCTGCGAAATGGAGACATTTTGGAACTGCAGATGCTAGAATCTTGAGTTAAGCTCCAAGTGCTGGAGTAATGTGGCGTGTCAGGCAGCATCTCTGGAGGGCATGGATAGGAATGTTTTGGGTTGGGACTCTTCTTCAGACTCAAGTCCAGCGTTTTGGGCTTATGGGGAGAAGGCAGGAGAATGAGGTTGAGAGGGAAAGATAGATCAGCCATGATTGAATGGCGGAGCAGCCTTGCTGAGCCGAATGGTCCAATTCTGCTCCTATACCTTATGAAAAGAGGGTGAAAAGTAAGGCATGGAATGGTACAGTTCAAGAACAGGCCCTTCGGCCCACCATGTCCGTACCGAACATAGAAACATAGAAAACATAGAAAATAGGTGCAAGAGTAGGCCATTCGGCCCTTCGAGCCTGCACCGCCACTCAATGTGATCATGGCTGATCATCCAACTCAGTATCCCGTACCTGCCTTCTCTCCATACCCCCTCTCTTCTCTTCTCTTCTCTACCTGCATATAATCCATATCCCAGCCCGCCCCCCCCCCCATATCCATACTCAAGCTCCTGCTAATGTTCTTTTCCTGAAGATTTTCCTGTTTAACCTCTAGTCTTGTACTCATCAAGGGTAACATAGTTAGCATTGAGGAGTGGACATGGGGTGGGAGATTGCAACCTTCACGTGATCCGCCCTGCTTCGACTAGTGCAAGCAACTCGACGTGCACACACGGAAGATCAAATAGAACAAGTTGTCCAACAACTTTAGGCTGTGCACGCCACACGCAAGAAGAAGGAGTGGACATATTCTCTGCCTGAGGTATTCTCTGTCTGGAGTCACAGACACAGAGTCATAGAATGTGGCCCTTGACCAACACGTCCCTTCTTCTCTCGTCCCACTTACCTGCATTTGGCCCATATCCCTCCAAACTTGCCCTATTCATGTACCTGTCTAAATGTTTCTTAAACGTTGCGATAGCGCCTGCCTCAACTCCCTCCTCCCGCAAGACCGCTCCCTCCGCAACTCCCTTGTCAATTCTTCCCTTCCCTCCCGCTCCACCCCTTCCCCGGGCACTTTCCCTGGCAACCGCAAGAGATGCTACACTTGTCCCTTCACCTCCCCCATCCACTCCTTTCAGGGACCCAAGCAGTCCTTCCAAGTCCGACAGAGGTTCACCTGCACCTCCTCCAACCTCATCTACTGCATCTGTTGCTCCAGATGCCAGCTGATCTACATCGGTGAGACCAAGTGGAGGCTGGGAGATCGTTTCGCCGAACACCTCCGCTCGGTACGCAATAACCAACCCGACCTCCCAGTGGCTCAGCACTTCAACTCCCCCTCCCATTCCGTATCCGACCTCTCGGTCCTGGGTCTCCTCCACAGCCAGAGTGAGCAACACCGCAAGTTGGAGGAACAGCACCTCATATTCCGCTTGGGGAGTCTGCATCCTCTGGGCTTAAACATTGAATTTTCTCAATTCTGTTAACCCTGGCTGCCTCCTCCCCTTCCCACTTCTCCCTCAGCCCTCGGGCCCTGGCATTCCTTCTCTCTCAATCTCTCCCCCACCCAAGTCGCTCTAGCTTCTCATTTTCACACTACAAACAGCTTACAATGGCCTGTTTCCTTTATCATCGATACTTTTTTGCACATCTTTCATTCATTGTTCTTTATCTCTCCACATCACCGTCTATATCTCTCGTTTCCCTGATCCCTGACCAGTCTGAAGAAGGGTCTCGACCCGAAACGTCGCCTATCTCCTTCGCTCCTTAGATGCTGCTGCACCCGCTGAGTTTCTCCAGCTTTTTGTGTAACCCACCCTCCTCTGGCAGCTCGTTCCATTCACCCGCCACCCTCTGCATGAAAGTGTTACCCCTCAGATTCTTATTAAATTTGTCCCCCCCTTTAACCTATGTCCTCTGGTTCTCGATTGCCCTACTCTGGGCAAGAGACTCTGTGCTTCTACCCGATCTATTCCTCACAGGATTTTATACACGAAAGTGGGTATAAACCGGAGCACCTGAGGCAAACCCACAGGGAGAATGTGGAAACTCTGCACAGACAGCACCCAGAGTCAGAATCGAACCCGGGTGCCTGGTGCTGTAAGGCAGCAACTCTACCACTGCGCCACAGTGCTGCCCCACATTTATTTAAGTAAAAGCACCATTCACCTCATTTACACCAAGCCCCACAAACAGGTATGTCTTTGGAGTGTGGGAGGAAACCGGAGCTCCCAGAGAAAAATGTTCCCAATGTGCAGGAAAAATGTTCCGAAGAAGGGTCTCGACCCGAAACGTCGCCTATCTCCTTCGCTCCTTAGATGCTGCTGCACCCGCTGAGTTTCTCCAGCTTTTTGTGTAACCCTCGATTCTCCAGCATCTTTAACAAAATGTTCCCAATGTTGGGCGAGTCCAGAACCAGGGGCCACGCTGTCTTAGAATAAAGGGGAGGTCATTTAAGACTGAGGTGAGAAAAAAACGTTTTCACCCAGAGAGTTGTGAATTTGTGGAATTCCCTGCCACAGAGGGCAGTGGAGGCCAAGTCACTGGATGGATTGAAGAGAGAGTTAGATAGAGCTCTAGGGGCTGGTGGAGTCAAGGGGATATGGGGAGAAGGTAGGCATGGGTTATTGATTGGGGACGATCAGCCATGATCACAATGAATGGCGGTGCTGGCTCGAAGGGACGAATGGCCTCCTCCTATTTTCTATGTTTCTATGTTTCTAAAACCCATGCGTGTCACGGGGAGAAGGTGCAAACTCTGTACAGACAGCACCCAGGATCGAACCCGGGTCTCTGGCGCTATGAGGCACCAACTCCTCCGCTGTGCCACCATGCCACCCAATTAAGTATCTGAGTGGGGACTGAATCCCACAACTTGCTGACTCGGAGGTGAGTACGCTATTCATCGAGTCACAGCCAACACACGTGGAAGCGTCGGAAGCTAAGTGTTAATTACATGGATTAATCATTGCTGAGTTTTTTATATGAAGTTCGGTTTCTCTGGTAGCAGATATATAATTTGAATAATGGGAGAGAAAAAGACCAGACACCAATAAAGATGAAACAGATGGTTGGTGATGTTGAAATGATTAAGTTTGTTATCAGATCAGATCACGATGGCGTTGTACACCAGAAAGGCACAGCATTTGGCACAGGCTTCCCCTGTGTCTATTGCCACAGATGGTGTTGCTAAATAGAAATAAGACTTTGAGAAAACACTTGGGAAGGATAGTTTGGTTCCACGAGGTCGTGTTGGGGGAGAAAATGTACACTTGGTTTGTACACTTATGAGTCGGCCTCAGTGCCACAGGCAAACACAGAGAAGGGGGGGTTACACAAAAAGCTGGAGAAACTCAGCGGGTGCAGCAGCATCTAAGGAGCGAAGGAGATAGGCGACGTTTCGGGTCGAGACCCTTCTTCAGACTGGTCAGGGATCAGGGAAACGAGAGATATAAACAGTGAGGTGGAGAGATAAAGAACAATGAATGAAAGATATGCAAAAAAGTATTGATGATAAAGGAAACAGGCCCAGACTGTAACCCAGACTGCCCCCTCCCCTCCCCACCTCTCCCTCGGCCCTCGGGCCCTGACATTCCTTCTCCATCTCTCCCCACCCCAGTCGCACTAGCTTCTCATTTTCACACCACAAACAGCTTACACCCTCCAACTCAAACACAGAGAAGTGTCGGAAGGAACTGCAGATGCTGCTTCAAACGGAAGAGAGACACAGAAAAAGCTGGGGTAACTCAGCGGGACAGGCAGCATCTCTGGAGCGAAGGAATGGGTGACGTCACTCATTCATTCTCCTCAGAGATGCTGCCTGTCCCGCTGAGTTACCCCAGCTTTTTCTGTCTATAAGCACAGAGATGTGAAGGGAAGGCAGAATTGATTTGAATTAATTCTAACTGAGCGGTTCACAATTTACAAAGCAGTGATTTCATTTTATTCCCTTTGATCTTTTCTTCCATTTTAATTTGTCTTTTCCAGCCTTCCAGGAGGCACTTCCTCCATTCTGGGAGTATTGGGGAGGTTAATGCCTCTGGACCTGCCAGATCCATTCACTTGAGCCTCGTGTGTAGGAAGGAATCGCAGATGCTGGTTTACACCGAAGATAGACACAAAATGCTGGAGTAACTCAGCGGGACAGGCAGCCTCTCTGGAGCGAAGGAATGGGTGACCTCAAGAGAGAGCTAGATGGGTCTCTTAAAGAGCGGAGTCAGGGGATATGGGGAGAAGGCAGGAACGGGGTACTGATTGGGGATGATCAGCCATGATCACATTGAATGGTGGTGCTGGCTCAAAGGGCCGAATGGCCTACTCCTGCACCTATTGTCTCTTGTCTATTGCATCTCTGGAGAGAAGGAATGGTTAACCTTTTGGGTCGAGAGCCTTCTTCAGACTGAGAGTCTGAAGAAGGATCTAGACTCAAAACGTCACCCATTCCTTCTCTCCAGAGATGCCGCCTGTCCCGTTGAGTTACTCTAGCATTTTGAGTCTATCTTCGCTAGAGCCTTGTGTTAACTAACATGCCAGCTAAAAAGAATCTCAGTGGGTTAAAATCGCAGAACCATTTCCTGCTTCAGGTGTAGGAAGCAAGTTTACACCGAAGATAGACACAAAAATGCTGGAGTATCTCAGCGGGACAGGCAGCATCTCTGGAGAGAAGGAATGGGCGATGTTTCAGGTCGAGACCCTTCTTCAGACTGAGAGTGTTAGGGGAGAGGGAAATTAGAGGTATGGAAGGGCATGTCAGGTGTGAAAAGGACAGATCAAAGCAGACGATGATCAAGGGTCTCGACCCGAAACGCTGCCTATCTCCTTCGCTCCTTAGATGCTGCTGCACCCGCTGAGTTTCTCCAGCTTTTTGTGTACCCTCGATTCTCCAGCATCTGCAGTTCCTTCTTTAACAAAACATCAAGGGAATGTCAATGGTTGATTGTGGGCTGACGAGAATGTGCTAATGAAGGACTGCTGCCTGTCCCGCTGAGTTACTCCAGCATTTTGTGCCTTTTTGTATAAACCCACGTCTGCAGTTCCTTGTATCTAGTAGTTGATACTTGGGCTGAAGGGCCTGCTTCTGTGTTATATGTCTCTATGTTGCTGTAGCTGTAATCACCGGGAGTCCCAGCAAGATCGATCTCTGGCTGCAAGGCGCTGTGGGGAGATAAGTCGCTTCATGCTGTGTAGAACTATACAGTGGAGCTTTCTTAATAAGGTCTCTTGTACATGTGGAAATCATACTACTAGCACTGACACAGGGAAAATCTGGTAGGGCAGTGCAGACTAAAGTTGTGTTTTAGTTTGTGAAAATTCACAATTTAAGGAATACTAATATAGGGTTAGACTCCAAAAATAAAAATCGAGATGTTCAAACTCTAAATATTAATTCTAACAAAGGCAGATAAGCCGAACGGCCTGTTTATTTTGTGAAGCTGAAGACAAACACAAAATGCTGGAGTAACTCAGCGGGTCAGGCAGCATCTCTGGAGAGAACAAATGGGTGACGTTTCGGGTCGGGACCCTTCTTCAGCTTTCTTGAGTCTGAAGAAGGGTCTGGATCCGAAACGTCACCCATTCCTTCTCTCCAGAGATGCTGCCTGTCCCGCTGAGTTACTCCAGCATTTTGTGTCTACCTTCGATTTGCAGTTCTTTCTTACATCTAGATCAGCCATGATTGAATGGTGGAGTAGACTTATAACCATATAACAATTAAAGCACGGAAAACAGGCCCTCTCGGCCCTTCTAGTCCGTGCCGACCATTTATTTTCCCCTAGTCCCATCTACCTGCACTCAGACCATACCCCTCCATTCCCTTCCCGTCCATATACCTATCCACTTTACTTTTAAATGTTAAAATCGATCCTGCCTCCACCACTTCTGCAGGAAGATCATTCCACACAGCCACCACTCTCTGAGTAAAGAAGTTCCCCCTCATGTTACCCCTAAACTTCTGTCCCTTAATTCTCATGTCATGCCCTCTTGTTTGAATCTTTCCTACCCTCAATGGGAAAAGCTTATCCACGTCAACTCTGTCTGACTTGATGGGCCAAATGGCCTAATTCTACTCCTATCCCTTATGACGTATTCAGTATCCTTAGGATATTTTGAAATGACTTCTTGCCCAGAGAACTGCCTGTCCCGCTGAGTTACTCCAGCTTTTTGTGTCTATCTTCGGTGTAAACCAACATCTGCAGTTCCTTGTTACATATTTTGTGAAGCCCCTCTTCGGGGAAGCCACTCTGAACAGATTTTTAACAGCGAGAAAAATCATCATTCAATCCCCTTGGGTGATGCGTAGAATCTTCTCAGAGTGCCGGTGGGGTGAGTAATCCTGTGATTACTCACTCAGTGAGGAGGCTGAGAACATCACTGATGATAAAAGGTCTGTTGGGAGAGAGTGGGACTGATGTGTCAGCCGCTGCTGACTGCCTTTGTCAGTCGTGTACCTATCAAAGGCGAGGGAATGGAAAATTGCGGCTATTTTAGGAAATCAGTGGCTATGTCCAAACCTGTCCTGGCCACTGAGTTCGAACACAGTTAGTGAAGCCGCTCACACTGTGACTCAACAAAAATCAAACTCAATGAGGAATGTTGACATTAATGTAACATATTCCGGATGAAGTGTGTGCAGGTTGGGAGGAGGAGGGAGACTGTGGCGGGTGGTGGGACATGTAAGTGTGGGTTTGGACGGGGGCATGGGGAGGGACATCAATAATACCGGTGCCCAAGAAGAGCAAGGTGACGTGCCTCAATGACTATCGACCTGTGGCATTAACGCCTGTGGTGATGAAGTGCTTTGAGAGGTTGATCATGGCGCAAATCAACTCCTACCTCGACAAAAAACCTGGACCCACTGCAGTTCGCTTACCACCACAACAGATCAACGGTGGATGCGATCTCGCTGGCCCTCCACTCCACTCTGGGCCACTTGGACAACAAAAACTCATATGTCAGGCTGTTATTCATTGACTACAGCTCGGCATTTGACACAATCATCCCCTCCAAGCTGGTTACCAAACTCGCAGAACTGGGTCTCTGCGCATCCCTCTGCAATTGGATCCTCGACTTCCTCATCCACAGACCACAGTCTGTTCGTATTGGTGGAAATGTGTCAGACTCGATAACAGTCAGCACGGGAGCACCTCAGGGTTGCGTGCTCAGCCCCCTGCTGTACTCACTCTATACTCATGACTGCGTAGCCGGTCATAGCGCGAACTCCATCATCAAGTTCGCTGACGACACCACTGTTGTGGGACGTATCACTGATGGGGATGAGTCAGAGTATAGAAGAGAGATCGAGCTACTGTCCATATGGTGCCAGCACAACAACCTGGCCCTCAACACCAGCAAAACCAAGAAACTGATTGTGGACTTTGGAAGGAGTAGGATGGGGACCCACAGTCCTGTTTATATCAACGGGTCGATGGTTGAAAGGATCAAGAGCTTCAAATTCCTGGGCGTGCACATCTGTGAAGATCTTTCCTGGTCCGAGAACACAGATGCAAATATTAAGAAAGCTCATCAGCGCCTCTACTTCCTGAGAAGATTACGGAGAGTTGGTCTGTCAAGGAGGGCTCTCTCTAACTTCTACAGGTGTACAGTAGAGAGCTTGCTGACCGGTTGCATCGTGGCTTGGTTCGGCAACTTGAGCGCCCTGGAGAGGAAAAGACTACAAAAAGTAGTAAACACTGCCCAGTCCATCATCGGCTCTGACCTTCCTTCCATCGAGGGGATCTATCGCAGTCGCTGCCTCAAAAAGGCTGGCAGCATCATCAAGGACCCACACCACCCTGGCCACACACTCATCTCCCCACTACCTTCGGGTAGAAGGTACAGGAGCCTGAAGACTGCAACAACCCGGTTTAGGAATAGCTACTTCCCCACAGCCATCAGGCTATTAAACTTGGCTCGGACAAAACTCTGAACATTAATATCCCTCCATCTGTTATTTGCACTTTATTAATTTATTAATTCATGTGTGTATTTACGCATATAATTGTAGTCAATGCCTTCTATGTTCTGTTGTGCTATGCAAAGAAAGATTTTCATTGTCCTGTCAGGGACACATGACAATAAACTCTTTTGACTTTGACTTGACAATTGCTCCACCAGGGATCCCTTTGCATGGCTGAATGACTTTGATTCCACGGATCGAATTTCCAGAAGTAAGAGGGATTTAAAGATGCAGAGTGGGATTGTGAGTTGTTGGACATGCTGGTGATCCATTCCGTCCATGGCCCATTGCCCCAGGAAGTGAGCAACTTTCTTGAAGCCTCTTCAGTCAGAGGGTGGTGAATCTGTGGAATTCTTTGCCACAGAAGGCTGCGGAGGCCAAGTCAGTGGAAACATTTGAGGCAGAGGTAGATAGATTCTTGATTAGTACAGGTGTCAGAGGTTACGGGGAGAAGGCAGGAGAATGGGGTTAGGAAGGAGATAGATCAAAGATATATTAATCTGAAGAAGGGTCTCCAACCAAAACCTGAAACATCACCCATTCCTTCTCTCCAGAGATGCTGCCTGTCCCACTGAGTTACTCCAGCATTTTGTGTCTACCTTCGATCTGCAGTTCATTGTTACACATAGATCGGCCATGATTGAATGGCAGAGTAGACTTGATGGGCCGAATGGCCTAATTCTACTCCTATCCCTTATGACCTTATGACTTTGTAACATATTCTGTATTCTTAGGATGTTTTGAAATGCGCTCTTGCCCAGAGAACATACCCTGTTAATGTTAATGGAGATGCCAAAGGGGGAAAGAATGTTTCTCAGCTCAGTATCTCGGTATCAAATGGACTTCTTGAATCCATCCATCCTCCTGTGTAAATCAAAGGCATAATCCTCTTGCTTCAGGTACTGCAGAACATTGGCGCAATAGCACCAGCATTGCCCTTGTGCAGGTCCTGAGAGCGAGAGAGAGATAGCGTTTTATTATGGGCACACAAAATGCTGGAGAAACTCAGCGGGTGCAGCAGCATCTATGGAGCGAAGGAGATAGGCAACGTTTCGGGCCGAAACCCTTCTTCAGCACAGTGTTTTATTGTCATGTGTGCCAGATAGAAGAATGAAATTATCCTTTCGAATCCATTGCTGGGATTTGACCAAATACCTAGCAAGCTCTGGACGGCACAGTGGCACAGCTGGTAGAGCTGTTGCCTCACAGTGCTGGAGACCCTGGTTCGATCCTGACCTCGGGTGATGTCTTTGTGGAGTTTGCACGTTCTCCCTGTAACTACCTGGATGTCCTGGTTTCCTCCCACATCCCAAAGGCGTGCGGGTTTGTAAGTACAATGGCCTCTATAAATTGCTCCTAGTGTGTCGGGAGTGGAAGAGAAAATGGGATAATATAGAACTAGTGTGAACGGGTGATCAATGATCAGCATGGCCTTGGTGGGCTGAAGGGCCTGTTTCCATGCTGTCCCTAAACTAAGTCAACATTACAATTTTTCTGAAGCAAATTAACTTACAAACCTTTATGTCTTTACTTATAATATTTTGTTTTAGAGATTTATAGAGATTTTGTTTCAGTGCGCAAACTGGCCCTCCAGCCCACCAAGACATAGAAACATAGAAATTAGGTGCAGGAATAGGCCATTCGGCCCTTCGAGCCTGCACCGCCATTCAATGTGATCATGGCTGATCATCCAACTCAGTATCCCGTACCTGCCTTCTCTCCATACCCTCTGATCCCCTTAGCCACAAGGGCCACATCTAACTCCCTCTTAAATATAGCCAATGAACTGGCCTCAACTGCCCTCTGTGGCAGAGAGTTCCAGAGACCCACCACTCTCTGTGTGAAAAAAGTCCTTCTCATCTCGGTCCTAAAGGATTTCCCCCTTATCCTTAAGCTGTGATCCCTTGCCCTGGACCTCCCCAACATCAGGAACAATCTTCCTGCATCTAGCCTGTCCAACCCCTTAAGAATTTTGAAAGTTTCTATACGATCCCCTCTCAATCTCCTAAATTCTAGAGAGTATAAACCGAGTCTATGCAGTCTTTGTTCATAAGACAGTCCTGACATCCCAGGAATCAGTCTGGTGAACCTTCTCTGCACGCCCTCTATGGCAATAATGTCCTTCCTCAGATTTGGAGACCAGAACTGTACGCAATTGCAGACTTGCGATCCCTGCCCACTAACTCTAGCCTACACACACTGGGGATAATTTACAAATTTACCAAGCCAATTAAACTACAAACCTGTACGTATTTGGAGTGTGGGAGGAAACTGAAGATCCCGGAGAAAAGCCATGCAGTCACGGGGAGAACGTACAAACTCCGTACAGACAGCACCCGTAGTCAGGATCAAACCCGGGTCTCTGACGCTGTAAGGCAGCAACTCTACCGCTGCGCCACCGTGCCGCCCAATTTACTATCTGTTAGCTTCTGGATCCCAAGTCATTATTCGCAAATCAGTCTTGATATTTATTGGTGGAGCAGCTAAGAATCTCTTTGCAATTAGTTGAGTGTGGATGTGGAGAGGATGTTTCCACTAGTAGGGGAGTATAGGACCAGAGGACACAGCCTCAGAATAAAAGGACGTACCTTTATAATGGAGAAAGAGTCATAGATTCATAGAGTGAATCAGTGTGGACACAGGCCCTTCGGCCCAACTTGCCCACACCGGCCAACATGTTCCAACTACACTAGTCCCACCTGCCTGTGCCTGGCCCATATCCCTCAAAACCTGTCCTATCCATGTACCTGCCTAACTGTTTCTTAAACATTGGGATAATCCCAGCCTCAACTACCTCATCTGGCAGCTCGTTCCATACACCCACCACCCTTTGTGTGAAAAAGTTACCCCTCAGATTCCTATTTAATCTTTTCCACTTCACCTTGAACCTATGTTCTCTGGTCCTTGATTCCCCTACTCTGGGCAAGAAACCCTGTGCATCTACCCGATCTATTCCTCTCATGGAATGAGGAGGGATTTATGTCTTATAGACAATAGATAATAGGTGCAGGAGTAGGCCATTCGGCCCTTCGATCCAGCACCGCCATTCAATGTGATCATGGCTGATCATCCCCAATCAGTACCCATTCCTGCCTTCTCCCCATATCCCCTGACTCCACTATTTTTAAGAGCCCTATCTAGCTCTCTCTTGAAAGTATCCAGAGAACCTGCCTCCACCGCCCTCTGAGGCAGAGAATTCCACAGACTCACCACTCTCTGTGACAAAAAGTGTTTCCTCATCTCCGTTCTAAATGGCTCACTCCTTATTCTTAAATTGTGGCCCCTGGTTCTGGACTCCCCCAACATCGGGAACATGTTCCCTGCCTCTAGCGTGCCCAAACCCTTAACAATCTTATATGCTTATAAATAGATATGTGAAGAGAAAGAGATTAGTTAAAACAAATGTCCCTTGCAGTCAGAAACAGGTGAGTTGATCATGGGGAACAAGGATATGGCGGACCAATTGAATAACTACTTTGGTTCCGTCTTCACTAAGGAAGACATAAATAATCTGCCGGAAATAGCAGGGGACCGCCGGTCAAAGGAGGACTTGAGTGAAATCCAGGTTAGTCGGGAAGTGGTGTTGGGTAAATTGAATGGATTAAAGGCCGATAAATCCCCAGGGCCAGATAGGCTGCATCCCAGAGTACTTAAGGCAGTAGCTCCGGAAATAGTGGATGCATTAGTGATAATCTTTCAAAACGCTTTAGATTCTGAAGTAGTTCTTGAGGATTGGCGGGTAGCAAACGTATCCCCTCTTTTTAAGAAGGGGGGAGAGAGAAAACGGGGAATTACAGACCAGTTAGTCTAACATCGGTAGTGGGGAAACTAGTGGGGTAGTGGGGCTAGAGTCAGTTATTAAAGATGGGATAGCAGCACATTTGGAAAGTGGTGAAATCATTGGACAATGTCAGCATGGATTTACGAAAGGTAAATCATGTCTGACAAATCTTGTGGAATTTTTCGAGGATGTAACTAGTAGCGTGGATAGGGGAGAACCAGTGGATGTGGTGTATCTGGACTTCCAGAAGGCTTTCGACAAGGTCCCACATAAGAGATTAGTATATAAACTTAAAGCATACGGCATTGGGGGTTCAGTATTGATGTGGATAGAGAACTGGCTGGCAAACAGGAAGCAAAGAGTAGGAGTAAACGGGTCATTTTCACAATGGCAGGCAGTGACTAGTGGGGTACCGCAAGGCTCAGTGCTGGGACCCCAGCTATTTACAATATACATAAATGATCTGGATGAGGGAATTGAAGGCAATATCTCCAAGTTTGCGGATGACACTAAGCTGGGGGGCAGTGTTAGCTGTGAGGAGGATGCTAGGAGACTGCAAGGTGACTTGGATAGGCTGGGTGAGTGGGCAGATGTTTGGCAGATGCAGTATAATGTGGATAAATGTGAGGTTATCCACTTTGGTGGCAAAAATAGGAAAACAGACTATCACCTAAATGGAGGCCAATTAGGAAAAGGGGAGATGCAGCGCGCCTGGGTGTCATGGTACACCAGTCATTGAAAGTAGGCATGCAGGTACAGCAGGCAGTGAAGAAAGCGAATGGTATGTTAGCTTTCATAGCAAAAGGATTTGAGTATAGGAGCAGGGAGGTTCTACTTCAGTTGTATAGGGTCTTGGTGAGGCCACACCTGGAGTATTGCGTACAGTTCTGGTCTCCAAATCTGAGGAAGGACATTATTGCCATAGAGGGAGTGCAGAGAAGGTTCACCAGACTGATTCCTGGAATGTCAGGACTGTCTTATGAACAAAGACTGCATAGACTTGGTTTATACTCTCTAGAATTTAGGAGATTGAGAGGGGATCTTATAGAAACTTACAAAATTCTTAAGGGTTTGGACAGGCTAGATGCAGGAAGATTGTTCCCGATGTTGGGGAGGTCCAGGACAAGGGAGAGTGACACAGAGAGTGGTGGGTCTCTGGAACTCTCTGCCACAGAGGGTAGTTGAGGCCAGTTCATTGGCTATATTTAAGAGGGAGTTAGATGTGGCCCTTGTGGCTAAGGGGATCAGAGGGTATGGAGAGAAGGTAGGTACGGGATACTGAGTTGGATGATCAGCCATGATCATATTGAATGGCGGTGCAGGCTCGAAGGGCCGAATGGCCTACTCCTGCACCTAATTTCTATGTTTCTATGTTTCAATGAGATCTCCTCTCATCCTTCTAAACACCCACCACCCTTTGTGTGAAAATGTTACCCCTCAGATTCCTATTTAATCTTTTCCACCACCCCTCTGAGGTGAGTTCTACTAAGTGCACAACACAAGAAACATTCTCAACCCTAAGCACAGATTGAAAATCTTTGTAACACTGCCAATGATTATATAACACGGACGTAATCAGTGGCATCATCAAGTTTATAGCCTTACAGCCCACACTCTTAACCCAGGGGTTGCTAAAGTGATGGTTTTACATCTATATACCCATTAAATTCACATCACACCATGAGACCTTGAAGCAGTGCCAAAATGTCCTGTCTTGTAAAATTTATACGGCAGGCTCCCAATTAGAGCCTTCACACTGCATGATGTTTGGTAGTCACGAAAATGATACACGGCAATTTAAACAAAAAGATGGGAGAATCGCTAACATGATGTATGAAGTTATTGAAACTGGGGACAATTTACAATTGTCGAGAGGACTGCAGATAAACTAACCACTTGAGACGATAAATGAAACAGACAATGATGTACGTTTGGTCGGGGGTACACAAGAAGCTGGAGAAACTCAGCGGGTGTAGCAGCATCTAAGGAGCAAAGGAGATAGGCGACGTTTCGGGTCGAGACCCTGGTCCACAGGTAGCAGGTTATCCCTACACAGGTGAGATGTGTAGGAAGGAAGGAACTGCAGATGCTGGTTTATCCCGAAGATAGACACACAAATGCTGGAGTGACTCAGCGGGACAGGTAGCATCTCAAGGAGAGAAGGGATCGGTGACGTTTCGGGTCGAGACCCTTCTCCAGACCGGTATCAGGTAGTAGATTGAGACAGTGATAGATACAAAATGCTGGAGTGACTCAGCAGGACAGGCAGCATCTCTGGAGAGAAGGAATGGGTGACGTTTCGGGTCGAGACCCTTCTCCAGACCTCTATCAGGTAGTAGACTGAGACAGTGATAGACACACAAAATGCTGGAGTAACTCAGCGGGACAGGCAGCATCTCTGGAGAGAAGGAATGGAAGGATGTTTCGGGTCGAGACCCTTCTCCAGACTGAAGGTCACGGGAAAGGGAAACGAGATATAAAGAGGTTGATGTAGAGAGAGGTAGAACAAATGAATGGAAAATATGGTTAAAAAAGTAACAATGATAAAGGAAACAGGCCATTGTTAGCTGTTAAAGAAGGAACTGCAGATGCTGGAGAATCGAGGGTTACACAAAAAGCTGGAGAAACTCAGCGAGTGCAGCAGCATCTAAGGAGCGAAGGAGATAGGCGACGTTTCGGGTCGAGACCCTTCTTCAGACCCATTGTTAGCTGTTTGCTAGGTGAGAACAAAAGCTGGTGTGACTTGGGTGGGGGAGGGATGGAGAGGGAGGGAGTGCTGGGGTTACTTGAAGTTAGAGAAATCAATATTCATACCTTGAGGAGAAGGGTCTCGACCTGAAACGTCGCCTATCTCCTTCGCTCCTTAGATGCTGCTGCACCCGCTGAGTTTCTCCAGCCTTTTGTGTAACCCACAATATTCATACCCCTGGGTTGTAAGCTGCCCAAGCGAAATATGAGATGACACATATGAGCTGGAGTGACTCAGCGGGGCAGGCATGTCAGCATCTCTGGAGAGAAGGAATGGGTGACGTTTCGGGTCGAGACCCTTCTTCAGACTCGTCGAGACCGTGCTTCAGACGTGATGTACAGCGAGCCGGATCAGGCGGGTCCCTTTGTTCTGAATGGACTCGCAGCTCCAGGGGGACTGACACGGCTGGGCGGAGTCTGAACGCAGCGAGCAACGCCAGTCAAAGGCTTGGCTGCTTCTGATGCAGAGAGTGTGTGGCTTCAGATTAGGCATTGTGGGAGTGACACAGCAGCCTCTCGCTCGCCCCAGCCCTTCTTAAAAACACTGATTCATCCGGAGACACAACAAGAGGAACAGCGGCAGCGTCTGTAGTTCGGATTTTACGCTCATCTCCCCCTGCACGACAGGACCACTGGACGAGATTGACGGTCAGTCTTTATGTTGAGGGGGGAGGCGAGAATCTTACCACTTTGCGCGGTGTGCTGGTGAAAATGCTCCATGAATGAAGTGGAGTGGACCGTCTCTGTCTGAATTGGAAGATTTGCAAACAGCATGAATGCTATTTTTTTCAGACAGGGACAAATAGCAAATGGCAAACGGGTTGCATGCAGTACCAGACGCCGGCGTCTGGCTCGGCTGCTTTGCACAGTCTGATGTCTGAAGAAGGGTCTCGATCCGAAATGTCACCCCTCTCTTCTCTCCAGAGATGCCGCCTGTCCCGCTGAGTTGCTCCAGCATTGTGTGTCTATCTTCGGTCGGTGTAAACCAGCATCCACGACAGCTCCTTCCTGCCTGCTTTGGACGTGGGTACACAAAAGGCTGGGGAAACTCAGCGGGTGCAGCAGCATCTAAGGAGCGAAGGAGATAGGCGACGTTTCGGGTCGAGACCCTTCTTCAGACATGGTCTGTGCAGGGAGGAACTGCAGATGCTGGTTTACACCGAAGGTTCATTCTCACCTTCTCGGAGCCCAACAAGGATCTCTTCTAAGATAGACACAAAATGCTGGAGTAACTCAGCGGGACAGGCGGCATCCCTGGCTGGAGAGAAGGAATGGGTGACGTTTCAGATAGACCCTCCTTCAGACTGGGAGTCCTGGTCGAGGGAGAGACACAGATAAGGAAGGGTAAGGTGTGAAAACGGGACATCAAAAGAGATGTTGCTCTTTGGAAGAAGGGTCTCACCAGAAACGCCACCCATTCCTTCTCTCCAGAGATGCTGCCTGTCCCGCTGAGTTACTCCAGCATTGTATGTCCATCTTAGAATAGATCGCTGTTGGCTACGAGATACGTAATCAGAGAGACAGTCAGAACTAGGAAAGGAAGGGGAGGGGGGGGGGGGGGGGGGTGGAGAGAGAGGGAAAGAGAGAGGGTTACCTGAAGTTAGAGAGGTCAAGATTCATACCGCCCAAGTGAAATGTGAGGTGCTGTTTGTGTCTCGCTGTAGGTCGCTTGCTAAGTGAGCCGGCATCTGCGTTGACTTACATAGAAAATAGAAACATAGACATGTTATTTAAACTGTCTGAAGGAGGGTTTCGGCCCGAAACGTCGCCTATTTCCTTCGCTCCATAGATGCTGCCTCACCCGCTGAGTTTCTCCAGCATTTTGGTCTACACCCTTCTTCCAAAGAGCCACATCTCTTTTGATGTCCCGTTTTCACACCTGATTTAAACGCTGGCTTGGCGGCCAGTGAGGATGCAGTTGGGACCCGGCGGCAGGCAGGTGGGAAGGGAAGGGGGTTGAGTCTGCATTCACCTAGCGCCCGTGCCATCCCGCGGATCCACCGGTCTCTTATTCTTCCAACCCCCTTCACCGCCGTTCAAACTGAACGCCATAGATGCTGCGGCACCCGCTGAGTTTCTCCAGCATTTTGTGTACCCTAGCGAAATAAATTGCCCCAGACCCCCCCCCCCCCCAACTTTAAGTCTCACTGCCGGGGGTTAACAGCGGCAGATTCAGTTTCTGTGAATTAAACGTATAACTCAGGATTCCCAAAGGTCAGATTATTATTAATAGAGTGTCCTCAGTGAATGGAGTGGAGCAGGCTGCCGTCCTCAGACAACGTGTAGCATTCAGGGAGGGTTTACCATTGATGAGGCTAATCATTCTGCGTTCAGATTCGCATTTTAAAGTCTTATTTCAACCCTCGGGGTGAAAATCAGCGGGCAGCAGGCACGGGGTGGTCTCCCGCTGGCGGAGGGTGGGTTATTTCTTGCAGGCGAGAGGCGAGCAACTTCCCAGTGGCTCTCAGGGACCCGCATTGACCGCTCGGGAGGTGCACCCAAGTGGCCCCGATTCACTGGCACTCGGCGGGCGGCACAGTGGCGCAACGGGTACAGTCGCCGCCTCCTGGTGTGGGCGACCCGGGTTCGAGCCTGACCTCCGGCGCTGCCTATGTGGATTCTGCATCATCATCATCCCTGATGGTCGGCGGCAATCTTGATTTACAGGGATATGGGGAAGGAAGGGGGGTACTGTAATGAACAATTAATGTTGCCTCCACCAGGAGATAATGAGTTTATGAGAACATGATCAGACACATCAGAAATGCTTCAGATGCTTGAGAATAGGGTCGGGTCGAGACTGCTCAATTTATAATAGGTGCAGCCCTTCGAACCACCATTCAATGTGATCATCCCCAATCAGTTCCTGCCTTCTCCCCATATCCCCTGACTCCACTATCTTTAAGAGCCATATTTAAGAGCCCTATCTTGAAAGCATCTAGATTGAAAGCATTATGTGGGGGCCGGTTCTCTGCCCCCCACATAAGTCTGAGGCTTAGAATTCCACAACTCTCTGCGAGAAAAAGTGTTTCCTCGTGTGAAGAACTCATGTGAAGAAGGGGTTCGACCCGAAACGTCGCCTCCTTCGCTCCGGCTGAGTTTCTCCAGCATTTTTGTCTGGATAGACAATTGTCTGGACATCATGTGAATAGTGTTTCAATTCTGGATGATAAGTTCCGAGTGGTTATTCAATTTAATCATTGGCTTGGTTATTATTTCAGTATAAGTTGTTCATCCTCCTTGAGTCATCACTCATACATGTCTATTTCATGACAGTGACAGATTATATCGAGAGAGAGAGTCAATGACTAGAGATGCTCAGAATTAAAGGGTGTTCCTTTAGGAAGGAGATGAGGAGGAATTTCTTTAGTTAGAGGGTGGTGAATTATTTGCCACAGGCGGCTCTGGAGGCCAAATCAATGGATGTGTTTGAATGCAGAGATAGGTGGATTCTTGATTGGTATGGGTGCCAGGGGTTATGGGGAGAAGGCAGGGGAATGGGGTTCAGAGGGACAGATAGATCAGCCATGATCAGTCTGAGAAGGGTCTTAACCTGAACCGTCACCCATACCTTATCTCCAGAGATGCTGCCTGACCCGCTGAGTTACTCCAGCATATTGTGTCTATCTTTGGCCGAATGGACTAGATGGGCTGAATGGCCTAATTCTGCTCCTATCGCTTATGATCTTATGATCAGCAGTTCCTTCCTACACAGGATTTCTGATTAGTCGGATTGCTGCAAATTGTATGGAACTACACTGCATTAATCTTTTATTCTGACGCCTGTCATGGAATTAGCATATTTGAGCGATGTCTATGGAAGATGAACAACTCGTACTGAAATATTAACTTAGCTAATAGTTAAATTGAATAATCACTATGGACTTAGCTCTCAAGTGAATCTCTCCCCTTATTATCAGTCAATCGAGCTTCGTTGAGCAGGTGACCAGTGCCTGCACTGAGGGACTGCTATGTTGTCATAGAAACATAGAAAATAGGTGCAGGAGTAGGCCATTCAGCCCTTCGAGCCTGCACCGCCATTCAATATGACCATGGCTGATCATCCAACTCAATATCCTGTACCTGCCTTCTCTCCCCTGATCCCTTTAGCCACAAGGGCCACATTTAACTCTCTCTTAAATATAGCCAATGAACTGGCCTCAACTACCTTCTGTGGCAGAGAATTCCAGAGACTCACCATTCTCTGTGTGAAAAATGTTTTCCTCATCTCAATCCTAAAGGAATTCCCCCTTATCCTTAGACTGTGACCCCCTTGTTCTGGACCTCCCCAACATTGGGAACAATCTTCCTGCATCTAGCCTGTCCAACCCCTTGTCATAGGCATTAGAGTCATACAGCGTGGAAACAGGCCCTTCGGCCCAACTTGCCCATGCTGACCAACAAGTCCCAGCTACACTAGTCCCACCTGCCTGCGTTTCGCCCATATGCCGCTAAACCTGTCCTATCCATGTACTTGTTTAACTGTTTCACATACGTTGCGATGGTACCTGTAATTTACCCAATGAGATGCTGATCGGATGTACAACAGTGCCACCTACATGTATGGGCAACTATGTAATCTGTTTGTGGAAGAAAGAACTGCAGATGCTGGTTTAAATCGGTAGACACAAAATGCTGGAGTAACTCAGCGGGTGAGGCAGCATCTCAGGAGAGAAGGATTGGGCGACGTTTTGGGTCGAGACCCTTCTTCAGACTGAACCCGGGCGCTGAAGTTCAGCGAGGACCATAGATGGAACTCAAGCAGATGGGCCGAGCACTTCTGGCAATCCTTCCTGACCAGGGTCATTCACATCCACAAGAAGGGTCTCGACCCGAAACGTCGCCTATCTCCTTCGCTCCTTAGATGCTGCTGCACCCGCTGAGTTTCTCCAGCTTTTTGTGTAACCCACATCCACAGAGGGACTGGCTCATTCAGATCAGCCGTGAAGCACATGGATTGTGCAGGAAGGAACTGCAGATGCTGGTTTAAACAACACATAGAAGAGTGTCTGAAGAAGGGTCTCGACCCAAAACATCACCCATCCCTTCTCTCCAGAGATGCTGCCTGTCCCGCTGAGTTACCCCAGCTTTTTGTGTCTATCTTCATGAAGCAGATGGATGATGATGTTCCTAAGAATTAAGGATGTTCCACGGCCCCGTTGAATGGCCCCAAGAACCAAAGACTTTAGGAAAGTCAACGAAGTGTGGCGGTCCTTGGGGGGTGCGGCCACTCCTTGGGTCACCCCCCCTCAGCTCTTGAGGGACAGTGACGTCTGGCCACTGGGTTTCCGGAGGTCTGCTCGTGGGCGTTCTGTGTGCCCGCCACCATTGTTTAAACTACTTTGGAACCTGGCCTTTTCCTGACCTCATCCAGGCCACTACTACTGGTGACCCCGACGTCATGCCGTGGGTTTTGCTGGGAATCCGCACAGCACCCATTTATAGTGATTGGTGCTGATCGCGACATATCTCTTTGAGTTATACAGCACAGAAACAGGCCCCTTGGCCCAGCTCATCCATGTTGACCAAGAGGCCCCATCTAAGCTAGTCCCATTTGCCTGCATCTGCTCCATAGGCCTCTATGGAGCAACCTTTCCTGTCCACGTTCCATGTATTGTGAGTTTTTTTATGACTGTTGGCACATCAATTTCCCTCCTGGGTTAAATAAAGTTATTTCGTATCGTATTACATGTACCTTGGAGTTTTTACACAGTGAGGTTCCTGTTCATTGACGAAATCCACTCTGTGGTTCAACAAGCTGTTTTCAGTTTATTGTCACTTGTACTGAGGTACAGTGAAAAGCTTTTGTTGCGTGCTATCCAGTCAGCGGAAAGACTATACACGATTACAATTGAGCCATTTACACAGTGTGTGCATACATGATAAGGGAATAACGTTTAGTGCAAGGTAAAGCCAGCAAAGTCCGATCAAGGAGTCCTATCAAAATCCACTGGGGCATGGGCACGGTGGCGCAGCGGTAGAGTTGCTGGCTTGCAGCTTGCAGTGTAGGAGACCCGGGTTCGATCCCAACTACAGGTGCTGTCTGTATGGAGTTTGTACGTTCTCCCCGTGACCGCGTGGGTTTTCTCTGAGATCGTCAGTTTCCTCCCACACTCCAAAGACATACTGCTTTGTGGGTAAATTGGCTTGGTATAAATGTACATTGTCCCTAGTGTGTGTTGGATAGTGTTCATGGGTGGGGATCGCTGGTCAGTGGGCCGAAGGGCCTGTTTCCGCGCTGTATCTCGAAGAAAGGATTGTCTGAGGGTCAGCAAAGAGGCCGATGGTGGTTCAGCACTGCTCTCTGGTTATGCTAGGATGATTCAGGTGCCTGGTAACAAGTTCTATGGAACTGTGGGGAGATGTTGGAGTGTGAGGAGATCCTTGGCAATGATGTTCCCCGTGGGGAGAGGAAAACTCTGCGGTGGCTATGATTGGATTTATCTCCTGTGTAGGTGGTCACCTATGAGATCTCGTGATATATGTTTCAATGATACTTCATTTCTCACATGTACCAAGGTACAGTGAAATTCATTTTTTTGTAACCAGCTCAGTCCAAGTACTGCTATACATAAGTACTTAGATACATCTTAGATAAGCATCTCAGATGCAGTGCTGGTGTATAACAGTAGTACATCGAGACAGATAACAGAGTCGGCAGTATGGTGCCATTTGGAAGTCACAGTTGTATAGGAAGGAAATGGTTTGGCTTGGTTCAGCAACTTGAGCGCCCTGGAGAGTAAAAGACTACAAAAAGTAGTAAACACCGCCCAGTCCATCATCGGCTCTGACCTTCCTTCCATCGAGGGGATCTATCGCAGTCGCTGCCTCAAAAAGGCCTGCAGCATCATCAAGGACCCACACCATCCTGGCCACACACTCATCTCCCCGCTACCTTCAGGTAGACGGTACAGAAGCCTGAAGACTGCAACGTCCAGGTTCAGGAATAGCTGCTTCTCCAAAGCCATCAGGCTATTAAACTTGGCTCGGACAAATCTATGAACATTATTAGCCCATTATCTGTTTATTTGCACTTTATCAGTTTATTTATTCATGTGTGTATATATTTATATAATGGTATATGGACACACTGATCTGTTCTGTATTCATGCCGACTATGTTCTGTTGTGCTGAAGCAAAGCAAGAATTTCATTGTCCTGTCAGGGACACATGACAATAAACTCTCTTGAATCTTGAAATGCAGCTGCTGGTCTAAACCAAAGATAGACAAAAAAGTAGCTCAGCGGGTCAGACAGCATCTCCGGAGAAAAGGAATAGGTGACGTTTCGGGTCGAGACCCTTCTTCAGACCACATTGCTGTAACAGCAGCTATTGTGCTTTTCCTAGGACCAGGAGATGAGATTATAAATTACAATCCTGATCCTTGATGCCAAGCTTTAGAATTGCAGCAGGGATACAATCTGCTCCTGAGGTCTTGTCATTGATCATTTGGCATAATAGCTTGTTTATGTCTACGAAGGAACTGCAGATGCTGGAAAATCGAGGGTAGACAGAAATGCTGGAGAAACTCAGCGGGTGAGGCAGCGTCTATGGAGCGAAGGAAATGGGCAACGTTTCGGGCCGAAACCCTTCTTCAGACTGCTTTATGTCTTTGTCTGTTGGTCAGGGTGAGGGAGAGCCCAGAATAGATAGTTTGTTGTTGGGATGGATTCAAGAGCGTTCATATGAGTTCTTCTATGTGTTCTCCTCTCAGTGACAGCCTCTCTGTTCTTGAGAAAGGCCCTTCCTTCATGCCTCCTGGTGGGGGCAAGACTTAAACAGTTTCAAACAGTTGAATTTAGTTTAAAGATACAGCGTGGAAAGACGCCCTTCGGCTGACTGAGACCACGCCGGCCAGCGATCACCGCACACTCATTCTACTTGCAGGAAGCAAATGAACTTAAGGGCCTGTCCTACAAGCATGCAACTCTATGCGATGAGCGCGACCTAACATGGTCGCTTCAGCCGTCCGGCGTCGCGGGGCTGGTCCCACTTCGATCGCCGGAGCCGTGCGGAATTGTGCGGAGTTCGTCCCGACATCACGCGGGGCTCCAAAAAACTGACTATGTTCAAAAATTCCGCGCGGCAACGGCTTGTCGGCTCGCAGTCGCCTCGACGCATTACACACCGTCTCGACATGTGTAATCTGTAGGTGCCTCCGTGACCCTCTATGTGTGTGGCTCCGTGGCCGTCTGTGTGTGTGTGCCTCTGTGCCCCTCTCTGTGTGCCCCTCTCTGTCCTGGCGAACTTACCTTAGACTTCGCTCCAAGTTTGCCTCACTTTGCGCCGCGTTGCGCCACTCACCCGACCTCCGCGCGGCCCCAGCTGCCGCTTTGGTCGCGCTTGCCGCATGCAGGCGCATGCTGGTGGGAACGGCCCTGTACAGGGGATCACCCGACCTCCGTGCGGCCCCCGCTTCTAGTTTGATCGCGTTCATCGCATAGAGTTGCATGCTGGTAGGACAGGCCTTTAACAGACCTGCACGCCTTTGGAATGTGGGAGGTAACTGGAGCACAAGGAGTCAACCCACGTGGTCACAGGGGGAATGTACCAACTCCGCAGCACAGACAGCACAGGTGGTCAGGATCGATCCCTGGTCCAGGGGTTTCAGACCCCCTAGCTGTTACCGATCCCACCCGGTTACTCCAGCGCACTGTGTTCCAGGCCAAGATCGATGAGCCAACCTCAGCATCTACCCTTCGGTCAATGCCCCCATTGTGGAGATCCTAACTACACCCTGTTATCTCCAGTGAGGTGGCCTCAACTCTACCACTGTTCCACTGCGCCAGTATTGGATGTTTGGGCTTCTGGATGCCAGTGAAAGGTCAACACACATTGTGGTTCTTGGTTGGATCTCTCGTGCTCTACAACTCCCATCGGTTCCATAGACCATGGGTTTTTCCGTTGGACGTCAGCCTCCACATGCCGTACAGCTGCTTCCATCCCCTCGAGATCTGAGGCAATTTCTATTCATAGAACATTTTACATTTGCAGTTAATTGGCCTGTTGCACCCAATGATGCTGGCTCCTTGTTCTAATTCTCCACTCGTGCAGCAGAAACGACAGCGTGCAGGGATAGATAGATTGTCCATCGCGTGTGACTGACGTGCAAACTAAATCTGAAGAAGGCCCTCGACACGAAACGTCAACCATTCCCTCTCTCCAGAGATGGTGCCTGACCTGCTGAGCTGCTCCAGCATTTTGCATCTATCTTTGGTTTAAACCAGTGTCTTCCTGCACGAGAGGTGCAAAGCTGACCCTGCACCTAGTTGAATTTCGGAAGTGGCACAAATTAGTGTTTGGACTGCCTCTTCTCTCTGTGTTAAGACAGTTTCAGGTTTGGCTATGTGGTCCAAAACCCAGCATTCTATGCTACAAATGGCAAGGTTGGGGGGAGAATGGAGCGGCTTGGCTTGTATACTCTGGAATATAGAAGGATGAGAGGGGATCTTATTGAAACAAATCAGATTATTATGGATTACACAAAAAGCTGGAGAAACTCAGCGGGTGCAGCAGCATCTAAGGAGCGAAGGAGATAGGCGACGTTTCGGGTCGAGACCCTTCTTCGAGATTATTAACGGTTTGGACACGCTAGAGGCACGAAACATGTTCCCGATGTTGGGGGAGCACAGAACCAGGGGCCACAGTTTAAGAATAAGGGGTAAGCCATTTAGAACGGAGACGAGGAAACACTTTTTCTCACAGAGGGTTGTGAGTCTGTGGAATTCTTTGCCTCAGAGGGCGGTGGAGGCAGGTTCTCTGGATGCTTTCAAGAGAGAGCCAGATAGGGCTCTTAAAAATAGCGGAGTCAGGGGATATGGGGAGAAGGCAGTAACGGGGTACTGATTAGGGATGATCAGCCATGATCACATTGAATGGCGGTGCTGGCTGGAAGGGCCAAATGGCCTACTCCTGCACCTCTTGTCTATTGTCTATGGTCTCTGTATTTTGAAATAGGGTTGAACTAATGTATGGAAAATTATGTAGCCACAGGGACATGTAAATAGAACAGGAGTGGGAGTGATTGGATTATTCAATGGAAAACCCAGCAATGGACAAATGGCCTCGGGGTGTGACTCACGATTCTGTCTCTGCAAGCATGAAATAATTCTCAGTCTCATTCATCCTCTGCATTTTATTTTGGACTCAAAGTTTGGAAAGCTATTCTTGGAGAGGTTGTTTCAATTGGAACACTGCGAAGTGTTAGGACCAGCAACATGGGATTTGGGTAAATTGCGAGGGATTTAAACATTATCGGCGGACATGATCAGGGACATTGCTTGTCCTCGTTAAGATTACATTCTCGACTCTGTGGCTGACTGAATTGCTAATGCCTTGCTGGTGCGGTTGGGAACATGACGCATTTTGAAGCCGTGATCTTGGACGGCTGTTGCATAGAAACATAGAAACATAGAAAATAGGTGCAGGAGTAGGCCATTCGGCCCTTCGAGCCTGCACCGCCATTCAATATGATCATGGCTGATCATTCAACTCAGTATCCTGTACCTGCCTTCTCTCCATACCCACTGATCCCTTTAGCCACAAGGGCCACATCTAACTCCCTCTTAAATATAGCCAATGAACTGACCTCAACTACCCTCTGTGGCAGAGAATTCCAGAGACTCACCACTCGCTGTGTGAAAAGTGTTTTCCTCATCTCGGTCCTAAAGGAATTCCCCCTTATCCTTAAACTGTGACCCCTTGTTCTAGACTGCCCCAACATCGGGAACAATCTTCCTGCATCTAGCCTGTTCAACACCTTAAGAATTTTGTACGTTTCTGTAAGATCCCCCCTCAATCTTCTAAATTCTAGCGAGTACAATCCAAGTCTATCCAGTCTTTCCTCATATGAAAGTCCTGCCATCCCAGGAATCAGTCTGGTGAACCTTCTCTGTACCCCCTCTATAGCAAGAATGTCTTTCCTCAGATATGGAGACCAAAACTGTACGCAATATTCCAGGTGTGGTCTCACCTGGAGTCTGGTTGCTGGTTGCATTGAAACTGCATGAGTGAGACTATTGCGACCCTTCAAGGGGCATGCAGTGGTGGTGGTCTCTTGGCCAGGCTGAGACAACGGGCCTTCATGGCCAGGCCGATACTGCAACGTCGCCAAGACGACGGGCCTTCATGGACAGGCCAGGTCAGGCACTTACAAACTGGAACTTGAAAAAGGTGCCAAACTGGCGACTCTGCAAACTGCCTCTGTACACTTGTACGGCCCCTGAGATGCTCCTCTGAGATCTACAGTGGCGTAGCAGTAGAGCTGCTGCCTCACAGTGTTCGATCCTAACTATGGATGCTTATCTGTACGGAGTTTGTACGTCTTCCTCGTGAGCTGCGTGGGCTTTCTCTGAGATCTTTGGTTTCCTTCCATGGGGAGAACGTACAGACAGCACCCGTGGCCAGGATCGAACCCAGGTCGCTGGCACTGTAAGCGCTGTACCGTCTCTACCGTCTCGACTACTGCTCCAGCACTTCGTATTTCGCAGATAATTGGTTGGGTTAAGGGCCTGTCCAACTTTCACGACATAATTCACAACCTTTTTTACTCATGGACATTTTTCATCAGGCTAGAAAAACGCCCCGACCTACTTGGTGCCACGAGCACCTACGACTAGCATCACGACCTACCTACGACCTCGTGACGACCATGCTGCGAGTATGAGTCAAGGGCAAACTCGGCAGAGTTCGTGAAAGTGGGACAGGCCCTTTAGGTTACAGGAATTGTGGTTCCAAATGAATGTTGCCGGGAGCCTGTGATAAACAAAGGCAGATTAAGTCACACCAGGGACTTGGTGGGCTTGATGAAAGAGTGGCTCCAGTGTTTTAAACTGCATGAATTTCCCTCTAAGAGGGCTATCATTATTTTGGCCAAAGGGATCAGATCAGGGAATTTTTCCCTCTTCAGTTTCATAGAAACCTAGAAAATAGGTGCTGGAATAGACCATTTGGCCCTTCGAGCCAGCACCATCGTTCAATATGATCTAGTCAAGTCAAGTTTTATTTGTCACTTGCACATAAAGTGCAAGTGAAATGAATTTACCAGCAGCGGGACGATAACCATATAACAATTACAGCACGGAAACAGGCCCTCTCGGCCCTTCCAGTCCGTGCCGACCATTTATTTTTCCCTTAGTCCCATCTACCTGCACTCAGACCATACCCCTCAATTCCCTTCCTGTCCATATACCTATCCACTTTACTTTTAAATGTTAAAATCGATCCTGCCTCCACCACTTCTGCTGGACGATCATTCCACACAGCCACCACTCTCTGAGTAAAGAAGTTCCCCCTCATGTTACCCCTAAACTTCTGTCCCTTAATTCTCATGTCATGCCCTCTTGTTTGAATCTTTCCTACCCTCAATGGGAAAAGCTTATCCACGTCAACTCTGTCTATCCCTTTCATCATTTTAAAGACCTCAATCAAGTCCCCCCTTAACCTTCTGCGCTCCAAAGAATAAAGACCCAACAAAGAATAAAATAGAACACACAATACACAATAACAAATTAACACAAACATCCACCATAGCACAGTGATGAATGCTGTGGTGGAAGGCACAACATTTGGCCAGTCCTCCAGATCAGGGCTGATCATCCAAAATCAGTACCCCGTTCCTGCTTTCTCCCCATATCCCTTGATTCCGTTAGCTCTAAAAGCCACATCCAACTCTCTCTTGAAAACATCCAGCGAATCGGCCTCCACTGCCTTCTGTAGCAGAGAATTCCACAGATTCACAACTCTCTGGGTTGAAAAAGTTTTTCCTCACCTCAGTTCTAAATGGTCTACCTCTTTTTCTTAAACTGAGACCCCTGGTTCTGGACTCCCCCAACATCAGGACCATTTTTCCTCCTTCTAGCCTGTCCAAACTAAGAATTCTATGTGTTTCTATAAGATCCCCTCTCATCCTTCTAAGGTTTCCTTGTCTCCCCCTCTCACAAATCCCCCCTGCAGAGGTAGAGCTGATGCCTCACAGCGCCAGAAACCTGGGTTTGACCCTGACTATGGGTGCTGTCTATATGGAGTTTGCATGTTCTCCCTGTGACCTGCGTGGGTTTTCTCCGGGTGCTCCAGTTTCCTCCACATTCCAGAGACGTGTAGGTACGTAGGTTAATTGGCTTTCTGTAAATTGCCTCTATTGTGTAGGATATGATGGTGGGGTAGCACAGAACTTGTGCGTGGGATCAGTGTTCGGCATGGGCTTGGTGGGCCGAAGGGCCTGTTTCCACACTGTATCTCTAAACCAATCTAGAATTATCCTGTTATTGTCTTTTTCTCACCTCTCGATCAGGTATAATGGGTTTTAGGCGTATGTACACTGACACATAGGTGGCCGCAAGGTGCCGTACTGGCAGAATCGTGGGAAATTGCTACTGCATGGGAGGAGGCCATTCGGCCCATCATTCATGTGGCACAGTGGCCTGCTAGCCGAGTCCCTACCACACAGCTCCAGTAACCTGCATTCAACTTCAAGCTCCTCTTATTCGTATACAAAGCCCTTAACGGGCTTGCCAATATCAAAAACCTTCCAACCCACCATTCTACCTCCAGGTCCCTCAGGTGGGCCGACTTGGGGCTACTGACTATTCCGCGGTCCAGGTTTAAGCTCAGGGGCGACCGCGCTTTTGCGGTTGCAGCTCCCAGACTGTGGAACAGCATCCCGTTCCTCATCAGAAATGCCCCCTCCATCGACTCCTTTAAATCGAGGCTCAAACCCTATTTCTACTCCCTAGGGTTTTTGAGGCCCATGAGGGGGCGCTGTCAACAGTTTATGTACGTATTGTTAGGTCTGTGTACCATTGTATGTACCACATTAGTATCTGAACTGATGTACAGCAGTTTGGTCAATGTGAGTTGTTTTTAAATGTGCTGTACAAATAAAATTGATTGATTGAATCCCAACCTCTGGGGCTGGTGTACGGAGTTTTCTCGTTCTTCCTGTGACTGCGTACATTTCCTCCCACATCCCAAAGATGTGCGGGTTGGGAATTCAACGTGGTCACGGTAAATTGTGTACCAGAGCAATGAAGCTTTACTGTAGATCGACACAGTAGAGAGATACTGTGGGTAGTGCTGGTGTAACTCAGAGGGTCAGGCAGCATCACTGGACAAAAAAAGATGTTTCTGGTCGGAAGCCTTCTTAGAAACATAGAAGATAGGTGCAGGAGTAGGCCATTTGGCCCTTCGTGCCTGCACCGCCATTCAATATGATCATGGCTGATCATCCAACTCAGTATTCCGTACCTGCCTTCTCTCCATACCCTCTGATCCCTTTAGCCACATCTAACTCCCTCTTAAATATAGCCAATGAACTGGCCTCAACTACTTTCTGTGACAGAGAATTCCACAGATTCACCACTCTCTGTGTAAAAAATGTTTTTCTCATCTCGGTCCTAAACGACTTCCCCCCTATCCATAAAGACTTCCCCTTTATCTTCGGACTCCTTGACCCAGTATGTACAGTTCAATGTTTCTACATTCTGAGTTTGACCATTGTTTTGTGCAGGGATTGAGAGTTGACAGACCAGATAATCGGTTGGAGTACACCAGGAACTGCAGATGCTAGAATCTTGAGCAAAACACAAAGCCAATTCCTAACTTGTACACAATGACTTTTTCTGAATTGAAGATAGATGCAAAATGCTGGAGTAACTCAGCGGGGCAGGCAGCATGTCTGGATAGATGGAATGGGTGACGTTTCGGGTCGAGACAATTGTTCAGTCTGAAGAAGAGTCTCGACCCAAAACGTCACCCATTCCTTCTCTCCAGAGATGCTGCCTGTCCCGGTGAGTTACTCCAGCATTTTGTATCTCTCTTCGATTTAAACCAGCATCTGCAGATCTTTCCTAGGCATTTTCTGAATCTTGCTTTGATGCCCTGGTCCTGTACTCGCTGGAGTTTAGAAGGATGAGGGGGGGTGGGGGGGGAGGGGGCTCATTGAAACTTACCTAATACTAAAGGCTTGGATAGAGTGGATTTGGAGATGGTGTGTTCACTAGTGGGACAGAGGGCATAGCTTCAGAATAAATGGACGTACCTTTGGCTTGAAGGGCCGAATGGCCTACTCCTGCACCTAATTTCTATGAAAGGAGATGAGGAGGAATTTCTTTAGCATAATTTCTTTTCACCATTTCCCACGTTATCCTTCATTTGTTGCATCTTTTCAAGTCTACTTAAGCCACCTTTATCCTTTTGTAGCATTCCTATGTCCTCTTCACCACTTGCTTTGCAAATGGTCTTAGGCACAAAAAGCTGGGCTAACTCAGCGGGTCAGACAGGTGAGGTGACGTTTCGGGTCAAGACCCTTCTTCAGACACTCTCGATCTGAAACATCGCCTGTTCCTTCACTCCAGAGTGGCTGTCTGACCCGCTGAGTTACTTCAGCTTTTTGTGTCAATCTTTGGTTTAAGCCAACAACTGCAGATTCTTCCTACACTTTGCAACTGGTCTTTGCAGCTTAAGCAATATTAGCAACAGGACCGTTCCTGCCTTTGTGCTGAGGTCCAGCACTAAACCCATTGTATCATGTATCATCATTTGGTACATCTTGCCAACCATCTGGGTATCTGAGAAACAGTCCAGCGATGGGGCAATGCGTGGGTTGAGTTGGGTGGTCAGACGTTGAGACCTCCATGAATACCGCCACCTAGAGTTGATGCCCCATCCCCATAAACCAATCATGCTAAACATGAGCTACTTTCTTGGGGTGTTAGTTAAATATGGAAATACATGGCCAGTCTTTCAAATTAAGGGTACGTTCTTCTTCAGAGGGTGCAGCACTTGAGTCATTCTCACTTTTTTAGTTTAGAGTGGAAACAGGCCCTTCGGCCCACCGAGTCCATGCCGGCCGGCAGCCCCCATACATTAACACTATCCTACACACACGAGGTACAATTTTACATTTATACCAAGCCAATTAACCTACAAACTTGGATGTCTTTGGAGTGTGGGAGAAAGCCGAAGGGCTCGGAGAAAACCCACGCAGGTCACGGGGAGAATGTACAAACTCCCGACAGACAAGACAGGATCGAGCCCGGGTCTCTGGCGCTGCGAGGCAGCAACTCTACCGCTGCGCGCCACTTCTCAGGCTTGGTGGAACTGCGGTCCCTTTCAAGAATTTACGGTTCACATTATCTATTTGAAGCATTTGAACAAACAGTTTTTATCAAACTGTGAGTCATCACTCCCCAATTTCTTGTTTTTTTTTATTACAGTGTTTTTGAGGTGAAAATTAATGCGGAAAAAAAACATTACACAAGAGGGTGAAACCGAATCGTGGGCTGGTCTTGTATGTGGTTGAGAAAAACAGGCAGAGCAGGGAATGGATCAAGTCAAGTCAAGAGCGTTTTATTGTCATGTGTCCCAGATAGGACAATTAAATTCTTGTTTGGATGGATTTCAGAGCATCAGTCTGCAGGGGGGGTCGAACAGCATCTGTGGGAGAGTCATCGAGTCATACAGGGTGGAAATAGGCCCTTCGAAATTATTCCTCGGATCCCCTCTTAACCCTTTACATGGATAGGATGACAATTTGGGTTGAGACCTTCTTCTCGAGAGATGCTGCACTTTGTGTATCAACCAGCATCTGGAGTTCTTTAATTCAACGTTCATGAGATAGAGGAGCAGAGATAGGCCATTTGGCCCATCGAGTCTACACTGCCATTCAATCGAGCCTGACCTATCTTTCCCTCTCAACCCCATTCTCCTGCTCTCTCTCCCATAACCTTTGACACCCGTACTAATCGAGGACCAATTGATCTCCAGTTTAAAAGTACCCAAAGACTTGGCCTCCACATCTGTCTGTGGCAACGAACTTCACGGATTCACCATCCATGGTACGGCACGGTGGCGCAGCGGTAGAGTTGCTGCCTCACTGCGCCCGGGACCCGGGTTCGATCCTGACTACGGGTGCTGTCTGTACGGAGATTGTACGCTCTCCCTGTGACCTGCGTGGGTTTTCTCCGGGTGCTCCGGATTCCTCCCACACTCCAAAGGCATACGGGTTTGCAGACTATTTGGCTTGGTATAATTGTAAATTGTCCCTAGTGTGTGTGTAGTATGGTGTTAGTGTGCGGGGATCGCCGGTCGGTGCGAAGGGCCTGTTTCCGCGCTATATCTCCAAACTAGTCTGCTCACCCACCACACCACCTCCAGGTCCCTCAGATCGGCCGACTTGGGGTTACTTACTGAACATCCCGCGGTCTAGGCATAAGCTCAGGGGCGACCGACCGCGCCTTTGCGGTTGCAGCTCCTAGACTGTGGAACAGCATCCCTCTTCCCATCAGAACTGCCCCCTCCATCAACTCCTTTATGTTGAGTCTTAAAACACATCTTTACTCTCAAGCCTTTCTTGACGTCCTCTGAGGGAGGGCTATATGTGTGTATTTATGTATGTACTTAATCTATGAACCACTGTTGTATAACGTGAGTACCTCCACCAATGTAAAGCACTTTGGTCAACGAGAGTTGTTTTTTAAATGTGCTATAGAAATAAAAGTGACTTGACTTGACTTTTTTTTTGTTAATATTTTTTATTAGAAGTAAATACATATTGATACATATTACGACAATTTAAAATGTGAGAGAAAAAGAGAAACAAAAGAATTTACTATTCATCACATACATTCTTAATATTTATAAAATTTACAGTCATTCTTGTTTACACTTCTACATATTTTTTAATTATTTTTAATAAATTAATAGAAAGAAATAATAAAAGAAATTAAAATATTAATAAAAATAGAAAATCAATAATATGAGTGGAGTTTTAAACATTCTATTCTACATTGGAGATATATCAGTGATCTATTATATATAATTCTTCATCCATTCCCCGTCCAGGTTTCAGTCAGGCCCTCGAACCGAGCCCATTTGTCCCTTTAGATAATCAATAAATGGAGACCATGTTCCTCTAAACTGATCTAGCCTGTCCGAGAGGACAAGTCTTAATCTTTCCAAATGACTTGACTTGACTAAACAAACTTCTGCTGTATTTAACAATAAAAATGTATGTACTTTGGACATCTGAATGTGATATTATGGGACTTGTTTGTCCGTAGGGTGTCCTACGTCTGGGGTTGTATCCCGGGTACAGCCTGCAATGGATCTAAGATAGACATAAAAAGCTGGGGTAACTCAGCGGGACAGGCAGTGTCTCTGGAGAGAAGGAATGGGTGACGTTTTGGGCCGAAACCCTTCTTCAGACCTGTAAGTGGGAGGAGGTGTCTGAGAGTGGTCGCCTGGCCACAGGGCGGTCGAGGTCAGCGCGCCAGACTACCGCGGCACCTCCCGTGTCGGCGGGTTTGATTATAATGTCGGGGTTGCTGCAGAGTGAGCGGAGGACGGGACGTTTAGCGGGGGTGAGGTTGGAGGAGTGAAGGGGAGTGGAAAAGTTGAGACGGTTGATGTTAGAAATAAAGAGGTCTAGAGAGGGTAGAAGGCTGTTCTGGGGAGTCCAAGAGGAGGGGGACCGGAGAAGGGGTCATCACTAGGCACGGAAGCGCGGATGTGGGGTCTCGACCCGAATCGTCACCCATTCCTTCTCTCCAGAGAAGCTGCCTGCCCCGTTGAGTTACGCCAGCATTTTGAGTCTATCTTCGGTTTAAGCCGGCCTCTGCAGTTCCTTCCGACACATTTCGCCTGCACAGTACCTATTCTAAAGCTCCCCACTTCTCCATTTTACAGACCAGCGGAGACCCCCGTGGAAGAACAGGCCCGCCAACGTGTCGAGTTGCACGTCGCGGTAAACCACTCGCGGGAGCCATGGACGGAAACGTGGACATGCGCTCCGAGCTGGAGGAGATGCAACGGTGTGCAGATCAAATCACAGATGAGGTAAGCAATGGAACTAGGGTCGCCAACTTTCTCACTCCCAAATATGGGACAAAAGGTCAAAATACGGGACAAATTCCCGACAGAAATCCGTTGACCGATTCGGCCGAGGCTGGGTGAATGGTGAGTTGGCCCGGGTGCTGGACTGCACACAAAGCCCAGCCGGCGGGCCAGCTGAGGAGTTTTGGCCCCGGCCGCCATCCCGGGATTTAACCTGGTGAACCTACGCTGCACTCCCTCAATAGCAATAATGTCCTTCCTCAAATTAGGAGACCAAATTTGAACACAATACTCCAGGGGCGATCTCACCAGGACCGTGAAGGACTGCAGTACGGCCTCCCTGCTCCGAAACTCAAGTCCTCTCGCAATGAAGGCCAACTTGCCATTAGCTTTCTTCACTGCCTGCTGTACCTCATAAGTCAACCTACTCATGCTTGTAAACCTCCTCTGGACCCGCTCCAGAGCCAGCACATCCTTCCGCAGATATGGTGCCCAAAATTGCTCACAATATTCCAAATCCAGCCTTACCAGCGTCTTATAGAGTCTCAGTATTACATCCCTGTTTTTGTACACAAGCCCTCTTGAAATAAGTTCTAGCATTGAGTTTGCTTTCTTTCCTACCGATTCGACTTGCAAGCTCCTTTAAAAGTTGCCCCTCTCACCACAGATGCTTCCTGACCCATTGAAAACCTGTTTTCATTTTCGATTCGCAACCATAACCAGCCTAGTTTGTGCCGTTCTGCTGGCAATCAAGACAGTCACATTTATCTCCATGTAATTGTATTTTAAAACACTTCTCGTAAATTAAATAAAATCTAACGTAAATATATAATTATTCTATGAATAATATAATTAGCGGGCTAAAATTATATAGTTTCACTAAAGTTACCAATCAAAACACGCTGAAAATAAATATGTACGTAAACACATTATATTTAATATAGTAGACAAAATACTGGAGAGACTCAGCGGGTGAGGCAGCATCTATGCAGCGAAGGAATAGGTGACGTTTCGGGCCGAAACGTCACCCATTCCTTCGCTCCATAGATGCTGCCTCACCCGCTGAGTTTCTCCAGCATTTTTAACTACCTTCGATTTTTTTCCAGCATCTGCAGTTCTTTCTTAAACATTTAATATAGTTCTCTTTAATTAGGTATGTGCGTATGCATAATTTATTAATTTATTTGATTTCACTGATATACACGATATTTCTCTCTTCTTGATTATGTTTTGTTTGATTGAAAGATGCAACATGAAAACTGGCCATTCAGCCCATCGAGTGCATGCTAACCATCGAAAACTGGCCCTTCAGAGTGCATGCTAACCATCGATCATCGTATGTTATCCTAGATACGCATCCACTCCCTCAACTAAACTCCCAGGAAAATCCCGACCCAAAACAGCGCCTATCCGTGTTCCCCAGATATGCCGCATGACCCGCTGAGTTACTCCAACAGCTGATATTCCCCCTGCCTTGATAGGATGGGCGAAAAAATATGTGGCTGACAGTCTAGTGTGGAATAGATGGGTCGAAGGGCCTGTTTCCATTCTGTATCTCTCCAATAACCCGACATAGATGCTGACCATAGACAATGGACAATAGGTGCAGAAGGAGGCCATTCGGCCCTTCGAGCCAGTATCGCCATTCAATGTGATCATGGCTGATCATCCCCAATCAGTACCCCGTTCCTGCCTTCTCCCCATATCGCTTGACTGCGCTATCTTTAAGAGCCCTATCTAGCTCTCTTGAAAGCATCCAGAGAACCGGCCTCCACTGCCCTCTGAGGCAGAGAATTCCACAGACTCACAACACTCTGTGTGAAAAAGTGTTTCCTCGTCTCCGTTCTAAATGGCTTACTCCTTATTCTTAAACTGTGGCCCCTGGTTCTGGACTCCCCCAACATCGGAAACATGTTTCCTGCCTCTAGCGTGTCCAAATCCTTAATAATCTTATATGTTTCAATAGGGTCCCCTCTCATTCTTCTAAATTCTAATAAGTATACAAGCCTAGCTGCTCCATTCTCTCAGCATATGACAGTCCCGCCATCCTGGGAATTAAACCAAAGCTGCACTCCCTCAAAGCAAGAATGTCCTTCCTCAAATTTCCCATGTTTTAGATACAACTTTGATCTTGCACAATATTATTTTTAGTAAAATGACACAACTTCCAGCGATCAGTCAAGTGTTTGCTGATTAAAGCTCTGTTTTGTGTTGCTCTGGTAAAATGAGATTGTCTGCAGCGATCTAACTATGTGCCTCTCTCTGTCTCTCACCCCACAGTCCCTCGAGAGCACCCGCCGCATGCTGCAGTTGGTGGAAGAGGTACAGTATCAACAAGCTTCCTTTATTGTCCTCATCAAACATCCTGTAATACTACAATCAGTCTGAAGAAGGTTCCTGACCCACATTGTCATCTATCGGGGTGGCACAGCGCCAGGGACCAGGGCCTTCTTAACAGCATTATAGGCCCCTGGGCAAAGCAGTTCACTGGGGCCCCGACACTTTCGAATCAAATATTCTATCATGCAGTTGCGATGTTCTTCCCCGTTTTCATGTTCTACAATAACATTCTACAATATGTAGATTAGCACGAGGCCCCCTATGCTCGTGGGACCCCGGGATAATGCAGATGAAAGCGTTTGTATGGTTTCCCTGTGACTGCGTGGGTTTTCTCCAGGTGCCCTGGTTTCCTCCCACACTCCAAAGACCTACAGGTTTGTAGGTCAATTGGCTTTGGTAAAATTGTAAATTATCCCTAGTGTGCAGCATAGTCTTAGTGTATGAGGTGATCGCTGGTCGGCGTGGACTCAGTAGGCCCCAAGGGCCTGTTTTCAAAGTCTTAGGTAAAGTCTAAAGTCTAGGTGGGCCCAAGGATCTGTGTGTCCAAAGTCTTAGGTTTAGTCTAAAGTCTATCCATGTTCTCCAGAGATGCTGCCTAAACCGCTGAGTTACTCCAGCAATTTGTGTCCCTTTTTTCTAAACTATCATCTGCAGTCCCTTGGTAGACAAACAATGCTGGAGAAACTCAGCGGGTGAGGCAGCAACCATGGAGAGAAGGAAATAGGCGACGTTTCGAGTCTCGACCCGAAACGTCGCCTATTCCTTCTCTCCATAGATGCTGCCTCACCCGCTGAGTTTCTCCAGCGTTTATTTGTCCACCTTCGATTGTTCCAGCATCTTCCAGGTTCTCTGGATGCTTTCAAGAGAGAGCTAGATAGGGCTCTTAAAAATAGCGGAGTCAGGAGATATGGGGAGAAGGTAGGAACGGGGTACTGATTGGGGATGATCAGCCATGATCACATTGAATGGCGGTGCTGGCTCGAAGGGCCAAATGGCCTACTCCTACACCTATTGTCTATTGTCTATCTGCAGTTCTTCCTTAAACATCTGCAGTCCCTTGCTCCTACAAGCTTGCACAATGTCATTATCAAACACCTGTAATACTACAACCAGGCTGAAGATGGGTCCCAACCCGAGACATTGCCTCGCCATTCCCTCCATAGATGCTGCCTGACCCATTGAGTTCTTCCAGCACTGATCTCACTCAATATTCCAGCATCTGCAGTTCCTTGTGTCTCTCACGTTTGGGACCAGCATGTAACAACATTGACTTATATTGGGATGAAATGGGACTAACATATCACATCCTTACCTCTCCAGTTTAATCCTCAACCCCAAATTCCATTTAGTTAGGTCTAGAGACAGGGTGGAGACAGACATGAAACAGAGTCCACGCTGACCATGGATCTCCCGTTCACACTAGTTATCCCACTACCCACTTGGGGGGCTATTTACAGAGGGCCAGTTAACCTACAAACCCACACGTCTTTGGGATGTAGGAAGATACCCATGCGGTCACAGGGAGAGCGTGCAAACTCCACACAGACAGCACCCGACGTCAGGATCGTACCCGGGTCTCTGGCGCCCAGAGGCATCTGCTCTACCCGCTGCGCCATCGTGCCTCTACAATAATGGCGTGAGGCCACCTCTATGTGCGCGGCTCCCTCCTGGGTCACCGTTGACAACCTGGGAGAGGTTCACATATTTATATGGTGACATATTTATTAAACCACGCCAACGATAAACTTTATCACACGGATATCCTCCGCAGCAGGTTGTTAATTTGCTTATCTCAGTTGTTTGCTAACATCTGTTGAAGAGTGCGGAGTGAGATTAAGGAGTGGTAAACAGGGAAGTATTAGTCTCGTTGAAGAATGGAGCTGAGGATAATGTCCACTGGCTTTAGCTCTGGGACCTGTTTTATCCCTGGACTTAGCTGAACAAATACAGACCAGCATAAGGCCCCGTTTCAGAATGTACCAATTCCGAGCAAGAGTTGGCCTGGTCTATTCTGCCACTTATTCTCATGGATGATCCAGTGGTAACCGCAACACTGCATTCCCAGAGTAAACCTTCACCCACTTGCTTATCGAGTTATTAATCCTTTGTGCCTTAAAACCATTCTGACTATGCTTCTACTGCCCTCTGAGTTTGCACGTTCTCCCTGTGACCACGTGGGTTTTCTCCGGGTGCTCCGGTTTCCTCCCAAATTCCAAAGACATACAGGTTTGTAGGCGAATTGGCTTTGGTAAAATTGTAAAAATTGTCCCTGGTGTGTGTTAGGATAGTGTTAGTGTGCGGGATAATCGTGGTCTGCGCGGGCTCGGTGGTCCCAAGGGCCTGTTGCAGCGCTGTATCTTTAAACTAAATTAAAATTCACAGTGGCCAGAAATACAAAAGTTTTCCTGCCAAATTTAAAATGCATAAAAATATATATTCCTGACTCTCAAGAGACTGTTACCATCTTGTCTGTTGCTGTTACTGAATATTTTGCAAGGCACGTCACAATTGCAAACCCAGTCAAGGATTTAATGCAATATCTATGTTACCTCCAGGGCCTGTCCCACTTTCACGAGATAATTCACAAATTCTCCCGAGTTTTCCCCGATTCAAACACGCAGAATGTTCGTAATGCGTCCGTAGGAGGTCGTAGCAGTCTGCAGATTTATCGTAGAGGCTCGTTATACCAGCCGTAGGTACTCGGGGCATCAGGTAAGTCGGGACGTTATTTCAAACCCGATGGAAAATGTCCACCAGTAAAACAATAGTCGGGATGAAAGAAATTGCAACTTTTTACTCGTAGTTAGTTCGTGGGCAGACCGTCGTAGCCAATGAGGGTAGTCGTAGGTAGTCGTGGGCACTCATAGCTCGGCAGTTGGACAGATGAGTGAAAAAAAAAGCTTAATGCTCCTGTCCCACTTAGGAAACCTGAATGGAAATCTCTGGAGACCTTGCGCCCCACCCAAGGTTTCCGTGAGGTTCCCGGAGGTTCCAGTCACTCTCCGTGAGTCACCAGAGGTTTTGGTCACTTGCCTGGAAAGCCTCGACCGAAGCGTGAGTTGCATCTAGGGGTTGGACAGGCTAGATGCAGGAAGATTGTTCCCGATGTTGGGGGAGTCCAGAACAAGGGGTCACAGTCTAAGGATAAGGGGGAATTCCTTTAGGACCGAGATGAGGAAAACATTCTTTACACAGAGAGTGGTGAGTCTCTGGAATTCTCTGCCACAGAAGGTCATTGAGGCCAGTTCATTGGCTATATTCAAGAGGGAGTTGGATGTGGCTCTTGTGGCTAAAGGGATCAGGGGGTATGGAGAGAAGGCAGGTACAGGATACTGAGTTGGATGATCAGCCATGATCATATTGAATGGCGATGCAGGCTCGAAGGGCTGAATGGCCTACTCCTGCACCTATTTTTCTATGTTTCTATCTACTGATCAAAGATCCTACCGACCGCACACACACACACACACAAACACATTGCGAAGGTGGGGACCAGGGACAGCGGAGGAGTGCTGTCTGCGCGATGAAGAGGAAGGTAAACGGCAGCCACAGAGCACGGTAAGTCCTTTAGAGAGCGCGGGAGGGAGGGAGAGAAGGGGAAAGAAGGGGAGAGAACAGGGGAGAAGGGGAGAGAAGGAGGGAGATGGGGGGAGAACGGGGGGGTGGGGGGGGAGAAGGAGTGGAGACAGTTTTAAGAAGTTTAATAAAGTTAGCGGGCATTTTACCTTCCGGCGGATCTTCTAGGTCCCGAAAACCAAAGATCCGACAGGATCTTTGCTGAGAACTCCAATGAGGCAATCCTAATGGCTGGTCAGCGAAGGAGATTGCCTTTGACTGCCTGTAAGTAAATAGCAACCCCACTCCACTGGTTTAGACCAAACGGCAACCTATTTTTAGTCGATGCCGGTTTTGTTTTTTTTAAATAATCGTAGGAACATAGAAGAAGCCTCGACTACGCGGAAACCACTTTCCACCATTAGGCAGAGTGACTGAAACCTCCGGGAACCTCACGGAAACCTTGGCTGGGGCGCAAAGTCTCCAGAGGTTTCTGTTCCGGTTTCCTAAGCGGGACAGGGGCATAAGTCAACCTCAGCAGGTGACCTCTGTCACTCCGGTTCGTGAGCATATTCGTGGAAGGTCGTAGGCGTTCGTAGATTACCCAAATCTTGATTTTTTTTTTTAGGTCCTTTAAACTCGGCAGAGATTTTGGATTAATCGTGTAAGTAGGACATGCCCTTTACTATCTTGTCACAATCCATTTGAGAGCCGAGGCTGAATATTTTGCAAGACACGTCACAATTGCAAACCTAGTCTTGCAAGGATTTAATGCAAGATCCATGATACCTAACGCTGCACCAAAACATGGTTTTATGCAACAACAAGGCTTCTTGCACCCTAATTCCTTAATTGAGTGAAAACTAAAAATTTAACAGTGCAGTCGACAGCTGTTTGCCAGGAGGGTTATCAATTAAGGAGGAGGCAGATTCAGTATTTTACTTCCTTTGTGGTGAGAGCTGAATTGATTTTTTTCGTCGCCCTGTGCGGCTACAAACAAACGTGGGATTATGTCCCGCTGAGAGGCAGTCATTTAAAAATGTCAGCAATATTAGCTGGTGCATGTTGCAGCACTACAGGGAATGTAGCTGGGTTTCGATCAATGGCCTGATCCAGCAGCACTCCGCTGTTGCTGAGGAGGTTATGTCCCAGAACCAAACACCATAAGGTCATACGACACAGGAGCCGAATTCAGGCCATTTGGCCCTTCCAGTGTGTTCCACCATTTGATCATGGCTGATCTATTTTGTCCACTATTCTCCTACCCTCTCATCAAAACCTCTGACGCCTTTATGAATCAAGAACCACCAGACTGATTCCTGGGATGTCAGGACTTTCATCTGAGGAAAGACTCGGCTTGTACTCGCTGGAATTTAGAAGATTGAGGGGGGATCTTATAGAAACTTACAAAATTCTTAAGGGGTTGGACAAGCTAGATGCTGGAAGATTGTTCCCGATGTTGGGGGAGTCCAGAACAAGGGGTCACAGTCTAAGGATAAGGGGGAATTCCTTTAGGACCGAGATGAGGAAAACATTCTTTACACAGAGAGTGATGAGTCTCTGGAATTCTCTGCCACAGAAGGTAGTTGAGGCCAGTTCATTGGCTATATTTAAGAGGGTGTTAGATGTGGCACTTGTGGCTAAAGGGATCAGGGGGTATGGAGAGAAGGCAGGTACGGGATACTGAGTTGGATGATCAGCCATGATCACATTGAATGGCGGTGCAGGCTCGAAGAGCCGAATGGCCTACTCCTGCACCTAATTTTCTATGTTTTTTTCTATGTTTTCTAAGAACCTATCAATCTCTGCTTTAAAAATACCCAATGACAATGCTGAGGGGATGGAGCGGCTGGGCTTGTACACTCTGGAGTTTAGAAGGATGAGAGGGGATCTCATTGAAACATATAAGATTGTTACACACTAGAGGCAGGAAACATGTTCCCAATGTTAGGGGAGTCCAGAACCAGGGGCCACAGATTAAGAATAAGGAGTAAGCCATTTAGAACGGAGACGAGGAAACATTTTTTCTCACAACGAGTGGTGAGTCTGTGGAATTCTCTGGTCAAAGGGTGGTGGAGGCGGGTTCTCTGGATGCTTTCAAGAGAGAGCTAGATAGGGCTCTTAAAAATAGCGGAGTCAGGGGATATGGGGAGAAGGCAGGAACGGGGTACTGATTGGGGATGATCAGCCATGATCACATTGAATGGCGGTGCTGGCTCGAAGGGCCAAATGGCCTACTCCTGCACCTATTGTCTATTCTCTATTCCCTCTGCAGTCTGTGGCAATGAATTCCACAGATTCGCCACCCTCTGGCTGAAGATATTCCTCCACATCTTCATTCTAAAGTAACTCCTTTTATTCTGAGGCTGTGCCCTCTGGGCCTAGACTCTCCCACTAATGGAACCAATGACAGGATTGACCAGCATTTAAATAGACGTGAGCTGATAATAGATAGTCAGTGAGAATATCTGGCAAAATGTGTCTCACAAACCTGTTGGTGTTTGTCGACGAGGTAACCAAGAGATTAGATGAAGGTAGCACAGTGGACATTGTCTGAAGGGACTTTGTTGCTATGGACTTTGGCAAGGCCATGCGGTTTAGCTTGCAGTTCTGGTCTCTCCATTACAGGAAGGATGTGGAGGCTTTGGAAAGGGTTCAAAGGAAGTTTTGCGGAACAATGTCTGGATTAGGAAGTACTAGCTACAGGGAAAGGTTAGACAGACTTGGATTATTTTCTGTGCAATGCTGGAGGTTGAGGGGGAGACCTGATAGAAGAGTATAAAATGATGACAGGCGTAGATACCAAAGATCCTATAGCGGAGCAAGATAGACCACTCCTGCTAAATGCAACGGGCTGACGTGTAGTACGCAACGGAGCGGAACGTGGGCCTTTTCTTCATCCATTTCAGTAACCGGACCCGACCCGACCTGACCCGACCCGACCCGACCCGCAGTGTAGTCAACGTTGCGGGGGAACAGTTTGTGTTAATAAATTCTAATTCTGAAAATGAGGAGAAGATTTTTCCCAAAGAGTTTTATTTTTACGAGGATGTTTCCGTAACCGGCTTCCGTCTCCGCACTAGTATCTTTGCTCCGCTACGGGATCTTTGGTGCGGAGACGGAAGCCGGTTATGGAAATGGGGCAGGAAATGACCCATGAATCTGCCCATGACCGTACTACGTCTTTTTCGTCGAGTGGTCTATCTTGCTCGCTGTAGGGTCTTTGGTAGATACTGCAGGCGAGGGGGGCAAAATGTAACGGATATGCAGGGCAAGTTTTTAACTTGGGGAATAATAAATGGTAGATTGGCACAAAAAGCTGGCGTAACTCAGCGGGACAGGCAGCGTCTCTGGAGAGAAGGAATGGGTGACGTTTCGGGTCGAGACCCTTCTTCAGACTGAGGGTCATATCTCCTTTCCCTCTCCCCTGACTCTGTCCGAGGAAGGGTCTCGACCCGTATTTGGTTTATTGCAAAGAAACCTTTGCCACATAACAGTTGATGATAGTAGACAGTCTGCCTATAATGGGTCTAGGGACTTTGAAGCCTCCAACAGACCGATGTTGCAAGGGCTTGCAATCATTTTGTTTAGTTTATTGTCACGTGTACTAAGGTACAGTGAACAACTTTTGTTGCGTGCTATCAAGCTGCCATAGTTTAGATTAGTTTAGAGATACAGCGCAGAAACAGGCCCTTCGGCCCACCGAGTCCGCACTGACCAGTGATCCCCGCACATTGATACTAGTGACAATTTACAATTATACCAAAACCAATTAACCTACAAACCTGTGCGTCTAGAGTGTGGGAGGAAACCGGATCACCCGGAGAAAACCCACGCAGGTCAGGGGGAGAACGTACAAACTCTGTACAGACAGCACCCGTAGTCAGGATCGAACCCGGGTCCCTGGCGCTGAGAAGCAGCAACTCTACCGCTGTGCCACCATGTCGCCCTAGAACAACGTTTTTCTTTGTATCTCGGTAAACGTGACAATAATAAAGCAAGACAATATTTCTATGTAGCCATTTTTTAGGAAAGAATTGACAATTAAACGCGCAGTGAATCCAAACGTTATAAACTTGTTACAAGCAAGCTGCGGTTTCCACTTCGGGAATTACTTCATGGATCAAGAAGTGGATATTATAAGGGTGAAAACACAACCAATTGTCCCTAATTTGATGATTTGGAAACACGGGGCATTGCTTTGACAAACAAAATCGCTGAGCACGTTGAACCAGTAGCTCGAGCATCTGAAAAGCAAATTGAAGCAGGAAGACCTCGGATTTTTGAGTGTTAAGAGCACTCTTATGATATTAGGCATCGGTTTGTGTTATTGCGATGTCACTTGGAGTGAAGAGAATACAAAGTGACAAAGTGCAATACTTGGGATGATCCCCAAGCTCCAAGAGGAGGGCTAGTGCCCTTCTCCAAATTACCCGACTGTTTCACCAACAGTCTGGTATGTATGACCTGGATTACAGTCCGTATGGTCGCAATAGCAATAGCAATTGCCTCTCCCCTCGTGAACACAGTAAGTAAGTAAATAAGTAAGTTTTATTTATAAAGCACATTTTAAATCAACTCGCGTTACATAAAATAAATAAGTTTCCGTACATCCATAGAAAAAGATTAAAAAAACAAAAATTGACACAACACATTATAGAGTTCAACACAAACGCCCCCCCCCCCCACAACAGAATCAAAACTTTCCACTCTGGGGAAAGGCACTGGAAAGTTCGGTCCTCGACCCGAAACGTCGCCTATCTCCTTCGCTCCTTAGATGCTGCTGCATCCGCTGAGTTTCTCCAGCTTTTTGTGTAACCATGGATATGATTGGGGTTGGATGGTCCATTTGCGGTTGAGATCTCGCGGCGTAACTGGTGAAGGGTCGCTCCCCCGAAACGTCACCCGTTCCTTCTCCCCGGAGATGCTGCCTGACCCGCGGAGTTGCTGCCTCCAGCTTAATGTGTGTCTATCCGTTTAGTTTGCAAGCTTTCTCCTCACAAACCTGTCCCGCAATTCTTTTGTCTCCTCACTTCAAACAGAGCAAAGATGCTGGGATCAGGACTCTGGTCATGCTGGATGAGCAAGGAGGTGAGTGAATCTCTGGGAACACGCGGGATATATTGAAGGGCCTTGTCCCACTTTCACGACCTAATTCACGACCTTTTTTAACTCGTGGACATTTTTCATCAGGCTAGAAAAAACGCCCCGACCTACTTGATGCCACGAGCACCTACGACTAGCATCACGACCTACCTATGACCTTGTGACGACCATGCTGCGAGAATGAGTCAAGGGCAAACTCGGCAGAGGTCGTGAATTAGGACATGAAAGTGGGACAGGCCCTTTAAGGGAGGAGATGAGACAGTGTAATCACTTTGGACAATATCTGTTCTTTCAAAGCATAGACTGAAATTGCAATGCGCTTGATATTGTTGTTAAACTGTGGGCTGGAGAAGGGACTAATTAGGGGTTGCACTATCTAGCGACGTTCTTGTTAAGGGATTATTCTCCCTCAGCCTTAAAATGAGTCACCACCTTCTCTCGGTGACTCAAAGCCCCCTGGGGAGCTGAGCCAGGCTGGTCTCAGGAACAAGTCTCATTGAGTTAACCAGTGACTGGCCTTGTCGAGTTAAGCAGCGATTGGTCTTGTTGAGTTAACCTGTTCACTGCTAAGTTTTTTATTTGGCAATGACCTGAGTGTACTCTGGGGTGGCACTGAACAGAATGACCCACTAAGTGAGTTAACCCACCATGAAGCCAACGGGTAGAGCTGCTGCCTCACAGCGCCAGAGACCCGGCTTCCATCCTGACCTCGGGTGCTGTCTATGCGGAGTTTGCATGTTCTGCCTGTGGGTTTCCCTTGGGTGCTCCGGTTTCCTCCCACATCCCGAATATGTGTGGGTTTGTAGGTTAATTGCCATCTGTAAATGACTCCTTGTGTGTGGGAGTGGATGAGAAAGTGGGATAACGAACGTTGAACTAGTGTCAACGGCTGGCTTATCAATGGCCGGCATGAATTCGGTGGGCCGAAGGGCCTCGTCCGATGCTGTATTTTTAAACTGAACTAAACTAAAAAAAATTCTATCGTGCATATATGTTGAAACACTTTGGAATTTGACTGGTATTCCCCAAATAAAGCCATTCAAATCCGTCTGAAGAAGGGTCTCTATCCAAAACGTCACCTATCCATGTACTCCAGAGATGCTGCCTGACCCACTCCCGCTTTACTCCAGCAATCTGCATCTTGCATTGTAAACCAGCACCTGCAGTTCCTTCTTTCTCCATTCTAGTCAATCTTCCCCAGAGGAATCCCACGGACCGATGGTTCAGATGAAGCCCCTAATTTTTTGCCGTCCAATTTTTAACCATGTTCCTTTGTTTGTGGCATCAGTGAAAAGACCCGCCATCCCCAGAGAATTATATAACCGATTGTATGCAATGAGATTATAGCTGTCACTTTTGTTGGAATATTTAGCGAGACATTTCACAGCAATGGTAACATGGACAGGTACATGGATGTGACCATTAACACATTCTGTGGAGTGGTACATGGATAGGAAAGGTTTCAAGGGTTAAACGCTGGCAGATGGGACTTGTGTAGATGGGGCACCCTGGTTGGCATGGACAAGCTGGGCTGCAAGGCCTGGTGTATGATTATCCAATTTCTCTCTCTCTCTTTGTAGAAGTTGTCTGGGTGTCTCTCTGTTTGCCCCTTTGCTTAATAAAGCTCTCGGTTAGTTTAACTCTCAGAGATACTGTAAAATAATGTTAAGATTCGATAGAATACTGGATAGACTTGGCTTGTACTCACTAGAATTTAGAAGATTGTGGGGGGATCTTATAGAAACGTACAAAATTCTTAAGGGGTTGGACAGGCTAAATGTAGGAAGATTGTTCCCGATGTTGGGGAAGTCCAGGGGTAACAGTTTAAGGATAGTCTTTTAGGACCAAGATGAGAAAAACATTTTTCACACAGAGAGTGGTGAATCTGTGGAATTCTCTGCCACAGAAGGTAGTTGAGGCCAGTTCATTGGCTATATTTAAGAGGGAGTTAGATGTGGCCCTTGTGGCTAAAGGGATCAGGGGGTATGGAGAGAAGGCAGGTACAGGATACTGAGTTGGATGATCAGCCATGATCATATTGAATGGAGGTGCAGGCTCGAAGGGCAGAATGGCCTACTCCTGCACCTATTTTCTATGTTTCTGTTTTTATAAGCAGGTAGACAAAAATGCTGGAGAAACTCAGCGGGTGAGGCAGCATCTATGGAGCGAAGGAAAAAGGCGACGTTTGAAGAAGGGTCTGACAAAGGGTCTCGACCCGAAACGTCGCCTATTTCCTTCGCTCCATAGATGCTGCCTCACCCGCTGAGTTTCTCCAGCATTTTTGTCTACCTTCGATTTTCCAGCATCTGCAGTTCCTTCTTAAACAACTGTGAAATAAGCATGTCACAGAGGCCCTTAGTTGAATCATGCCTGGTCGGCACTGGACGGTCCATGGAATCTACCCAAACAAGTGCAGAAGGTGCAGGAAATATCCAGCAGTTTGGGCAGCAACTGTGGAGAGAAAAAAAAGAGAGAGAGAAAGCGGGAGAGAGAGGGAGAGATAGAGGGAGAGGAAGTAAGACGCAGAGCAAGGAGAGGGCAAAGAGAAAGGAGAGGATAGTTTCGAGATAAATAAACAAGACACTCAGAGGGTGAGGGGAACTAGCTCCCAGGGAAGGTGCTTGAGGCGGGTACTATAACAGGAACATGGGCCAAATGCTTAGATAGGGTGTATGTGTCGGCAAGATCTAGTTGATCTAAAGGCCTGCTTCTGTGCAGTATGACTATGAAAAACAGCGAGGGTGGGAAAAGCTCTTAAATGACTAGAAAAATGTATCTGGAAGATGTAAACTGAAGAAGTCACGTAAGATTAGATATTAGCGTTAAGGCGAGGCATGTCCAGTCCATCCTTGGATGCTTGCATCTATCCAAAGCTCAGAAAGCCAGATGCTATCAAACTGCTCTTGGCCCCATTGTATAGTCAATGAGGAGACTATACAAGGGACTCAAAAAGACTATAAGAGAACACAAACAAGCCGTCCACACTGGATGGATAAAGGAGAAAGGATAAATGATGGAGAAACACGTACATCCACAGACATGTAGACAGTGGGCAGTCACGGTGGCGCAGCGGTAGAGTTGCTGCCTTACAGCGAATCCGGCGCCAGAGACCCCGGTTCGATCCCGACCACGGGCGCTGTCTGCATGGAATTTGCACGTTCTCCCCGTGACCCGCGTGGGTTTCCCCCGAGATCTTCGGTTTCCTCCCACACTCCAAAGACGTGCAGGTTTGTAGATTAATTGGCTTGGTATAAATGTAAATTGTCCCTAGCGTGTGTAGGATAGTGTTAGTGTGCGGGGATCGCTGGTCAGTACCTCAATGGGCGGTGGAGGCAGGTTCACCTGATGCTTTCAAGAGAGAGCTAGATAGGGCCCTTAAAAACAGCGGAGTCAGGGGATATGGGGAGAAGGCAGGAACGGGGTACTGATTGGGGATGATCTGCCATGATCACATTGAATGGCGGTGCTGGCTCGAAGGGCCAAATGGCCTACTCCTGCACCTATTGTCTATGGTCTCTGTATTTTGAAATGGGGTTGAACTAATGTATGGAAAATTATGCAGCCACAGGGACGTGTAAATAGAACAGGAGTGGGAGTGATTGGATTATTCAATGGAAAACCCAGCAATGGACAAATGGCCTCGGGGTGTGACTCACGATTCTGTCTCTGCAAGCATGAAATAATTCTCAGTCTCGTTCATCCTCTATTGTCTATTGGACTAGGTGGGCCGAAGGGCCTGTTTCCGCGCTGTATCTCTAAAACTAAAGGGGGGGGGGGAGGCGAGGAATTTATTCGCCAGCCTCGGCCAGCTCGTTGCATCTGTCTCGGTGTTATTGCAACCCCACCCGACCACCCCGGTATTTCCCTCTCTTGAAACTCAACTCCTTTGCTTCTGCTCCGACCAGAACAACTTGACCGTGTTGAAGAAGGCATGGACCAGATCAACCAGGACATGAAGGAGGCAGAGAAAAATTTGTCAGACATGGCAAAGTGCTGTGGCCTTTGCGTCTGCCCTTGCGCCAAGTAGGTACTGGCAGTCAACGGGCACTTCTGGGGTGACACTCGGGGTGCACCGAGTCAGGGTTCTGTGGCCAACTCCCGTGTCCATGTCCTGCTGGTCTCATTCATCTGTCTTCTGCTGTGTTTTCCTTCTCTTAATGTGCGTCTGTTTCTCTCAAGGGTCCGGGGAAGCCCCACACTGATCGGGACTGGTCCAAAGGCACGAAGCTGGAGATACGCACAAAGTGGTGGAGTAACTCGGCGGGACAGGCAGCATCTCTGGGTGGAAGGAACGGGCCACGTTTCGGGTCGAGACCCTTCTTGAGACTTCTTCAGAGGTTGATGAAGCCACTCAGTCTGAAGAAGGGTCTCAAGTCACATTTAAAAAACAACTCTCGTTGGCCAAAGTGGAGGTACTCTCAACCTAAAACCTCTCTCCAGACATGCTGGACCTTCTCTCCAGAGATGCTGCCTGACCCACTGAGTTACTCTAGCATTTTGTGTCTATCTTCGATGTAAACCAGCATCTGCAGTTCCTCATTACACATAATGGAGTTATAAATCTCCAGTGGCTCGTGTACCACATTGAGCGCCTGTATCTATTTTGCAAGAGTCAGCTCGATCCCAGTCAGTTTGGGGGTTCACCGATCCCTTGCTTGCTTGTTGTCATTGTCTGTGCAACTAACTATCTTCCTCATTCAGAACAATTGGAGAGGATTGACGAGGGCATGGATCAGATCAATAAGGACATGAAAGAAGCAGAAAAAAATCTGTCGGATCTGGGCAAATGCTGTGGTCTTTGTTCCTGCCCCTGCAATAAGTAGGTGTTGACTGCCGGTCCCAGAGGCCACCTGCCTGCCTGCATGCTGCTTGCCGAAACATAACACCGTTCCATCTAGCCGCTGACTGACTCATAAACACTTTGAGAAGCAGTCGGCAAATATGCCCGTTTTTTCAATCCCGTAGAAAGTAATTCCCGATTTTCCAAGGACCAGAGGACATAAGTTTAGATTTGCCTGCACAAGCCAACATGTCCCAGCTACACTAGCCCCACCAGCCCGCATTTGGTCCATATCCCTCCAAACCTATCCTATCCAAGTACCTGTTTCTTAAATGTTGGAATAGTCCCAGCCTCAACTACCTCCTCCGGCAGCTCGTTCCATACACCCACCACCCTTTGTGTGAAAAGTTACCCCTTAGATTCCTATTAAATCTTTTCCCCTTCACCTTAAGCTCACGTCCTCTACCTGAAACGTTTCACCTGTCCACCCATCCTGGTGTTAATGTCCTGGAGTTAGTGCATCTGATGATCTCGATGTGTTATATCTGAATGTGTCTGAGGTCTATCTCCTCAGCTTCTTCCAGCTGAAGGCCCCGTGGTCAGCAGATGGCCTCTCCGCATGGTTAAGTGCTTTGACTTGCATGGTGATTGAATGGGCCATCTGGCCACTGCAGTTTTGGAAGGCGATTTATTCATTGCTCTGTGTTGAGAAAATATTTGCAAATATGAAGAGGGACTGTACAGCACCAAGGGTCGTCATAGTAATGTCAACAGCATGGAAAAATGCTCTTCTGCCTATCGAATCCTCCCTAGCCGTCTAGTACCCATTTACACTAATCACGGTTAATTCACTTCACTTTCCCTCAATTCTAACCCGGGTTCGATGACAGACAATGCCTATCTCCAGTCTGAAACAGACAATAGTATCTAGGGTTGCCAACTGTCCCGTATTAGCCGGGACATCACGTATATTGGGGCTAAATTGGTTTGACCGCCCTTGTCCCGTATTTGACCGCTACTACTCGGGTCGAGGGGACTGTCGGGTCAGAGCGTCGCATCCGGCCCCGCCTCACCCGTCCCGACGTAGTGCAGCCCATGGAGTGCAGCAGCAGCAGCAGCAGCAGCAGCAGCAGCAGCAGCAGCGCCTCGCCCGTGGCCCCGTTGGTGGGTCGGCAGCCCGGCCAGCTGTCCGACCTTCGGGCCTTCGCTTACCGCCCACACCACCACCACCCCTCCTTCTCACGGCCGATCATCGGTTCACGAGTTGGACGGGGCGCCGGACTGTGCGCGCGGCCCCCGGGCCAAAACTCCTCAGCTGGCCCCGCCGGCTGGGCTTGGTGTGCAGTCCAGCACCCGGGCCAACTCATCATTCACCCAGACACGGCCCAGTCGGTCAACAAACTGCCGTGGGGAATTTGTCCCGTACTTTGACCTTTTGTCGCTTATTTGGGAGTGAGACAGTTGGCAACCCTAAGAGTAATGTCTATCTCCAGTCTATAACAGACAACAGAGGATGCCCTTCCTCTGCTGATCTTGTGCTACTTAGTCTACTCCACTCTAATCTCACCCAAAACAAAAAGAGTCTGAAGAAGGGTCTCGCCTTCTCCCAACGTCTCTACATCGGAGAGACCAAGCGCAGGCTCGGCGATCATTTCGCTGAACACCTCCGCTCAGTCCGTCTTAACCAACCTGGTCTCCCGGTGGCCCAGCACTTCAACTCCCCCTCCCATTCCCAATCCGACCTTTCTGTCCTGGGCCTCCTCCACTGTCAGAGTGAGTCCCAGCGCACAAATTGGAGGGACAGCACCTCATATTCCGCTTGGATAGTTTACACCCCAGCGGTATGAACATTGGATTCTCTAACTTCAGATAGCCCTTGCTTTCCCTCTCCAACCCTTCCCATTCCCAGTTCTCCCACCAGTCTTCCTGTCTCCGACCACATTCTACCTTACTCCCCTGACATCAGTCTGGAGAAGGGTCTCAACCCGAAACGTCGCCCATTCCTTCCCTCCAGAGATGCTGCCTCACCCGCTGAGTTACTCCAGCATTTTGTGTCCACCTCACAGTTCCATTCGGTATAAGGTGAGGAAGAGCACGATGTCTTGGGTGCATTAGTGGAATGCATTATGTGGATGCTCATAGTGTCTGTATCTGATGTCTTGTGTTGCTGCCTTATCCCTGTGTAGAATAGAAATGCAGTACACTGACTTTTAATATTGTTTGCTTGCAAGAAACAGCTCTGCTCTTTCAACGAAGATAGACACAAAATGCTGGAGTAACTCAGTGGGACAGGCAGCATCTCTGGAGAGAAGGAATGGGTTTGACGAAGGGTCTCGACCCGAAACCTCACCCATTCCTTCTCTCCCGAGATTCCGCCTGTCCCGCTGAGTTACTCCAGCATTTTGTGTCCATCTTCGGTGTAAACCAGCATCTGCAGTTCCTTCCTGCATGTTCCGTCTGCCCTTTCAACGTTGTGTTTGCTCCTTTAAGGTTAAAGAGCTTCCAGGCTGGAGGAGCCTACAAGAAGGTGTGGGGGAACAACCAGGACGGCGTGGTGGCCAGCCAGCCGGCTCGCGTGATGGATGACCGCGAGCAGATGGCCATGAGCGGAGGATATATCCGGAGGTAAAGATCGGGGAAGATTAGTCTCACAGTTTAGTTTAGTTCAGAGATACAGCTCTGAAACAGGCCCTTCGGCCCACCGAGTCCGCGCTGACCAGCGATCCCCGCACGCTAATGCTATCCCTATCCCACACACACCCAGGACAATTTACATTTATAGCAAAGCCATTTAATCTACAGACCTGTGGAGTGTCTCTTTGGAGTGTGGGAGGAACTGGAGAACCTGGAGAAAACCCATTCAGGTCACTGGGAGAACGTGCAAACTCCGTTTAGACAGCACCCGTAGTCAGGATCGAACCCGGGCCTCTGGCGCTGTGAGGCAGCAAGTCTACCGCTGTGTCACTGTGCAGTAAGCAGTGTACAGTTAGGACGGCTAGAATGCATATTTCTTTAGACTTCAGAGATACAGCTTGGCCACAGGCCCTTCGGCCCACCGAGCCCGTGTTGACCAGCGATCATCCCGTACACTAACACTAGCCTATGCACACTAGGGTCAATTTACAATCTTACCGAAGCCAATTCATCTACAAACCTGTACGCCTTTGGTGTGTGTGTGTGTGGGAGGAAACCGGCGATCCTGGCTGGTGGGATCATATCCCTACTATTGTTGGGCTTTCCAAGTCGGGCAATTGGGTGATTTGGGTAACATTATTAGTTTATTTACTGTCACGTGTGCCGAGATTCAGTGAAAAGCTTTTGGTGCGCGCTAACCAGTCAGCGGAAAGACAGCACATGATTCCAATCGAACCATCCACAGAGTGGGGAATTGCTGGTCAGAATGGACTCGGTGGGCTGAGAGAATGGAGCAGCTGGGCTTGTACACTCTGGGGTTTTGAAGGATGAGAGGCGATCTCATTGAAACATATAAGATTGTTAAGGGCTTGGACACACACTAGAGGCAGGAAACATGTTCCCGATGTTGGGGGAGTCCAGAACCAGGGGCCACACACAGTTTAAGAATAAGGAGTAAACCATTTAGAACGGAGACGAGGGAACACTTTTTCTCACAGAGAGTGGTGAGTCTGTGGAATTTCATTTCGGAGTCACGTGAGTGACTTCGTGAAGAGCCCGCCGGCGCGCATGCTCGACATATCGTCGTACCGCGTTGCTGCGACGGCTGGCGGTGGAGCGCGCTCCTCGCCAGCCCTTCATAAGGGGCCACGGAGGTAAGTATCCTACCTTTAGTTGGTGGTCCTTGTTGTTGGTTATGTCTTGCAGCAAGGACATGGATGGGAGTTCCAAGGGCCGGAGGACGTCAGGACGAGTTCGCCGGTCAACAGTTCCGGGGCCTTTACCATCGGCAGTACCTGCAACGCAGGCCGGGAATCAGGCGGAGATGTGGGTAAGCCCTGTGATTACAGGTCCAGATCCGCCAGCACACCACAGCTCGGAGGAGTTCGACGAGGAGGAGTGTGGTGTGCCGCCAGAGCAGGGGGACCCTGCCATGGCAGTCAGGTCGTCAGCGGGCTCGCTGGCGACCTCGAGCTGGGTGCGTGCGGCTGCACGGCCCGTTCCACTCAGCCCTCCGAGTAGGGGAAGGGCAGCAGCCCAGAAGCCTAACCCTGCCAGGGCTAAGGCATTGCCTGACACGGAGGAGCGGTCAGGTTCCAGGGCGAGACCCGGGGTGGCTGTGAGGTCCAGCCGGCACACCCCGACTCTCGACGCCGGGACGGGTCGGTTGAGTCGGGTCGCGTCACGGTCGCCGAGCCCCCCATGGATGGGTGGGCGAGACCATGCGTCGGCAAAATCCACGATGTGGGCAGCCGGCAAGCCTGCGCGGGCTTCAGGCAGCCATGCTTCAGCTGGTGCCGACACCATGCCGCAAGTGCCCTTAGTGGCAGCGGCTTCTGCTCCCGCTAAACGGAGGCGGTTGAACACGCCCGCGCGGGAATCACGCAGTTTCGCCTCGGCGGCTGTTAGCGACAACTACCGTAACCGGCTGGGCCTCGATGAGGTGCGGGCCGATGATAGGAGCCCGGTTTTCTTTTCAGAGCCGGAGGACTCCGACCACCTGAGTGTTCAGGGTGAAGGGCGTATTGACCGTATGGAGCGGCTGCTGGAGCTCCTGCTTCAACGTCAACTACAGCAGGGCAGCAACAGGCACAGGGCGTCGTCACCAGCCTCTACCATCAGCCTGGAGCAGCAGGAGGAGGAGGTTTTGGTGGATTCCATACCACCTCCGTTGGAGGTGCCAGCGGAGGATCTTCTGGATGTGGCGACCAAATTTGCGGCCCCACATTCATCTGGACTTCCTTTAAACGCAAAGCTGGCAGCCACTGTGGACTTTCTTAACAACCAGCAACTACAGGAAGAAGTCCTCATTCAGGCAATGAGCCGTCACAAGGCTCCATCCAATTGCAACTCCCTCAACGTGCCTGTGGTCAATACGCCGATATGGGGCAACATCAGTGCGGCTATCCGTCAACAAGAGGTAAAATTGCAGCGGATCCTGAAGCTCCTCACGGCCGGTATTACCGCCTTTGCGCGGTCGGTGGACGGGGACGAACTGAATTTGGACCAGGAAGATGCTCTGGCCCTCCTGTGCGCGACCCAGCACGAAATCAACGGGTTTCGCAAAAACAGCATCCGCCCAGCGCTCAACCCGAAGTTTGCAGGATTGTGCAAACCACCGCCGCCGCCGCCGCCCCGTCAACTCTTTGGGGAGGACCTCTCGAAGAGAGTCAAAGAGCTTGACGAACAAGCCAAAACGGTGGGGATCATGCGCTCTCAGAGTGCCCCCACACCGTCAGGCTCAAAAGCTCCATACATTCGCTCACGAGGGTCTGCTAGTACCTCGACGAGGACCCACCCTCAAGCTCCACAACGACAGCAACATCAGACCCAGCACCAGGGGTCTTTTTTAGGACAGGGTCGGCAGAGACCCTGGTGGAAAACGAAGACGCCGCGCCCTCAAGCCAACCCAGCACCTCCACGTCCGCACACGCGTGTCAAGGACCGCCGGTAACCACGGAGGTGAGGGGATCTGGTTCTCTCTTTTCTCTTTGTTTAACTTCACATGTTGGTGGTCGCCTTCGGCTGTTTTTGGGTGCATGGGGTAATTTTACTGGTGACAAGTATGTGTTGCAGAATATTCAGGGGCATAAAATTGAGTTTATTAATGGCGACATTCCTCCATCCCAGCACATGCCCGGTCGAACGTTTAAATTATCTGCTGCAAAACAGGCAGCAGGCTACAAGGAAATTTTAAGGCTTGAACAGAAGGGAGTGATTGAGAAAGCGGTGCATGAGCCAGTTGAATTTGTTTCGAATATATTCACCAGACCTAAGAAGGATGGAGGTTGTCGTGTCATTATTGATCTAACCCGTTTGAATACTTTTGTAACATATACTCATTTTAAAATGGATACGTTTGAAACAGCCAAATCATTGATTTCTCATGGTTGCTCTATGGCATGCATCGATTTGAAAGACGCATACTATTCAGTATCCATCCAGAAATACGACAGGAGGTTTTTGAAATTCATCTGGATGGGGCAACTCTGGCAGTACAAGGCTTTGCCTAATGGGCTCACCACAGCCCCTAGATTGTTCACTAAATTAGTGAAACCAATTATGGCTTATTTGAGACAGCGACATCATATAGTTATGGCCTATTTAGATGATGTCTTAATTGTGGGGCACACCCTGGAATTGGCTGAACAGGGTGTTGCAGCTGCTGTCAATATATTTCAACAATTAGGGTTTATTGTCCATCCAGAGAAATCAAAGTTCTGCCCTGCCCAGGTGATTAATTACCTAGGGTTCACGGTGAACTCTATGAGCATGAGGGTTACCATACCAATTAACAAGATTGAGGAGGTTACCCAGGTGTGTCAAGGTTTAATCCGCACCAATATACCATCGATTCGGCATACAGCTACAGTAATTGGTAAGCTTGTAGCTTTGTTTCCGGCAGCGCGATATGGACCTTTGCATTATCAGAGTTTGCAAAGAGCTAAAATTGCTGCCTTAAAACAGGACGCTGGTCATTATGATCGATCAATGCAGCTGCCGTCCGAAGCGATAAATGAGTTGCAATGGTGGGTGTGCCACATTAGCAGCTCATTCAAGCCTATCAGGGAGGCTAATCCGGTGGTATATTTGCAGACTGATGCAAGCTCCAATGGCTGGGGAGCTACGGATAATTGCTCTAGTTGTGGGGGCAGATGGGACACCCTTGAGTCAACGATGTTGTTGACTCAAGGGATTAACTATTTGGAGTTGCTGGCAGCATTCCACGGACTTCGTGCGTATTGTTCCAAGCTTGTTGGAGCACATGCCCATCTCCAAATAGACAACACCACAGCAGTGGCATACTTAAACCATATGGGTGGTACCAGGTAAGTTTCGTGTGACAAATTGCGCTAGATGCATTCTCGCTGGACTGGGGGAATTGGTTTTTCTATGCCTTCCCCCCGTTTTGCCTCATCAGTCGGGTATTGCGTAAGATTCAGGCAGATGCTGCCAAGGGCATCCTTATTATACCCGACTGGCCCACACAGCCTTGGTATCCGGTGGTCTTTGACATGCTCAACGAACCTTGGGTCCTTTTGAAGGGTTGCCCACAATTGGTTACTCACCCTGTCTCAGGGGAGCCACATCCCTGCCATGGCTATTTAAATTTGTTGGCTTGCAGGTTCTGAACAGGCCGTTAGTTCAATACGGCCTCTCAGCTCGGACCATGGATACCATCGGGGCGTCGTGTCGAGAGTCAACAAGGCGAAGATACCGCTCGCATATTAAGAAGTGGGAAGCCTACTGCAGCCGCTCTCGCATCACGTACGATGACGTGACAATAACCGACGTCCTGGAATTCCTCGCGGGGTTGCACCATGATGAACACTTAAGTTACAGTGCCATCAACAGCGCCAGAAGTGCGCTCTCATTCTACCTCAATATTGAGGTAGGATCCAACAGGCTAGTGTCCAGACTCATGCGGGGTATATTCAATATGAATCCGCCTACACCACGCTATAATATCACCTGGGATGTCAGGGACGTATTAACCCTGCTCAGGACGTGGTCTCCCATGGAAGGGCTCCAACTGGACAAACTCACCATGAAGCTGGTGATGTTACTAGCGCTGACTTCAGCTCAGAGGGTACAGACAATACACAAACTTCGTGTCGACAGAATGACATCTACCCCTACAGAAGTAGTCTTTTTCATTGACGAGCTACTAAAGCAGCATAGACCTGGGTGCACAGGGCTGCAGCTGAAGTTCCCGGCATACCCCGCAGATGCTAGGCTATGTTTAGCCTCACATATCCGCCACTATGTCAAGGTGACGGCACGCATCAGAGGAATGGAGAGATACCTGCTGGTCACTCATAAGAGACCTCATCATCGAGTGACAGTCCAGACGATATCCAGGTGGCTTCGAGTCGTCTTGGGTAAGTCAGGTATCGACACTAATGTGTTCAAGTCTCATTCCACCAGGGCTGCATCGACGTCAGCGGTGAGGATTATGGAGGTGCCTATGGACCAAATTCTCGCCACAGCAGGATGGGCTAATGAAGCTGTGTTCCAGCGTTTTTATAACAAGCCTGTTGCTGCTCCTCTACAGTTCGCAGAAGCCGTGCTGAATGCAGGTCAAGAACATGGAGATGTCCCCGCATGAGGGGTTTTTGATTTGTTATTCATAAATATGCTCTTGTTTTGCAGTATGAACTATTGAGCAAGTTTGTTCCTCCCATCCATCCCTGGTAGTGGTGTGTCAGCATGGACATGGTCCAGGGCGTGTAATCACAGAAGCTTTGAAGTCTTCACGAAGTCACTCACGTGACTCCGAAATGAAATAGTAAGATTGAACGAGAACTTACCAGTTCGAAGGTTGATCTTTATTTTATGAGGAGTCGAAGTGAGGGATTTCGTGCCCTCCTCGCCCAACCCTCAATCACCTTCATCTGGTAATCTTAGTCACTTCAATCTTACTATGCGAAGTCATTTCTATTGTTGGTTTCTGTGATTCCACGCCGCTACTTTGAAGTATGTCGAGCATGCGCGCCGGCGGGCTCTTCACGAAATCCCTCACTTCGACTCCTCATAAAATAAAGATCAACCTTCGAACTGGTAAGTTCTCGTTCAATCTTACTATTCTCTGCCCCAGAGGGCGGTGGAGGCAGGTTCTCTGGATACTTTCAAGAGCGAGCTAGATAGGGTTCTTAGAAATAGCGGAGTCAGGAGATATGGGGAGAAGGCAGGAACGGGGTACTGATTGGGGATGATCAGCCATGATCACATTGAATGGCGGTGCTGGCTCGAAGGGCCAAATGACCTACTCCTGCACCTATTGTCTATTGCCTATTGTCTATTAGCTGAAGGGCCTGTTTCCGCGCTGTATCTCCAAACCGAACTAAACTATAAGCCTCACGCTTAGGAAACTACCCCAGCTTGCACGGGACCTTCGAGAAAAAGATCTATCTCTTCACAGATTTGCAGACTAACTTAGCATGAAACATACCAGTCAGCTCTTCAGGCTTGGAGTGCAGTTTAGTTTATTGTCACATGCATCGAGGTGCAGTTAAAAAAATGTTGTTGCATGCTAACCAAACAACATGTAGACAATACATGATTACAATCAAACCATCCGCAGTGGACAGGTACATTATAAAGGGAATAACGTTTAGTGCAAGATAAATCTAGTAAAGTCAAATTAAAGATAGTCTGAGGGTCTCCAATGATATAGATAGTCGGCCAGGTTATTGGCAGGATGGTTCAGTTGCCTGATAACAGCTGGGAAGAAACTGTCCCTGAATCTGGAGGTGTGCGTTTTCACCTTTCTGTACCTGGGAGAGGGGAGAAGAGGGAGTGGCCAGGGTGAGATTGGTCCTTGATGATGCTGCTGGCCTTGCTGAGGCAGCGTGAGGTGTGGGCGGAGGCAATGGAAGGGAGGTTGGTCTGAGTCACATCCACAACTCTGTGTAACTCCGTGAAGGAACGGGTCTCCGGATCTGGAGGTGTGCGTCTTCACAGTGCTTGCAGCGGCGGGGACCCGGGTTCGATCCCGACTACGGGTGCTGTCTGTTTGAATGTTGTACGTTCTCCCCGTGACCGCGTGGGTTGTCTCCGAGATCTTCCGTTTCCACCCACACTCCAAAGACGCGCAAGTTTGTAGCTTAATTGGCTTGGTGTATGTGTAAAATGATCATTAGTGTGTATAGGTTAGTGTTAGGTTAGTTATTGTGTGTGGATCGTTGGTCGGCACGGACTCGGTGGGCCGAAGGGCCTGTTTCCGCGCTGTATCTCCAAAATAAACAAAAACTAAACTAAACTCTTGCCAGAGGGAGTGACCGGGGCGAGACTCGTTAAGGCACTTGTTGGCAAGGGCCCGCTTTCAGCTGAGCGTGTGTAATATTTCCAACCTCAGGGTCACAGATGACGCTCGGGAAAACGAGATGGAAGAAAACCTGGATCAGGTGGGAAGCATCATCGGCAACCTGCGGCACATGGCGCTCGACATGGGGAACGAGATCGGCTCGCAGAACGCTCAGATCGACAGGATCGTCACCAAGGTGAGAACGGCGCACAAACGATGTCACTGTACAGGGTTACACAAAAGGCTGGAGAAACTCAGCGGGTGCAGCAGCATCTAAGGGGCGAAGGAGATAGGCGACGTTTCGGGTCGAGACCCTTCTTCAGATGTCACTGTACACGTGATAGTAAAGAAACAATATCAATACGTGCACTTCTCCAACCCTAGTGTACTGCATGTGGATGGGCACAACGTGCTAATGTGTAGGGATCACTGGCCGGCATGGACTCGGTGGGCCGAAGGGTCTGTTTCCGCGCTGTATCTCTAAACTACACTACACTTAATAAGAGGAGATAATTGAAGATTTGTATAGTTGGGCACACACACGCATGCATGCACACAGACATATGCACACGCACACATGCATGCACACACACACACATATGCACACACGCATACGCACACACACACATGCATGCATACGCACACACACACGTGCATGCACACACACACACGGACACCCACGCATGCATGCACATACATGTGCACACACACACACCTGCATGCACACACACATACACGCACACACATGCATGGACACACACATGCACACAAGCACATATAGACCATATGCACACACACATACACACTGACAAACACATACGTACACATGCGCGCGCACACACACACACATGCACACATGCAAACACACACACACATACCTGCGCAAACACACACACACATACGTGTGCACACTCACACAGCAAAACACAAACCCACACGCACACGCACGCACACACACATACACACACAGTAACAACACACGCACACACACATACACACACAGTAACAACACATACACACACACATACAGGCACACAAACACGCGCACACACACACACACACACACACACACACACACTGTACTAAACTCTCGGCGTTGTTCCCACCAGGGTGACATGAACAAAGCCCGCATCGATGAAGCCAACAAGCACGCTAACAAGATGCTGGAGAGCGGCTGAAGGGAAACAGGAGCCTCAGCTACCCTGGCATATCGCCAGATTCATCCATCATCCATAACAGCATCCACAAGGTGCAGGACGGGCAAGTCCCTCTGCTCCGATGGGAAACTGCAAGGTTTAATATATCGCTGTACATTATAATTTATTTTATCATTTCTCAGTGTAGCAAAATGTTCCGGTCGTGAAAAGTGTATTTTTGTAAGTGTGGATTTGTATTATCGCCTGTTCAAAGAGTAAATTGTGTATTTAGTTTTTTAATCTTTGTACCTTTTTCTGTTTGAGTCTTTCTACGTAATCATGTGATAAAAGTGTGTGCGTGCGTACCCAAATGGAAAATGTGCTCTCATGTTTGTGTGCAGTTGAATCTTGATAAACTCAAGCCAGGTCCAGTGTCACCCCCCCCCCCCCCCCCCCCCCCCTCCCCTTCCATAACTACAGGGCTGGAAGACTTTGCTATGGATAATTTATTAACCAAATACGTCACTAGCAAACGGCCTCGGTGACAGACAACCTCCAATGCAATGTGCTGGAAGACATCCCATTTAAAAAAAAAAGCACAGAGCATGGTAACGTTTTTTAAAGCACAGAGAGAGGCCGTTCACCCAGTGGGGTCCATGCTAGCTCCTGATGCCTGAGTTTGATGGCTGCCCAGCACAGTACTGTTGCTGCAGTATATTCTCCCCGTTCAACCTTACGGAAACATGGCAATTGGGGAAAGGCGTTCCAAGCACAATTCCCTGTTTAATGCAACAGATTGGGAATGGGGACCGTCTTTTGGTATTCCCATGTTTGGATCGGTGTGTGCGTGTTTTTTTTTTCAGGATTCAACTGCAGAGCTTAAATGTAACAGAGACATTTCCCCAAATGTCTGCCTTTTGCCCCGGGTCGGGATTCAATGCCTATTTGTGTTCTTCAGAGCAAATCGGGGGGAGAACTCAAGATGTTTTTTTTTTAATGCAGTTTGTATCCTGTAAAACGCAGAAAGGAAGACTTAAAGACATTCCGGCCAAATTCTCGGCAAAGTTGGGAGTGAAAAAGGGGGTGATTGGGGGCGGATGTGCCGAGCTATGGAACGGTAGACTCGCCCATCCAACGCACGACACACCCTCTCCTCTCAAAACACACACACACACACATTCCTTTACTACCCTGGTCCTAGTTCCACTGAAGCTTGGCATTCCCAATACATCGTTGCCACCTCTTCCTGGTGGCCATCCCTAAAGGTCCAACGCGGAATTTTCCATTGGCATCCCAGAGATGTAGGAGCTAGCCTCGGCTCCCAGCCTTGTGGAAAATTCTCTTCCTTCATCATCTTCCGTCTCCCTAGTGGAATGCTGGCCCAGGCATTGTGGAACCGCATATCTATTGAGGTGTAACATTCCAGAAGAAATCAACACTCCCCCCCCTTTAAGATATGTTTCCACTATCCAAATGTCTCTGAGAATTGTTCATAACACTGCCAGAGTGGCGCAGCGGGTAGAACCGCCTCACCGCTGCCTCACCGCGCCAGAGACCCGAGTTCGATCCTGACCTCAGACGCTGTCTGTGTGTATGTGTGTGTGTGTGGGAGTGGATGAGAAAGTGGGGTAACATGGATCTAGTGTGAGCGGGTGATCGATGGTCAGCATGGACTTATGGGCCGAAGGGCCTGTTTCTGTGCCGTGCCCTCGTATCAATTCAATCATTCTATTAGAACACTGAACTAATAGATAAAAGGTGATGGGGCATAGGTCGTAAGGTCATGAGCAGAATTAGGCCGTTCAGCCCCCTCAAATCTGCTCCGCCATTCAACCATCTCTCCCTCCTAACCCCACTCTCCTGCCTTCTCCCCACAACCCCTGATTCCCGTACTAATCAAGAATCTATCCATCTCTGCCTTAAAAATATCCACTGACTTGGCCTCCACAGCCTTCCGTGGGAAAAAATTCCGCAGATTCACCACCCTCCGCAGAAATTCCTCCTCATCTCCTTCCTAAATGAACGTCCTTTAATTCTGATGCCGTGACCTCTAGTCCAAGACTCTCCCACTAGCAGAAACATCCTCTCCACATCCGCATAGGAGGCCTTACTCATCAGATAACCCCCTCAAACCCCGACCCACCTCCATACAACGGGACGGGACCTTTGTGAGATGACGGGTGGGTCTTTCGTGGGAGAAGCGAGTCTCTGACACACCCAGAGAGTTGTGAATCTGTGGAATTCTCTGCCACAGAAGGCAGTGGAGGCCAATTCACTGGATGGATTCAAGAGAGAGTTAGATTTGGCTCTTAGGGCTAACGGAATCAAGGGATTATGGGGACAAAGCAGGAACGGGGCACTGATTTTGGATGATCAGTCATGATCATGTTGAATGGCGGTGCTGGCTCGAAGGGATGGGATGCACCTATTTTCTATGTTTCTTACACAAGGAGGAGAGGGATGCTGCCTCAGTGCTTGTTGGGTGGTGTGCTCACTGTTGCTGTGGGATGGAAGTCCGCCCTGTGAGCCCACCAGGTCCTGAGCCCTGGCCCACTCACACAGGACCCCCGGCCCGGCCCGAGGTCTGCATGCGACCGGTGTGGACATGTAACTGGCTTTACTTGTTCCTCCCGCCCCCCCCCCGTACTGTACTTGTTGCCATTACCCCTCCCGCTCCCCCTCCCTCTCCCCTCAGCCCAAGTTGGGGGTCCGCATGTCGGTGTTTGCCCCTCTCCGCTGCCCCCAAACCCACCTCCTTCACTGCCTGCCCTCACTCAGCCGTGACCTGTAGCCCTGACCAGTTACTCTGAGTCCTTGAAGCTAACCCAAACTTAGAAGGAGTTTGCCATTATATCCCCCCCCCCCCCCCCCCCCCCCCCCCACTTCATACCGATGATTCTCTCTCCATTTTGTTTCTAATAGTTGGTTATCTTTTCCCCACCTCCTGTTGTGGCTCACTCTCTCTTGTGTGGTTTTACCCCTGAACCCTCGGATTCAGTGTGGTTGTGTACGGAACCCTCAGATTCACAGTGTGATTGTGCCCAGAACCCTCGGATTCACCAAGTGATTGTACCCGGAACCCTCGGATTCACAGTGTGATTGTGCCCAGAACCCTCGGATTCACAGTGTGATTGTGCCCAGAACCCTCGGATTCACAGCGTGGTTGTGCCCAGAACCCTCGGATTCACCAAGTGATTGTACCCTGAACCCTCGTATTCACAATGTGGTTATGCCCAGAACCCTCGTATTCACAGCGTGGTTGTGCCCAGAACCCTCGTATTCACAGTGTGTTTGTGCCCAGAACCCTCGTATTCACAGCGTGGTTGTGCCCAGAATCCTCGTATTCACAGCGTGGTTGTGCCCAGAACCCTCGTATTCACAGTGTGTATGTGCCCAGAACCCTCGTATTCACAGTGCGTATGTGCCCCAGAACCCTCGTATTCACAGTGTGATTGTACCCGGAACCCTCGTATTCACAGTGTGATTGTGCCCAGAACCCTCGTATTCACAGAGTGTTTGTGCTCCAGAACCCTCGTATTCACAGCGTGTTTTTGCCCCGGACCCTCGTATTCACAGAGAGATTGTACCCGGAACCCTCGTATTCACTGTGTGTTTGTGCCCAGAACCCTCGTATTCACAGTGTGATTGTGCCCAGAACCCTCGTATTCACAGAGTGTTTGTGCTCCAGAACCCTCGTATTCACAGCGTGTTTTTGCCCCGGTCCCTCGTATTCACAGAGAGATTGTACCCGGAACCCTCGTATTCACTGTGTGTTTGTGCCCAGAACCCTCGGATTCACAGCGTGGTTTGTGCCCAGAACCCTCGTATTCACAGTGCAAACGACCGACTCCCATTGAATTTGATAATTGATTCTCGTTCCATCGCGTGCCTCACTGGCTCACTCTTTCATAAGTTCTAGGAGCAGAATTAGGCCACTCGGCCCATCAAGTCTGCTCCGCCATTCAATCATGGCCGATCTATCTTTCCCTCTCAACCCCCATTCTCCTGCCTTCGCCCCATAACACCTGACACCCGTACCTGTGGGATCAGTTCTAATACATTCCCAGAGAACTCCAGCAGAGGGCTCATTCACAGCCGAAAATTGTTGTCCCAAGATCCCAATATATCCATCTAAGCCTTTATTCCACATGTTAGCTTTTTGTTATCAAAATGACCAACTCAATTTGGCTTGGAATGGTATTAAGGACCTGCAGAGGCAGTATTGGGGTTCTAAATGTAGGTGCGAACTGCAGATGCTAGTTTACACTGAAGATAGATACAAAATGCTGGAGTAACTCAGCGGGACGGGTGATGTTTCAGGTCGAGACCCTTCTTCAGACTGAGGGTCATATCTCGTTTCCCTCTCCCCTGACTCTGTCCGAGGAAGGGTCTTGACCCAAAACGTCGCCCATTCCTTCTCTCCAGAGATGCTGCCTGTCCCGCTGAGTTACTCCAGCATGTTATGTCTCTCCTCGGCTTGCATTTCCTCACTGTACTTATGACAAAGGAGTGCACACCTAAAACAAATAAGGGAAAGGTTGGCAGATATAAACCAGTGGGTTTTCAAATGAGAAAGTATATGTTGAAGTTAGTTATTCTTAAAGTCTACCTCCACCAGTTTTGGTTATCAATGGGCTGTTGAATCTCAACGACAGCCGCTGCCATCTGCTGGTATCTCATGTTACTGCAGTGGCAGATCAAAAATATGAGCATGCACAAAATGCTGGAGTAACTCAAATTGGCAAGAGGTGTTTGATACCGACAAGGAACAATGAAATCCAACAGCTATGTTAACATAGTACTCTGAATTCTTCAGTAGGCACCATAGTAACAATAAAAGGAAGTTTGAGATATTTTTCAAAAAGAATATCGTGCAAGGGCAAGAACAGTGGCCTCCAAGTCCCTAGTGGGATCGAGGCCGTTTGCAGTTTAATTGGAGTTTGTAGGGCTCTTCCCAATAGCCTGATGGCCGTTGGGAAGAAGCTGCTCCTGAACCTGGATGCTACAGTTTTCAAGCTCCTGTACCTTCTGCAGGGTCAGGCAGCAACCCCGAGAGAACAGGGATGGGTGACGTTTCGAGCCGGGACCCTTCTTCAGACTAAGTGCAATATCAGTGCTGACTCGAAATGTCACTTCCAGAGAGTCAACAGCGTTTTATAGTCATGTGTCCCAGATAGAACAATGACATTCTTACTTGCAGCAGCACAACAGAACATGTGAACATAGTACACTGTAAACAAGGTAATAAATGAGAGCGAAAAAAAGAGTTCAGTGTGTGCATATATACACACATACTCACAAATACACATATATATAGATCATGTAAGGTGGACACAAAATACTGGACTGTCTGTCCGAAACGTCACCCATTCCTTCTCTCCAGAGATGCTGCCTGTCCCGCTGAGTTACTCCAGCATTTTGCGTCTACCTTCGATTTAAACTAGCATCTGCAGTTCTGTCTTACACTTCTTATAATATATAGATCATATATATATATATATATATATATATATATATATATATATATATACACGCACACATACATACACACAAAAATGACACAATATTAGTGCAATAATAACAATTACAGTCGATGTAGTTCAGAGCTTATTTGAGATTGTAGTGTTTAATAGCCGAATGGCTGTAGGGAAGAAGCTGTTCCTGAACCTGGATGTTACAATTTCTAGGCTCCTTCCCGATGGCAGAGGTGAAATGAGTGTGTGGTCAGGGTGGTGTGGGTCTCTGATTATGCTGGCTGGGTCCCCAGTCAGAATGTCACCTATCCACATTCTCCAGGGATGCTGCCTGCCCCGCGGACTTACTCCAGCACTTTGTGCCTTTCCTTGGTAAACCGGCACCTGCAGTTCCTCGTTTATTTCTGCACTAACGTTGGGAATACAAGAACGGGATGGATGATGGGCAAAACAAACTGATAGCTACGTCAAACTCCTTCTTCAAGTTTAGTCCCGTAACATTTTTATACTAAAATGGTGTGAGGTGTTTGTCTTGGTTATATGTCAGTTAAGTAACCAGCATAATTGTTTCTATAATTTAAAAAGCACAGATGAAATGCCAATATTGTCTTGCTTCAGCCTGATATGAATGTTCTGGTTTGAACCTGTTTATAACATGTTATAATACCGATGGCTAAATATGAAGTGATGCATGCCTTACACTTTGTATCAGGAAAATGCGACACCTTTTTGATGTTGATGAGCAACCTTACGAGGGGGAAATTAAACTGAGTTTGTGTCTCCAAAATTAAACTTAGTTTGTTGACATCTTTACTCTTGTTACCTGACTCGTGTCTCCCTCTGACCCCACTGCGAGTGTTTCTGAAATGTCCCCTGGTTTCAAGAGGGAGCAGTCTGCATTCTCCAGCCTCACGTTGAACTGGCATTGTGTCTGAAGAAGGGTCCCCACCTGAAATGTCACCGATCCATGTTCTCCAGAGAAGCCACTGAGTTTAGTCTATGGACCAGGATCTTCAAGTGTTTCCAGTATTATCTATTTTTTAAATTTTAGATTTTAGGTATCGGCAGTTTTTCCAATCTAAGACATATATTTTTTAAAAGTCTTTATGAAGATCACACTTGATTGAAAGGCTCTTGATAAAAGTAGGATTATTTCTAACAAAGTGCTTCATTCAGTTCTTCTTGCGTGTGGCGTGCACAGCCTAAAGTTGTCGAACAACTTGTTCTATTTGATCTTATTTGATTGTGCACGTCGAGTTGATTGCATTCGTCGAAACAGGGCGGACCAAGTGAAGGTTGCAATCTCCCGCCCCCTTCATTCAGTTAAATTGATATGGACTATGCGAGTCATAGTCTCAAGGGCCTGTCCCACTTTCACGACCGAATTTACGACCTTTTTTACTCGTGGGCATTGTTCATCATGTTGCAAAAACGCCCCGACCTACTTGATGCCACGAGTACCTACGACCAGCATCACGGCATGCCACGACCTCGTGACGACCATGCTGCGAGTATGAGTCAAGGGCAAACTCGGCAGAGGTCGTGAATTAGGTCGTGAAAGTGGGACAGCCCTTCATACAGCAGAGAGTTGGCCTGATCTCCCATTGACCTTGTTGGAGACCTTGGAACTATCTTTAATCAGACTTTATCAGACATTATCTTGCACTAAACGTTATACCCCTGATCACGTATCTGTGGACGGCCTGATTGTAATCATGTATAGTCCTTTCCTGACAGGATAGCATGCAACAAACTGCTTTTCACTGTACCTTAAACTAAACTGAACTAAATGCAGAAACAGGTTCAACCTGTCCAGGTTGCCAAGATCCCCATCTAAGCTAGTCCTAATTGTCCACATTTGGTCCGTATCAATATATTAATGGTTTCCTATCGATTTCCTATCGATGTACCTGTTCAAGTGTCATTTAAATGTTATCATACGTGCCTGAACTACCTCCTCTGGCAGGTAGACAAAAATGCTGGAGAAACTCAGTGGGTGAGGCAGCATCTATGGAGCGAAGGAATAGGCTACATTTCGGGTCGAAACCCTTCTTCAGACTGATCTAGGGGTGAGGGGGGGGGGGGGGGATAGAATCATAGAAACATAGAAAATAGGTGCAGGAGTAGGCCATTCGGCCCTTCGAGCCAGCACCGCCATTCAATATGATCATGGCTGATCTTCCAACTCAGTATCCTGTACCCGTCTTCTCTCCATACCCCCTGATCCCTTTAGCCACAAGGGCCACATCTAACTCCCTCTTAAATATAGCCAATGAACTGGCCTCAACTACCTTCTGTGGCAGAGAATTCCACAGACTCACCACTCTCTGTGTTAAAAAGGATCTTCTCATCTCGGTCCTAAAAGATTTCCCCCTTATCCTTAAACTGTGACCCCTTGTTCTGGACTTCCCCAACATCGGGAACAATCTTCCTGCATCTAGCCTGTCCAACCCCTTAAGAATTTTGTAAGTCTCTATAAGATCCCCCCTCAATCTCCTAAATTCCAGCGAGTACAAGCCGAGTCTATCCTGTCTTTTTTCATATGGAAGTCCTGCCATCCCAGGAATCAGTCTGGTGAACCTTCTCTGTACTCCCTCTATGGCAAGAATGTCTTTCCTCAGATTAGGAGACCAAAACTGTACGCAATACTCCAGGTGTGGCCTCACCAAGACCCTGTACAACTGCAGTAGAACCTCCCTGCTCTTGTACTCAAATCCTTTTGCTATGAATGCCAACATACCATTCGCTTTCTTCACTGCCTGCTGCACCTGCATGCCTACTTTCAATGACTAGCGTACCATGACACCCAGGTCTCGTTGCATCTCCCCTTTTCCTAATCGGCCACCATTAAGATAATAGTCTACCCTCCTGTTTTTGCCGCCAAAGTTAATGACCTCACATTTATCCACATTATACTGCATCTGCCATGCATTTGCCCACTCATCCAACCTATCCAAGTCACCTTGCAGCCTCCTAGCATCCTCCTCACAGCTAACACTGCCCCCCAGCTTTGTGTCATCCGCAAACTTGGAGATATTGCATTCAATTCCCTCATCCAGATCATTAATATATATTGTAAATAGCTGGGGTCCCAGCACTGAGCCTTGCTGTACCCCACTAGTCACTGCCTGCCATTCTGAAAATGACCCGTTTACTCCTACCCTTTGCCTCCTGTCTGCCAGCCAGTTCTGTATCCACATCAATACTGAACCCCCAATACCGTGTGCTTTAAGTTTGTATGCTAATCTCTTATGTGGGACCTTGTCGAAAGCCTTCTGAAAGTCCAGATATAACACATCCACAGGTTCTCCCTTATCCACTCTACTAGTTAGATGCTCGAAATATTCTATAAGATTCGTCAGACATGATTTACCTTTCATAAATCCATGCTGACTTTGTCCAATGATTTCACCACTTTCCAAATGTACTGCTATCCCATCTTTAATAACTGACTCTAGCATTTTCCCCACTACCGATGTTAGACTAACTGGCCTGTAATTCCCCGTTTTCTCTCTCTCTCCCTTTTTAAAAAGTGGGGTTACATTAGCTATCTTCCAATCCTCAGGTACTACTCCAGAATCTAAAGAGTTTTGAAAAATTATCACTAATGCATCCACTATTTCTGGGGCTACTTCCTTGAGTACTCTGGGATGCAGCCTATCTGGCCCTGGGGATTTATCGGCCTTTAAACCATTCAATTTACAAAACACCACTTCCCGGCTAACCTGGATTTCACTCAGTTCCTCCATCTCATTTGACCCCTGGTCCCCTGCTATTTCCGGCACATTATTTATGTCTTCCTTAGTGAAGACAGAACCAAAGTAGTTATTTAATTGGTCTGCCATGTCCTTGTTCCCCATGATCAATTCACCTGTTTCTGACTGCAAGGGACCTACATTTGTTTTAACTACCCTTTTTCTCTTCACATATCTATATAAACTTTTGCAGTCAGTTTTTATGTTCCCTGCCAGTTTTCTTTCATAAACTATTTTCCCTTTCCTAATTAAGCACTTTGACCTCCTCTGCTGGACTCTGAATTTCTCCCAGTCCTCTGGTAGGCTGCTTTTTCTGGCTAATTTGTATGCTTCATCTTTAGTTTTGATACTATCCCTTGTTATCCACGGATGCACTACCTTCCCTGATTTATTCTTTTGCCAAACTGGGATGAACAATTGTTGTAGTTCATGCATGTAGTCTTAAAATGGCTTCCATTGCATATCCACCGTCAACCCTTTAAGATTCACTTGCCAGTCTATCTTGGCCAAGTCACGTCTCATACCCTCAAAGTTACCTTTCTTTAAGTTCAGAACCATTGTTTCTGAATTAACAATGTCACTCTCCATCCTAATGAAGAACTCAACCATATTATGGTCACTCTTGCCCAAGGGGCCACGCACAACAAGACTGCTAACTAACCCTTTCTCATTACTCAGTACCCAGTCTAGAATAGCCTGCTCTCTTGTTGGTTCCTCTACATGTTGGTTTAGATAACTATCCCGCATACATTCCAAGAAATCCTCTTCCTCAGCACCTCTGCTAATTTGATTCACCCAATCTATATGTGGATTGAAGTCACCCATTATAACTGTTTTGCCTTTGTCGCACGCATTTCTAATTTCATGTTTGATGCCTTCCCCAACTCCACTACTACTGTTAGGTGGCCTGTACACAACTCCCACTAGTGTTTTCTGCCGCTTAGTGTTTCGCAGCTCTACCCATATCGATTCCACATCCTCCAAGCTAATGTCCTTCCTTTCTATTGCGTTAATCTCCTCTCTAACCAGCAACGCTACCCCACCTCCTTTTCCTTTCTGTCTATCCCTCCTGAATATTGAATATCCCTGGATGTTCAGCTCCCAGCCTTGGTCACCCTGGAGCCATGTCTCCGTGATCCCAACTATATCATAATCATTAATAACTATCTGCACGTTCAACTCATCCACCTTATTACGAATGCTCCTTGCATTGAGACACAAAGCCTTCAGGCTTGTTTTTACAACACTCTTACCCCTTATACAATTATATTGAAAAGTGGCCCTTTTTGATTTTTGCCCTGGATTTTTCTGCCTGCCACTTTTAACCTTGCTACCTATTGCTTCCACCCTCATTTTACATCCCTCTGTCTCTCTGCTCATGCTCCCAGCCCCCTGCCACATTAGTTTAAATCCTCCCCGACAGCACTAGCAAACACTCCCCCAAGGACATTGGTTCCCTTCAAGCCCAGGTGACAAACCGTCCTGTTTGTACTGGTCCCACCTCCCCCAGAACTGGTTCCAATGCCCGAGAAATTTGAATCCCTTCCCCTTGCACCATTTTTCAAGCCACGTATTCATCTGCAATATCCTCCTATTTCTACTCTGACTAGCATGTGGCACTGGCACCCTCTGAGTGGAAAAAGCTGCCCTATTGAATATTTCCCCTCAAGCTTTTAACCTATGTCCTCTGGAGCTTAATTGCCCTACTCTAGTTAAAAGACTTGTTGCATTCACCCTGTCGATTCCCCTCGTGATGTTCTACCCCTCTATAAGTTCACCCCTCAGCCTCCTGTGCTCCAAGGAATAGAGTCCAAGCCTGCCCAACCCCTCCCTGTAGCTCAGTCCCTCGAGTCCTGATCAGCAAAAATATCAGTCCCAATCTATTTACTTTTTCCTTATCCAAATACAAACATAATGTTAATGGTTAACATGATGGAGGAACTTTGCTTGAATCTTTGTTTAGTTTTGTTTGGAGATACACACTGGGAAATAGGCCATTCGGCCCACCGAGTCCGTGCCGACCAGCGATCACCCTGTACATTACTTACTAAAGGGCCTGTCCCACCAGCATGCGATTGCATGCGTCTAGCGTGACAAAACGTGGTCGCTTGAGGCGTACGGACTCGCGGGGCCGGACCCACTTCGATCGGCGGAGGCGTATGGAGTTGTGTGGGGTTGGTCCCGACATCGTGCGGGGCTCCAAAAATCTTGCACTGTCTGAAAATCCAGCGTGTCAATGGCCTGTCGACCCGCAGGCGCATTGAGGGCGCACGCAGCGTCTTGACGGGCGTACGCCTAGCGCGTGGCATTGCGCGATGACATCACCACCCGACGCCGTGCAACGTCCAAATTCAGTCGGCCCGCCTCCTGCCCAGCTGATTGGTGAGTATGTTGTTGGGACCAGCCCTGCACAACTCCAGACGCCTCCGCGGTTCGAATTGGGACCGGCCCCGCGAGGCCGTACGCCTCAAGCGACCACGTTTGGTCGCGCTAGACGCATGCAATCGCATGCTGGTGGGACAGGCCCTTTACTTACTGCCTATTACGCCTCCTGGCATGTCGGGCAGCAACGAAGGTCCTCCACTCCTGTCTGTTCTGGGCTTGCTTCTGGACACTACCACAGGTCAGGTCCATTGTTTTAATTTCCTCCTCTACAGTTTGACGCCAGGTGGTTTTGGGTCTCCCTCTTTTCCTTTTCCCTTCCGGTGTCCAGTGCAGGGCAATTCTTGGGATGCTGCCTGGTACATTCATCCCAGCATCTGTCGATAGCCCTGGAAGTCCATCAGGGTTGTTAGCCCTGTGCTCAACCTCCAACCTGGAGGACCAGTGGATCGCTCTTCATCTCGCCTCTACCCTTCGACCTGTCCAGCATGGGAGACCCTAACAGGAGATGAATAGCTCTAGGGGTCACTGAGACACACGAGCTCCCCGACCACAACAAGGTTGCAATCCTGTACATTACACCAGGGGCAGTTTGCAGAAGCCAATTAAATTACAAAGCTGCACGTCTTTGGAATGTGGGAGGAAACCGGAGCACCTGGAGAAAACCCACGTGGTCACAGGGAGAACGTGCAAACACCGTACAGACAGCACCCGTGGTCAGGATCGAACCCAGGTCTCTGGCGCTGTGAGGCAGAAACTCTATCGTTGGACCACTCTGCCTGTTTCTGACGGAAAAAGATGAAAGATAGAAGGAAGGAATTCCAGTTTAAGAGACTCAGACACATCTCAAACCCACTCAGATATATTTTTTAATTTGCACTGTTTGCTAAATTCCCATTTCATTTACACGATATTATTCCTTAAACGCCCAGATCTGTGCAGCGTTTATGACTTATTTTCCCCACTTGTTATCGGTGTAACTTTGTCACGTTCATTACAAGTTTGGAGACAAACAAAAATGCTGGAGTAACTCAGCGGGTCAGGCAGCCAACTCTTCAGATCCGTCTTCGGGTCCCGACCCGCAACATCACCTATCCCTTCTCTCCAGAGATGCCGCCTGGCCCGCTGAGTTATGGGGCTGTCCCACTGTACGAGCTAATTCAAGAGCTCTCCCGAGTTTGCCCTGATTCGAACCCGGAGATTTACGGTAATGGCCGGTCGTCGGTACTCGGGGCTCTCGTGGACATTTTTCAAAATCTTCACGAGTCTTCACGAGCTTACCGCGTTTCCCGAGTGCCTGCCGTTAGTGTTACGAGCCGCTAAGAGACGTCCCCGAGCTCCGACGTACCCGCTACGTTCATTCTACGTGCTTACCACGAGCTTAATTTTTTCTTAAACTCGGGAGAGCTCTTGAATGACCTCGTACAGTGGGACAGGCCCTTTACCCAGCTATTTGAGTCTATCTTAGGTATAAACCAGCATCTGTAGCTCCTTTCTTTTACAAATTTAGAGACATATGGCCTTGCCCACTTCAGATGATACAGTGTGTATATAGTGGGGCTTGCTACTTCACTGCTCCCACAGCCTGGGTTCAGTCCTGACCTTGGGTGCTGCCTGTGCAGAGTTTGCACGTTGTGCTCCGATTTACTCCCATATTAGAGGGATGAGCAGGTGTAAATTTCCCCTTGTGTGCAGGTGAGTGGTAGATTGATGAAGGGAACTGATGGGATTGTGGGGAGAATAAAATGGAATGAGAGTGAATGAGTGACACACAATACTCCAGGTACTAGAATCTTGCATAGAACGCAAAGTGCTGGAGGAACTCAGTGGGTCAGGCAGCACCTCTGGAGCACATGTATAGGTGATGTTTCGAGTCAGGATCTTTCTTCAGAAGGTTCCCGACCAGAAACCTTGTCTAACCATGTCCTCCAGAGATGCTGCCTGATCCACTGAGGTATCCCTGGACTTTGTGTTTGGGCAAATGAGTGTTGGATGGGTAGCTCAGACTTCGAGGAGGTGAAGGAAAGTAAGGAGATGAGGAGGAATTTCTTTCGAAAGGAGACGAGGAGAAATGTATTTAGTCAGAGGGTGGTGAATCTGTGGAATTCATCGCCAAAGACTGCTGTGGAGGCCAAGTCAACGGATATGTTTAAGGTGGGGTTTGACAGATTCTTGAAAAGTAAAGGTGTCAGGGGTTATGCGGAGAAGGCAGGAGAATGGGGTTGAGAGGGAAAGATAGATCAGCCATGATTAAATGGCAGAGTCGACTTGATGGGCCGAATGGCCTAATTCTGCCCCATAAGCTAATGAAGGACCTGCTTCTGTGCTGTATCATTGCATCTTACAATTCCCATGACATGATGAACAACTTTTCTGAAGCATTAGAACTAAAATACATATCTATCACTGCAAGCCGATCAAACTTAGATATGTGGCAGCAACGTAATTGACTGGGTAAATTAAATTTGGTAGCGCCTGTAGATAAATAGGACCCTGGGATTATTTCTCCGTGGGGTTGCAATGAGTTACTATGCGTGATAATTAAGAAGGCATAGAAAATCGTAATCCCAGTTGGCAGACGAGCAAAGAGATCTCCCAATGATGTGTGGGTTGGTAGGGTGATTGGTTGCAGTAAAGTGACCCCTGATGTACAGGCAATCTCCGGGAAACTTTCCTGGGAACTGTCCATTCGCCAAATTCTCCCTAAATCATAAACATCCACTTTCCACAACTACCCATGTGGTAATGGAGTGGCTGGGCTTGTACACGCTGGAGTTTAGAAGGATGAGAGGGGATCTCATTGAAACATAGAAGATTATTCAGGGTTTGGACACTTGAGGCAGGAAACATGTTCCCGATGTTGGGGGAGAGTCCAGAACCAGGGGCCACACACAGTTTAAGAAAAAGGAGTAAGCCATTTAGAACGGAGATGAGGAAACACTTTTTCACACAGAGAGTGGTGAGTCTGTGGAATTCTCCGCCTCAGAGGGCGGTGGAGGCAGGTTCTCTGGATGCTTTCAAGAGAGAGCTAGATAGGGCTCTTAAAAATAGCGGAGTCAGGGGATATGGGGAGATGGCAGGAACGGGATACTGATTGTGGATGATCAGCCTTGATCACATTGAATGGCGGTGCTGGCTTGAAGGGCCGAATGGCCTACTCCTGCACCTATTGTCTGTTGTTCTTTTTTTAAAGATACAGCACGGAAACAGGCCCTTCGGCCCAACGAGTCCGTGCCGACCAGCGATCCCCGCACACTAACGCTATCCTACACCCACCAGGGACAATTCACAATTATACCAGGACAATTAACCTACAAACCTTGTACGACTTTGGAATGTGGGAGGAAACCGAAGATCGTGGAGAAAACCCCACGCGGGTCACGGGGAGAACGTGCAAACACCGCACAGGCAGCACCAGTAGTCGGGATCGAACCCGGGTCTCCGGCGCTGTGAGGCAGCAACTCGACCGCTGCGCCACCGTGCCGCACCATGATCTATAAACACTTTCTATAATTCTTTTAATTTCATTAAATAATGATCTGAACTTTTCCAACATGAATATTTCCAAGAGGGCATGAAAATTGATTTCTCTAACTTCAAGTAACCCTTGCCCCTCTTTCTCCACCCCCCCCCCCATCCAAGTTCTCTGAGCAGTTTCACAGTCCTCCTGATTCAACGTTACCTTTAACCTTGTTGTCACCTTCCCCCTAGCTCACTACATTTTCCTTGAACTTCATAACCTTTGATCTAGTGTGGTGTGGCGGTGCCTAACGGCAGCGACTCCACCGCAGTCCGTCTGCCTTTTTTTAATTTTGTCTCGTTAAATGTATGTTTTGATCCTAGTTTTATTCTTTTTTTTAGCTGTGTATATGTGGGGGCGAGGGGGAGGGGGGGGGAACTGGTTAATCTCTTCCCTGTTCGGGGAGCATGTCGGGTCTCCGATGTCGTTGGGCCTAACATGGTGGAGCCGGCGGTGGACTCTGCCCGGGACCAACCTGGGAGCTCCAGTCGCGGAGCCTGCGGACCAGACATCGTGGAGCTGGCCGACTTCAGAGCGGGGAGAGCTGTGGCCCGACTTCGGAGCTTCGGAGGCTCCGGCCGCAGGCCCGGTGGACGGTAACTTCGGGAGCTCGCAGGTCCCTGGTGGGAGACCGCTTTTCGGAGCTCCCGCAACGACAACTTCTCCCTAACATCGCCCGGCGCAGCTTAAACGGCCGCGGGACTTACCATCGCCCGCCGGGGTCTTTAACATCGGGAGCCCCAGTTGTCTCGACGCTGCAGTTGGACTGCTGGACCACAGGAGAAGAACAAAGGGAAAAGATAAGACTTTGCCTTCCATCACAGTGAGGAGGCGTTGGAGACTCACTGGGATGGATGTTTGTGTAAATTGTGTTAAGTGTGTGTCTTATTTTTTTTGTAATGTAAGACTGTAGAAAATGCAATTTCGTTCAAACCAAGCTGTTTGAATGACAATAAAAGGCATTCCATTCTATTCTATCTCTCGTAGTCATTGAGTGATACAGCGTGGAAACAGGCCCTTCGGCCCAACTCGCCCACACTGGCCAACATGTCCCAGCTACACTAGTCCCACCTTCCCACATTTGGCCCAAACCTGTCCTATCCATGTACCTGTCCAACTGTTTCTTAAACGTTGGGATAGTCCCAGCCTCAACTACCTCCTCTGGCAGCTCGTTCCATACACCCACCTTCACTTGAAAAAGTTACCCCAATCCTTTTCACACCTTGCTCTTCCATATCTCTGTGTGTGTGTCCCCCCCCCCCCCCCCCCCCCCCCCCCCCCCACCCCCTCCTTGACTCCCAGTCTGAATAAGGATCTCGAGTCGAAATGTCACCCGTTCATTCTCTCCAGATCTGCTCCCTGTCCCACCGAGTTACTGTGTCTATGACATGTGAGTGAGAAGGTTCAGAGACCAGCGTTGTGCGTGAGGTCAGGGCTATATCCAGAGTAACGGGACCAGCTGTCTGTTGGCAGACAGACAACTATTCCAGGAGCTCAGGGACTGAGTGCCCTTGGCCAGCAAACCAGCCAAGGACGGAGCAACAACGTGGAGCAACATGAAGTCCCTCCTGGTAAAACCTTTCCCCTTTCCCCACCACCACCCCCCCTCCACTCGAATTAAGAAACTCACTTTGTTTTAGAGTTTGCATAACTTTTCCTAATGTTAAAATTGGCGTCTGTGTCTATACTTTGTACTTCTTGCGTTTCCCTGACCTCCTCCATCCTCATCGGGAAGGTCTCCAGTTGTTTCCAGCCTTTCACCTCGGGCGGAATTACAAAAAAGAACAACACTTTAAATGTTTAAACGCACTCCCCGCCACCGCGCCCTCCCCTTCGCCACTGGGCGAGTGGCCACTCGGCCGGGATTCGCTTCTCCAGTGGCTTGTATCCGCGTCAGTCATGTTTCAGTCCGTTGCCCTTGAGTGGGAGAAGGGTCAAGATTCAGGCACCGGGAGGGAGAGGGAGACAGAGACAGAGAGGGGGGGATGGAGGGAGAGAGGGGGGAGAGGAATGGAGAGAGAGGAATTGAGAGGGGGATGGAGGGAGAGAGATAGAGAGGTGGGGAGAGGAATGGAGAGAGGGAGAGGAAGAGGGGAGGGTGGGAGAGAGTGGGGAAGGGAGGAGGAGAGAGGAATGGAGAGGGGGGGGGGAGAGTGGGGGAGAACGAGGGGGAGAGAGAGAGGGAGAGGGGGAGGGGGGAGAGGGAGGGGGAGAGAAGGAGAGAGTGGGGGGAGAGAGAGAGAGGGGGGAGAGAGGGGGGAGAGAGAGGGGGAGAGGGAGGGGAGAGTGTGGGAGAGGGAGGGGAAGAGGAAGAGGAGACGGAGAGAGGGGGGAGAGGGAGGGAGAGAGGGGAGAGAGAGAGGGGGGAGAGAGGGGGAGAGAGGGGGGAGGGGGAGGTGGATAGAGGGGGCGAGGGAGGGGGAGAGAGGGGAGGGGGGAGAGAGGAATAGAGAGGGATGGAGAGGACGAGGAGACGGAGAGTGGGGGGGGGGGGGGGGCTGAGGGGGTGAGAAGGGAAGGGAGAAGGAGATTTGTGCTAGCTTTTCAATTACCCAGTTTAGTTCAGTTTGGAGATGCAGCGTGGAAACAGGTCCTTCGGTCCCCCGAGTCCACACCGACCAGCGATCCCCTCTACACGAACACTATGTCCTCTGGTTCTCGATTCCCCTACTCTGGGTAAAAGACTCTGTGCATCTACCTTATTTATTCCCCTCGTGATTTTATTCCCCTCTGTAGGGGTCACCTCTCATCCTCATGAACTCACCCGGTTCAGGAATAGCTACTTCCCCACAGCCATCAGGCTATTAAACTTGGCTCGGACACAACTCTGAACATTAATATCCCTCCATCTGTTATTTGCACTTTATTAATTTATTAACTCGTGTGTGTATTTACGTATAGAATTGTAGCCAATGCCTACTATGTTCTGTTGTGCTATGCAAAGATAGAATTTCATTGTCCTGTCAGGGACACATGACCATAAACTCTTTTGACTTTGACTTTGGCTACACTGCTTTGGTAGTCTAGGGGTTTCTATCTTTGCATATCACTTTTTATCTTTCTTGCTTTTTCACCTTTCTTTTCTTCCAATTCAAGCTAAAAAAGTTAAAACTGCTGCACACTAACTGTATAATTTTATTTTTGTACATTTTCTTCTAATTTAAAAAATATATCATTTTGCTGTGAATTTGCCAGTACCACTGTAATACAGTTGAACCAGAATAGTGGTTCCATTTAGCTACATTCAATATGAAACATGGAATAAGTAAATAAATAATAATAATTTAAAAGATTCCAACTTAAAACAAATGATTGGATCTATATCCAGCATTTTCTGCGATCCAGGATATCTAGTTGCACTGTGTAGGAAGGAACGGCAGATTCTGGTTTAAACCGAAGATAGACACAAAAAGCTGGAGTAACTCAGCGGGACAGGCAGCATCTCTGGAGAGAAGGAATGGGTGACGTTTCGGGACCCGAAACGTCACCCATTCCTTCTCTCCAGAGATGCTGCCTGTCCCCGCTGAGTTACTCCAGCTTTTTGCGTCTATATCTAATTTCACTTTTTCGCATGCCTTTGTTATCACCTCTTCCATTCTAGGCTCCATCTATCCTGGGTCACTGTTGCCAGCTCTGATCTCTTCTGTATCTCTTCATCCCCCTAGCTTCCCTCTCCCCCGACTCTCAGTCTGAACAGTGGGTTACACAAAAAGCTGGAGAAACTCAGCGGGTGCAGCAGCATCTAAGGAGCGAAGGAGATAGGCGACGTTTCGGGTCGAGACCCTTCTTCAGACACCAGTCTGAACAGTGCTGGACTTACCTATAAGCTAAATAAGCTGCAGCTTAGGGCCACACACCCTCGGGGGCCTCATTTTTTGAAATATATTTTAATTTTATCATTTTTTACCCGAAATTTTCTTTAGAGAAGTGCCTCAAATTTCATACAGCTTAGGGCCTCAGCAGGTGAAAGTCCGGCCCTGAGTCTGAAGAAGGGTCTCGGCCCAAATCACCACCGATTCCAGGTGCTGCCTGTCCCGCTGAGTTACTCCAGCATTTTGTGTCTATATCTCTGTTATAAGATAATCTGCTTTGCCTCTCCTCTGATAATCTTGGCAATGCCCGTGAATCTCTTGCCTCTGATTACTGGTTACCCCTCTAGCCCATTTTGGCTACTTTCCCCTGAGGCAACTTGAAGCACAGAGGGCCTGTACATCCGGCCGTCAGTAGCAGTGACTACGGAGGGTTTATGGACAAAGGAGGAGAACCGGCTGAATCTTGTTACCTTCCACCACAATGAAGAATGCTGTGGTGGATGTTTGTGTTAAATTTCATTGTGTATTGTGTGTTCTTTTTGAGTGTATCGCTGCTGGCAAATTCATTTCACTGCACCTTCAGCTACATGTGACGAATAAAATTGACTTTGAGTTGTTGGGACGGTGAGGGGTGGGAGGGGAGGGGAGAGGAGGGGAGGGGCGTTTATGGTGCGTACATAATCCTCTGCGACTCTCTCCTCCCCACAGTCCCTGCACCGCCTGGCCCTCCCGATCCTTCTCAACCTCCGGCAGAAGCCAGATAAAGAACAGAGTCTTGGAGCATCAGAAAGTCTTTCAGGTACCAGTGAGGTGACGGAATATTTTCACTTGCGCGAAAGGGGAGAAGCTTAATTAATTCATGTCGTGAACTCGGTGACGCCAACTTGGTTTTTATAACGTGTAGGAAGGAGCTGAAGATGTTGATTTACACCGAAGATAGACACAAAATGCTGGAATAACTCAGCGGGACAGGCAGCATCTTTGGATAGAAGGAATGGGTGACATTTCGGGTCATAGAAACATAGAAAACAGGTGCAGGAGTAGGCCATTCGGCCCTTCGAGCCAGCACCGCCATTCAATATGATCATGGCTGATCATCCAACTCAGTATCCCGTACCTGCCTTCTCTCCATACCCTCTGATCCCCTTAGCTACAAGGGCCACATCTAACTCCCTCTAAAATATAGCCAATGAACTGGCCTCAACTAACCTCTGTGGCAGAGAGTTCCAGAGATTCACCACTCTCTGTGTGAAAAAAAGTCCTTCTCATCTCAGTCCTAAAGGATTTCCCCCTTATCCTTAAGCTGTGACCCCTTGTCCTGGACCTCCCCAACATCGAGAACAATCTTCCTGCATCTAGCCTGTCCAACCCCTTAAGAATTTTGTAAGTTTCTATAAGATCCCCTCTCAATCTCCTAAATTCTAGAGAGTATAAACCGAGTCTATCCAGTCTTTCTTCATAAGACAGTCCTGACATCCCAGGAATCAGTCTGGTGAACCTTCTCTGCACTCCCTCTATGGCAATAATGTCCTTCCTCAGATTTGGAGACCAGGTCGAGATCCTTCTTCAGACTAAAATGCCAATATCACCCATGGGTTCATTTTTTTGCGTGGAATGCACTTGTTTCAAGTTGAACAGAAGGGCCTACCACTGTGAATGGTTCTACGTTATGCAAACATGCTGGTTTACAAAGGAACTGCTGGAGTAACTCAGCGGGGTCAGGCAGCGTCCCTGGAGACATGGATAGGCGACGTTTCGGGTCGGGACCCTTCCTCGTTGAATACATTTGGAATCGACTTGTTTCAGGTTGGGGGATTTAGATTAGTTAAAAAAAATAGCCAAAAATCTGTAGCCTCCCTTTGATCTGGTATTTTGTTGGTTCACATGCTTGATCAATGGTGTTTTATCATGAATGTTTTATTATTATTAATGTTTAGTGTTTTCTGAGTCATTCGTAACTGTCACTGTGCGTCATGTTGTGACTTGTGGGCGGAGCACCAAGGCAAATTCCTTGTATGTGAATACTTGGCCAATAAACCTACTTACTTAAACTTACTGACTTACTTAGTTTAGTTTAATTTGGAGATACAGCACGGAAACAGGACCTTCGGCCCATCGAGTGTGTGGCAATTTACACTTATACCAAGTCAATTCATAATAATATATATTAAACTTAATTTTGGACACAAGGCTCGGACAGGAGAGAACATTACATAAAATATATTACATATAAAAACCATAAAATACAGATAAAATCTTAGTATATCACTGATAAAAGCATCATAAATTATATATTTTAAAAAACACAATACATGATTTAAAAAAACAGAATAAAATAGAAAAATTACAACGAGACAGCGATACCAGTGTCTCCACAACTGGGATCCGTAGCGTGTGGTGCTAAACCTTATGTTTGAAAAAGCCAAGATAATTACTTTTTTAGAGTCATTTATCCTGCAGATGAATTTATACATATGAATTCTTAGGATAGCTTCTAAAGTACTGACTCCTGCAGCCACAAACCTGTTAGTAGCACTACCCCATCTAGGTTTCCTTAGCAGTGTTCTTGTGGCATCATTATAGACCACCTTTAGTCTCTGCCAACTAGTCTTTCAGTAGTTCGACCACAGGTGTGCAGTATAGAGTGGTGTGCAATATGCTCTAAACAGCGACATCTTCACCGCATCTGTACACGCACCAAACGTACGCAAGAGAATAATTGCCTGTACACACAGCACACGTCATTCGTTGCCTATTAGCCTACAAATTAACCTACAGACCTGTTCGTATCAGGAGTGTGGGAGGAAAGCGGAGCACCCGGAGAAAGCCTAAGCAGGTCATGGGGAGAACGTGCTAAATTCCGTACAGACAAGGGCTCGTAGACAGAATTGAACCCGGGTCTCTGGCGCTGTGAGGCAGCAACTCTACCACTGCGCCACTGTGCTGTACATTCAAGAGCTGCAGTTTCTCGTGTGTCCGCATTTCATAAGCATGCTGCAGGTGGTGACGTGCTGTGGGGGGGGTGGGAAGTGAGAAAGGGGATTATTACCCTTTAGAAACATTGAAAATAGATGCAGGAGTCGGCCATTGGGCTCTTTGAGCCAGCACCGCCATTCAATATGATTCAAAATAGCGGAGTCAGGGGATGTGGGGAGAAGGCAGGAACGGGGTACTGATTGGGGATGATCAGCCATGATCACATTGAATGGCGGTGCTGTCTCGAAGGGCCGAATGGCCTCCTCCTGCACCTATTGTCTATTGTCAATTGTTCCTGCCTTCTCCCCATACCCCTGACTCCACTATCTTTAAGAGCCCTATCTAGCTCTCTCTTGAAAGCATCCAGAGAACCGGCCTCCACCGCCCTCTGAGGCAGAGAATTCCACAGACTCACCACTCTCTGTGTGAAAAAGTGTTTCCTCGTCTTATTCTTGTGTTTGCAAATGTACAGGGAGTAATTTTCAGAGTAAGGCTTAGTGCTTACCTCTTCTTTGTTTTCCAATCGCAGGCAGACAACAATCTTCCCGTTCACCTGAAGGGCGGAACAGTGGACGCAGTGTGGTATCGCATCACCATGGCCATCACAGTTGGAGGTGGGCTTAGTCACCCGCATCAGGCTAATCTCCCTTCTCTAGCAGGCATCGATGAACATGGCCACAGGCCATTCGCCCCCCCCCCCCCCCCCCCCCCAGCCTGTTCTACCAGTATCTCAAGTCCAAGGGTCACACAGTTTAAGAATAAGGGGTCGGCCATTTAGGACTGAGATGAGGAAAAACCTTTTCACCCAGAGAGTTGTGAGTCTGTGGAATTCTCTGCCACAGAAGGCAGTGGAGGCCGATTCACTGGATGTTTTCAATAGTTAGATTTAGCTCTCAGGGCTGATGGAATCAAGGGATATGGGGAGAAGGCAGGAACGGGGCACTGATTTTGGAGGATCAGCCATGATCACATTGAATGGCGGTGCTGGCTCGAAGGGCCGAATGGCCTCCTCCTGCGCCTATTGTCTATTGTCCATCTTCAGTTTCCACCCACAGTCCAAAGATGTACAGGTTTGTAGGTTAATTGGCTATGTTTCTATCAATGCACCCTGGTTCCGTAAACCCCCCCCAATGTCCTTCTGTAGCAGAGATCTGTTTGCGTGGCACATTTGTGGAGTCCATTGCCTCACAGTTCATTGACCTGGATTCAACCTGGATTCAACCCGGCCTCCAGCACTGTTGGTATAAAATTTGCATGGGCCCCCTGTTAACATGTGGGTTTCCTCCGAGTGCTCTGGGGTCCTCCCTCCCAGCATTCTGCACCATCTACAGCCCGCACTGCAGCCATGCATCCAGACTCCGTGCCTACAATCCTCCAAGCCGACAACCTCCTCCAGCTCCAGACCAATCAACCCACAAACACAGAAACATAGAAAACAGGTGCAGGAGGAGGCCATTCGGCCCTTCGAGCCAGCACCGCCATTCATTGTGATCATGGCTGATCATCCCCAATCAGTAACCCGTGCCTGCCTTCTCCCCATATCCCTCGACTCCACTAGCCCCTAGAGCTCTATCTAACTCTCTCTTAAATCCATCCGGTGATTTGGCCTCCACTGCCCTCTGTGGCAGGGAATTCCACAAATTCACAACTCTCTGGGTGAAAAAGGTTTTTTTCTCACCTCAGTCTTAAATGGCCTCCCCTTTATCCGAAGACTGTGGCCCCTGGTTCACGTCTCCCTCGTGTGGGGGTGTGAAAGTGAGGTAGACTAGTGTACGGGTGATCGATGGTCAGCCTGGAGTCAGTGGGCCAACAGGCCCTGATTCATTCCATTGATCAGTACGGGAGTCAGGGGTTATGGGGAGAAGGCAGAAGAATGGGGTTAGGAGGGAGAGATAGATCAGCCATGATTGAATGGCAGAGTTGACTTGATGGGCCGAATGGCCTCATTCTGCTCCTATCACTTAAGAACTTGTGTAATTGTGCTGCTGCGTCCAAGGTTTCTCCAGCAGTTCCCTTCTCATCGAAGAGAGACACAAAAAGCTGGAGTCACTCAGCGGGTCAGGCAGCATCTCTGGGGAGAGGAAATGGGCGACGTTTCGGGTCAGGACCCTTCCTCAGACTGTTGTTCCCTTCTCATCCTTCCCTTTTCGTTCTTTCCCCAGGTACCCTGTTCTCCTTGTACAGTTTATTCTATGCCGCGATGCCGAAACCAAAGGCATGAGGGAGATGACCAGACACTATCCGTTTGGGGTCGTATCCCCATCGTAGCCCCACTGAAGTGAAGAAGACCTAGGGTGTTACTCTCTGTGTGAAAGATGTGAGGGGAACTTGTGTGTCTCTCTTGCCATTAAAACGTTCTGAGAAGATCCTTTGTGTTTACTGGGTGAGGATGTGCCCCCGCTGGCATTGCGGTGGCATGTGCTGGCCATGCTACATGTGTGTGTATTCTGGACCCACACTGGACAAGACTGGACACTGGATTGGCCTTGGATAAGGCAGGGCGGAGATGTTGGGAAATGTTCATCGGTTTATAAGTTTAGTTTAGTTTGGAGATACAGCGCGGAAACAGGCCCTTCGGCCCACCGGGTCCATGCCGACCAGCGATCCCCGCACACTAACACTATCCTACACACACTAGGGACAATTTTACACTCTCCCAAGCCAATTAACCTACAAACCTGTACGTCTTTGGAGTGTGGGAGTGTGGAAACCGAAGATAGACAATAGACAATAGGTGCAGGAGTAGGCCATTCGGCCCTTCGAGCCAGCACCGCCATTCAATGTGATCATGGCTGATCATCCCCAATCAGTACCCCGTTCCTGCCTTCTCCCCATATCCCCTGACTCCGCTATAGAAACATAGAAACATAGAAATTAGGTGCAGGAGTAGGCCATTCGGCCCTTTGAGCCTGCACCGCCATTCAATATGATCATGGCTGATCATCCAACTGATCATTGGTGATCATTGCTGAATGCAATATTCATAACAGATTGCAGGGTGCTGTCTGTCTCAGATGTCGAGGTGACTCCAGTGATAGGGCTATCTTTAAGAGCCCTATCTAGCTCTCTCTTGAAAGATCTCAGAGAAAACCCACGCAGATCACGGGGAGAACGTACAAACTCCGTACAGACAGCACCCGTAGTTGGGATTGAACCCGTGATCGCCACATACGTTCTAGGGACAGATGAAGGCCATTCGGCCCATCAAGTCTACTCCGCCATTCAATCATGGCCAATCTACCTCTCTCTCTCAACCCCATTCTCCTGCCTGTGGCCCATGACCCCTGACACCTTAACTAACGAAGAATCTGTCAATCTCCACCTTAAAAATATCCATTGACGGTGTCTGCCGCCATTTGTGGCAAAGAATTCCACACATCCATCACCCTCTGACTAAAGAAATTCCTTCTCATCTTTGTAAAGGTATGTCCTTTTATTCTGAAGCTGTGGCCTCTGATCCTGGACTCTCCCACTAGTGGAAACATCCTCTCCACATCCACTCTCTCCTGGCCTCACTATTCGTATGTAAGGCTTCCCTGGTGCTAATGTGATTGCACATCCCATCTTCTCCTCCTTCTCAGCCAGTTCCTCAGAATCAAGGTTGCCGTGCTCCCAAGGCAGGCACATAATGCCGGAGTAACTCACCGGGTCAGGCAGCATCTCTGGAGAAAAGGAATAGCTGACGTTTCGGGTTGGAATCCTTCTTCAGACGGTTGAGTGGATTCTGAGGCCAATGTGGAAACTGCAGGCCCTTGCACAATTGGGCAGGAGATAGACCGTGGGGTAGGTAGTGTGTAAGGAGTGCATGTTATCCATGGATACCTAGAGCCTGGTTGCACTCCCAATGCCTGGTTTCCCAACCTAACGCCATCCACCGCCTCTGACCAACGCCACACAACTATGGGCGGCGCAGCTAGTGGAGCCACTGGCTCACAATGCCAGAGACCCATGTTTCACCCTGACCTCGGGTGCTGTCTGTGTGGAGTTTGCATGATTTCTCTGTGACCGCGTGGGTTTCCTCCGGGTGCTCCGGTTTCCTCCCACATCCCAAACATGTGCGGGTTTGTAGGTTCATTGGCCCCTCCGTAATTTGCTCCAAGTGTGTCGGGAGTGGCTGTGATGGTTGTGTGAATGGGTGATCGATGGTCAGCATGGACTCAGTGGGCCGAAGGGCCTGTTTCCGTGCTGTATCTCTACTAGCAGGCGACTCCCAGTACTGTTGGATATTGCTGAATGCAATATTCATATCAGATTGCAGGGTGCTGTCTGTCTGTCTCAGATGTTGAGGTGACTCCAGTGAGTTCCTCCTTGACCTGCACAGCATGTATATCATTCAAAGTGTGGTGTGTGAGTGTATCTGGTGGAGATCATCCACCCTCCCTATCTCTCTGCAGACGGTGTTTTAAGCCTTGTAGCTAGTGGATAACCCTTGCAATTCACCATCTTGCAATTCTGCCCAGATACCAAGTGTTCATCTCTGCCTGGGGGAATCTGCAGTGTGTAAATGAAGAGACCCACACAGAGAAAGAGAGGGTGGACTACCAACATACACGTGCACACACACACACACACACACGCACACACACGCACACACACACGCACGCACACACGCACACACACACACGCACACACACGCACACACACACGCACGCACACACGCACGCACACACACGCACGCACACACGCACGCACACACGCACACACACACGCACGCACACACGCACGCACACACGCACGCACACACGCACGCACACACGCACGCACACACGCACACACACACGCACACGCACGCACGCACGCACGCACGCACGCACGCACGCACACACGCGCGCACACACATGCGCACACACACACACACACACACACACACACACACACGCACACACACACACACGCACACACACACACACGCACACACACACACACACACGCACACACACACACACGCACACACACACACACGCACACACACACACACGCACACACACACACGCACACACACACGCACACACGCACACACGCACACACACACACTCTCACACTCACACACTCACACTCTCACTCACATACACACACACACGCACACACACGCACTCGCACACACACACACACACACACACACACACACACACGCACATACACACACACGCACTCGCACACACACACTCACACACACACACACTCACACACACACACAAACGCACATGCACACACACACACAAACATGCACACACACACATGCACACACACATGCACACACACTCACACACACGTGCGTACACATGCGCACACACACACGTGCACACACACACACACACACACTCACACACACACACACTCACACACACGTGCGTAGACGTGCGCACACACACACGTGCACAAACTCACATTCACACACACACACACACACACTCACACACACACACACACACACACACACACTCACACACACGTGCGTAGACGTGCGCACACATACACGTGCACACGCACACACACACACTCACACCAAAACCTACACTCACACTCACATTCACACACACACACTCACACACAGACACACACACACACACGTGCACACGCACACACACACACTCACACCAACACCTACACTCACACACACACACACACACACACACACACACACACACACACAAAGAGTGTTACAGAAAGATAGACACAAAATGCTGGAGTAACTCAGCGGGACAGGCAGCATCTCTGGAGAGAAGAAATGGGTGACGTTTCGGGTCGAGACCCTTCTTCAGACTGAGAATCGGGAGAGGGAGTCACGGAGATCAGGAAGGGTAAGGTGTGAAAACAATATATCAATAGAGATGAGGTTCAAGGAAAAAGTAGAACAGGTAATTGATTAGCTAGGAGAAGATGACGACAAAACAAACAGATAAAATGTAAGGTAGACAAAAATGCTAGAGAAACTCAGCGGGTGAGGCAGCATCTATGGAGCAGAGGAAATAGGCAACGTTTCGGCTCGAGATCCTTCTTCAGATCTTAGACGGAGGGGAAGGAGGATGAGCACACAATGTTGAAGAACTATATGGACAATCAAAGACAGACACAAAAAGCTGGAGTAACTCAGCAGGTCCCTCAGCATCTCTGGAGAAACGGATTAGGTGACGTTTCGGGTCGAGACCCTTCTTCAGACTGAGAGCCAGGGGAAAGGGAGAACATGAGATATACAGTCGAAGGTACTTTAATGGAAGATCTATTCGGAGAAGTGGGAAGGGGTGGGGGGGATAGAGAGAGAGAGAAAGCAAGGGTTACTTGAAGTTAGAGAAGTCAATATTCATGTATTCAGTCTGAATTCAATATTCAGGCAATATTCAGTCTGAAGAAAGGTCTCGACCCCAAACCTCACCCATTCCTTCTCTCCAGAGATGCTGCCTGACCCGCTGAGTTACTCCAGCTTTTTGTGTCTACCTTCATGTCACAGACACGCATTTGCAGATTGAGCGAGAGATAGACTGCCAGAGTGTGTCCGGACAAGAATTTGGGAGAGTATGTGGGGAAGAGGGAGCAATTGTGAGAGAGAAAGAGTGGAGAACAGGAAGAGAGGCGTTGAAAATGACAGATAGGAAGAGGATGAGAGAGGGTGCGACAGACAGAATGATCGCGAGAGCAGGAAGTAGACGGGGCTGGACAGAGGCTGAGAGGGCAATGCGCAGACTGACTGGGTTAACAATGCAGAGGTGCTGATAGACAGGGAACACTTGCAGCTCGGAGCCGAGACAGGGAGGGTAAACATTTGCTGGAGGTGGACTGGCTCAGACTGAGATCTCACCAACTGAAACGCTCGCTACTGTTAACAGTGCCCAGTCCAAACTGGAAACTGTCTGGGAACATGCTCACAGCCAGGCTGCTTCCAACCCAAGGACACGGCTGTCAATTGTGGTGAAGAAAAGACAGCTGAGGGAATAGGGGCCAGCGCCTGCCACTGCGGAGAGCTGCTGATTACTGCGCCAGTTACTGTTTACATCCACGCACACACACACACGCACACACACGCACGCACGCACACACACACACACTCACACACACTCAGACACACACACTCACACACACACACACACACACATACTCACACACACACACACACACACACACACACACACACACACGCACATACAGATGCAGACACAGGCACACATAGACCCACAGACATACACACATATAAACACATGCACAATCACATACACACACATATAAACATGTGCACACACACAGACACATACACACACACAATCACACATACATATATAAACACAAACATACACACACACACAATCACAAACACACAGACACATACGATCACATACAGACACGCACATAGACACGCACACAATCGCAAACACACAGGCACATATAGAGACACAGACACACACTTAGAGACAGAGATAGGCACACACATACAGGTACGCAGGTGCACACACATAGACACATAAACTGACACATACAGGTACACAGATGCACACACATATACACATAAACTGACACATACAGGTACACAGATGCACACACATATACACATAAACTGACACATACAGGTACACAGATGCACACACACATATAAACACACACACAGTCATACAAGCGCACACACACAGAATGGTACAAGAGAAACGGGAAGAATGGGTTGAAGGCCAGACGTCTTGGAACAGGCAAGACAATGAAGGCGGAGGGGAGCAGAGGTTGTGGGGCTGGTGGGGGAGGTGCTTTTGGTAGAATTGGGGTCAGAATGGGAGCAAAATATTGTTTCTATCCATCAAATCCAATTGATTTCTGTTTCATAGTTCAATTAGCCACTTCAACAGGAGACGTTTGGGCCTGACAATTCTCTGGCATTTTCAATATGTTAATTGTTTATTCAGTTCGATGTCCACAGACGCAGTTTATAAGTCAACCTTCATTTTATTCAAGTGAAAGCTTCCTCAGTCATTTCAGTGGTACCCCATATCCTTTTCCGTAGGAGCCCCATGTTGAATTCCCTGGTAGAGTTTCTGCATCACAACTCCAGCACCAGGATTTAATCCGAACTTCCAGTACTGTCTGTGTGGAGTTTGCATGTTCTTCTTGTGACCACAAGGGTTTCTTCCAGGTGCTCTGGTTTTGGCTCGACAGGTTAACTGTTTGCTGTAAATTGCCCTTCGTGTGCAGGTGAGTGGTAGAATGGGAATACGAGGAGATTAAAATGGGTTTAGTGTAAATAGGTGACTTTAGACTTCAGCGATGCAGCGCGGAAAATGGCCCTTTGACCCACTGAGTCCGTGTCGACCATCGATTACCCCGCACACTAATGCCCCTGTCCCACTTAGGAAACCTGAACGGAAACCTCTGGAGACTTGGTGCCCCACCCAAGATTTCCGTGCAGTTCCTGGAGGTTTTCGTCAGTCTCCCTAATGGTCGAAACTGACAAAAACCTCCGGGAACCGCACGGAAACCTTGGGTGGGGCACAAAGTCTCCAGAGGTTTCCGTTCAGGTTTCCTAAGTGGGACAGGGGCATTACACTCTAACACTATCCTGCACATAAGTGACAATTTGCAATTTAATTTTTCGAAATACAGCGCGTAAACAGGCCCTTCGGCCCATCGAGTCCGTGCTCACCAGCGATCCCCGCACAATGACCCTCCCCTACACACACTAGGGACAATTTACATTTATGCCAAGCCAATTAGCCTGCAAACCTGTACGTCTTGGGAGTGTGGGATGAGACTGGGAAAACCCCACGCAGGCAGATAGAGAACGCACAAACTCCACACAGACAGCACCTATAGTCAGGATCGAACCCGGGTTTCTGGCTCTGTGAGGTGGCAACTCGACCGCTGCGCCACCGTGCCCTTTAGGAAGTTGATATTCAGGCAGGCTTGCTGGGCTGAAGGACATGCTTCAGTGCTGTACCATTCTATAAGTGATGAACACCATTTTAAATACTTACATGTATACAAGTCCTGACAGGCATCTCAAGGCTTAACAATAGCCATTCCCCCACTGCCGATGAATCGTCACGGTTTATGTGTTTGCGTGACAGTTAACTGACTAAGTCAACCTTGCTCTGGTGAATCCAATTCATTCAAGGTCGTGGGAGAACGAGACGCCAATTTTTCATTGTCAGCATCGCTCTTTTGATTTGCGGCTGTTTTTTTCCAGTCAGTTTATTTCATTTGGTTGCAGCTTCATCAGTTTATCGCTTGAAACTGAAACCCCCCCACCCCCCCTCCCAAATCTAACCATGTCTGGGCAATGAGCTCGTTCTTAAACACCGAGACCGACGTGTGGTAATATTAGCAGCGATGGTGTTGCAGGCACGTTAATAGTGTTGGTGGAAACGGCACCTCTTTCATCATTCATCAGGTCTGCATCGCAATCAACAGATGCCAATTCATTAGTGCCAAAGGATTCAACGGACGAGGTGTCTAAATTAATGAAGCCGTTCAAGAAAATATTTCCCGAGCAAAACAGATGGGGAGGAACGCTGAAATGGTGAGAATTCCCAGCACAAACAAAGCACAAGAGACCATATTGTGAGCACTACACGCAACTGGAAGAAGTCAGTCATTGTTTACATGGACAGGGGCGCAGCGGTAGAGTTGCTGCCTTAAGGGCCTGTCCCACCAGCATGCAACTCTATGCGATGAGCGCGATCTAACGTGGTCGCTTGAGCCGTCCAGCGTCGCGGGGCCGGTCCCACTTCGATCGCCGGACCCGTGCGGAATTGTGCGGAGTTCGTCCCGACATCGCGCGGGGCTCCGAAAAACTGACTATGTTCAAAAATTCTGCATGGCAACTGCATGGCGGCTCGCAGTCGCCTCGACGCATTACACACCGCTTCGACGTCGTGCCTCCGTGACCGTCTCTGTAGGTGCCTCCGTGACCCTCTATGTGTGTGGCTCCGTGGCCCTCTCTGTGTGTGCCTCTGTGCCCCTCTCTGTGTGCCCCTCTCTGTCCTGGCGAACTTACCTTACCTCACTTTGCGCCGCGTTGCGCCACTCACCCAACCTCCGCGCGGCCCTCGCTGCCGGTTTGGTTGCGCTTGCCGCATGCAGGCGCATGCTGGTGGGAACGGCCCTGTACAGGGGATCACCCGACCTCTGCGCGGCCCCCGCTTCTAGATTGATCGCGCTCATCGCATGGAGTCGGATGCTGGTAGGACAGGCCCTTTACAGTGTGGGTTCGATCCTGACCGCGGGCGCTGTCTGTATGGAGTTTGCATGTTCTCCCCGTGACGTGTGTTTTCGACGGGAACTCCAGGTTCCTCCCACACTCCAAAGTCATACAGGTTTATAGATAGGTTAATTGGCCTGGTAGAATTGTCAATTGTCCCCAGTGTGTGTAAGATATCGTGGGCCGAAGAGCCTGTTTCTGCACTGTATCTCCAAACTAAACGAAACAAAATTTGTGATTGGACGCTTGGATGAGAGGAGGTTGAATGGGCAGGATTTGTATCTCGAGTGGCGTCAGAAACCCGGGTTCGATCCTGACTATGGGCGCTGTCTGTATGGAGTTTGTACGTTCTCCCCGTGACCATGTGGGGGTTTTCTCTGAGATGGAAACATAGAAACATAGAAAAATGGTGCAGGAGGAGGCCATTCGGCCCTTCGAGCCAGCACCGCCATTCATTGTGATCATGGCTGATCGTCCCCAATCAATAACCCGTGCCTGCCTTCTCCCCATATCCCTCGACTCCACTAGCCCCTAATAAAGTTCTATCATATTGGATCGTACAGCAGAAACCGGCCCTTCAGCCCACACCGACCGGCCATCACCCACACTAACACTATCCGACACACACTCGGGATAATTTACAATTTGTTTTTATCGAAGCAAATTAACCTACAAACCTGTATGTTTTTGGAGTATGGGAGGAAACCGGCGGTCCTGTAGAAAACCCACGCAGGTCACGGGGAGAATGTACAGACAAGCAGCCGTAGTCATGATCGAACCTGGGTCTCTGGCGCTGTCAGGCATCAACTTTGTCGTTAAACCATCGTAACCTTGTCTCCCATTCTCCAGTCAGCTTCGGTTTCCTCAAAAGATGTACAGGTTTATAGGCTTGGTATAAGTGCAAATTGTACCTTGTGTGGGTGTCGGATAGTGTTAATGTGCTGGTCGGCATGGACTCGGTGGGCCGAATGGCCTGTTTCCGCGCTGTATCTCTAAACTAAATTAAACTTTGTCCTTCTCACTGCCCCTGTCCCACTTAGGAGAGCTGAACGGAAACCTCTGGAGACTTTGCGCACCACCCAAGGTTTCCGTGCGGTTTCCGGAGGTTTTTGTCAGTCTCCCTGATGGTCGAAAGTGGTTTCCGTTTTAAAAATCGGTAATTTTTTTAGTCGAAGCCGGTTGCGATGCTAGTTGAAGGTGGTTGCCAGAGGACAAAAACCTCCGGGAACCGCACGGAAACCTTGGGTGGGGCGCAAAGTCTCCAGAGGTTTCCGTTCAGGTTTCCTAAGTGGGACAGGGGCATTTGCCCTCTAGTCTTTAACATTTCCACATTGGGAGAAAGGGTCTGACAGTCCACCAGGACAAAGCATCACAACACATCAGGTAACACCACGCAAACATAGACATGAGAAATAGTTGAACATGAAGGCCTAGAAACAGACACTTGACATAAAGAAGACAAAAGGTCGAAGGTTGTTCTAGAAATTTTAATGCATTTCCTTTTATTTTCTGATTCATAGCAGTGCATTGCCAGAACTGATAGTTTAGGTCGTACATTGGACTTAGGTGAAGACAAGAGTGATATAGCCATTGGTCACACATTGAGAATTTCTGTGCATTGAACAGAAGTTACATGTTAAACACTAACATGCAGCAAACAAAGCAGATCGTAGATCCACTGACAGTGACTCTCAGACAAGGCCAAAAGGAAGGAAAGCACTTTATCAACCTGTGAGAAGAGGAAAAAAGTGGAAACATGAATTGAAAGGGGAATGAAAGTGTTGGGAGTCAGTATTAGGAATGGCAAGAGTTCTATTTTCTGAAATACCCAAGGAAGATTTGAATAAAACTGTTTCTGATTTCTTTCACCAATTGCAGTAATTTGGGGGACAAATTCTCCAAGGAGATCTTCAGAACCTGCATGGACTTGCTGTATCCGTTCCAGAACCTCACTGCTGAACTGGACAACACAGGGAGCTTCAGGGTCCAGCTCTGTAAAGGATAAGGAGATCACTCCACACCTCCACTGGACCAGGGAGCATCTCACGTGTCTATTTGGAGCAAGTGTGCCCTCCGCCTCTCCCAGTGCTAGTTACCTATCTCGCAATGTCCAGAGGTCATCTGTGCAGTGTTTTCCAGTACTGGTCACTCAAAGACCATGCACCTACACACTCACACCCACACACTGAAATATTCTCCCCTGCACACAACCTCCTTAAAGCACACTCTCCTGTGCACTACCCACTTAAACATCCCTCCTAATCACTACTCCTTAAACACACCCACTCACACTTATGCACACTACCCACAAACATACCTGTTTACTACTCCTCAAACACGCCTGCTCACTCCTCAAACACCCCCGTCATTACTCCTTATGCACACCTACACACTTAAACACACCTGCTCACGACTCCTTACACACACCTGCTCACTACTCCTTAAACAAACCTGCACACAACTCCTTAAGCACAGTTAGACCTTTAGACATATGGCCCGACCCACAGTGACCATAACAGAATGGTATTCCCCATATAGACCATGGGAGAATGACCATTAAAGGATGCTACATCCACATTGACCATTGCAGAGATCTACTCACCCACACTAACCACTACAGAGCAGCATTCACCTAGGACTGGCAAAGTCAAACAACCTCCTTGGGTGATCTGCAGTGAGCTACGGATGGAGATGTGCTCATCTAAACAGTCCTTTCACCTCAGGGACTACTGACAAAGACTGTGGCTGCATTCCGTTTAGTGGCCATCTGCTTGCACCAGCCCTACGGAGAGAGATGTGTGGCTTCCACTTCAGCAGAGAGGACGTGGAGCGGAGACACGAGAGGAGTGTGCGTTCAGGCGAGCGGAACTCCCGACGCCCACTCTATCCTGCGCTCACCGCCATTGGTAACAGAGGACATTTCCTACCTATTTTTTTAAGCTTCCACTGACTAGTAAATCCCAGCTCACCTGTACACTGCGGCCGGCTGGAACTTGGGATTCATTATAGCAATTCACATGGTTAAATCATTGTGTTAAAAAAGTATCATGCGGAGAGACCTGCATACACACACACACACACACACACACACACACACACACACACACACACATACACACACACACACACACACACACACACAATAAAAAAATAAAAGGGCATATCTGTAAAAGTAACAATTTAACTTTTCAATCTACGGCAACGCATTAGGTATTTTTAAAATACTTTTGTCTATCAATGTAAATGCATGGTGTTATGAAGTGTCTTGGCATTGGTTGGGGAGGGGGTAATGTTGTCTGGGATAGATTTTTAACTGCTTTAAGATGAAACCTATGTTGGCCTCTAGCTTTCTGGTGAAGGAACGGGAACTGTATCGGGATGAATTTCCCAGTGGCAGGGTCGGCCTTAGGAGGTGCGGGGCCCAATTGGGAGCAATTGGTCCAATTATCTTAAGTCCGGCCCTGCCCTGTGGCTCTTTGAGATGCCCCCGTGCCGACGTCAACTTCCCAGCGGATAATTAACATTTTCTCTGCTGGCCTTCTCTGGGATGGGATTGAAACAAAATGGTCGCCCATCGTTTGCACTGTGAACCCGAGGGTTCAGGGGCCGATCAAACAGGAGAGAGTGAGCCACAACAGGAGGTGGGAAAAAGATAGCCAACTATTAGAAACAAAATACAGCGAGAATCATCGGTTTGGGGGCGGGGGGGGGGGGGGGAGGTTTTATGAGCAAATTCCCTCTAAGTTTGGGTTAGCTTCATGGGACTGAGTGAGGGCAGGCAGTGAAGGGGGTGGCATGGCTCTGGGTTTGAGGGCAGCAGAGAGGGTATGGGGGGCGCAAACACCGACATGCACCGTCTACAAATGCACGCGGGGGGAGGAAGAACGGACCCCCAAGCTTGGACTGAGGGGAGGAGGAGGAGGAGGAGGAGGAGGGGGAAATGGCAACAAGCCGTCTGCTCAGTACAAAGTCACCCGCGGCAGTACGGGGGGGTGGCGGGAGGAACAAGTAAAGCCATTTACACGTTCACACCGATCGCATGCAGTTGTCGGGCTGGGCTGGGCTGGGCTGGGCTGGGGGGAGGGGGGTCCTTTGTGAGCGGGCTGGGGCACAGGACCTGGTGCACAGGCTGGGGCACAGAGCGGACTTCCATCCCCCGCAGAAACTGCCAGGAACAACGAGCCCACCACCCAACAAGCACTCAAAGAGGCAGCCTCCCCCGCCACTGAATAAAAAGACCACAAATAGAGAGCATGTTCAAGAAGGAACTGCCGATGGTGGAAAAATCGAAGGTAGACAAAAATGCTGGAGAAACTCAGCGGGTGAGGCAGCATCTATGGGGCGAAGGAAATAGGCGACGTTTCGGGCCGAGACCCTTCAATAGAAAGGAGCTACTCCATGCAGAGTGTGAGTCAACCATCGATTTTAGGCTCTCCCAGTCCCCATGTGTTATTGCAGCCTTTTGCCACAATTAAAATCTTTTCTGCCTCGGAGATTCACGTGTACTAGGAACCTCATTGCACTCTGGAGTGGCGACGATCCACTAATCTGATCAGATCAAAAACAAATCTCAAGCATATTGATTTAGACAGATTCCTGAAAGGGGTGGTACAGTCAGGCAAGTCTACAGCACAGAAACATGACGTGTGAGACTGGCTAGGGGTGATGTTAAGAGCTACCTTCTGCCCACTAAGTCCTATCATACCCTCTCACCCAACTCACACTTTCCTTTTCATTTACTTTATTAATCCCTTCAACCACTCCAAGTTCCATATTCTCTCGACTTTGTGTAAAATAAAATTCTCATTTATTTTATCTCTGATTTTAGCTTTACGGCCCTTAAATATTTTAATTGTCTTTAATTTTTTTCTCCCGGGTCAGTGGAACAAAAAGAAGCCATCGGGAGACACAATATGCTGGAGCAACTCGGTGGGCCAGGCTACATCTCTGGAGAACATGGGTAGGTGACGTTTCGGGTCGGGAAACGCCCACTTGTCAGTCTGAAGAAAGGTCCCGACCCGAAACGTCACCCATCCTTTTTCTCCAGAGATGCTGCCTGTCCTGCTGAGTGACCCCAGCGTTATGTGTCATTCTTTGATATAAACCAGCATCTGCAGTTCCTTGCCATCAGTTGATTCCTGCTCCCTAGCCAAGCTTCTGGCTGAGCTGTTTCCTTAAGGGCCTGTCCCACTTACGCAACCTATACAGGCGATTGCTGGCACCCGTGATAGGTCGCCGAAATTTTCAACATGTTGAAAATTCTGTGGCGACCAGAAAGACGCTACAATTCGTTGGAGACCTCTCACCACCATTGGAGACTTCTCACGGCCATACAGGCTGTATGGTCATGAGAGGTCTCCCGTGGTCGCAAGAGGTCTCCAAAGAGTCATAGCGTCTTTCTGGTCGCCGCTGAGTTTTCAACATGTTGAAAATTTTGGCGACCTATAACTGGTGCCAGCGGTCGCCTGTAAAAATTGCGTAAGTGGGACAGGCCCTTAAGTGGGACAGGCCTTTTAAGAAGCTACAACCATCTCTGAAACCACTCCTACATCACAATCCCACTCTCCCCAAATCCTCCAAGTTCAGGAACAGCTTCTTCCCAACAACCCTTAGGTTCCTGAACTTTACAAACACCAACTAAACTAAGAACTACGAACGTCTTATTTGCGTTTCGGGTTTTTATTTTGCATTAATCTTGTTTTTAAAATATATTTATTGAACCCTTTCTTGATTGTATGACCTATGAATACTGCGTTTACAGACCTGTCGTGCTGCTGCAAGTACGAATTCTACTGTTCCGTTTCAGTACCTATGACAACTAAATACTCTTGACTCTTGACTCCCCTGGCCCACTGGAGGTGGAAAGGTCAGAGATAGAGCACAAGATTATCTGATGCTTTCGTTAATTTTTTATTGGCTTTAAGGACCAAAGCAATTTCGAACAGTGAAGCCTGTAATGAGTGTTCATAGCCGCAGGGGAAAAGATTGATCGGGCAGAAGAAGACTAATGAGGAGAGAACCATTTCTGGAGTAACTCAGCGGGACAGGCAGCAACCTCTGGAGAGAAGGAATGGGTGATATTTCGGGTCGAGACCCTTCTTCAGACGAGTATGGGGAATTAGATTAAAGTCAGTCTGCTTATGTGAACGGTGAATCTATATCATAGCACATGCCCCAGTTTAACACTGAAAGGATGCAGGCGTCAGACCCAGCAGCATCTTTTAAAAGGAGAGACAAAGAGAAACTGTATCCACCAACAAGGTGAACGGATAAATGAGAAAACGAGTCAGTTGGCCAGATGAGGAGAATTTTTATTTTCACTATGTTTATGTTTATGATCTAGAACGTGCTGCCTTTGAAGGCTGGTGAAAGCAGATTTTGTAGTGATTGGCTGGTGGGAATTTTTCTGGATAAGTACTTGGAAAATGTGTGGGATGCAGGGTCAAACTCAATAGACCTAGTGTAGGGCAATGGGCAAAAGTCTCTCCTTCACATTGCTTGGTTCTAACCAGATTTAATGATAGGGATTACAGTCCGACAAAGTTTCAGGATTTGAAATTAAATGTAATAAGAAAACAGAAGTGGCATTGATTTTGTCCGAAAAGCTTCAGGTGTGATATTTAATTTTGTCGTTTAAAATGTCAGATTTGAACCTTCTGAATTTAAAAAAAAATGTTTTTGTAGCCGGCAGGGCAGTACTCTGCATATCGCCAACTTGGACAATTTTACTTTTGTTTTAAAATCAAGCTAATTACAAACTACAAACCTGGACGTCTTTAGAGTGTGGGAGGAAACCGAAGATCTCGGAGAAAACCCACGCAGATCACGGGGAGAACGTACAAACTCCGTACAGACAGCACCCGTAGTCGGGATCGAACCCGGGTCTCTGGCGCTGCATTTTGCTGTAAGGCAGCAACTCTACCCCTGTGCCACCGTGACTGCTCTTGAGGTTCAATAAGAAATGGAATTAACCCAGAGCCGGTAATGACAAACCGCAAACATCAACCATTTTGCGACTGGTTGCTTTTCATGGGCAGCGAAAACTTCTGATGTTGATCCAAAGCTTCTCATCCCGAAGGGGGAAACAGCCAATGGTTCAAGTTAATATTGTTTCTGAAATAAGGATAGTACCCAAAATTGAGAACTTCATTTTGTTTCATTTTTGAGTTATAGGTGGCAATTGGTGGAAGGGCTTTCTCAACCAAGTGGTCTGATGGGGAACTGGAAGATGTACTTTTTCCCTTCCTCCACATGCACTCTTTATATCCAAATTCAATCTCACGTCTTTTAACGGTCTCCAACAGATGGCCCTCTCTTTGAAGTGAGCAAGAGCAGCTCAGTTATCATCAACTCCCCATCTGATGCCAGCTCCTTTTCCCATTCCCCCCGTGTTAAACAGGAATCCTGCGTTTGGCCTGACAGGATTAACAAGTGGCTAATACCGGGCCGTAAAAAAAGACATCGGAGAAACAATACGAGCAAAATCGCAGCCACTGAGAGGCAGAAAAAAACTCGGAGATCGCCAGACACGGCTTTGCAGCTCAGGCAAGCAGAACTGCAGAATGGTTCCACACTGACTGTGTCCCAATTACAAACTGTTTTTCAGACGGTGGGATTTCTGTATCAGACCCCATTAAGAGGGGGCACTCCCTTTCTGTGCTGGGGATGACATCTTCAAGAAGGGAAAGGGATTTGCAGTATGTTTACCGGAATTCAGCTGCACACATCGAGCTCGTTTCATGCTCATGTTATCACGTGGTTACAGTGAATAATTCATTCATTAAAAAAAATCAAACCAGCACGGAGATAAAAACTAAATCGTACACTTGGTTCACTCAGGGCAAGCAATTACACTTATCGACATTGAAATATACACCTTACACACTGGAACATTTTGCTACACTGAGAAATGATGAAATAAAGTAAAATGTACAGAGATATTGAACCTTGTGGTTTCCTTTCACTGCACAGGGACGTGTCCCGCCTAGACCTTGGAGCTGCTGCGATGGATGTTGGGTTGGGTGTCTCTGGCAGAAAGGAGGACTCTCATGTGGGATCATCTCACAGCATCTTGGTGGCATGCTTGTTGGCTTCATCGATGCGGGCTTTGTTCATGTCGCCCTGGAAGAGAAAGAGAACAAAGCTTAGATGGGGATAGGAACAGAGCTGGCTGCGGTTTGGGAGAATTTGTATGGCTGCACACACAATTGCTATTGAGAGTGTGCGTGTGTGTATGCAGGTGCATATGTATATGTGTGTGTGTGTGTGGGTTTGTGTGTGTGTGGGTTTGTGTGTGTGTGGGTTTGTGTGTGTGTGTATGCAGGTGCATGCGTATGTGTGGGTTTGTGTGTGTGTGTATGCAGGTGCATGCGTATATATGTGGGTGTGTGGGTTTGTGTGTGTGTGTTTGTGTGTGTGTGGGTTTGTATGTGTGGGCATGTGCATGTGTATATATGTGTGTGGGGGTTTGTATGTGTGGGCATGTTCATGTGTATATGTATGTGTGGATTTGTGTGTGTATGCAAGTGCATGTGTATATGTGGGCATGTGCATTTGTATATGTGTGTGTGTGGGTTTGTATGTGTGGGCATGTGTTTGTATGTGCGCATATGGGTGTATGTGTGTAAATATGTGTGCGTGTATGTAGGTTTATGCGTGAGTATATGTAAATGTATATGTGTGTGTATGTACAAGCATGTGTATGTGTCTGTGTGCATGTGGGTATGTGTGAAATTGTGTGTGTATGTATGTGTGTGTCTGTGCATGGGCATGTGCGTGTATATGTGTTTGTGTGTGTGTGTATGTATGTGTGTGCATATGTGTGCGTGCAAATGCATGGTGCAAATGTATTATGTGTGAGGATACCTGTGAGTGCTATTAGTACGATGGCATGCACGTGCATATTCATTGCGTGTACGTGTATATGGGTGCATATGTGCTTTGACTCATCATGTATCTTATTCATCGCCACCAGGCTGTGTCGCCCATTTCGTACTGCAGCTGGGACTTGCAACGATGCAGTTGAATTCTCACCTTGACTACAATCCTGTCGATCTGGGCGTTCTGAGAGCCAATCTCGTTACTCATATCGAGCGCCATGTGCCGCAGGTTGCCGATGATGCTTCCCACCTGATCCAGGTTTTCTTCCATCTCGTTTTCCCGAGCGTCATCTGTGACTCTAAAACCAGACCAAGAAATATGTTCAAACCAGCAGCTGCCTGCATAGAGTCATACAGTGTGTAAACAGGCCCTTCAGCCCACCTTGCCCACACCGGCCAACATGTCCCATCTATACTAGTCCCACCTGCCTGTGTTTGGCCTATATCTCTTTAAACCTGTCCTATCCATGTACCTGTCTAAGTGTCTCTTAAAGGCTGCGATAGTCCCTGCCTCAACTACCTCCATCGCCAAACACACACAGAGTTTTAATATAATAGATGTTATATTGTGAATTCTTGTGTGAATGTTATTTGGACACTAAGGATATTTAAAAATGTTAATCTTTTCTTAAGAAATGGATAGATGTTTAGATCTAGTAATTGAATTTTGTAATTAGCTACAATTGGGTAACTAACTAATTATATGCTTTAATTTCAAGTCATCCAAGTAAGATTGTTTCATATTTGTTTCAGAATGCTTCAATCTGAAATTTCATTGAGTTATCTTAATTTTTAAGAAAGTTATGGGTTTTTGACTGTCCTCCATCACAGCTTTTGTGTTAAGTCAATGGAAAAGCAATAGAGAACAAGATGCTAATTTCCGTGTATGAAAATGGCCATTACTTTTTTAATACTGAAGATATGAAAGTGAATTAGGTGTCAAATTAAACTTATTTTTATGCTTTATCTGGTGGGATAAATTGCAGACTTGATTTTTAAAACCTCAACATTTTGTAACATTGCTGTGTTAAACACCACAACCTCCAAATAAGCTCTGAACTACTTGAATTTGTCTTTTTGTACTATTATTGTTTGTTTGTTTTTATGTGTATGCATACATGTATATATATATATACATATGTGTGTGTGCGTGTGTGCATATATATGCGTGCGTGTGTACATATTTGTGTGTGTGCATGTATACATATATATACATATATATATACATGCACACACACAAATATGTACACGCACACATATATGTATCTGTGCAGGGGGTTACACAAGGGTCTGAAGAAGGGTCTCGACCCGAAACGTCGCCTATCTCCTTCGCTCCTTAGATGCTGCTGCACCCGCTGAGTTTCTCCAGCTTTTTGTGTAACCCTCGATTCTCCAGCATCTGCAGTTCCTTCTTTAACACTATGTATCTGTGCATATATGTACATGTGTATATGCATATGCATGTATATATGTGCATGTCAGAAGGTCATTTGGCTCATCAAGTCTACTCTGCCATTCAATCATGGCTGATGTATCTCTCCCTCCTACCCCATTCTCCTGCTTTGTCCCCAATGCATATATATATGTGTGTGTGTGTGTGTGTGTGTGTGTGTATGTGAGAGTGTGTGTGTATATATATATATATATATATATATATACATATATATTTCCGTGTATGAAAATGGCCATTACTTTTTTAATACATATATATATATATACGCACACACTGAACTTCTTTTCTTATTTAATATATTGTTTACAGAGTATTTTGTTTACGTATTCTGTTGTGCTGCTGCTGGTAAGAATTCCATTGTTCTATCTGGGGCATATGGCTATAAACCACTCTTGACTTGGGAAGTAAGAAAGTCCGAACTTTCCGAGGGAAAAAAAAAGTATTTTACCTCCGGATATATCCTCCGCTCATGGCCATCTGCTCGCGGTCATCCATCACGCGAGCCGGCTGGCTGGCCACCACGCCGTCCTGGTTGTTCCCCCACACCTTCTTGTAGGCTCCTCCGGCCTCAAAGTTCTTTAACCTTGGAAGGAGAACATGGACAAAGAGTTTGGTTGCTTCAAATCTCCCCGTGGTGTGCGAAGGCCAGCCCCATGCTGGTTCCAGGCAGTGCCCAGAGGACACATAGGTATCACTGATGATACAACGTCACCACTAGTCCGTCGGATGTGCTGTTTTATATTAAGGTGGGTTTTCCTTGAGAGTTTGGTTGATGTCTATCCCAAAGATCTCAATGCAAGAAGATGAAACTAGGCAACCGATGGCTTCAAACTATAACATACCCAGAGCATGCAGACATGCTAGCAAACCCAGTCTCATAGATGTCTACTGCAAGCAACGTGCACCCAAAGTGTTTCACCAAATATGCACACCCATAAAAAGGTATTTGTAAGAACACTCTTTTATATAACTGTGCTGGGTGAGTACCTGTTTTTTCTTTCCCCATTCAATTTTCCCTTCTTCGCTCCTTAAGATGTACTCTCTGCGTTGGCATTTCGGAAAATTAAGGCAGCCCTGATTTGGCGGCACATTAGCGATGATGCCATTCCAAAAGCAGAGTGGGTTTCGATTGAGTAAATGCACAGTCAATCCAGCCTGCCGCCGAGTTGCTTTAAATGGCTGGGATTGAACTGAAGCACAACATTACCATGCAATATTTTCCCATTCCCTGTAGTACTGGAGAAATACTCTGTCTGGATTGGAAGCTATTATTGACAACTATTGTTCAGTTTCATTTCTCTCTTCCGCTCTGAATAGGACCATTAACCAAGTCAATTGGCATTGGTTTTTTTTGTCAACTCTTCTCCAAATAATTGCTGTCATCTTTTAATAGATACTCATTGAGAGAAATTAAAGTTTTTATGCTCTATGTTTAAAATCGGCTGGGTGATGAACAATTGTGGACCACTATTTTACTTATTTTGCCCTGTTATTTAATTATGCTATTGTATCAACATTGACTTAGATACTAAAGGGGCTGTCTGTCCCACTTGGGCGACCTAATTGGCTAGTTTAGAAGAGTTTGAAAAAATGACATGTTGAAGGCCTCCTTCAACTATGTTGAAGACTAACTTCCAGAAAATTGGACACCGAATAGTGGAGAGTGAAGACGACCTCCTTCGACCTCCCTTCGACTACGATGAAGACTATCTACGACTACCTTTGACTACCCTCGATTACCTACGACTAACGTGCCGACCTACTACGACTAAACCTACGAGTAAAAAAAGTATTGATTTTTTTTCCATGGCGACCTTTTTATACTCGCGGGCATTTTTTAACATATTGAAAAAACCGCCGCAACTTAGCTGAGGCCTCGAGTACGCGGAGACCACTCTCGAGCATGATGGAGAGTTACGAAGACCTCCTACTACCTCGTGTCGACCATGCTGCGAGTATGTTGAGGGCAAACTCGCCAGAACTCGAGGATTAGGTCGCCCAAGTGGGACAGGCCCTTAAAGTTTCTCTTACATTGCACTCAAAAAACTAATTCAATGGGACTACCCAGTCACCTTTTCCTTTTCCATCGCCCCATAGATGCTGCCTCACCCGCTGAGTTTCTCCAGCATTTACCTTCAATGGGACTACAGTTCTTTCCGACAGTTTGGGGACAAGAAATAACTTTATGGATGCAACACTTCTTTCTCAATTTAATTTTGCTATGTCAAATGTCACAATGATCTAGCTACGGAAAGAAGTTCCATTCAATGGAGTGTATGTCTGAACTTCCTGCAAAGCTGACTCCAAATTGCAGGTGAAAACAGGTCAGGATCAGCTAAAGAGGCCGAATGCTGGATGAGTTTGGAAAACATTTCATTCAATGCTCGTGTAGGTTCTCTGTAACTTTTAGGAAAATGGAAACAGCTGCATTAAGTTAAGGGTCTCGACCAGAAACGTCACCCATTCCTTCTCTCCAGAGATGCTGCCAGTCCCGCTGGGCTACCTTGGTTTTTTGTGTCCATCTTCAGTCTAAACCAGCATCTGCAGTTCCTTCCTATACATTATTTATATACTTATTTCAATTCCTTTAAATGAGGTGAAGAGTCATGGATTCATGTAGCACAGAAACAGGCCATGTGGCCCACCATGTCTCTGCCAACTATCAAGTACTTATTTATATTAATTCTCTTTACTAGCACTTGGTCCATTGCATCCTATGCCTTAAGGGCCTGTCCCAATTACGCAACTTTTACAGGCGACTGCCGGCACCCGTGATAGGTCGCCGAAATTTTCAACATGTTGAAAACTCAGCAATGACCAGAAAGATGCTACCACTCTTTGGAGACCTCTCACGACCATAGGAGACCTCTCACGACCGTACAGACTGTATGGTCGTGAAGGTCTCCTACGGTCGTGAGAGGTCTCCAAAGAGTCGTAGCGTCTTTCTGGTCGCCGCTGAAAAGGTCGCGTTAAGTGGGACAGGCCCTTTAGAGTTTCAGTGCTCATCTAGATACTTATTAAATGACGTCATCACCCACTCACGCAGGGCATTTCAGATTCCAACAACCAACCGGGTGGAAATTGTCTTCCTCGGATCCCCTCAAAAAAAGTTTTTATCCCTTACCCCGAAACGATGCCCTTTTGTTTTGGATGCGTTTGCGATGGGGATTAGTTTCCTATTAACTACCCTATCAATGCCCCTCATAGTTACGTATTTCTCCATCAGGTCCCTCATGTAAAAATCTCCAAAGATGAGACAGAAAGGGTCGGCTTGAGAAATGACCATCACAACCCAGTTCAGCCGTGGTCTGCAATATACGTCCAGCTCTATATAGACAGATGAGCATTTCTATATCCTAACGCTCAGGAGGCATCTCCTAATGACTAGTGGGGTGAAACAATTATGGTGTAAGGTACAATGAGGAATGCTGGTACTATCTTTCACCATGGGAACAAATGGACCCAAAACTGGAAAAATATTTTTTTTCTCTTCGTGCAGGCTGGAAGATGAATTTATGGCCAAGTGCTTGTCATGAAAACAGGCCCTTTGGCCCAACTTGCCCACACCGGCCAACATATCCCAGCTACACTAGTCCCACCTGCCTGCGTTTGGCCTATACCCCTCCAAAGCTGCCCTTTTCTGTTAAGATAATGGACAGAGAAATAATGTAGAAATGGTTCAGCACTGTAATAGTGGGTCTGTGTGGGTAGTTGGTGTCTGGGTGTTCAACTAACTTCATGTTCCACCCCATTCAGAATCCAGAACCAGGGGTCACAGTTTAAGAATAAGGGGTAGGCCATTTAGGACTGAGATGAGGAGATTTTTTTTTCACCCAGTTGTGAATCTGTGGAGTTATCTGCCACAGAAGGCAGTGGAGGCCAATTCACTGGATGTTTTCAAGAGAGAATTAAATTCAGCTTTTGGGGGCTGATGGAATCAAGGGATGTGGGGAAAAACAGGAACGCGGAACTAATTTAGGATGATCAGCCTAATGGATGGTGATGGTGGCTCGAAGGGCCAAATGGCCTACTCCTGCACTTATTTTCTATGGTTCTATTGATGGTGGTATTCTAACTCTAGTGCAATTCCCTTCCATGGGACAATTCTATTCTACACATCGCCATGGACATGCAACTTGGGTCAGTAGGTGATAGACTATGTTGTTCCCAATCTGGTTTGGACAGTAATCATATGGTTATACTACCAGCAGAGTAGATCAAGATCAAGTAGACCTGTCTATGGTTGGGGTGGAGATTCCGAATGCTTAGTTGAATACTGCAAGGAATTCCGAACTGAAGTGCTCTAAAATCCCACCAACCTGGGTGGATTGGAGAGAAATATCTTCGAGTTTCTTCTCCCCATCAAATTGATCACGGTTATTCAGTCTTCCCCAGTTTTGGTGGGATGAGCCATATATCCCCAACATATCATAATTAAGCAGGGCAGACTGGTTGGACTGTAAGGCTGATTCTTTGTCCTAACTGTTACAGAGAAACATAGAAAATAGGTGCAGGAGGAGGCTATTCGGCCCTTCGAGCCAGCAACACCATTCATTGTGATCATGGCTGATCGTCCCCAATCAATAACCCGTGCCTGCCTTCTCCCCATATCCCTTGACTCCACTAGCCCCTGGAGCTCTATCTGACTCTCTCTTAAATCCATCCAGTGACTTGGCCTCCACTGCCCTCTGTGGCAGGGAATTCCACAAATTCACAACTCTCTGGGTGAAAACGTCTTTTTCTCACCTCAGTCTTAAATGGCCTCCCCTTTATTCTAAGACTCTGGCCCCTGGTTCTGGACTCGCCCAACATTGGGAACATTTTTCCTGCATCTAGCTTGTCCAGCCCTTTTATAATTTTATATGTTTCTATAAGATCCCCCCTCATCCTTGTAAATCCAGTGAATACAAGCCTAGTCTCTTCAATCTTTCCTCATCTGACAGTCCCGCCATCCCAGGGATTAATCTCGCGAACCTACGCTGCACTGCCTCAATCACAAGGATGTGCTTCCTCAAATTAGGAGACCAAAACTGTACACAATACTCCAGATGTGGTCTCACCAGAGCCCTATACAACTGCAAAAGAACCTCTCTACTCCTATACTGAAATCCTCTTGTTATATAATTTTCTAATACACAGGAGGAACTTCTTGTCGCCCTGATGCTAGAAATCCCCTCTATCTATTATCCACTTTGTCTTGTGACATTGGAGTCGTTTTTAAGCAATGGGTGTGGGTATTCACTATATGCAGGGGCTTAGCACATTAATATTATCCCTTAGCACATAAATATTGCACACTGATTGGAGAACTCCAAATAGGACTTATTGGCTCATTGTTAACCGAGCACTGAGACGGAAAAGTCATATCTCCAGGAACTTCAGAAACTCATGAGGTTGTGAACTAAGACCAGAGCATATCTGATGCCCATCAATACATCTCGGAGACTGGCTAAATGGCGTGGCCATATCACAGATTCACAAATGGACATAGAGATGGAGATAGAAACACTGATGGAGCCGTGTGAATAGTGGACACACATCTGAGCAACTGAACGACCCTGTCAACGACTAGAGAGCGGTCCTGAGCTACCATCTACCTCATTGGTGGCCCTCAGATTATCTTTAATTGGACTGGACTTTATCCTGCATCAAATGTCATTCCCTTGATCCTGTCTCTGTACACTGTGGAAGGCTCGATTGTAAACATGTGTAGTCTTTTCGCTGACTGGAGAGCATGCAACAAAGGCTTTTCACTCTACCTCAGTACAGAAGGCAATAAACTAAACTGGATGGCGTGCGAATTGAAAGGGAACCTGTGGCTGTTGTCCCGTTGACTCCTAGTGGCAAGAGGTCGTGCATTCGGGAGGTGCTGGCGGAGTAGTGTAGGGGAGCTCCAAAAGCACTGCAAACCCGTGCCCGTGTGAGGACTGATTGGCCTGCAGCCACTAGGAAGGCGGTCAGCAGTTTTGAGGACAATCGCCAAAGCCAGAGACATGAGAATGGCTGCAAGCCCTAAATCCTCCCCACAACAGTCTTCATGTGCCTCCACTCTTCCCGCGTGCATGACTCACACATCAGACCCGTGAGCCAGACTCGATTCCACAAGACATGAGGCTGCACAACCACGCTATGGTCGTCTACCACAGAGCACCAGCAGGTTAGGCTAGGGGCAATGATTAAGTGGGCTGCTTTGCTCTGTAAGGCGTTCAACTCCTTGAATCTTATTGGAGCTGTTATTCAAGGCGAGAGTACTCCATCGGACTCCTGATCACCTTGTAAATGTTTCGTTTAGTTTAGAGATACGGCGCGGAAACAGGCCCTTCGGCCCACTAGGTGCATGCACATTAACACTATCCAACATGCTAAGATGGTGTTTTATACTAGGGACAATTTTTTTACACATACGCCAAGCCAATTAACGTACATTCCTGTATGTCTTTGGAGTGTGGGAGGAAACCGAAGATCTCGGAGAAAACCCACACGGTTACGGCGAGAACGTGCAAACTCCGTACAGACAGCACCGGGAGTGGGGATCGAACCCGGGTCTCTGGTGTTGCAGGCGCTGTAAGGCAGCAACTCTACCGCTGCGCCACCGTGCTGCCCACCTTGCAAATGGTAGAAAAGCTTTGAAGTGCTAGGGCTTCGTCTGAAGAAGGGTCTCGACCCGAAACGTCGCCTATCTCCTTCGCTCCTTAGATGCTGCTGCACCCGCTGAGTTTCTCCAGCTTTTTGTGTAACCCCCCCTTTCAAACAGCATTGGGTACCCAGCTTCTAAGCTGCCCGTGTAGCCTTAGTGCCTATGTAGCTGGTCCTGTTGTTGACTTCCTGGTCAATGAGGACGATAAATTGTCTGTAAACTGTTGTGGAGAGAATAGAATCTGATAAGGAAAATGTACCATTTTACTGTTGTGTGGTGCCTTTTTTAAATTGCTGTTTTTTAATCTTTTTTTCCTCCCACAAATATGTAAATATGTAAATATGTGATTCTGTTCCATTCTGGGTTTTTTTTTGCACAATCCACAAGCATTGCCACATTTCATTTCACTGCACATCTTGTATGTGTACGTGACGAATAAACTTGACTTGAGGGTGATTATTGTCCTGGTCTTGCTGCACTTGGACGAGGAGCGTTACATTCATTGAGGACTGGGAACTGGAATTGAACAATCAGCAAATATTTCTGACTTACGATGCACACAAAATCATTGATGAAGAGTAATTGATGATGACTGAGCCTAAATCATGCGGCTGGGATCAACAAACGCAACCATCTTCCTTTGTGAAATGTATCACTCGAATCATTGCAGCATTTCTGCAGTATGGTGTATAATTTTGGTCGCCTAATTATAGGAAGGATGTCAACAAAATGGAGAGAGTACAGAGGAGATTTACTAGAATGTTGTCTGGGTTCCAGCAACTAAGTTACAGAGAAAGGTTGAACAAGTTAGGTCTTTATTCTTTGGTGCGCAGAAGGTTAAGGGGGGACTTGATTGAGGTCTTTAAAATGATGAAAGGGATAGATAGAGTTGATGTGGATAAGCTTTTCCCATTGAGGGTAGGGAAGATTCAAACAAGAGGGCATGACATGAGAATTAAGGGACAGAAGTTTAGGGGTAACATGAGGGGGAACTTCTTTACTCAGAGAGTGGTGGCTGTGTGGAATGAGCTTCCAGCACAAGTGGTGGAGGCAGGATCGATTTTAACATTTAAAAGTAAAGTGGATATGTATATGGACGGGGAGGGAATGGAGGGGTATGGTCTGAGTGCAGGTAGATGGGACTAGGGGAAAATAAATGGTCGGCACGGACTGGAAGGGCCGAGAAGGCCTGTTTCCGTGCTGTAATTGTTATATGGTTATTTTCCCATTGACTCCCACGGACCTCAGTTATACCGGGACTATTCGGCGTTACACGTTCAAATGCTGCCTTGGGGAAGTCACTCCCATCTCACGTCCAAAAGTCAGCTCTTTGGTTGATATTTAGACTCAGGCTATGATGCGGTTTAGTTTAGTTTGGAGATACAGCGCGGAAACACCAAGTCTGCGCCGACCAGCCATCCCGTTCACTATCTCCATGCGCATGAGGGACAATTTACAATTTTATCGAAGCCAATTGACGTACAAATCTGCACGTCTTTGGAATGTGGGAGGAACGCGTAGATCCTGGAGAAAGCCCCACGCGGTCAAGGGGAGAATGTACAAACTCCGTAAGGACATCACCCGTGGTCAGGATTGAACCCGGGTCTCTGGCGCTATGAGGCAGCAACTCTACCGCTGCGCCACCGTGCCGCGGAGTCTGGAGCTGACAGATTCTGGTGTTACCCAAACCTGCCATGGATGACCAGGTCATTGTAACACAAATGCTGTCAAGGTCATCTCCCCCCTTACTGATGATTACTGCTTGGACAGTAATTAGCCAGGATGGATTTGTCCTGCTCTTTGTGAACAAGACATATCAGGCCACTTTTCCAAATAGTTCTGTTGATGTTAGTCTTGTAACTGTGCTGGAACAGCCTGGCTCGAGATACATCCAGTTTAGTTTAGTTTGGTTTGGAGATACAGCGTGGAAACATGCACTTTGTCCCACCGAGTCTGCACCGACTAGCGATCCCCGAATGCTAACACTATCCTACACACTAGAGGGCAATTTACAATTTTTTACCGAAGCCAATTAAACCACAAACTTGTACGTCTTTGAAGTGTGGAAGGAAACTGGAGCACCCGGGGAAAACTCACACGGTCACGGGAAGAATGTGCACGAGGGCTGGGTGGAACCGAGGTCTCTGACGCCGTGAGGCAGCAAATCCACCGCTGTGCCACCGTGCGCCTGTGACTATTCTTGTGACATGAGTGGAGAACTTTGATCTGTCGGTAGTGAGATTGCTTGGTCATGGTATTGTAGGTATGTTACAAAACTTACCTTTAGCTGTGCTGCAGTTCTGCCGCTGGACGTGTGTGCGCGACTTTGGCGCCTTTAAGGGAGGGGGGGCGGGGTTAAAATGCGGTTTTCCCCTTGCCATCTGGAGCTTTCTGTTGTCGGAGTGCGATCTATTTCTGGAGATGCGTTCCGACTGCCGGTAAGTCCGTTTTTTAAAATAAAAAGCCCGACTACTTCATCACTGCAGTAAAATAAAAATTAGCCCCTAATGCCGTGAACGCTGACAACGGGGACGGATTTGACGTAGGGGACAGGTAAGTGCAAGCTGTTTATTTTTACATATAAACTTGCTTTTTTAGGGGACTTTAATCAATATTTCATGTTGCGAAACAGTGATTTAGTCCCCATACGAACCAGCAGAATTTTTCCTGCCGATATTGGGTTTAAATTCACCGCAACCGCAACGTTCCAATACATCGCGTTCCAGAAAATCCCACTCGCAAGCTGTTTAAAATGGCCATTCATTTACAGCCATTAAACACAAAATTCCTTCAATTTGGCCTATAAATTAATGACAATTAGATTTAAAAATCATGTTATATTGTGAATTATTGTGTGACTGTTAATTGGACACTTAGGCTTTACATTAAAAAAAAATCTTAAGAAATGGATAGATGTTTAGATCTAGTAATTGAATTTTGTATTTAGCTACAATTGGGTAACTAACTAATGATATGCTTTAATTTCAGGTCATCCAAGTAAGATTGTTTCATATTTGTTTCAGTATACTTCAATCTATAATAACTGAAAATTTATTTCAGTTCACTTAATTTTTAAGAAAGTTATGGGCTTTTGACTGTCCTCGATCACAACTTTTGTGTTAAGTCAATAGAAAAGCAATAGGAAGCAAGTTGCTAATTTCCGAGTATGAAAATGGCCCTAACTTTTTTAATACTGAAGATATGAAAGTGAATTAGGTGTCAAATTAAACATATTTTTATGCTTTATCTGATGGGATAAATTGCAGACTTGATTTTTAACATCTCAAAATTTTGTAACATTGCTAGGTATTGTGTTGTGTTTTTGGCTGTTACTCCTGCTCCTGGTCCTCTGTTGAACTTTCTGCGGTTCCTTGCCTCAGTTTGAGCTACACCAAGACATGGACTCAGCCTGCCGTGCCTTCCTCATCGAAGAGAATCACCCCGACATAGTCTCATTGACGTTAGAGCAACTTAGCTGCCTCATCTCCTACATGAGAACACTGGTCACATCTCAAAACCATCTCATTGTTTGCAAAGTGCTTTGGAATGGCCTGAAATTGTGAAAGGCAGTATCTTAGTGCAAGATTTGTTTTCTCATTGGAGCAGGTTGCCAGGCAACCCTTAGAAACTACGCTGATAACAATCCAGAAATGATCATTTAAATTAGGAGTAAATGCATTGACTTTATGCTCCCAGGCAAGAGACATGCTTGAGAGGAACGTTGTCCCAGATAAATCTACTGGCCTATTGTGCAGATGCTGTGAGTTCAACACTCTTTGAACATGACATCTTGCCGGCAGCCTGTCCTCATAAAACCGTCCCGTCTGTGCTCCAGTTTTCTCTTTCCCATCTCCTATCCATGGCTTGCCTTTCTAGTCATAGAGGCACACAGCATGGAAATAGGCCCTTCAGCCCAACTTGTCCATGCTAGCAAAGATCCCCCAACTTGTCCATGCATGCAAAGATTTGGTCCATATCCCTCTAAACCTTTCCTCCCCATGTACTAGTTCTAATGTTTCTTAAATATTGTTATGGTATCTGCCTCAACTACCTACTCTGGCTGCTCGTTCTCAAGTCAAGTCAAGTCAAGTTTATTTGTCACATACACATTCGAGATGCGCAGTGAAATGAAATGCAGTTCCATATGCCCACCACCTTCTGTGTGAAAATGTTGCCCCTCAGCTTCCTATCATTAAACCTTCTCTCTCTCACCTTAAATCTATAACATCTGGTTCTTAATTCCCTTCCTCTGGGCAAATGACTCCATGCATCTTCCCTATCCATTTCCCTCATGATCTAATACACCTCCACAAGATACGCCCCTCAGCCTCCTGCGCTCCAAGGAATAAAATCCTAGCCTGCTTAACCTCTCCCTCACCTTTGATACATCTCTCTCTTCCGCTGAGGTACTCTTTGACCAAACTTTGAATCATCAGCAATTATGGGACGAGAAACATGGTGAACCTTTCAGGACCGAGACTCTTTGTCAGACCTGAAACGTCGACTATGCTTCTCTCTTCACAGATGCTGCCCCAACGTGATGAATCTTTCCAGCATTCCCTGTCTTTATTTCAGATTTGCGGAAATCTGCATTTCGGTTATTTTAGATTTAGAATCACCAGTCCTAATAGTCTTTATATGAGGCTCAGTTGATGTCATGTTTAGTCTTACTGAGCCCCTGTGACACGACTTGGCATCTTTTAAGGGTGCTAAACGCATGGTTGTTTTTTGGTCTGTTCCCTTTCATGTCCGGACCGACAGCCTGGGCATTTCCAACTCCTCTGCCTCTCATTCATTTGGGTGGAAAACCGGGAATTAATTTCTAAGGGAATGAAAAAACGGGCATATTTGCCGACTGCTTCTCAAAGTGCTTCTTGTTTATGAGTCAGTCAGCGGCTAGATGGAACGGTGTTATGTTTCGGCAAGCAGCATGCAGGCAGGCAGGCGGCCTCTGGGACCGGCAGTCAACACCTACTTATTGCAGGGGCAGGAACAAAGACCACAGCATTTGCCCAGATCCGACAGATTTTTTTCTGCTTCTTTCATGTCCTTATTGATCTGATCCATGCCCTCTTCAATCCTCTCCAATTGCTCTGAATGAGGAAGATAGTTAGTTGCACAGACAATGACAACAAGCAAGCAAGGGATCGGTGAACCCCCAAACTGACTGGGATCGAGCTGACTCTTGCAAAATGGATACAGGTGCTCAAGGGGAAGATTGGAGCCATTGGACATAAGGTCATAAGGAATAGGAGTATGAATTAGGCCATTCGACCCATCAAGTCTACTCCGCCATTCAATCATGACTGATCTATCTCTCCCTCCTAACCCCATTCTTCCTGTCTTCTCCCCATAACCCCTTACACCTGTACAAATCAAGAATCTATCTATCTCTGCCTTAAAAATATCCACTGACTTGGCCTCCACAGCCTTCTGTGGCAAAGAATTCCGCAGATTCACCACCATCAGACTAAAGAAATTTCTCCTCATCTCCTTCCTAAACGAACGTCCTTTAATTCTGAGGCTATGACCTCTAGTCCTGGACTCTCCCACTAGTGGAAACATATATTTCCAATGAGCACCAGTGCCATGCTTTAGCCCAACTCCAGTCAGTATGAGGTTCTCTCGTCCCTCTGAAGAAACAGACTTGAGTGAACAAAAAATAAGAGAGAAATAGACAGACAAAATAAAACAGCAAGACATAGACGCAGGAATTTCTTACATAACTTTGACTTAACAGAACAAAAACAGGCCCATAAAGTCCCTTTCCACTCCAGTAGCTCAGGGATGATTAGTAAGCTGCTATCATATTATTGCAACTTCTCAATGGGGATGTTTGGTTTCGACAGAGAATGATGTTAGTTCTGGAGTTTCGCTATGAAGTAGGATTGGCTTCAGAGAACAGATCCTTTGCTTAGACCCATAAAATATTCTTTAACTCCAAGTTGAGATAATAAAAATGTTGACTTTTTTTCCATTATTAAACCAGCCCATCTTATGATGGTGACTTAGGAATAGTGTTATACATTTAGTAAGGCTTGGCTAAACTCCATTTGGTGAGAGACTCGCTCCATTATTCTCTCCAGTTTAAACATGAATTTCAAAGCAAGAGGATAGTGTCCGTCAGTTAACCCCTGTGTGCCTCACTTGCAGAGGTTCACTTGCACCTCCTCCAACCTCATCTACTGTATCCGCTGTTCTAGGTGTCAACTCCAGTTCATCGGCAAGACCAAGTGCAGGCTCGGCGATCGTTTCACTGAACACCTCCGCTCAGTCCTCCTTAACCTACCCGATCTCCCGGTTGCTCAGCACTTTAATTCCCCTGCTCCCATTCCCAATCTGACCTTTCTATCCTGGGCCTCCTCCACTGTCATAGTGAGGCCCAGCGCAGATTGGAGGAACAGCACCAACTTGGGCAACTTACACCCCAGCGGTATGAACATTGACTTCTTTAACTTCAAGTAGCCCTTGCTTTCCCTCTCTCTCCATCCCCTCCCCATCCCCAGTTCTCCCACCAGCCTTATTGTCTCCGACTACATTCTATCTCTGTCCCACACACTCCCCTGACATCAGTCTGAAGAAGGGTCTCGACCTGAAACGTCGCCCATTATCTTCTCTCCAGAGATGCTGCATGTCCCGCTGAGTTACTCCAGCATTTTGTGTCTATCTTCGATGTAAACCAGCATCTGCAGTTCTTTCCTACACACTCTGTGTGAATCATATCTGCTTGCCATGTCTCAATGATTTTTAGACCTGTCTCATAGTGTCTTCGTCCAGCCCACCCTAACAATCAGATAAAGCACATTCCTAACATGGGATTTCAACATATTAATAAGTACCTCAAATTTAGATGCACATGTGTGTGGAAACTAAAATTAGCAGATGTAAAGTTTTGTTTTTAGAGGGATACAGCATGGAAACAGGCTTTTCGGCCCATCGGGTCCATGCCGCCGACTGATCTCCCTTTCACACTTGTTCCATGTTATCCCACATTCTCAGCCACTCCCGACATGCTTGGGGCAATTAACCTGACAAGCAGCACATCTTTGGGATGTGGGAGGAATCCAGAGGAAACTCACACAGTCAACATGTAAGCTTCACAGAGACAGCAGCTGAGGATAGGATCGAAGTTGGGTGTCTAACGTGAGCTGTGAGGCAGCAGCTCTACATGCTACGCCACTCTGCCACCCAGGTTGAAAGAAATTTGGGAGATATCCCTTCACCTGTAGGGGCTAGAATGTGGATTTTGTTACAAGGTATTTTATTAAATTCACATGTTCAATCAATAATGTTTTATTATTAATGTTTAATGTTTAATGTGTCATTCCCAACTGTCACTGTATGTCGTTGTCACTTGCGGGCGGAGCACCAAGGCAAATTCCTTGTATGTGAATACTTGGCCAATAAACCTATTCATTCACTGGAGTTTAGAAGGATGAGGGGGAATCTTATAGAAACATATAAAATTATAAAAGGACTGGACAAGCTAGATGCAGGAAAAATGTTCCCAATGTTGGGTGAGTCCAGAACCAGGGGCCACAGTCTTAGAATAAAGGGGAGGTCATTTAAGACTGAGGTGCGAAAAAACTTTTTCACCCAGAGAGTTGTGAATTTATGGAATTCCCTGCCACAGAGGGCAGTGGAGGCCAAATCACTGGATGGATTTAAGAGAGAGTTGGATAGAGCTCTAGGGGCTAGTGGAGTCAAGGGATATAGGGAGAAGGCAGGCACGGGTTATTGATAGAGGACGATCAGCCATGATCACAATGAATGGCAGTGCTGGCACGAAGGGCCGAATGGCCTCCTGCACCTATTTTCTATGTTTCTATTCATTCATTCAGAGGGGCGTTGAGATAAATAGCATGGAAGAATTTAACGGGAAGCTTGGAAAACACATGGCAAAGGAATATAAAGTTAAATGAAAAGGGATGAGAGGAGTCTTGTGCAGAGCTTAAACTAACGGCATGAACCAGCTGAACTAACTGGCTGGTTCCAGCAGTTTTAAGTATAGCATAGCTTTGTTGACCTCCCAGCGGAGCGAGATATGGGTCGGGGAAAGTTGCCGACTGGCCCGCTGCGGACTGCAGGAGTACGCGCTGAGGGACGCACTGAAGCTCGATGCAGCCAACGCTAAGGCTCGGTGGGGGAGGGCCACAGTCTAGGGTCCTTCCGCTGCTGGACATGGGGGGCACAGTATGGTGGAGACGCCCCTCAAAATATGGGAAGGGATTCCATGCCAGTGGGCCACATGAGTGGCAAGGGTGGGGGATAAATCTGTGTAATTTGTGTAAACGGTATTGAATGTATGTACGGCCTCTGAGAATGTTGGATGGAGTCTTGTAAGGATCATGTATAGGATATATTTATTTCTCGAAGAAAATATATTATGAAATAAAAAATAATAGATACGACACTGACAATGCATGGAGTGTACTGATGATCAGATACTCAAGTGTGTTTAGATGGGTCAAATGGGAAGCAGGTACACACATGGAGATCAGCTGCAGTGAATTTAAGAGTAAAGTTGTAATTGTAGACTATTAATTGAATAATTCCCCTGGAGTTCCTGTTTGTCTGATGGGATTGATCAATGGTCTATGAAACAAACCCTTTCATGTACAGCTGTTACATTGTTAAGAAGAACATTCAGAAACCGTGTCCTGTTAATATGTTATTCAGAGGGTTTAAACCTTAAAGTTCATAAGCGATAAGAGTAGAATTAGGCCATTCGACCCATCAAAGTCTACTCTGCCATTCAATCATGGCTGGTCTATCTCTCCCTCCTAACCCCATTCTCCTGCCTTCTCCCCATAAACCCGACACCCGTACTAATCAAAAATCTATCTATCTCTGGCTTACAAAATATCCATTGACAGCCTCCACAGCCTTGTGTGGAGCCTAAGTAAGATGAGTGTGGAGGGACAGGTTGATACTCAAGGTTACTTGTGGTGTGTTGGCTGTATGTCTACACCAACAGGGTTACTAATCAGAGCGTTCTAACTAGATGCTTAAATCCAGCTGGACTGGAGCGAGACTGGTGTATTTCACCCACTGGCATTTTCCGCAGGATCTTTAGTCCTGTATTGTGATTTTAAAGAAGGTTCCTCCTGGCAGTCTTCCAGCTAAAGGCAATGGGCCACGCGGGCTGCCTTTGCCGACAGTACTGGCAGTGTGTGATGAGCTGGGGTGGCAGAGAACCCAAAGTATCTTCAGCATCAACAAACTTGGAAAGAGGGAGGTGGAGTTGGGAGCGGGAATGGAGTGGTGAATGAAAGGGCATACAGGAACGTAAATAATATGAGCATCCATGTCATACTGCTTCCCTGCTGCTTCAGATCAAGGGACTTCCCAGTTTCTTCCCAGCCGTTATTAGGCGACTGAACCATCCTCTCGCCAGCTAGAGAGCGGTCCTGACCTCCCATCTACCTCATTGGAGACCTTCGAACTATCTTCAAGTGGACTTTTCAGGGCTATATCTTGCACTAAACATTATACCCCTTTATCCTGTATCTGCGCTCTGTGAATGGATTATTGTAATAATGTATAGTGGAAACATAGAAACGTAGAAAATAGGTGCAGGAGGAGGCCATTCGGCCCTTTGTGCCAGCACTGCCATTCATTGTGATCATGGCTATCAATAACCCATCCCCATATCCCTTGACTCCACTAGCCACTGGAGCTCTATCCAACTCTCTCTTAAATCCATCCAGTGATTTGGCCTCCACTGCCCCCTGTGGCAGGGAATTCCATAAATTCACAACTCCGTTAAATTCTTCCATGCTATTTATCTCAGCGTCCCTCTGAATGAATGAATAGAAACATAGAAAATAGGTGTAGGAGGCCATTCGGCCCTTCGCGCCAGCACCGCCATTCATTGTGATCCTGGCTGATCGTCCCCTATCAATAACCCGTGCCTGCCTTCTCCCCATATCCCTTGACTCCACTAGCCCCTAGAGCTCTATCCAACTCTCTCTTAAATCCATCCAGTGATTTGGCCTCCACTGCCCTCTGTGGCAGGGAATTCCATAAATCCACAACTTTTTTTCTCACCTCAGTCTTAAATGACCTCCCCTTTATTCTAAGACTGTGGCCCCTGATTCTGGACTCACCCAACATTGGGAACATTTTTCCTGCATCTAGCTTGTCCAGTCCTTTTATAATTTTATATGTTTCGAGAAACATCGGGAAACGCGGTAAGCTCGTGAAGATGTTGAAAAATGTCCACGAGAGCCCCGAGTACCGACGAGAGGCTATTACCGTGATTCTCCGAGTTCGAATCAGGGGAAACTGGGGAGAACTCTTGAATTAGCTCGTCACAGTGGGACGGCCCCTTTACAACCAAGTCCCAAGAACAGCTGTAAGATCAACTGTCCAACATTTCATAGACTTGGTCTTTCCTTCGGTGCCTTTACCTCTCTGCCTTATACATTTGTGAACCTCTCTGTTGCTCCTGAAAAAGACAGAAGATTTTTACCGAAACAAATGACTTAATTTGTCTCAGGTAGACAAAAGTGCTGGAGAAACTCAGCGGGTGCGGCAGCATCTCTGGAGCGAGGTAAATAGGCAACGTTTCAGCCCGAAACGCTGCCTATTTCCTTTGCTCCATAGATGCTGCCGCACCCGCTGAGCTTCTCTAGCAGTTTTGTCTACCTCCGATTTTCCAGCATCTGCAGTTCCTTCTTAAACACTTAATTTGCCTCTTCTCCTTTTGAACATGGCCTCCCCTGAACTCATCTGTCTGCCCTATTCATTAGTGTTTACTACTCCTGTATGAAGACGACATCTGCAAAGTTAGCAGTGTTGCCTGAAGGTAGCTTCACCAAGAATTCTTCATAATCACATCAATAACCCTTCACCTGGACTGAAAAATTCCACATACCATCCCCTACCCGGGCACTTTGCCTTGCAACCGCAGGAAATGCTACACTTGTCCCTTTACCTCCCCCCCTCGACTCCATTTGGGGACCCAAGCAGTCGTTCCAGGTGCGGCAGAGGTTCACCTGCACCTTCTCCAACCTCATCTATTGCGTCCACTGCTCAAGATGTCAGCTGCTCTACATCAGTGAGACCAAGTGTAGGCCTTTTTATCTACCTCTGAAAAATCAATTGTCCATTTCCTCAACAGATGCTGCCAGTTTCGCTTATACCTGGTGTAGTCGTCTAACACTGACCTGGCTGTCCCACAGGAACTTGGCAATACGGTTTTAGTTCTGTTTTAACCGTGGAGACTGGGGAACTTGAGACAATTGATAGAGATGTATTGATGACAATCCATATTACGGTCAAGGAGGTGATGGCCATCTTTTGAAGTCAGATAAATCTGCCAGGCCCGATGAGGTTATTCCATGGACCTCAAGCCCTTGTACGGCCTCCTTTCTCTTTCCCTCATCTCCTGTGCCTTGTCCAAGTTCCCATTGTGTGTGTGTGTGTGTGTATGTCTCTCTCTCTCGCTCTCTTCTCTGATGTTGGACAAGACAATCTGCCTCGTAATCAGCAGGGGGAGCTCGACCTTCTTCCTGCCATGATATGAGGTAGAGGGCAAGTATTTTCAGCATCTGCCCTGCCCTTCATTCCTGTACTGAACTAAATCAGCACAGGTTTGGGACAACACCAAGCATTTGATCTGCAGGGCCTGGCACCAGGAGGAAGGTTTATTTAACCATTTAACTAATTGTTCTTCATTTGAGTTTTCACACACGTCGAATAACACCCCTTTGGTCTAAGCAATGTTAAGGTGGGCACTTCTTAACTTGGTCTCCTCATCCATTTCCTCCACCCAGGTATGTAGTGAGTCTCTGAATTTCACTCACCTCCCTGCTCATCCAGCATAACCAAAGTCCTGATCCCGGCATCTTTGCTCTGTTTGAGGTGAGAAGAAAAGAGAACGTGAGCAATAAAATGGGAATCAATTGGATAGGATACCAAAACCGCCTACAAATCGTAAATCCGATCCCTTTTGTAATCGGCTTCAAGGATACACATACAATAAAAATGTCCTGAACTAACACAGATCAATTATAATAATTAAAACAATTACATATATGCATTAGTTGTGGAGGTTTAACTCAAACATCACTTAGTTTCTGGCACCTATCCCACAACATGTACAAATTAGATTCAGGATAGATTAAGTCTGTAAAGAACATCGATACAGTGGTGTAGGGGTAGTGTTGCTGCCTTACAGCGCCAGAGATCGGGGTTCGATCCTGACTACAGGTGTATGAATTTTGTTCGCTCTCCCCGTGACCCGCGTGGGTTTCTCCGAGATCTTCGGTTTCCTCCCACACTTCAAAGATGCACATGTTTGTAGCTTAATAGGCTTGGTATAAAGGTAAAATTGTCCCAAGTGTGTGTAGGGTGGTGTTAGTGTGCGGGGATTGCTGGTGGGTGCAGACTCGGTGGGCTGAAGGGCATGTTTCCGCGTTGTGTCTCTAAATTAAACTAAACATCAGATGAATCTCACCAGCAATGTGTTCTTGATAATACAGTGCCACTAATTCTAATCTAATACTACAACACAAGAAACCACCTGAACTAGGTGCGGACTGAAAATGTAATATATTTTAATTTATAAATATTTATGTGCAAACTTTGGAAGGAGCATGTACGGAATTTAAGCTGCAATAATGTATTTCTTGTTACCATGTTATCTTTCAGACCTCAAGTACGATGATTTCATTTCAGATACTTGACTTAACAGAGTCTCTGCAGTCTATATAAGATGATCCTACCTTGACACAAGCTATATATTTGCTTTTGAACCTGTTCTTGTAGACTTAAGGGCTGTCCCACTTGGCCGTCATTCGCGCGCTATTTACGCGACCTGCTAGCGTGTGGGTAGCGCGGGACGGGCGCATGGAGTGGCGTGGAGGAGTGTGGACTTCGTCCTGCACGGAATCTTCGCGTGCCACCGGCCTGTCGCGTAACTGACGGCCAAAGTGGGACGGGCCCAAGACCCTGGCGCAGACGTGCAACTTCTCACCTCCAACAGCAGCTGAAGCAGGCAAACGATCGCCAAGCTCGGCCTGGGGCTCACGGCCGTTGCGGATCCGGATCCGCCCCCACTCCTACTCCCAGAGCGGGGCCAAGACGATTGGAGACAGACACAAAATGCAGGAGTAACTCAGCGGGACCGGCAGCATCGCTGGATGGCAATGGGTGATATTTTGGGACCAGCCCCCCTTCTTCAGACTGAAGAAGAGACTCGACCCAAAACATCATCCATTCCTTCTCGCCAGAGATGCTGCCGGTCCCGCTGAGTACTTCAGCATTTTGTGTCTATCGTCAAATGACGTTACACGCTCCGGACGGCTGTGCGGATGCATGATGACGCTCACGACCATCGCGCGTCAGTCACTACCGACCTGTCGCCTAAATGACGGCCAAGTGAGACAGGCCCGTTACATCCACCCAAAGAGTGCCAAAGAGTGGCTAAAGGGATCAGGGGGTATGGAGAGAAGGCAGGTACGGGATACTGAGTTGGATGATCAGCCATGATCACATTGAATGGCGGTGCAGGCTCAAAGGGCCGAAAGGCCTACTCCTGTACCTATTTTTCTATGTTTCTATGTTTCAAAGATGGTCCTTGTAGGGTTTTACCTTTCAACACATAGTAAACACATACAGGGGGAAACACAAGGCCTACTGTACATACAGCCATAAGCAAACACAGACCAGATACACTGCAGGCGTAAGTAAGCACCGTCCAGAGTAGACAAAGACCCAGATAAATATCAAACCAAGGAACTACAAACTTGAGTAAACACAGCTTGATGAAACAGATCAGGTTATCCATGCAGCAAGAAGAATGGACAAGGGGCGAGTTATACACAAGGCAAAAATAGCTGAGGCCAAGGGAAAGGAAACTAATTCAAAAGCAAGCCACTGCAATGCTAGAAATCTGAAGCGAAAACATCAAATATATGAAGTAGATGGCGGCATCTGTGGAGCGGAAAACAAAGTGTAGCTTTTGGCTGCTTCTTCTTCTTGTGTGTGGCGTGCACAGCCTAAAGTTGTTGGACAACTTGTTCTATTTGATCTTCCGTTTGTGCACGTCGAGTTGATTGCATTAGTCGAAACAGGGTGGACCACGTGAAGGTTGGAATCTCCCACCCCCCAGGTTTTGGGTTGATGACCTTTTATTGAAATGGAACTTATTCTTTAGCTGACGAACAGACAAAATATCTTCTGTAATGCTTCTTCTAATGTATGATTCCATTACAAGCTTGTGATGAATCAACTACATGGTTTTGTGTTAAAGAAGGAACTGCAGATGCTGGAGAATCGAGATTTACACAAAAAGCTGGAGAAACTCAGCGGGTGCAGCAGCATCTAAGGAGCGAAGGAGATAGGCGACGTTTCGGGTCGAGACCCTTCTTCAGACTGGTCGGGGATCAGGGAAACGAGAGATATAGACAGAGATGTGGAGAGATAAAGAACAATGAATTAAAGATATGCAAAAAAGTATCGATGATAAAGGAAACAGGCCATTGTAAGCTGTTTGTAGTGTGAAAATGAGAAGCTAGTGCGACTTGGGTGGGGGAGAGATAGAGAGAGAGGGAATGCCAGGGCCCGAGGGCTGAGGGAGAGGTGGGAAGGGGAGGAGGCAGTCTGGGTTAACAGAATTGAGAAAATTCAATGTTTAAGCCCAGAGGATGCAGACTCCCCAAGCGGAATATGAGGTGCTGTTCCTCCAACTTGCGGTGTTGCTCACTGGCCGTGGAGGAGGCCCTGGACCGAGAGGTCGGATACGGAATGGGAGGGGGAGTTGAAGTGCTGAGCCACCGGGAGGTCGGGTTGGTTATTGCGGACCGAGCGGAGGTGTTCGGCGAAACGATCGCCCAGCCTCCGCTTGGTCTCACCGATGTAGATCAGCTGGCATCTGGAGCAACGGATGCAGTAGATGAGGTTGGAGGAGGTGCAGGTGATCCTCTGTCAGACTTGGAAGGACTGCTTGGGTCCGTGAAAGGAGTGGATGGGGGAGGTGAAGGGACAAGTGTAGCATCTCTTGCGGTTGCAAGGGAAAGTGCCCGGGGAAGGGGTGGAGCGGGAGGGAAGGTAAGAATTGACAACTACATGGTTTACATAGTTAGTAGATCTGTGAGAATAAACAATCTCTTTCCATCTTGAATTTCTGCTGCATCTTTCTACTAGATATCACGCAAGGAATGGTGTATATAGTAAACAGAAAGCTTCTTCAAATATTGGTTTGGCCTCATTGAAACATTGGTTCTCCAGTCCTGATATCAATCCTCCTAATCAGCCTCACCCAGTAATTTTCAGTCTGAATAAGGGTTTCGACCTGAAACATCACCCATTCCTTCTCTCCAGTGATGCTGCCTGTCCCGCTGAGTTACTCCAGCTTTTCCAAGATTCAAGATTCAAGATTCAAGAGATACAGGAATTTATTGTCTTGTGTCCCAGATAGGACAATGAAATTCTTGCTTTGCTTCAGCACAATTGAATATAGAAGGCATTGACTACAGAACAAATCAGTGCGTCCATATACCATTGTATAAATATATACACTTTTTGTGTCTATCTTCGGTTTACACCAGCATCTGCAGTTCCTTCCGACACAATTTTCAAGCTGTTTCAGGAATGCTTCCCAGACTTATCCATCTCCTAACAGCAAGAAAGACAGCAAGAATGGATTTAATATGAAGGAACTGCATATGCTGGTATATGCCAAAGATAAGACACAAAATGCTGGAGTAACTCAGCAGGTTAGGCAGCATCAGGAGATGACAGACTAAGTGGGTTTCCTCCGGGTGCTCTGCTTTCCTCCCACACTCCAAAGACGTACAGGTTTGCAGGTAAAAATAATAAATAGTCCAGAGTGTGTAGGATAGTGCTGGCCGACATGGACTCAGTGGGCCAAAGGTAAACTGAAGAGGGGTCATCACTCAAACATGGTTATGACAGATTATATCGAGTGAGAGAGTCTATGATTAGAGATGCTCAGAATTAAAGGGTGTTCCTTTAGGAAGGAGATGAGGAGGAATTTCTTTAGTTGGAGGGTGGTGAATTATTTGCCACAGGCGGCTGTGGAGGCCAAACCAATGGATATTTTTGATTGCAGAGATAGATAGATTCTTGATTAGTACGGGTGCCAGGGGTTATGGGGAGAAGGCACGGGAATGGGGTTCGGAGGGAGAGATAGATCAGCCGTGATTGTATGGCGGAGTAGACTCAGTCTGAAGAAGGATCTCAACCTGAACCGTTACCCATTCCATCTCTTCAGAGAAGGCTGCCTGTCCCGCTGAGTTACTCCAGCATATTGTGTCTATCTTCGGTTTAAACCAGCAACTGCAGTTCCTTCTTACACAGTGGGCCAAAGAGTCTGTTGCCACACTGTCTAATATGATCCTACAAGTGTGTGACTCAAAGAAGACTTACTGCATTTTGGGCTTTATTTCAGTGCTTGCGCATTTTGGATTTGTTTTTTGTAAAGTATGGTGCTTTTGTCGAAGCACCTGCAGTGATAAATCCTGCAGTGCTCGCTGCAGGAGTGGCGACAGCAGCTCGCAACGTCTGTGCTGCAACACTGCAGGTCTGTGCTGCAATACCGGTGTCTGCCTTTACACTGAAGAGTGGAGCAGTGGCGTGTGAGACGAGGAGAAATAACTCGCGCAGCCTGGGGAATTGATACAAAGATTTCAACGCATTTAACGATAACCCTTCAATTCTGCGGCAATGAAAACAATGATGAAGAGCGTTTAACGGCACTGTGCCTGTATTTTTGATTTGATGTGATTTAATTTATTGTCATTGTCTTCAATGAAGAGACAACAAAATTATTTTTCCCTTACAGTCATACTGTCATGTATTTGCTGGAGTTTAGAAGAATGTAGGGGGGGGAATCCTCATTGAAACGTACAGAATAGTGAAAGGCTTGGATAGAGTGGATGTGGAGAGGATGTTTCCACTAATGAGAGAGTCTAGGACTAGAGGTCATAGCCTCAGAATTAAAGGACGTTCCTTTAGGAGGGAGATAAGGAGGAATTTCTTTAGTCTGAGGGTGGTGAACGTGTGGGATTCTTTGTTACAGAAGGCTGTGGAGGCCAAGTCAATGGATATTTTTCAGGCAGCGATACTGCACATAGATTCTTAATTAGCACAGGTGTCAGAGGTTATGGGGAGAAGGCAGGAGAATGGGGTTAGGAGGGAGAGATAGATCAGCCATGATTGGATGGTGGAGTAGACTTGATGGGCCGAATGGCCTAAGTCTTCTCCCATCACCACTTTGCTCCCACCACCACTTTGCTATTTGCTATATTTAAGAGGGAGTTAGATGTGGCCCTTGTGGCTAAGGGGATCAGAGGGTATGGAGAGAAGGCAGGTACGGGATACTGAGTTGGATGATCAGCCATGATCATATTGAATGGCGGTGCAGGCTCGAAGGGCCGAATGGCCTACTCCTGCACCTAATTTCTATGTTTCTATCACATATGACCTTGTGAAAACTTTACAAGGATACTGAGCGATTGTAATATGAGTTTGTAGATTTGCTTCTGTGGCTAGCACGCAAATAGTCTCCTGGGTTCGGCGCCATATTTGATAAGCAGGAATTGGAGGGATATGGATTATGTACAAGCAGATGAGATTAGATTATCTTGGCATCAACATTCAGCACAAACATGATGGGCTGAAGGGCCTGTTCTTGTGCTGTACTGTTCTATAATCCATGTTGTGATCTACCTGACATGTCAAAGAGGATTCTCCTAAACTTGTACAGGTGCACGGTAGAGAGAGCATTCTGACTGGTTGCATCGTGGCCTGGTTCGGCAACTGGAACGTCCAGGAGTGGAAAAGACTGCACAAAGTTGTAGTCTGACCACTGCCCAGTCCATACCGGCTTTGACCTCCCCACCGTCGAAGGAATCTATCGTAGTCGCTGCCTCAAAAAGGCAGCCAAAATCTTCAAGGACCCACACCATCCTGACCACACACTTATCTCACCACTGCCATCAGGAAGAAGGTACAGGAGCCTGAAGACTCTAACGTCCATGTTCAGGAATAGCTACTTCCCCACAGCCATCTGGCTATGAAACACAACGAATAAGCTATGGGCTCTGAACTGCAAAATACCATATTATTATTTATATTTGGTCGCTGACAATGCTAACGAAGAAGTGAAAAAAAAGCGGAGATACATCCCACTACCCTTCCCTACGCCCGCTCTCCCGACCCTAGCGCCGGTTTAGAATTTGTGTTCAACTTTTCTGTTGTGGAAGAAATTAAATGAAAGGAGACCATATTTTGGAAAATTGATCCAATTTGTCAGACAAAACAAGCCTTATTTTTTCTAAATGTAGTGACTCGGTCATTTCTGTGATCCACATCTTCACTGTGGGAACTGTTATCTTTTTCCAGAATTTAAGTATATGTTTTTTCGCAGTTATTAAACCGTAGTCTGGGAAGTGTCTTTGGAATATCATTAACTTAGGGCAGCCCACTGGCATTCCTGATATTATTAATTTTGAATCTGACTCCAACGAACTTTTTATTTTTTTCCCATTTTATACAATGTTTACATATTCACATATTCTGTTGTGCTGCAGCAAGTAAGAATTTCATTGTCCTGTCCGTGACATTTGACAATAAAACGCTCTTGACTCTTGAATGGCAGAACACGCTAAATGGGGCAGCACGGTGACACAGCGTTATAGAGTTGACGTCTGACAGCACTCTCAGCGACCGAGTCCCGGGTTCGCTCCCGACTACGGGTGCTGTCTGTACAGGATTTGTACGTTCCCACCGTGGGTTTTCGCCGAGATCTTCGGTTTTCCTCCCGCACTCCAAAGACGTACAGGTTTATAGGTTAATTGGCTCGGTATAAATGTAAATTGTCCCTAGAGTGTTTAGGATAGTGTTAATGTGTATGGATCGCTGGTCGGTGCGAACTCGGTGGACCGCAGGGCCTGTTTCCACGCTGTAACTCTAAACTAAACAAGTTCCGGCAACTGAAAGATCGGCTCTGAGTCTCTATCCTTTATACATACACTGAAAATGGCTGGGTTGAACGTACAGTGGCATTCTATTATAAGGACTAGCAATCAGATGCACTCTGTCTCAGAGGGCGGTGGAGGCCGGTTCTCTGGATGCTTTCAAGAGAGAGCTAGATAGGGCTCTTAAAAATAGCGGAGTCAGGGGATATGGGGAGAAGGCAGGAACGGGGTACTGATTGGGGATGATCAGCCGTGATCACATTGAATGGCGGTGCTGGCTCGAAGGCCTACTCCTGCACCTATTGTCTATTGCCCATTGTCTATTGTCACTCATTCACTGGAAGTATACTATTTGAATATTTAAATTGCAAATTTCTCAGTTGGTAATCCATTGAATTCCGTTGGGAGGAGCAATTCTGTTGTTGAGAAAATATCTCCCCGAGTTCCTTGGCTGCTTGTGTTCTGCTCATTAATGGGCCCAATGTGTGGAAGCCATGAATAAGTAATGATAGATAGCCTAAAACACTGCTCCTTAAGATGTATGCTGGCTGCATAATGAAATATAAAAATATCCAGCAAGCATATCTAGCAAGGCTTGCAAATATCCAGCTCCATACCACTGCTATCACAAGTAATCAAAGTGAATCACATTTAATTCCTTAGACTGAAGTGCAGTGGGCACTGCCTGAAGGCAAAAACATCAATAATTCCAGACAGCAAGATCCTGAAAATAATATCGAGATGAATGAATAGTTGGTCTATTGTTGATTGCCTTAATTCATTAAGACAGTGATGACATCAGAGAAGGAGGTCCTTCTTTGTCTCAAGTTACTTCATGTGTAAGGAGGAACTGCCGTTGCCGGCTTAAACCGAAGATAGACACAAAGCGCTGGAGTAACTCAGCGGGACAGGCAGCATCTCTGGAGAAAAGGAGTAGGTGATGTTTCGGGTCGAGACCCTTCTTCAGACTGAGTTTGTACGTTCTCCCTGGGACAATTTACAATTATACCAAAGCAATTAGCCTACAAACCCGTACGTCTTTGGAGTGTGGGAGGAAGCCGGGGCACCCGGAGAAAACCCACGAGGTCACGGCGAGAGCGTACAAACTCCATACAGGCAGCACCCATAATCAGGATCGAACCCGGGTCTCTGACGTTGTGAGGCTGCAACTCTACCGCTATGCCTCCGGGTTGGATCCTGACTACGGGTGCTGCCTGTACAGAGTTTGCACGTTCTCCCCATCACCTGTGTGGGTTTTCTCCGAGATCTTCGGTTTCCTCCCACACTCCAAAGACATAGAGGTTTGTAGGTTAATTGGCTTGGTATAAATGTAACATTGTCCCTAGTGTGTGTAGGATAGGTCAAAGTGCGAGGTGATCACTGGTCGGTGCTGACCCAGTGGGCCGAAGGGCCTGTTTCCACACGTATCTCTTCTTCTTCTTCTTGCCTATGGCGTGCACTGCCTAAAGTTGGAAGACAACTTGTTCTGTTTGATCTTCTGCTTGTGCACGCCAGGTTGATTGCATTCGTTGAAACAGGGTGGACCACGCGAAGATTGCAATCTCCCACCACGCTGTATCTCTAAACTAAAGCAAAATAAAGTGCTGGAGTAACTCAGCGGATGCATCTCCGGAGAAAATACTGGGTGGCATTTCTGGTCGGGATCCCCTTCAGGTTTGGTACCTGAACTGGGGGGGTCTGGAACTAGAGTTGGGTGCCCCAAGGCACAAGATGGAGGCGCAGGCAAGAGCAGAGGAAACACATGTGGCTGCGTCAGCAAGTACGGGTTAAAACATGGTCTTACAGCTGAAGAGCAATAGGAATCACAGAGGGGGAGCACTGAGAGAGGGTCTCACAGAAGTCAGAGAGAGGAGGAGAATTTCTTCAAAGCAGGATAGATACAAAATGCTGGAGTAACTCAGCGGGACAGGCACCGTATCTGGAGAGAAGGAATGGGTGGCTTTTCGGGTCGAGACCCTTCTTCGGGTCGACACCCTTCTTCAGACCTCTTCAAAGTAGGCATACCCCTGAGGAGATTTCACAGCGGACCATCCCTGGAGAATATGAATAGGTGATGTTTCAGGTCGGACAAAAATGCTGGAGAAACTCAGCGGGTGAGAAATCCATGTTTCTCCAGTATTTTTGTCTACCTTCGATTTTCCAGCATAGGCAGATTCTTCTTAAACATGTTTCAGGTCAGACTGAAGGGGGGTCCCAAGCCGTAACGTCACAAATCCATGTTCTCTGGGGATGCTGCCCGACCCGCTGAGTTGCCCAGTATTTTGCTTTTTATTTTTTGTAAACCGGCATCTGCAGTTCTTTCTCTCTACCAGTGGGTACCAGATCTTGTGAAACTCAATATTGAGTCCCAGGAGCGGTGACGTGCCCAGCTGAGGATTAGTGCCTTGAACGTCCGGTTGGGCTTTGCTGGAACAATATAGGAAGTTGAAGACAAAGCGGTCACAGTGGGGGAGGGATGGAGAGTTAATGTGACAAGCAAATGGAATCTCAGGCATCGCCTTGCAGAATGAACACACTTCACTTTGCTGTGTACTCACTGTCACATTCTGTGGACGTCAAGAGTCTTTCCTCTTTTGTTTTATTAATTGCGCTGCACATGTTTGTATTGAAAGAGGGATTTGCAGAATAATTTTAATACATTGAAGTGGGCAACTCACTGGCCAGAAGATCGGTAAGAATCACTTAATCAGAGCAATCACGTTAATTGCAGATCAGAAAATCAGTGGGGACAATCTGGCTGCCTCTGTAAGGTTCCGTGGTGGAGCTGGAAGCTAAAAACTACTGAAGCGTGATGTTTCGGCTGGCTGTGAAGCTGCCCAGCAGTCCCTGCAGGCTCTATGCAGTGATAAATGAATAAGGAAAACACAGTGCAATCTTGCAGACAATCGAGAATACTCTGCAAGCCTTGTAATGTGGCTTTGCCCAGGAGATCAAAGTTCATAGGTTCTCAGAGCAGAATTGGGCCATTTGGTCCAACTTAAGTCCACTCTGCCATTCAATGGCGGTCACGGTGGCACGGCGGCAAAGTTACAGCAAAATGTCAGCGCCAGAGACCCGGGTTCCATCCCGACTACGGTTGCTGTAGGTACGGAGTTTGCACGTTCTCCCCATGATTTTTCTCCGAGATCTTCGGTTTCCTCCCACACTCCAAAGACGTACAGGTTTGTAGGCTAATTGGCTTGATAAAAATGTAAAATTGTCCAAGTTGGTGATATGCAGAGTACTGCCCTGCCGGCTACAAAATTCAGAAGGTTCAATCATGGCTGGTCTATCTTTCCCTCTCAACCCCTTTCTCCTACCTTCTCCCCATAATGTCCGACACCCGTACTAATCATGAATCTATCAATCTCCACCTTAATAATATTCAATGACGTATCCTCCACAGCCATCTGTTGCAATGAATCCCACAGATTCACCACCCTCTGACTAAAGAAATTCACCCTCATCTCCTTCTGAAGCTGTGGCATCTATGATCCTAGATTCCCCCACTAGTGGAAACATCCTCTCCACATTGACTCTATCCAGCCTTTCACTATTCTGTAAGTTTCAATGAAGTTTTCCTCTCATCCTTCTAAACTCCAGCAAGTACAGGGCCAGTGCCTTCAAATGCTCCTCATATGTTAAGGCGATCATTCCTTGGATCAAGTTATACTGCCAGCTGCCATCATCTTCTCACTAGAAATGACGATCTCCTAACTTGAGTGGAATGTTGTGCGCTAGTATCTGAATCTTGTCTGATTATCCTCAGCTGAAGATGTACAGCTTCAAAGAGTGCACCGCCAGTCCCAATGCCTTTGATACTCTACTCTCTAGACAGTACCCATTTATAGAGGAGCGACGAAAAAAGATTCTGAATACTAAGTTTCATGACAACAACTAATTCTTATGCAAAACATGTCCGTTTGTTGGACGCAGCGGCACGGTGGCGCAGTGGTAAAGTTGTATCCTTACAGCGTCAGAGATCCGGGTTCGATCCTGACTACGGGTGCTGTCTGTATGGAGTTTGTACGTTTGCCATAGAGGGAGTGCAGAGAAGGTTCACCAGACTGATTCCTGGGATGTCAGGACTGTCTTATGAACAAAGACTGCATAGACTCGGTTTATACTCTCTAGAATTTAGGAGATTGAGAGGGGATCTTATAGAAACTTACAAAATTCTTAAGGGGTTGGACAGGCTAGATGCAGGAAGATTGTTCCCGATGTTGGGGAGGTCCAGGACAAGGGGTCACAGCTTAAGGATAAGGGGGAAATCCTTTAGGACCGAGATGAGAAGGACTTTTTTCACACAGAGAGTGGTGGGTCTCTGGAACTCTCTGCCACAGAGGGTAGTTGAGGCCAGTTCATTGGCTATATTTAAGAGGGAGTTAGATGTGGCCCTTGTGGCTAAGTGATCAGAGGGTATGGAGAGAAGGCAGGTACGGGATACTGAGTTGGATGATCAGCCATGATCATATTGAATGGCGGTACAGGCTCGAAGGGCCGAATGGCCTACTCCTGCACCTAATTTCTATGTTTCTATGTTTCTCCCCGAGACCGCGTGGGTTTTCTCTGGGTGCCCCGGTTTCCTCCCACACTCCAAAGACGTGCAGGTTTGTAGGCTAATTGGTTTGGTACAATTGTAAATTGCCCCTGGTGTGAGTAGGATAGTGGTAATATGCGGGGAGTTGCTGGTCGGCAGGGACTCGGTGGGCCGAAGGGCCTGTTTCCGTGCTGTATCTCCAAACTAAACTAAACCTATTGCACACAATACTACAGGTGGGGTCTCACCAGGGCCCTGTACAACTGCAGTAGGACCTCCTTCTACTTGAAGTCACGGGGATTAAGCGGACACGTTCTGTGCACCCTCTTTGCTTCTCGACAGCGCTGACATTTCAAGTTAGGAATAAACAAAATGGCAGTCTTCGCTCGCGGCTCACACACCATCCCCCGTGTCACGCTGCAGAATGTTAAATAATCACTGTGCCCATCTGCCACTGAATCCTTGCTTTCACCTCCTCAGCAGAGTGTTGAGATGGGGATGAGTAAAATATTCATGAACCTTTCAGGATCACAAGTAGACTAATAACCACAAGTCAATGTTTTCTCCGGGCGTTCTCTGCAGCACTGGGACTCACGCTTTCAGCTGTTAGCAACCAGCCGGCTATATTTAACCCATTGTCAGTCATAAAAATGCAAGTGCTAAGAATTTGAGAGAGAAATTGAAAATGCTGGAAACACTCAGCAAGTCAGGCAGCATCTGCGGAAAGTGAAACAGTCTGGGACGTTTCCACCTTGGGACAGGTTCTGGCTGTCTACCCTATCTGTGCCTCATAAATTTAGTTTAGTTTAGTTTAGTTTAGAGATATAGTGTGGAAACATAGAAACATAGAACATAGAAATTAGGTGCAGGAGTAGGCCATTCGGCCCTTCGAGCCTGCACCGCCATTCAATATGATCATGGCTGAACATCCAACTCAGTATCCTGTACCTGCTTTCTCTCCATACCCTCTGATCCCCTTAGCCACAAGGGCCACATCTAACTCCCTCTTAAATATAGCCAATGAACTGGCCTCAACTACCCTCTGTGGCAGAGAGTTCCAGAGACCCACCACTCTCTGTGTGAAAAAAGTCCTTCTCATCACGGTCCTAAACATCTACTCCCTCAGCCTCCAAAACTCCAGAAGTAACAATACAAGTTTATGGAACCAATCCAACTTTGTCCAAGTCTTTTCTTTAACTTATTCTGATCTAAAGACTGAGGGAAAAAATGAGTTAATTTTAGATAGCAGAGAAGGTGAGGGAGGGGAATGGATAGAACAAAGGAATCATCCCGGAGTGGGTGAGACCAGATGATCTAATGTCGATTTCCCCCTTATCCTTAAGCTGTGACCCCTTGTCCTGGACCTCCCCAACATCGGGAACAATCTCCCTGCATCTAGCCTGTCCAACCCCTTAAGAATTTTGTAAGTTTCTATGAGATCCCCTCTCAATCTCCTAAATTCTAGAGAATATAAACCGAGTCTATGCAGTCTATGTTCATAAGACAGTCCTGACATCCCAGGAATCATCCCAGGAAACAGGCCCTTCGGCCCACCGACCAGCGATCCCCGCACACTAACACTATCCTACACACACTAGGGCCAATTAAAGGGCCTGTCTCACTTTGGTGATTTTTAGGCGACTGCCGGCAACTAGGCTGTCACCGGGGTGTCGCCTGTATGGTCGTGAGTAGTCTCCTCAGTCGCCCACAGAGTCGTAGCGTTTTTATGGCCGCCGCTGCAGTTTGAAATGTTCACTAGTTTTTGGCGACAGTCGGCGACCGTGGGCTTGTCGTGGCTTGTCTTCTCCTGACGTAGGTGCTGGCGTAGGTTGTCGGCAGGATGGCGTAGGTTGTCGCCGGTGCTGAGTTCGGTGAATTCCATTGCCGTAGTCGCCGAAAAAATCACCTAAGTGGGACAGGCCCGTTAGCCCAGTCAAGGTTTTTTCGGCTAAGACAGCTGTCGGCAGTCGCCTAAAAAATCACCTAGTGTGACAGGCTCTTTACATTGATACCAAGCCAATTAACCTACACACTTGTACGTCTGTGGAGTGTGGGCGGAAACCAAAGATCTCGGAGGAAACCCACGCGGTCACGGGGAGAACGTGCAAACTCCGTACAGACAGCACCCGTAGTCGGGATCGAACCCGGGTCTCTGGTGTTGCAAGTGCTGTAAGGCAGCAACTCTACCGCTGCGCCACCAATTTTATAAACATCTACTCCCTCAGCCTCCAAAACTCCAGAGGTAACAATACAAGTTTATGGAACCAATCCAACTTTGTCCAAGTCTTTTCGTTAACTTATTCTGATCTAAAGACTGAGGGAAAAAAATGAGTTAATTTTAGATAGCAGAGAAGGTGTGGGACGGGAATGGATAGAACAAAGGAATCATCCCAGAGTGGGTGAGACCAGATGATCTAATGTGGATGTTCAGTAGCAATTAAAATCAGATTCCGCTTCTTTGTCTGTGTGATGTGTTGCTAATGGCAAGGTTGCGAGATGCCTGCTGGCCAGAACAAACAACAAAAAAAGGAAAAAAAGGTGGAAAAAAGAGAAAGAGAATTTAATATATTGTTGCCGGTGACTGCTTTCCATAGATCAGAGTAACTTAAGGATAAGACTTGACAAACTTGGATCAGCTCAATAAACTTGGATTGTTGCCTCTGTGGCTTCGGAGGGTGAGGGGTGACAAGATAGAAGTTTATAACATTAAAGGGCCTGTCCCACTTACGTGTCCTTGGCACGTAAATTACGCAACCTCGTCATCGTGTTGAGGCGCACGGGCATCGTGTGGCCGCACGGGGCTGGTCCCACTGAGATGTGCGGAGGGGTGTGTAGTTGTGCGCAACATCGCGCAGGGCTCCGAAATCTTTGTAGCGAACAAAATCTTCGCACGCCACCGGCCTGTCCCGTAACTGACGGCCAAAGTGGGACGGGCCCAAGACCCTGGCGCGGCGCAACGTCTCACCTCCAACAGCAGCAGAAGCGGGCAAACGATCGCCGAGCTCGGCCTGGGGCTCACGGCCATTGCGGATCCGGATCCGCCCCCACTCCTACTCCCAGAGCGGGGCCAAGATGATTGGAGACAGACACAAAATGCAGGAGTAACTCAGCGGGACCGGCAGCATCTCTGGAGAGAAGCAAAGGGTGGAGTTTCGGGTCGAGACCCTTCTTTCAGACTGAAGAAGGGTCTCAACCCGAAACGTCACCCATTCCTTCTCTCCAGAGATGCTGCCCGTCCCGCTGAGTTACTCCTGCATTTTGTGTCCGTCTTCAAATGACGTCACGCGCTCCAGACGGCTGTGCGGGCGCATGAAGACGCGCGCGACTCTCGCGGGACTGTCGTGCCTCAACGCGACCACGAGGTCGCGTAATTAACGTGCCAAGGACACGTAAGTGGGACAGGGGCTTATGACTCTTAGACAGTCAGAACTTTTTTTCCCCAGGGTGGAAATGTCATATGATGGAGGACATTAAGGTTAGAGATGTATCTGACCCAGCATCTTCTGCCCCACAACAGAAGGTGGAGGCGTTGTGCAGTTTGAAAGTTGTAAAGTCGTAAGGACAAAGGGAGAGAAAGAAGTGGGAGGGAGAGAGAGAAATAAGAAAGAGAGGTCAAAGGGGGGAGAGAGAGAGAAAGAGAAAGAGGGAGAGAGAGAGGGGGAGAGAGAGGGAAGGAGAGAGGGGGAAAGAGAGAGAGAGGGGGAGAGAGAGGGAGAGAGAGAAGGAGAGAGGGGGAGAGAGAGAGAGAAGGAGAGTTAAGGAGAGAGGGGGAGCGAGAGAGAGAGAGAGAGAGTGAGAACGAGAGAGATGGGGAGTGGGAGAGAGAGAGAGAGAGAGAGAGGGGGAGAGACAGAGAGGGAGATACAGGGAGGGAGAGGGGGAGAGAGGGAGAGAGGGAGAGAGAGAGGACCATCGCCCAGAAAGATTGGTTCCATGAGAGTAAAGTACTAAGAGCGATGTTTGGAGAGTGAGGTTCATCGAGTGATGTCTGGGGGAATGATGTCCAGACAGTCAGGTTGGGAGATTGTGATCCGAGTAATGTCATCCGGAGATGGGCATCTGGAAGTGACGTTTTGAGACGTTCATCGGGAAATTGGCATTTGGAGTATGGGCTCTGGAGCCTCACCTGTGGAGATTGATGTGGGGAACATAACATCAGTGGAATTCTTTGCCACACACGGCTGTGGAGGTCATGTCAGTGGATACTTTTAAGGCAGAGATAGATAGATTCTTGATTAGTGCGGGTGTCGGAGGTCATGGGGAGAAGGCAGGAGAATGGGGTTAGGAGGGAGAGATAGATCAGCCATGATTGAATGGCGGAGTAGACTTGATGGGCCAAATGCCAACTTCTACTCCTATTCTTTATGACCTTATGACAGCCACAGGGAAGAAGGATCTCCTGTGGCGTTCTGTGCTGCACCTTGGTGGAACCAGACTGTTGCTGAAGGAGCTCCTCAGGTTGACCAGCGTGTCATGGAGAGGGTGAGCTGTATTGTCCAAGATGCTCCGCAGTTTGAGGAGCATCCTCCATGGGACCACCTTCCCATGAAACCAACTCCGTTGGAACAAGTGTCCAGTGGAGGTAGTGGATCAAGGTGCTATAACAACATTTCAAAGACATCTGGGCAGGTACATGGATAGAAATGGTTTAGAGGGATATGGGCAGGAGGGACTAGCGTAGACAGGGCATGTTGGTTGTCAGGGACAGGCTGGGCCGAAGGCTGCATGACTCTATGACTCTAAGTAGGTACTTAGTGGTCGAGAAGGGTTTGGTGTGTTAAAGTGTTTCCGTATTGTCTGTTTCAGTAACTCTGCCAGTTCGGGAGAGTGCAGGCTGTGATACATTTATTTTGCTTTTTTCAAATGGCGCCATGAAACTTTTATGACTACTAAATAATTTGAAAGAACTTAGTTTAACATCTCTGCTAAGAATGCCAGTGACATCCCTGGGATGGCGGGTCTGTCATATGAGGAAAGATTGAAAAGACTAGGCTTGTATTCACTGGAGGGTACACAAAAAGCTGGAGAAACTCAGCGGGTGCAGCAGCATCTAAGGAGCGAAGGAGATAGGCCACGTTTCGGGTCGAGACCCTTCTTCAGACTGGTTAGGGATCAGGGAAACGAGAGATATAGACGGTGATGTGGAGAGATAAAGAACAATGAATGAAAGATTTGCAAAAAAGTATCGATGATAAAGGAAACAGGCCATTGTAAGCTGTTTGTAGTGTGAAAATGAGAAGCTAGTGCGACTTGGGTGGGGGAGAGATAGAGAGAGAGGGAGTGCCAGGGCCCGAGGGCTGAGGGAGAGGTGGGAAGGGGAGGAGACAGCAAGGGTTAACAGAATTGAGAAAATTCAATGTTTAAGCCCAGAGGATGCAGACTCCCCAAGCGGAATATGAGGTGCTGTTCCTCCAACTTGCGGTGTTGCTCACTCTGGCCGTGGAGGAGGCCCAGGACCGAGAAGTCGGATACGGAATGGGAGGGGGAGTTGAAGTGCTGAGCCACCGGGAGGTCGGGTTGGTTACTGCGGACCGAGCGGAGGTGTTCGGCAAAACGATCGCCCAGCCTCCGCTTGGTCTCTGCCGCTGTATTCACTGGAGTTTAGAAGGATGAGGAGGGATCTCATAGAAACATATAAAATTATAAAAGGACTGGCTTGAAGGGCCGAATGGCCTACACCTGCACCTATTGTCTATTGACTGGACAAGCTAGATGCAGGAAAAATGTTCCCAATGTTGGGCGAGTCCAGAACCAGGGGCCACAGTCTTAGAATAAAGGGGAGGCCATTTAAGACTGAGGTGAGAAAAAAAAATTTCACCCAGAGAGTTGTGAATTTGTGGAATTCCCTGCCGCAGAGGGCAGTGGAGGCCAAATCACTGGATGGATTTAAGAGAGAGTTAGATAGAGCTCTAGGGGATAGTGGAATCAAGGGATATGGGGAGAAGGCAGGCTTGGGATTTTGATTTGGGATGATCAGCCATGATCACAATGAATGGCGGTGCTGGCTCGAAGGCCTGAATGGCCTCCTCCTGCACCTTTTTTCTATTTTTCTGTGTTTCTAATCTATGCTCTTCTTGAGCAAAGACACAAAGCGCTGGAGTAACTCAGCGGGTCAGGCAGCATCCCTGGAGAACATGGATAGGTGACTTTACGGGTTGGGGACTTCTTCAGAAAGATGGCGAGATTGGGGGAACAAAAAATTCTAGGAGAGAGGAGGGTCAGGATAAAGCTTGACAGGTCACAGGTGAACACAGGCGAGGGGAGTTTTTGATAGGCAGATGGTAGGACAAAGGCCAGAGATGAACACACACACACACACACAGTTGCGAATTGTGAAACAGGAGGTGCAGATTGTTTAGGAATATAGCTGGAGAGGGAGGGGGTGGGGGTTAGTTGTAAAGTCAGCCAGGGTTCATGGGAGGGGAAATAAGGGGGGGGGGTGATTGATGGGGGGGCGATGAGGGCGGTGGAGGCAGGTTCTCTGGATACTTTCAAGAGAGAGCTAGATAGGACTCTTAAAAATAGCGGAGTCAGGGGAAATGGGGAGAAGACAGGAATGGGGTACTGATTGGGGATGATCAGCCAAGATCACATTGAATGGAGGTGCTGGCTCGAAGGGCCAAATGGCCTACTCCTGCACCTATTGTCTATTGTCTGATCAGAAAAGGGAGAAGGGCTGTTTTGTAGAGGTTTTCCAAAGTTGGGAGGGATTGCTATAACTGTGATCAGGACTGGAGAGTTTTTCCTCTCACCCAGTGAGTTGGATGATAATTTTATCACCGCAGCTTGGACCAACAAACTCATGCAGAGAAATCTTCTTGCCACGGACACTGAGTGATGCATTCTTGAAAAGGAACTGCAGATGCTGGTTAATACACAAAAGGACACAAAGTGCTGGAGTAACGCAGCAGGTCAGGCGGCATCTCTGGAGAATGTGGATCGGTGATGTTTCAGGTCGAGACCCTTCTTCAGACGAAGGATCTCCGACCCGAAATGACACCTATCCATGTTCTCCAGAGATGCTGCCTGACCCACTGAGATGTCCTTTTGTGCAGGAAAGGATATCATATTTTTAATAAGACACCTTGTGACTATAACTTGTGACTTGTAACCTTGAAGGTTAAGAGGGGACTTGATTGAGGTCTTTAAAATGATGAAAGGGATAGACAGAGTTGACGTGGATAAGCTTTTCCCATTGAGGGTAGGAAAGGTTCAAACAAGAGGGCATGACATGAGAATTAAGGGACAGAAGTTTAGGGGTAACATGAGGGGGAACTTCTTCACCCAGAGAATGGTGGCTGTGTGGAATGATCTTCCTGCAGAAGTGGTGGAGGCAAGATCGATTTTAACATTTAAAAGTAAAGTGGATAGGTATATGGATGGGAAGGGAATGGAGGGGTATGGTCTGAGTGCAGGTAGATGGGACTAGGGGAAAATAAATGGTTGGCACAGACTGGAAGGGCCGAGAAGGCCTGTTTCTGTGCTGTAATTGTTATATGGTTATATAGAAGGTGAAGATTAGTTTAGTTAGTCTAGAGATACAATGCGGAAACAGGCCCTTTGGCCTACCGAGTCCACACCGACCAGCGATCCCCACACGTTAACACAAGCCTATGCACACTAGGGACATAGAAACTCAGAAACATAGATAATAGGTGCAGAAGGAGGCCATTCGGCCCTTTGAGCCAGCCAGACAATTTACACTTATACCAAGTATACAAACCCAAGCCAATCACCATACAAACCTGTACGTCTTTGGTGTGTGGGAGGAAACCGAAGATCTCGGAGAAAACCCATGCGGTCACGGTGAGAACGTACAAACTCCGCACAGACAGCACCCGTCGGCGGGATCGAACCCGGGTCTCTCTGGTGATGCAAGCGCTGTAAGGGAGCAACTCTACCGCTGCGCCACCGTGCCCCCTTAATAATCCAACAGCCTTCTTTATTGTTTAAGAAGGAACTGCAGATGCTGGAAAATCGAAGGTTGATAAAAATGCTGGAGAAACTCAGTGGGTGCAGCAGCATCTATGGAGCGAAGGAAATAGGCAACGTTTCGGGCCGAAACACTTTGGGTTTCGGCCCGAAACGTTGCCTATTTCCTTTGGGTTTCGGCCCGAAACGTTGCCTATTTCCTACGGGTTTCGGGCCGAAACGTTGCCTATTTCCTTCGCTCCACAGATGCTGCTGCACCCGCTGAGTTTCTCCAGCATTTTTGTCAGCCTTCTTTATAGAGTGGACATGTTATAAAATACATTCATTCAGTGAATTACTAAAAATGGAAGTGCGTCGCGATGATCAATCAAACACAAG